>JAMWYP010000055.1:1200000-1913761 GCA_025563575.1 Acacia pycnantha | reverse complement strand
ATTGCCTAGCATAAACAACACATTACTGATTACACTATAAAACACAAAAAGTTCAAGCCTCATGTTCTAATCTTTTTAAGTTTGACATGTCAATATGCATAACACCCCAAATTTAATACCCGAAAACTTGGCCAAAATATTTGGAATACCTCAAATGTGGATGCTTAACATCCAAATCATAAAATTAAATAACCATTTGAAATAAAATTCATATTAGAAAGTCATAATAAATTCCAAAGTATTTCAGAGTCAAATATAATGCGGAAGTCCTAGGGTCATGGCAAATAAAAATAACATAACATAAGCTATAAGAGTACAAAAGAGCCTTCAAAACTCACTTCATAGGTGCCTTCCCTTGCTCCCTACTAGAACATTCACCTGAAAATTGTTAATATAGGATGAGATTCCATATCTCAGTAACTACTGAAAGTTTCTACCTTACACAAGCAAATTACATATGACAAAAAACAGGGGCTAATTTCAAATATATTTGTATATACCATAATTTCTCATACATAATTATTTTGCAAAAGTAATCATCATAATGTCGAATTGTTAACTCTACAATTATACAATATGCAATATGCAGCCTCCCTTATATCACCATCCACCCTTGTACTACTGACTAGAGCCATAGGCTAATACCTAGTCCAAAAGAAACTCATTCATTTGACTGGATGGTTCCAAGCTCATCAAAACTTAAGATACACCCGGCCAAAGGTATAGAGCTTAAGTCTTAACTATGACTCCCCTCCTTAAAAATAACAACCAAGGAGGTGTCACATGTCCCACAAATCCAATACAATCCTGGCCAGACGAAAACATAGAAGAAGGGCCCTGACAAGTACCATAAATTGTGCACCGAGTGGTGGTATAAAGAAATCTTATCATTCAAGTTCCTCCTTATTCCAACCCATCACACAAACAACCGCCATGATAATTATATCAATAAAATAAAGTATATTAGAACATGCTTCCATTTATATCAAATATCATAAAAAGGTACACCAAAAATCTAACAAAAACATCGTCAGACAAATCTGTCATTTTTGAAATTCGAAGGACTAAACTGTCATTTTCTAAAATTTAGGACTAAACTGTCATTTTTGAAATTTGGGACTAAACTATCATTTTTGAAATTCGGGGGCAAAACCGTAATTTTTACTAGGCACAAAACTGTAATTTTTATCGGCACAAAACTGTAATTTTCATGGGCACAAAACAGTAATATTCATTTTTATTATAATAATTTTATAATACATACACATATAATTCAATCAATAAAAAATATAATTTATAATCATACACAATTCACAAATATATGGAAGAATATTAAGAATTACCTATTACATCCTAGCTTACAGGTAATCCTTAAAAACTACTCCAAATCTCTCGATGAGAGTCTTCTAGCACCCCCCCAAATAATCTTCTCTACACTATTTCTCCCTAACTTTCTCTCACACTCTCCTCAGGCCGAACGCTGAAAATGTGTGTGTTTGTGTATTGAGGTGGGGGTATTTATAAGCAAAATCCACCACTGATTTTACATCAGGCAGGAACGGCTCCCCCGCTAATTGCGGCACCACTTCCCCCGATGTCAAATGGTACACCCCCTCCCTCAATTTTCAAAAGGGTAGGTGCCCCCCTTTTTTTCTTTCAAATGGGGGCCCTGCTCACTTTTATTTTTCTTCTTCTTTTCTTTTCTTTCTTTTCCTTTTAGTTCCTTCCTTCCGTCACTTTTTCACTTTGTCACCACCTCAACTCTCTAATATAATATTTATGAAATTCAAAGGACTAAACTGTCATTTTCTGAAACTCAGGACTAAACTGTCATTTTTGAAATTCGGGACTAAACTCTCCTGTCTTAAATTCGGGGGCAAAACCGTAATTTTTGCTAGGCACAAAACTGTAATTTTCATGGGCACAGAACTGTAATATTCAGTTTTTATTATAATAATATTATAATACATACACAGATAATTCAATCTATAAAAAAATATAATTTATAATCATACACAATTCACAAATTTATGGAAGAATATTCATAATTACCGGTTATATCCTAGCTTACAGATAATCCTCAAAAACTACTTCAAATCTCTTGATGAGAGTCTTCAAGCACCCCCGAATAATCTTCTCTACACTATTTCTCCCTAACTTTCTCTAACGCTCTCCTTAGGCCGACCGGTGAAAATGTGTGTGTTTGTGTATTGAGGTGGGCGTATTTATAAGGAAAATCCCCCACCGGTTCTACATTAGGTGGGAACGGCGCCCCCCCCCCCACCCCGTTAATTGTGGCACGACTTCCCCCGATGTCAAATAGTAAGCACCCCCTCCCTCAATTTTCAAATGGGTAGGTGTCCCCCCCCCGCCTTTTTCTTTCAAATGGGGGCCCTGCTCAGTTTTATTTTTCTTCTTCTTTTCTCTTTCTTTCTATTCCATTAACTTCCTTCCTTCTGTCACTTTCTCTCTTTGTCACCATCTCTACTCTATAATATAACATTTATGAAATTCGAAGAACTAAACCTTCATTTTCTGAAATTCGGGACAAAACTGTTCTTTTTGAAATTCAGGACTAAACTATAATTTCTGAAATTTCGGGGGCAAATTCGTAATTTTTGCTAGGAACAAAAATGTAAGTTTCATATTTTATAATAATAATATTTTAATACATACACATATAATTCAATCTATAAAAAATATAATTTATAATCATACTCAATTCACAAATATATGGAAGATTAGTCAGAATTACCTGTTATATCCTAGCTTAAAGGTAATCCTCAAAACCTACTCCAAATCTTTCGGTGAGAGTCTTCTAGCACCCCCCAGACAATCTTCTCTACACTATTTCTCCCTAACTTTCTCTCACGCTCTCCTCAGGCCGACCGGTGAAAATGTGTGTGTTTGTTATTGAGGTGGACGTATTTAAAAAAAAAAACCCCTACCGCTTTTACATTAGGGAGGAACGGAGCCCCCCGCTAATTGTGGCACCACTTCCCCCAATGTCAAATGGTAGGCACCCCCTCCCTCAATTTTCAAAAGGGTGGGTGGGCCCTTTCTTTCAAATGGGGGCCCTGCTCACTTTTATTTTTCTCTTCTTTTCTCTTTCTTTCTTTTCCTTTGACTTCCTTCCTTCTGTCACTTTTTCTTTTTGTCACCATCTCTACTCTCTAATCTAATATTTATGAAATTCGAAGGATTAAACTATCATTTCTGAAATTTGGGGGAAAAACCGTAATTTTTGCTGGGAATAAAACTGTAACTTTTATGGGCACAAAACTATAATATTCTGTTTTTATTAGAATAATACTATAATGCATACACTTATAATTCAACCTATAAAAAATATAATTTATAATCATACAAAATTCATAAATATATGGAAGAATATTCAGAATTACCTGTTATATCCTAGCATACAGGTAATCCGCAAAAACTACTCCAAATCTCTCGATGAGAGTCTTCTAACACCCCCAACTAATATTCTCTTCACTATTTCTCCGTAACTTTCTCTCACGCTCTCCTCAGGCCGAACGGTGAAAAAGTGTGTTTGTGTATTGAGGTGGGGGTATTTATAAGAAAAATCCCCCACCGCTTTTATGTTAGGCGGGAACGGCGCCCCCCGCTAATTGCGGCACCACTTCCCCCGATGTCAAATTGTAGGCACCCCTCCCTCAATTTTCAAAAGGGTAGGTGCGCCCCCCTCCCCCAAATTTTCTTTCAAATAGGGGCCCTGCTCACTTTTATTTTTCTTCTTCTTTTCTCTTTCTTTCTTTTCCTTTGACTTCCTTCCTTGTTACTTTTTCTCTTTGTCACCATCTTTACTCTGTAATATAATATTTATGACATTCGAAGGACTAAACTGTCATTTTCTGAAATTCTGGACTAAACTGTCATTTTTCAAATTCAGGACTAAACTATCATTTCTGAAATTCTAGGGCAAAACCGTAATTTTTGTGGGGCACAAAAGTTTAATTTTTATGGGTATAAAAATGTAATTTTCATGGGCACAAAACGGTAATATTCAATTTTTATTATAATAACATTATAATACATACACATATAATTCAATCTATGAAAAATATAATTTATAATCATACACAATTCACAAATATATCGAACAATACTCAGAATTACCTGTTATATCCTAGCTTACAGGTAATCCTCAAAAACTAGTACAAATCTCTCGATGAGAGTCTTCTAGCACCTCCCAAATAATCTTCTCTCGACTATTCCCCCTAACTTTCTCTCACGCTCTCCTCAGGCCGAACGGTGAAAGTGTGTGTTTGTGTTTTGAGGTGGGGGTATTTATAAGAAAAATCCCCCACCGCTTTTACATTAGGCGGGAACGGCGCCCCCACTAATTGTGGCACCACTTCCCCCGATGTCAAATGGTAGGCACCCCCTCCCTTAATTTTAAAAAGGGTCGGTGCCCCCTGCCCCTTTTTCTTTCAAATGGGGTCCTGCTCACTTTTATTTTTCTTCTTCTTTTCTCTTTCTTTCTTTCTTTTTCTTTCACTTCCTTCCTTCCATAACTTTTTCTCATTGTCACCATCTCCACTCTATAATATAATATTTATGAAATTCGAAGGACTAAACTGTCATTTGATGAAATTCGGGACTAAACTATCATTTCTGAAATTCAGGGGCAAAACCGTAACTTTTGCTGGGCACAAAACTGTAACTTTCATGGGCACAAAATTGTAATATTCAGTTTTTATTAGAATAATACTATAATGCATACACTTATAATTCAATCTATAAAAAATATAATTTATAATCATACACAATTCACAAATATATGAAAGAATAGTCAGAATTACCTGTTATATCCTAGCGTACAGGTAATCCTCAAATACTACTTCAAATCTCTCGATGAGACTCTTCTAGCACCCCCCACATAATCTTCTCTACACTATTTCTCCCTAACTTTCTCGTACGCTCTCCTCAAGCCGAACGATGAAAATGTGTGTGTTTGTGTATTGAGGTGGGGGTAGTTATAAGAAAAATCCCCCACTGCTTTTACATTAGGCAGGAACGGCGCCCCCCGCTAATTGTGGCACCACTTTCCCCAATGTCAAGTGGTAGGCACCCCCTCCCTCGATTTTCAAAAGGGTAGGTGCACCCCTTTCTTTCAAATGGGGGTCCTGCTCACTTTTATTTTTCTTCTTCTTTTCTCTTTCTTTCCTTTCCTTTCACTTCCTTCCTTCCGTCACTTTTTCTCATTGTCACCATCTCTACTCTATAATATAATATTTATGAAATTTGAAGGACTAAATTGTCATTTTCTGAAATTCGGGACTAAACTGTCATTTTTGAAATTCAGGACTAAACTATCATTTCAAATATCGATGGCAAAACCGTAATTTTCGCTAGGCACAAAAATTTAATTTTCAGGGGCCCAAAACTGTAATTTTCATGGGCAAAGAAATGTAATATTCATTTTTTTATTATAATAGTATTATAATACATACACATATAATTAAAAAAATATAATTTATAATCATACACAATTCACAAATATATGGAAGAATATTCTGAATTGCCTGTTATATCCTAGCTTGCATGTAATCCTCAAAAACTACTCCAAATCTCTCGATGAAAGTCTTCTAGCACCTCCCAAATAATCTTCTCTCCACTATTTCTCCCTAGCTTTCTCTCACGCTCTCCTCAGGTCGAACGGTGAAAATGTGTTTGTGTATTGAGGTGGGGGTATTTATAAGAAAAATCCCCCACCGCTTTTACTTTACGCGGGAACGGCACCCCCCGCTAATTGTGGCACCACTTCCCCCGATGTCAAATGGTAGGCACCCCCTCCCTCAATTTTCAAATGGGTGGGTCCCCCCCCCCTTTTCTTTTAAATGAGGGCCCTGGTCACTTTTATTTTTCTTCTTCTTTTCTCTTTCTTTCTTTTCCTTTGACTTCCTTCCTTCCGTCACTTTTTCTCTTTGTCACCATATCTACTCTGTATTATAATATTTATGAAATTGTAAGGACTCAACTGTGATTTTCTGAAGTTCGGGACTAAACTGTCGTTTTTGAAATTTAGGACTAAACTATCATTTCTGAAATTCGGGGGCAAAACTGTAATTTTCATGAGCACAAAACTGTAATAGTTATTTTTTATTGTAATAATATTATAAAACATACACATATAATTCAATCTATAAAAAATAATTTATAATCATATACAATTCACAAATATATGGAAGAATATTCAGAATTACCTGTTATATCCTCACTTACAGGTAATCCTCAAAAACTACTCCAAGTCTCTCGATGAGAGTCTTCTAGCACCCCCCAAATAATCTTCTCTCCACTATTTCTCCAAAACTTTCTCTCACGCTCTCCTCAGGCCGTATAGTGAAAATGTGTGTGTTTGTTTATTGAGGTGGGGGTATTTATAAGAAAAATTCCCCTCCGCTTTTACAGTAGGCGGGAACGGCACCCCCACTAATTGTGGCACCACCTCCCCCAATGTCAAATGGTAGGCACCCACTCCCTCAATTTTCAAAAGGGTAGGTGCCCCCCCCCCCCTTTTCTTTTAAATGGGGCCCTACTCACTTTTATTTTTCTTCTTCTTTTCTCTTTCTTTCTTTTCCTTTGACTTCCTTACTTCCGTCACTTTTTCTCTTTGTCACCATCTCTACTCTATAATATAATATTTATGTATAAAAATTTAAATTCTAACCTTAGAAAATTTACTCATACTAAATATACTCATACTAAATACTTGAGAAATCAATTATCATAAATTAATCTAGGGAAAAACACTTCTCATGTTGTAGGAGAAGTGTTTTCTCATGTCACACACACATGAAATGGTGGGACCTACATATATATAAAATTAGCATTATATATATATGTGGGTCCCACCATTTCATGTGTGTGTAGGAATCTTCTTCTTCTGATGCAATATGAGAAGTTTAAACCCCATTAATCTATCCTATAATATTATACTTTCAAATAAAAATTCAGGATGTTACAATATATACTTGTCCTTTGGCTCTAATTGACAACAAACAGGAGATGAAAACTATCTACAATTGATAAAATATCAGAAAAAATGGTGGTTTGTTCATAAGAAAACAATAAACATAATTTCCACTGTTGCAAATAATAACCTTGAAATTCAAGGCTCTTTGAATTTCCAACAGCACTATATTTCCAGGCTAACTTCAACTGTCACCCACCATTTCAAAAAGATGAGCTTTCCAACTTTCAACCACATCTCTCAAACAGAGATTCTATATGACCCAGGTTGGCTTCATCCCTCTTGTTATCATGTCATCGCGCAATTCAAGTGCCTTGTCGAGATGTCCATTAACACAGCAACCATATATCAGAAAGTTATATGCCAGCTTATCAGGTTTTATTAGACCTTTGTTTAGCATGCCATCCCAAAACTTAACTGCTTCTTCTATATTACCCCTTCTGAAGTACTCATAAATAAATGTTGAATAAGTAATGCAGTCTGGGAAAACACCATTTTCAGACATTTCAGAAAGAAGCTTGGTAGCTTCCGAAAATTTACCCAATTTACAGAAGCCACAGATGAGAATATTATAAGTTACTGTGTTTGCTAGAAAGCCCTTGAGCATTGCATTGTGAAGACCAACCGCTTCCTTCATATATCCCTCCTTTGTGAGGTGAACAAGAAAGCACCCATATGTAACTGAATTTGGAAGCACATTTGCATCCAGCATTTTTTTAAAAATAAGTGCTCCTTTGTCTATTTCCCCTGCCTTGCATAAGCCATTAATCAAAGCGGTATAAGTCACGGCATTTGGAAAGCATTCATCGGTAATCATCAATTTCCAACATTCAAAAGCCTTCTCAAAAGATCCTGCTTTGCTATAAGTGTCAATCATACTTGTATACATTAGGCTATCAGGCTTCAATCCTCACTAGTGCAAAAAAGGGCTTTAAGACTGCCTCATTTGGAGCGGATAATCGACGCACCGGTCTTAAAGGTGTGACCGGTGGCAGTTTTGTAAATAAAAAGAACTTCTTAAACAATGAAGGGCTATAAGACCGCCTCATTTAGAGCGGATAAACGAAGCACCGGTCTTAATGGTGTGGCCGGTGGCGAGGTTTGTAAATAAAAAGAACTTCTTACACAATGAAGGACGCCTCATTAAGACCGGACTAATTATCGACCGGTCCTAAATATGTGACCGGTGGCATATTTGTAAATATAAAGAACTTCTTATTCGATCAATTTTTCATAGATCTTATCCGGACTGTTAAAATAACAACCTAGGCCTTAAAAATGTTAATAAAAAAATTGAAATATCAAATACTTTTATGTAGAAATCTCATCAAGGCGAGACTTATATTTTCTACACTCCAAAATAATACGGAAAAATATAAATATAAAGGTATTAAAGTTTTAAGACCGAACTTATATAAAAGCCTAGTCTTAAAACTTTGATTTTTAAGACCGAACTTAAAATTTGTCGGTACTAAAGTTTAAATAAAAAAGTAATAAATGTTAAGACCATAGTTCTGAGAATGGCCGGTCTTAAAAGTTAGACTTTTAAGAACGGACCAAAAATTTGGCCGGTACTAAAGTTTGAATAAAAAATTAATTAATTTTAAGACCTGACATATATAGAGATCGGTCTTAAAGGTTATCTTTTAAGACCGTATATGTGTATTTGTCCGGTCTTAAAAATGAAGCGCCAAACGTTAACTTCACGCGGAAGCTTTTGTCACTCTCACATTGTCACTCTCATACTCTCACCGAAGAACCCTGTTCACGTTGCGAAACCCTTCCTGTTCCATTACCTCTCTTCCTCGCCCCGCGTACCGTTAGCCTCTCTTACTCCCTCATTTTCTCAGGCATTCCTCTATTATTGTCTTGAAAATGAACGGTGAAAACGATTCCACTCGTGTTCTTGAAACTCCAGATCTTGGTTTGGTGGGAGGGTCGGACAAGCGAACCCTCTTCATCTCACATTGAGCCTCCTCGGCGCCGTGCACGCCGTGGTAGAAGCGGCACACGAATGATGGAAGTATCCCTTAGTCGGAATCTTGGGACGAAGATCGAGATTCATTTTGATGAAAATTTGCAACCTTTCGGTCCTAATAAAAGCACATATACTAGTTTTGTCGGCGTTCTAGTACGCAGCAAGGTTAGCATTTTGGTGATGAGTGGAAAAATGTGGACCAAAAAACAATAAAGGATCCTATGTGGGACACTATCCGGCTTACATTCACCGTCCCCAGTCGAGAAGTTCAAAGACTCAACATTGTCTTATTGTCTTTGAGCGGTTCGGGAAGTTTAAGACCTTTCGGCTAACACTTATATTTTTGCCGAGAGAAGCGACCATCAACCACAGGACAAGTACAAATTTATTGATGAACAAACTTGGCAACAATTTGTTCGAAGCGGACCACTCTGAAGCTCACGGTGAGTTATATTTAGTTTTGTTTGCACTTTTGTTTGCTTATTAACTTTGTGAGGATATGTGAATGTTATTGTGTACATCTAATCCTGTTAGTTAAATGGTTTGGTGTGTGAATAGAAGTATACATTTGCTGCCTTTGTCCTGCATGAGAGGAGCATGTCCTAGTTCCATGCAAGTTTGATATGTAAACTGTGTAATGGCCATGGTTAGACGTTCTTTGTTAGTTAGTTAGTTATTCTAATATGTGTAGGAACCATTTATGATGAATGAATGAATTGACCGAGTTGGCGGCATTTCTGCAACTCCCTTTCCTTTGGTTTTCCCAATTTCTTCTACAATGCTACATCTTCCTTAAGTAAAATGTTGAAACTTGATGAAGTGAATTTGACTAATGTTTGACGTTCATATCAAGCGAAGTTCTCTAATTTCGTTAGTGACATGGCTGGAATTCATAATTGATATATAGTTGTTTTCAATCTGATTCACGAAAATAAGGGAAAAATATCGGAGATTGGGAGAAAGAATGATTGCCCACACAGGGCTTCTCGCGGCGGATATGAAAAGGCCGAAAAATATTTGATGGCAGCCAAACGGAAGAGATTGGAAGATGAAGTTGAATCCAATCCTTCTACGGTAGTTGACCAGCCGCCATCTCCAATACGTCGTGAGGAGCTCTGGTTGTATATTCGGCAAAAGCCAAGCGGCACCTACACGAGTGAATGGCCAAATTAAGTGAGGAATCAGCGGTGAAAGATGCTACATTGAGGATGTTTCAATCTGAGATGAGCAAGATGAAGGAGGAGATGGAGAAAATGAAGTTCCTCCTGAGCTCTCGGCCGAGAGACCAGTGTGGATCCCTTGACACCTTGGTGAACCTATGCGCAGCAGAGCACTAGAGGGAGCTGCATTGTTGGACGATCAGTCGAGCAACCTTGTCATCGTATGTGGAGGATCGTGATGGTCATAGACAATTGGTTGCTAAAGGGACTGTCCACAATTTGGGATCAACTGTACACCACGAACAAATGGGCGATGATGAAGTCGAGTGTCGGTTGAAGAGGTGATCTTTGATGCACTGTCCTCTCCCAACCGATGAGTGAAGGTTGTGAGTGATGTCAAGGGAACCTTCATCTCTTGGCCGGTGAAGCTTGTAGATGTCTCTACTCCTCCTCAAGCTCCACCCCTCCTCAAGCTCCACCCCCTCCTCAAGCTCCACCCCTCCTCAAGTTCCATCCCCTACCGCTAACTTGACGGCCAAGGAAAAAATAAAAGATTTGGTAGCCAAAAATTGGTTTAAAGATAAATCGTGGCTCAATCAATGAAGTAGTAGGCCTCCCTCATCCTCAACCGCTTTTAGTTGATAATGAAGATGTAGAGTCCATGCTTTGCTTCCCGGAGCCGAGGTTACTAGTGCATGTGTTCAACTATTTATGAAGTAAGTATCTTCTTCCTTGATTACATAATTGAAATGCACCGTTTAGACACACATATATACATATATACTAATTCCCTCATCGATGTCATTCTTGTAGGTGCATGCACGAAAAACTGGTTCAAGAGGGCAGAATTTCGGATTTTGGATTCTTGTGCCCAGTGTATGCAAGCACAACACTACCTCGGAATTGAGACAGAGTACATATCAAATAGGTTGTGTAAAGTGCAAAGAAAGGTGTACTTGTTTCCACACTGGCTCGGGTATACATATATACTTGTCTCGCAATTCACTTAATATAATTATGCTACATATATATATATCATTGAGTACTTTCTTTGTGTGAATTTTCAGCAACCACTGGCGATTGGTCATCATGAACATGGAGTTGCATTATGTTATCTTCTTATGCTCCACTCACGGCGATCCATCGACTACGTTGCGGTGATGATCAACAAGTAAGAATGTCATTTTGATCGTCTTGTCCGAAATCTCTGTTGTGAATTTTCGGTGAACATTACGATAAATTTCGATTTTGATGATAGTGCCATGAAGACCTTCCGTGTTGATGTAAAAAAAAGCGTGGTGCTCGGCTCACGAGATCCTAAATGGCACAAAATTAAGGTTAGTACATAATTGGACATGACATAATTGCCTTACGAAGTTGGTCGATAAGCTATATATGCTCTTATATATATTTATTGTTATTTTTAGACCGTCGACAACCGGACGATCGAACTTATGTGGCCCGTACGTCATGAAACACTTATATGATATTGTGACGAAGGGAAACACTAAAGTCACTTTAAGGGTAAGATGTTATGGCTGAATTCGATCATTGATGGCTTAATGTTACATATGAAATATGCACATAATATGTTAATTATGTTTCGTCTTTGATGTTACGAGAGGTTTGCTGTGAAGAGCCATTTGATGATGATGAAATCGAGCACATACGCGAGGTTTTTGTGAATATCTGTATAAACTAGTCTTCTGTAGCAACAATAGCCTTCTGTACATATGTTTATTTTTTCGACTAGCTAATTAATTCATTTGTAAATATAGCAATGTAATTCAATAATAAATTTGTTTATTTTTTCGAACAATTTGTGTGTGTCCATTTTGGGTTTCTGAATGAATGGGATGGTGGATAAAGCTATTTAGTGCTTGAAATTTGAGGTACAAAGGATGTTGAAAATGAGCCGAGATGAGGCTCAAAAAGTATTCGCGACTTTTAGGACCGTATATTTTTAAAAGTGCGGTCCTAAAGGTCTTCGTCCATTTTAAGACCGTATATTTAACAAATATCCGGTCCTAAAAGTCTTCGTCTAATTCTAAAAAATTTGGGTAGAGACTTTTAGGACCGTATATTTGTTAAAAGTACGGTCCTAAAGGTCTTCGTCCATTTTAAGACCGTATATTTAACAAATATCCGGTCCTAAAAGTCTTCGTCTAATTCTAAAAAATTTGGGTAGAGACTTTTAGGACCTTATATTTGTTAAAAGTACTGGTCCTAAAAGTATAGAAAATATACGGCTAAATTATTAGGACCGTTTATTTGTTAGTAGTCAGGTCTTAAAAGTCTTCATTTTATTTAAAAGATTGCCGAAACCTTTAGGACCGTATATTTGTTAGTTGTCCGCTCCTAACTTTAAATTTTAAAATAAAGCTTAATTTTTAGGGTGAGGAATTTTATACGTCCGGTCCTAATATTCTTCATTTAAATAGAGTTGGTGACTCGATTTTCGACATATCGTTAGGGTTCAAGGCAACCATGTTTAAGGCGTTCTTCTCAAGTTTTGTGCTTCGTTGTTCTCGTTTCTACTTTTCTCGGATGTGAAGAACGTCATCGGTGTCCCTTTTCTTTTTGTCGGAAAAGAAAGAAGATAACGAAAACGACACCGAAAATTTTCATCACATCAGGAAAAGTAGAGGGGAAGACAACGATGGTCCAAACTTGAGAATAGTCGTCACTCTGTTTGTTTTTATTCGAAAAAAGGTAAATAATGTTTTTTTGTTTTGTTTTGTATGGTCGCAACTGTTAACTTTATTCTGAAATTTTTAAGATTGATCACCACGAATAGGACAATGTTTTGTTTGTTCTTGTTGTCGGAGAAAAAGGACATAAAGTTAAAGACAAACAAGGAAGGCGATTGGGAAATAAAAATTTTATTTAATAATTTTTTTTTCGCCGCCTCATAAAGCGAAATACAAAAAAAAAACTTAAAAATTCTAATCCTCCCCATCGTTGTCGGAGGGAGGGAATGGTCTGAGACGTCGTCATCGAGGTATGGTACTCAACGTCATTGGCGTCGAGTACCGCTTTCGGCTTGTTGTTGACGGCGTGATAGACTGAAACAGTTTGCCCAAGCTTCGGTCTATATGATCGACGCGGCTATCAGTGCTCCAAAGCATCTCGCGGAAGTTCGGTTTCGGAGGCAACGGAGGAGGATATGGAGGTGCCTCGGGATTTCGCCCGGAAGGAGGACCTCGTCGTGGTGGAGAAGCCATTACGGTGGAGGTTCTAGGAGGAGATGGAGATGAATGTTAAGAAAGTAACAACGGGTTTAAATAGAGAACCCATCCCGAAGAATGTGAAACGCCTAAACATTAACGAGGAGACGCATATTTGCTCGAAATACGAGGAGACGCCTAGTTGGGAAGTTTATGTGGAAGCCGAAGAGACTCGAATTCATTTCAACAATGGGGAAGGGACTCTTGAAAAGAATGAACTTTCATTTCAACAATGAGTTTTAGGACCGGATATTTGATAAAAGGACGGTCTTAAAAGTAATTGAATTAAAAATTAGTTTTAGGACCGGATACCAAGTAATATATCGGTCTTAAATGAGTTTTAGGACCGGATATTTGATAAAAGGACGGTCTTAAAAGTAATTGAATTAAAATTAGGACCGGATATAAGATAAAAGTCCGGTCTTAAAAGTTTGTATAAAAGTAATTTGACGAATTCATCATCGACGTTTATCTCTCCTGCCATCTGTCTTTATATACTCCACACACTACCTCCTCTTTGTCCTTGTTAACTCCTCACTTCCTAGCTCTCTGCCCCAACTTCTCAAAATCCTCAAACCATGGTTAGATACAAGCAAACTGCTCGTAGGGGTGCATACACGCCTCACTCTCGTGCCATGGCTAGATCATTATATGGTGCGCCTCCTCCGGCGACGGTCGTCGTATTGTTTCCGAAGACTCTCGGGTCGTTGGACCCATTGTTATTTCTTCGGATGATGAAGAGATTGCTCATGCCGCACCCCCCCCCCCTCGATCCTTTGGCGATCGTTTTCTTGCTGAGTTCAACCGTCATCTTGAAGCTGGCCATGCGGATGTTCGTAATCCCCTCTCCAACCCGTTGGCCCAGCGCGCCTACCTCGACCCCTCTCCGCTCTCCTGTAATGATCCATTCATATTGCGGGTGGAGAGAATAAGACAACAACTTGCTGATCTCCGCATGGGAAATTAATGCTCTTCACGCCGAAATCGCCGAGGTTGTTCATCGATTCTTGTGGATGATAATATTCAGCTTGTTTTTCATTTGTGTTTTTGTTGTTGTGTATATATTCTGAAGTAATGTAAGAAACATTAAGAACACCGTATGAATTTTTGGCTCTTCTCCAAGAATTCATTAAAGAAACTTATTCTCCAATTTTGCTTTATTTTTGTCCAAAAATATCATTTATTTTATTGATTTAATATACCAATCACGAAGGCCATTAAGACCGGACATTTTATTTTATAAGTAACGGATCTAAAGATAATTTGAATTTTAGGACCGGATGTTTTAAAAACATCCGGTCTTAAAAATTAAAATCTAATAAACTTTTAGGACCGGATAATTTTAATACTCCGGTCTTAAAATGTTAGTTGTATCTTTAGGACCTACATTTAATTAATAACCGGTATTAATAAAATCCAAAAAGCTAAATAAGGTATCTTTGTCGCGCGGAAAAATTAAATTTCCCTCTCGAACTCTTGTCGCGCCGAAAGTGAATACTCGGTTCCGACTCGAAATTTCCCTCTCGGCTTCGTCGCGCTTCGCGTACCTTTCTCGACAATCACTCTCTGGTTCCTTAGCTAAACGTCTATAGACGAAGCCGTAAGAGATGTTTCGGTTAAAACTTTATTACTTTCCGACTTATCGTTATTGGTTTTTCATGGGTTTAACGAAATCGGTGTAATGTTGTTATGGGTATTCTCTGTTGTTAACGAATATTGTTTTTTGAAGATTATATTTGCACTTTAGACCTACCCAACTGACCAACAAGTGTTTTTAGGTTACTCTTGCTGTTGGTTATTCGATTCACTGTGATGCATTTATGACCAAATGTAATTCTTAATTCGTCTAAATAATATATAGGAATTCTACTATGGATCACGCTTGGATAGATGCTTTACGAACGAGTATTGAATATCGAAATGGGGTTAGGGAATTTATAGAATTTGCTAAAAAAATGCCCATGATGATGGGGAAGTATTATTGCCCTTGTGTGAAATGTTTGAATGAGTGTCGACTATGTCCTGAAGTTATACGCACACATTTAATTTGTCACGGATTTTGTAAGACTTATACAGTATGGGTATGGCATGGTGAACAAGTGCCATCAAGTGGGAAACAACATGGGGAAGTGGCCTTTGATGATAATGACACGGATATGGATGATCGCATAGAGGACATTATCCGTGATGTAGGAGAAGAGGCTTTTGAGCGATCACATGCATATGGTAATATGTGCAGTGATGCAGAGACACTGCTATACCCTGGGTGTAAAAATACCAATTGTTGAACGCTGTATTGAAATTGGTAAGCTTGAAGGCACGTCATGGATGGAGCGACAAGAGTTTTTCAGAATTGCTTGAGGCTTTGAAGGACATGCTTCCGGATGATAACGTGTTGCCGCATCGCTACTATGATGCTAAGAAGATACTTTGTCCACTGGGGATGGAGTACAAAAAGATCCATGCATGCCCGAATGATTGTGTATTATATAGAAAAGAGTTTGAAGAGAAGCAGAGTTGTCCGATGTGTGAAACCCCACGGTACAAGTCAGATAAGGGGCCTGCAAAAGTGTTGTGGTATCTTCCAATCATATCAAGGTTCAAGCGGTTGTTTGCGAATGAAAATGATGCAAAAAATCTGAGGTGGCATGCGAGATGAGAGGATTTCGGATGGACGGCTTCGACATCCGGCCGATTCTTCTCAATGGAAGAAGATCGATCAATTATTTCCGAACTTCGGCGAAGAACCTAGGAACCTCAGGCTTGCCCTTAGCACGGATGGAATGAATCCCTATGGAAGCCTTAGCAGCATACATAGCTCATGGCCCGTAGTCCTGATTGTTTACAACTTATCTCCTATGTTATGCATGAAACGAAAGTACATCATGCTGTCTATGTTGATTTCGGGACCAAAACAACCCGAAAATGACATAGATGTTTACCTAGAGCCCTTGATCGAAGACTTGAAGGAGTTGTGGGAAGAAGGTGTCGATGTTTTTGACTCTTTCAAGAAGGAGGTCTTTAGAATGAGAGCCATGATATTTTGTACTATAAACGACTTCCCAGCATATGGGAACTTGTCAGGGTATAGTGTAAAAGGCCATAAAGCATGTCCGGTTTGTGAAGAAGGCACATGCTACCATCAACTTCAACATGGAAGAAAGACGGTGTATCTTGGACATAGGATGGTGTGAAGGCAAGATTGGATTTGCAAGCAATGGGAATACGCGAAGACTTGCATCCAAGGCCATATGGGAAGAGAACTTATTGTCCCCCGGCTTCTCATACTTTGTCTAAGGATGAGAAACGAAGCTTTTGTGAGTGTTTACATGGCACAAAAGTTCCCTCGGGTATTCTTCAAATTTTAAGAGGCTTGTCTCGATGAAGGACTTGAGATTAGTAGGCCAAAAGTCTCATGACTGTCATGTCTTGATGCAACAGCTACTCCCGGTAGCTATTCGAGGATCGCCGAATATGATCTTCGGGTCGTTTTGACTAGACTTTGTTTCTTCTTCAATGCGGTTTGTAGTAAAGTTTTCAAGATTGAAAAGTTGGATGAATTGGAGAATGAAGGATATCTTATCTTGTGCCACCTTGAAAAGCTTTTTGTTCCTTCATTTTTGACATCATGGTTCATCTCATTGTTCATCTAGTGAGGAGATAAAGTTGTGCGGCCCTATCCATTTACGGTGGATGTACCCTATTGAAAGATCTATGAAATTCCTAAAAGGGTATGTGAAGAACGCGTGCACGCCGGAAGCATCAATTGTTCGAAATATGTTTCGAAGAGGCCATGGAATTTTGTCAAAATTATTTGTCCAAAGTAAGACATATTGGGCTTCCAAAACGTCGGCATCTTTGAAGGGGGTAGACGTGGGGCTTCGGTAAAGAGTGTGGATCGTGATGAATTGTCACAAGTCCACTTATACATCTTGAATAATGTTGATGAAGTTCAAGCCGGCATATCGCACATAAAGAGGCTGTAAGGAAAGAGAACCATCGAATGACCGAACAAAGGTTGATTAGGGAGCATAACGAAACTTTTGCAATCGGTTCAAACAAAAGGTCGAGGGATCTGAATGTGTTTCGAGACAATGAAATGGTTAGCACGTGGTCCCGAGTTTGATGTCATAAGTTGGAATTCGTATGTGATCAATGGTTATACATTTTACACGAAGTCCCTAGATGATAGAAGCACGGTTTATGTTAGAGGCTGAATCTATGCACTTCTCCAGTTCGAAAGACAAGAGGCCTAAATTGGCTGTCATGCCATATTATGGGGTTATTGAAGAGATTTGGGAGGTGGACTATGTCAAAGTTAGATTTCCCATCTTCAAATGCAAGTGGGTTAATGTCAATAATGGTGTTCGGATCGATCGACTAGGATTCACTTTAGTCGATGTCAATAGTAGAAGTTTTGGAGATGAACCTTTTATTATGGCGAGATCATGCAAAACAAGTGTTCTATATCACCGATCAAGAAAATAAAATGTGGTCTGTAGCTCTCCAAGGAAAGAGGGTCATTGATATTGATGAGGAAAGTCATTCAAATTATGGTGATCTTACGTGAGAGTACTCCTTTTACAAGGGGTCTACCGGGACATGAGCGAAGAAGATGAAGCGGATAATGAACCCGGCATAAGAAATGATCATCAAGAAGGGATATGGGAGGATATCACTTTATAAAAGTGTCAATTCATAAGGTAATTAATATTCATATGCAGTATTCTTAGAAAACTTTAAGGTTTTAACAATTATTATATCTTGTCTATGTTCTTAATTAAACAATGTCATCATTGAATATGAATTTGTTCTTGTTTTGTTTTTGTGGCGGGATCCGTTTCAAAGGGGCATGTTATAAAGAGGATGCATGTTACGTTGTTGGGTGGGAATCAAATGAAGGCATGGTGAATAATATATTGGACTACATTTGTATGTTGAATTACGTCTTTGCATGTATTGTAACTCATTGCCTTTGTAATTAGTTATATGTTAGCTTATTTTATAAATTACTTTAGTTGTTTTAGACTTAATTAAGAGGCCATATAACTCATGGTGGATAATATTTGTATTCTTTTTCCCAATTCAATTTATTCATGTTCATAGCTTGTAGCTTAAAGTATATCGACTTTTATGTGCTGTTTTGTATGGTGGATTTGTGTATATATATTGATCAGGAAGAACAAAACAGGGAAAAAATACGGGAAAATTTAGATTGCAAATAAAAAATACGGTCTTAAATGTTCAAATATTAAGACCGGATGTATATATAACACCGCTTTTAAAGGTGTTAAGCCGGTCTTAAAAGTTGGTCTTTTAAGACCGGTCCATTGAAACAATCCGGTCTTGAAAGTCAGTCTTTTAAGACCGGGTAATTATTCCCCCGGTCTTAGAGTCCGCTATCTTTAGGACCGGATTGATATTTGTCCGGTCTTAATATTTGGATCTTTTAAGAGCGGTCGACTTTCGATCCGGTCTTAAAGTTTGAGTTTTAGGACCGAACCAAAAATATTTCAGATTTATTTAGTACGACTTTTAAGACCGAAGGTTTAAAATGTCCGGTCTTAAAGAAAATCTTTAAGACCGTGTAAAAGTCCGGTCTTAAAGGTCGACTTTTAATACCGCCTGGAACAAGACTGCTCGCGGGTCCGGTCCTAATGTACCTTTTTTGTCCGGTCTTAAAAGCCTTTTTTCCACTAGTGCCTTGATCATGCATTGCTTTTAAGAGATCAAATAATATTTTCATGTCTTGCTTCTTCAGAGAAGCATCGATAAGTACACCATAGCAAGCCATATCCATGTTCATTCCTCTTTGAATCATTTCCTATGAAGCACTCAATGCCTCCTCCAATCTACCTTCTTGACAATAACCCTGTAAAAGAGCACTATAGCACAACTCATTTAACTTCAGACCCTTCTTGTGGAGACTATCAATGAAATCTTTAGCTTGAGAAACCCTATGAGTAGATCAAAGGCCATGAATATGAGGCTTGTAAGTATACGTTTCTGGCACAAGTCCCCTTTGAAGCATCTCTTCTAGAAATTCAAAGGCCCTATCAATGTTACCTCCTCTACAGTGCCCTTCAATCATCACATTATATGTCACCTCATCTGGCAGAATTTTCTGTTCAATCATTTCATTGAAAAGTTGGCTTGCTTCAAGCATCTGATCAGCACTACATAGCCCAGAAATTAGTGCTGTGAATGTATAAACATTAGGAGCAACTCCTTTCTTAACCATCTCATTGGGTTGTGACAGTTGGCTCCAACCCCTTATTGGTCATCTCCATGAACAAAGACTCAGCATCACTCAAATTCCCATGATTGCACTGGCCATTTATCAAAGAATTGTAGGGATATATTGTTACTTCTATACCAGATTCTATCATTCTATCAAAATAAGATATGGCAGCATCCAACCTCCCGCTTCTGGAAAAAGAATCAATGAGAATAGAGTATGTGATATCATTGGGACGCAAGTTCATCAAGGACGTTCTATTATACAGTGACTCTGCCTTATCTAAATCTCCATCCTTACACAGAATTGATCAGCGAATTATAAACAGACAAATTTGGCAGCGAACCAAGTCTTCCTACCTTTATTACAACATTACAATTGGTATCAATCTTTCATTGCTTTCTTAGTCCCTCCACTATCCCTGATACAGCTGCTTCAGCATGAACAAAACCAGATTCAATCATTTCATCCATAAGCTTTACTCCAGCCTCAAAGTCTTTCACTCTACAGAGACCAAGTATTAGTGTACAGTATGTAACTTCATCTGCTTTCAGACCCTTTTTGCTCAGTGATCTTTTGACATCAACAGCTTCCCAAACACGTTCATTCTTTCATAGGCCATGAATTAATACGTTATAAGGTACAATACTTAGATTGAACCCATGGGATTCCATCCAAATAATCTTTTCCTTAGCTCTAGCAAAATCTTGCAATTCACACAAACTCCGGAAAACAGCGGTGCAAGTATAAACATCATGTTGAAAACCAGCTTCCACAGACTCGTTAAATAATTCCCGAACCATTATAAATTGTCTAATCCTCAAAAGTCCATTTAAAAGGTCACTAAGTGTCCTAGCTTCAGGAAACAAGCTGTTTGCTATCATGAGTTTGACAATTTTTACTGCGTCAAAAGCTTTCCTGCTTTGTAGATAATTTTGAACCAACAAATCAAAATCCCAAACTGGATGAAAAATTGTATCTCCGGTAAGCATCCAAAAAATTTGGCAAAAACCTCTATTGAGTCTAATATACAAAGGAAGAGGGTCTGCAACAATGAATTAGCAGGCCAAAAAAGCCTCGCCTGTGCAAAAGCATGAACCAAAATAGAAAACGATGTTGGGGAATGGTTGAAACTTTTGTGCAAACCCAAAAGCTTGGGGTTATCAATGGTCCTTATCAAGAATTTTTCAACATGATGAGGTCTCAGTTTGCTTGAAATCAAGGAGTCATTGAAAGCCTCTTTCCAACTCTGCTTCCCATGAACAATCTCTGAGAGACAAAATGAGAGTCGTCATCCTCATCATTGCAAGACTGGGACAATGATGAATTACAGAAACACTCTGACTTCTCAAAAGAAAACGATTTAGTAGGGTTCTGTGAGTAACTGCAAGCTTCATTGAGATTATAGTACTGTGATGTCTCTGGCTTTTAAGCCATTTGAGATGACACCAATACCCAAATCATGGAAATAACGGGACTCTGACGCAGAGGTTGGAGGCAAGATCAGTAGAAGACTTGAAGGATGCGCCAAAGTTTGAAATATTTTTGTTTTGCATCATAGATGTTTCTCCAGCCCCAGATGATGAATCCAAAACCCCTGTCCAATGTTAGTAAGATTTTGACAAAATTAGTATTAATAATTAATAATCAAAAGCCAATATTTTCTAACATTTGAAGACTAAAAGGTTGTTCAATCAACGTGTATATGTTATCAACAATTCAACATCATAACTTGCTTTATTAAAGCAATCACATTGACAGCTTATGGGAATCTGGACCTCTCTTTCATTCAATATATATAGTAGTATTCAGAATGGTAAGCCATATGTGTAAAGTATATCTAGATATGTAACATTTATCATATCGGCAGTTCAGCTAGCCAATATTAGTTGATCTAAAACCACCAAAATGCAGCATCAACCACTGTAAATTGACAACGCCAATCACAATCTACTATCTATCTACAACTTATATTTATACAGGGAAGAAAATATGTACTTTATCCATAATATTTATGCTAAATTAACAACAAAAGCATAAATTAGAGCTTCACATTGGAAAAGAATCAGAACAAAGAAACATACAGGGTAGGAACGAAGAAGACGAAGCAGGGAGAATGGAGGAGTAAGAAGAGGTACGAACAACCTTGCAGAGTTACCACCAAGAAAACAGAATCCTTGTGAAAGTTGATTTAATGATTTCATAAAGCATGAATTATCAGGTGAAACTCCTAATCAGATTATTAATATTAAATTCAGGTGAAACTCATAATCAGACTATTACTACTAAGTTGTAAGACTTGTGTAACAAACATTCCAAGGAATCCAAATAGTGACAAAATATTCTTTTTCTGCAACATAAAACATGCAATAGGTCAAATATAGTTTCTCAATGTTTTCTGTTGGTGTTTTTTTTTTTTTTTTTTGCCCGAAATGTTTTCTGTTAGTTAAAAATCAGAAAAAATATGCAGCTTTAATCAATCAGTACATTTACTAGGGAAACAGGAACTAACTTTATCTTTCTCATCCAATTAAAAAAAGATAAAGCAAACTATCACAAATTTGACATAGATTTAAGAAATTTTATCAAAAATGAAGGTGAGTGAAACGAGATGCTGATTCCGTCAAGCTCTTACTTACTCGTGTACTGATGACAGAGCGCCGCCGACGATGGCTGATCGGGATTACTAGAATCAAAGCAGCGTTGAGAATCCCAGAAGCCTCGACTATGGTATGGGTTTGGGGATTGGTCGTGGTCGAGAGTGAGGGCTGAGGGGTCAAACTGGATTGTTGGGTTTCTCTTCCCCACGACCATAGGCCGGCGGCACGAAATCCAGATTAGTCGGAACCAAGGTTTTGATGAACTTGATAGGATACCCCAAAAAAAAAAAAAACTAGCTTCAACTTTCTTGTGCGCAGCACGGGGAAATATTACAATGTTAACAACCTCCGAACTCTTCTTAACACATTAGTTTCATATCATGTGAAAACAACAACCAAAATGTACAAAAATATAAGGATCTACTATTGATCAAGTAACATTAACAAGCTACCATGGTATGAATTCAACCTTGTCATATCGATACAAGAATCTTCATTTCAGACCTCTAAATTTCACTGCTGTACATGATAAAATATATCATATGAGCAAAAAGATGCCGCCCCACTAAATAATCGTGAGCTTACAGTTCCATCTCACATGCCTGGAACTCATTTTAGATGCAAAGATCTTCACATTGCATTACTTGATATGAGAGGCTTGGGAGGTGATAATGATCTAACTTCAGGTGCAGAATCGGGGAAAAGGATGTTCAGCTTGTGCATAAGGATATCAGCCCTCGATGGAATCTCATTCGAAGAAATCGCTGAACAATCGGTTTCTTAAACCACTCCATGACTGAGTCTCCTGGAGCTCTAAGAACCACTTTTCTGACCTCAAATGGAGACTCTACTGAGCTCAACATCTGTGCCACCACAATCTTTAAAGTTAGTCCGGTCACTAATTTTATACATCTCGGGACAATACCATAATATAGCATGCGCTTTCTGAACCGATGAAGAGTGTGCACCACTGCCACAAGAGCAGCACCAACTGACAAGTTTCTAACATCAAGGGACCATGCAATGTGCTGATCAAAAACTATAGCCTTCGGGAATAGTTTATTCTCATAAGCGACCTTCCAAACACATCGGGCTCGATTTATCTGCCCCATGAGAACTAGGTAATTGAGAATAACATTGACAAAGTACCTTGCGGCACCTTCCTCCAATTCATAATCAACACCTTGAAAGAATTCCCTCACAAAAGATAGCACTGACTGTTTCCTTTGTTCAGGGCCTGTGAAGAGCCAACACAAAAAAGCATGTGCCTTGTGTTTAGTTGCACTAAGGATGGACATCAAATGCCGCTCGCTATGCTCTTCTTGACACCTTACAAGATGGGCTAAAATAGATGTGTAAAGCACCAGATCAACTTTTGCAGCAGAGTTAACATAAGTTTCAAGAAGAGAGGCTTGGCAGTTGGCAGACTCATATAATCCCTTTTTCATGCATGATTCAAACAACTGCCTGATTATAAAATTATTCGTTCTGACCCCTGATGAACCCATGAAACGCAGCCATCTCAAAGCAAGATCAGCTGAACCTTCCATAATATAAACCATCAAAACATCACTAGCCGTCACATCCACATAATATCCCATGGCCTTCATCTCGAGTAAGATTTTTGCAGCCACGTCCACCAGCTTCTTATTCGCTAGCAGGGTTAACAGAGCAGTATAAGTGCTTAAGCCTGGCCTTCAGTCATTGAATTGTACAGCTTCATGGCATGATCTACATAATATCCCATGGCCTTCAGTCATTGAATTGTACAGCTTCATGGCATGTTCTACTTGTCCAGATGCAGCATGCATTTCTAAGAGACGAGAATACGTAGATGGAGTGGGTAGAAATCCAGCCTTTTCCATATCTGAAAAGGCAGACATAGCAATGTCAAGCTTCCCTGATTTTGCATGCGCCTCAATGATCATTGTATATAAGCCAAAATTAGGCCTGAACCCTGCATTCTTCATTTCATCCCAAATCCTAAGAGCAGTTTCTAGCTTCCCATACTTCACATAAGATTCAATTAAAGAAACAAATACAGTTGGAGGAGGCCTATACCTAAAACTTTGCATCTCCATGTAAACCTTCATTGCACCATCCAATCTCCCAGCTTTCCCCATTGAATCAACAAGAGAGGCAAAGACATTCAAACCTGGCCGGAAATTCCTTTCTTTCATTTCTTGGAAAAACTTGAAAGCAGCATCAAGACGGCCTGATTTTGCCAAGTTTGGGATCATCAATTCATAAGTTGCACCATCCAATGAGCAATTGGTTGATGCCATGCTCTCATATATCTCAAAAGCCTTATAAGGCAACCCCTTGTTCAGAAAGAGTGTGATGAGGGAATTATATGTCTCAGTATCAATTTTACAACCCGTGTCTTTCATTTTCTTAAAGCAACAAAAAGAGACCTCCAATTTCTCAGCTTTGGCCAAGTGCTGAATTACCCGATTATAAGCACCAAATGAGGAGATTCTGCTATTAGTGCAATCACTAACCATTTCATCAAATAATGACTGAATTCTAAACTGAAGCTTGTCTAACTGATTCTCCAACTCTGGTCCCCATTTCCACCTCTTAATAACCTCAACTAGTTTTGCCACTGATACAGCATTTGCGAAGGGCTTCTTAACCTCCCCAATCATTACATGGTCATCAAGCCCTGGCTCCACAGACCTTATCCCTTTACCCTGGTAAATAACATTACCTAACTCATCTAAGTAATCTATCTCCTCAGTCCATTCCCCAGACCCATTGCCACCATTTCTCCCATGACAGTAATTTCTATTAAGAAAAGGCAATCCCACTAGACTAGAATCTCTACAAGAAGCAGGGTTTTTCCAAAAGCAATTGTTGTTTGGAACATAAAAACTGGGAACAATTTGTGAGAATCTCGTTGAGGAGCTGAAAAGCCTTGGCCCTTCTAAATTGTTACATTTTTAGATTTCCAGGTGACATTAAGACCAAAAAGTTTTATAGAGCAAAATTACTCCTGAACGTATACTACTTGGTGGATTTGCTACTTAACCCTTTGTTAAATATATAATTTGCCCATTCATTTTTGTATGGAAAAAATATAAGTAAAATTGTTTTTTCAACCTTTTTAACTTCATACAAGTTCTATTTTAATTCGTTTTTCATTTTTAATCTTCAAATCCTAAAGCCGCTAACGAAAAATCTTAAATATTCATCCGAATAAGAAGAATCTTTTGTTGAAAAAAGGCTTATAAGAATATTTATAAATTATTAATTAATAATATCAACAAACCACATCTATCTAATATTTGTTAAGAGAAGACGAAAAAATGTCGTTATATATTATAAATAATCTATATTTTCTATATGAGTATAAAATTTGTAAATAGTCATATTATTTAAAAATTATAAATAGTGCGTTGGAAAAAGAAAATCATGTTTCTTTTTTAACTTGAATACAAATATATTAAGGTTTTTTTTTCTCAATTTGCCCCTTATTAAATAACTATTTACCAAAATGCCTCTGTGTGGAAACTATTTCCCAATGTGCCCCCTGTTTAGTCGACTAAAACCATGGTTTAGTCGACTAAAACGCCGGCATTTTTTTTTAAAGACCCCGCGATTTAGTCGACTAAAAAACTCATTTAGTCGACTAAATCACTTATTTTTCCTCCTTTCTCTTCATTAAATTTGGAAGTTAATTTTTATGTCAAGTGCATAGATCTCAAAAAGTAATGTGGAATCAAAAAAAGAATCACCTGATTCGGACTTCCGAATCAGAAGTTATGGCTTTCCGAAGTTTTAACCTTTTTTTTAATGATTTAGTCGACTAAATGGATTTTTTAGTCGACTAAATGGATTTTTTAGTCGACTAAATCGCGGGGTCTTTTAAAAAAAAAATTGCCCACGTTTTAGTCGACTAAACTATGGTTTTAGTCGACTAAACATGTGGCACATTGAGAAATAGTTTCCTAACAGTGATACATTAGGAAATAGTTTCGAAACAGAGACATTTTAGTAAATAGTTATTTAATAAGGGACGGAAAAAAAAAAAACCAATATATTAATGGCCTAACATATTGAGACCCACCTCATCGATGTCTAACCGATTCTTTACACTGTCAGTCTTTATTTTACTTTTACACATAAAGGACTAACAGGTATAACTACATAAATTTAAAGGATCTGATAAAAAAAACAACTCAAGGAGTTAGATTCAAAACTCAAGAAAATTATAGGGACATGTAATTATTTTTCCCCACACACACACATATATATTATATATATAACTCTTCGGTGGAATATTAATTTTTAAATGCATTGCACGGACGTAGATATGTGATATTTTAAAAGTTTGTTTCTCCCTATTATCTGTATTTATTTTTTAATGTATTTTATTTTTAAATTTCATTATTTCAGTTGTTACCCTATTTTTACTAGGAGACTCAAAGTCCCTCCTTTATATAATAAATTAATAGATAAATAGATTGATTGATTGGTGCTCATTGGAATAATAATTGAAGCCTTCAAATATATTTTCAATCATATTTTATGATAGATTTGGTAAGTATGTAAAAAGAGTTTTATCTCAATTTATATAAATAAACATTTCTATACACTAAAAGTGATCCAAACAAGTAATTAATATGTGAGTGTTTGAGTAACACAGTGGTTTTAAAAACCATTTTTCATATATTAGATTTTTACATACTTACCACATAAATAATAATGTAAAATTATTCTTCAAAATTAATCCACGTACTCACTTTTAATTAGCATCAAAGAAGCACTTTTAATTAGAGGCATAGATGATGAAAATATTCAACTGAGTTGGGAGCAGTAGAACGCGACGCTGCTCGAGTGTTCTCCTCCCCATCTCCGCCGAGTTTTCGTGTCAAGCCCTAATAGCTTCTCAATCCTTCTTCTAATCAGGTAACCCACAATTCGTCTTCCTGCGTTCTAATTTTTCATCGCTAATTGTCGAAATCCTTGGGCATCGGAACCCATCTCAGTTCCGACCATGAAACTCTCTTTCTCTGTGCAATCGAAATCAAATTCCAAGTCAAACCCCATCAGGCCCTCCAACAAATTCGACGCCACCGCTACCGATACCAAAGATGGAAACTCCAACGCGAGAGAGTTTGTTACAGAGTTCGATGCATCGAAATCCTCTTCTGATCCTAACAAATCCACCATGGTTATTCCCCCTATTGAGAACGAGTGGAATATTGGAAGGTCCCACAAGAGGATGAAGAATCTAGACTTACCCATCACTGAATCCAATGGAACCGAGGTGGGATTTGAGCTGGATACGTCGACAGTTGTGGAACCCGGTTCGGACATGTCTTATGGTCTGAATCTTCGGCAGACAAAGAAGAATGATGGGGACGGTGAGAAACCTGCTGCTGACAGTGGTGGTGGTGATAATCACGAAAGGTCCCGGCCTGTTTCTCTAGACTCTGTGGTGCTGCAGAAATTTAAGGATGATATGAAGAGATTACCGGACGATAGAGGTTTTGATGAGTTCGAAGATGTTGCTGTTGAGGGTTTTGGTGCAGCTTTTCTTGCTGGATACGGATGGCGTGAAGGAATGGGCATTGGAAAGAATGCGAAGGAGGATGTGAAAGTTGTACAGTATGAGAGGAGGACTGCCAAAGAAGGGTTGGGTTTTGTTAGTGATCATGCTCATAAGCGGAGTTCGAAGGAGGAAGTGAAGAAACCTAAGGATTATGGTAGAGATAATTCGTTCTTGGGGAAGGTTGTTAGAATAGTTGAGGGCAGAAATGCAGGTCTGAAGGGTAAAATTGTAGAAGTTGAAGATAAATGGGTTATTTTAAAGCTTTCTAAGAGTGAAGAGGAAGTAAAAGTGGACCTTGGTGATTTTGTAGAACTGGGTTCTACTGAAGAAGAGAGGTTTTTGAGGAAATTGAAGGAGTTAAAGATTCAACATGCTGATAAAGATAGTGATTCAAGGAATAAACGCAGTAGAGATGAGGGAAGGAGAGGCCGTGATCAGGCTGTAGTTGATGTTAAAAGAGATAGTAGGAAGGAAGAGCAGGCGAAGAAACAAGTTTCATGGCTTACAAGTCATATTCGGGTCAGGGTTATTAGCAAAAGTTTCAAAGGAGGGCGATTATATTTGAAGAAGGGGCAGGTATTGGACGTTGTTGGGCCTACTACTTGTGATATATCTATGGATGATAGCAAGGAGATCATCCAGGGGGTTTCCCAAGACTTTCTTGAGACTTCTATCCCTCGCCGAGGGGGGCCAGTTCTTGTATTATATGGTAAACATAAAGGTGTTTATGGGAATCTAGTTGAGAGGGATTTGGACAAAGAAATGGCTGTTGTTAGAGATGCTGATACCCATGCGCTGATCAATGTGCAGCTTGAACAAATTGCAGAGTTTATCGGGGATCCAAGTATCTTGGGATACTGATTCTGTTGTATCAATTCCAGTGTTGGGACCTATTTTTATGACCCTTTTGATTGGTAGCATTATCCAAAGTAGCATTCATGGTTCAGAATTTGATGTGGGGTTTTACTACAAACCAGGGGAGAAAAATATTATATAGGTATGTATGCAGTGTATTCCTAATGTCATTTTTAGTCACCTCATGGATGAAATATTAACTTGATTGGTAACTTTGTAGTTTATAGATGATGAAAATAATGATCTATTGGTTAAATTAAATCTTCAAATTTGAATTCTAGAATAATTTGTGTGTTTCAGATCTCTATGTACAGAACTTTTATGCTTTTAAACATTTTGTGTGTTGATTGTTGAGAGGCAATGGTATAATTTGAACCTGGTTGCGTATTCCATTTGTGTTAGAATTGAGGTTATCACGAGGGGAATACCTTCATAAAATTTAATGTTGTTTTAGTTAACCCTGCACATTGATATAAGTTCTGCTTCGAGTTTCAGACATGTATGATTTAGGATTTGGACCATGTTTTCATTTCCTTACCAAATTTTATATCTTCTATTAAAGCAGATCAATCAAGTTATGCTTATGCATGCAATGATATCATGGTCCATAAGCGTGGCTTTGGGTTTAAAGGGCATAAAGTTTGTATATTCTATATGATTACAAAGTTTTCTCAACTGAATTGTCTTAGTGGGTTGATTTATGCAAGGGACTTGTCCCTGTGCTTATGGGCAAGGGCAATGGCACACATAAGTTTTGACAAGCTAAGAATATGTTTGTAATTAGGGTACAAGAATGTGATATTACACCTTACTAAAAGCTGGATAATCATGTGGTGGGATTCAGTTTGATGATGATTTAAAAGCCTTTGAAGAAGATCAGATATTATTCTCAGGGATTGACTTGACTTGTGAGAAAAGCTCACGAAATGAAACTTGATACGTATTTATCTTGGGCTTTTTCTTCTTTATGAATCGGGCCATGAGTAGTAATTCAGGATAAAAATGTCATTCAAATAGAAAAAAACACAAATCACAATGAGATTAGCCATGGAATAAGAATTCAAAGTAAATTTTTTTGCCCTTGATGAAAATTAAATTATATATACGAAAAATTAATTATTTAATTCTTACAATTTCATTGAGTTTGTAACTTAGTCTTTATAGTTTGACTCGACGAGATTCTTTCATAATTTTTGGAAAACGTGGCACTGGTTTTGGCATCACAATCAGCCTATGTCAGCAAAAACCTGGCTCCTCACCTTTTTGTCATCTTCCTTTGTCATACCGTTGCTTTCTTCTTCTTCCACCTCCGCATTTCCCCCCTTTCTCAGCCAAAGTCTACCAGTAGTGGCAGAAATCCTCATGCGTCTTAGAATTTCATGGAACGGACTGGGTTTTCCTGGTAAGAGAAGCGGTAGGAAGAGACTAGTGAGGACTTGACCTTGGGAGATGAGGATGATGCCACTGCTGGTCATTCTATTTCTCCATAATGGCAAAATACTCTTGAGGCCCGATGAGAAGGCAAAACTTAAGAGACGATCAAGGAAATCACTTCTCGCATTGAACGTTTCATCATCTAAAGTTTTTGACCGGCCATAGACCCACCCTCGTCCTGAACAGTAATCAAGTCTACTGAATCCTGATTTCTTGGCCGAACTTCGGCAGTGGCAGGAATCCTGAGTGAACTATGTTCTCTTAGTAAGAAATGAGAATAGAGATTTGATTTCAGAATCACGTCTTGCAACGCCTTGGCCATAGCGATCAAAGATAGTGTTAAAATATCTCATGTAAAAAGTTGCCAACATTCATACAAATATAAAAGAAGTTTCAGCATTTCTCTGTATTTTTTTTCTTTTCTTTTTTGTATCCCACCCGGTTCACCAGAACCTTCAGTTCTGACTAATCCGGATTTCGCTCCATGTTAGACCTACGGTCGTAGGGGAAGAGCTCCCAACACCCTTTTATCCATTTCTCTGTATTTTATAACTAAGTGAAAAATTATGCATCACAACATAACTTTGCATGAGCCCAATCTACCCAGGTGTAATTCTATGATGTCAAAACCAATGCCACAAACACACATACGGGGTTGGCACAAGTGGTAAGCGGCTTGTGTCGCTTAAGCAAGGTCTCGAGTTCAAGCTTTGTGAATGCAGAAAAGTCTCGTTGGGAGACTCTCCTACCATAGCTAGGTGCGCAACGCAAGTCGGATCCAGGTTAGTCAGGGTGAAAATTTGGATATCAGATTCAGATAGGCAACCCAAAAAAAAAAAAACCAATGCCACATAGGACGAGTTATGGATGAGTGTGTGTGTGTGTCAAAACAATATTTGCACACTTTTTTTCCCCGACTTAACCTTGAAAATTTTATGTGTTTTTTTATCATGCGGCATTTATTCCGCAAGATAGTTTGATTATTAACAAACTAACACCCATTCATTAGATTAACTCTACCTTCTCTGATGATAACGTGTCTGAACAAATTAAATCTACTTATTCAGAAAAATACACTGTTATTTGCTTTAATGTTTTATTTGATATTATTAATTAAAAAAGAAAATACAGATAATCATACATACGCACCTACCTAAAACATTTCAATTGACCGTTAGAGGGATGTGCACATAATATGAACCCGATTATATAGTAGTGGTAATATAATATCATTTACCACCTCTAGCCCTAGCTTGTTTCATTTCTCCCTAATCACTATGCATTAAAGATAATAGCTCAATTTATCTTTCACTAGAAAAATGTGATTTTTTAGTCTGCCTAGTTTCTAAATAAATTTCACATTTGCTAGAATTCTCACCTTTGATTATAAAGAAATTTCTATAAAATTTATATATAAAGCCGTTGAGAATGACAAAACTAAAAAAAAAAAAAAAAAAAAACACAATTTTGTAAGCTACAAACGTAAAAACAGTAAATTCGGTGTGTAAACTCATGAGTTTATCTGAGTTTACAGCTGACATGATTTTACTAGAGACTTAACTCGATTTAGTAAGGTAGGAATGTAAAAACGGTAAACTCTGAGAGTCAACTCGCGAGTTTGACAACAATAGTTGTAATCCTTTTTGTATAGGATTTACTAGCATGTCCTAATCTAATGTGCCACGTATCAAAAGAATCAAATCAGATAGATGGGCAAGTAAGAAAGGAATTAATGATGGATAAAGTTGTAGTCACATGCATAAGATTACCAAGTCTTGGGGATAAGATTGTCAAATAAGAAATACATCGTGAATAACTTGGGAAAAAAGAAATGTAGTGATAAGATTTTCCTTTGTTTGAAAAAGAAGATAAGAAGAATGGTAAGATTATTAATTTTTCTTTGGCTTTAAAAAGAAGAAATGTATTGATAAGATTATTTTCCTTTGACACAAACATAATAATTACAATATGTTCATGTTGAATACACAAAAGGGAGTATATTGAAAAATTGAAACCAAATGGAAATAATTTTTATTCATGTTTATATAATGAACCTAAATTGGCAATGTATTAAGTATTTGGTTTTCTATATATTATTGAGGGTTTTTATCACACCAAAAGTTATTGGTTGAGATTGTAAGTAGCTTCACTTTGTAAATAAAATAATACAAGTTCAAATTTTGAGGAACGTACTGATTAAAAGAGTCAAAAATATTTTACGTTCTAAGTCTCGAAAAGAGAAACTCTTAATCGAATCACAAAAGGGGGGGTTTTTTTTCCCGTCAAAAGCCTTTATAAAAACTATTTACATAAATGCCTCTTAATTTTGTCCCCATTAATTACATGTTATATTGTCTCTTACACACTTCTTTTTCATACTCATTCTCTCTCTTACTCTCTATAAATAAAAATATTTTGAAAAATTAATTAATTAATAACCACATTTTTTTTTATCTAAGTAATTCCGTTATTGGTATATTACATATAGGAGCAGATTGATTGTAATTTAATGTGGAAAACATGGTCAATATTTTCAAATACACATAAATCTAAAATAATTCCAACCTAACCAGGCTTTCTTCTTGAGAAGAAGATTGACTAAGACTTTTGTTTTGGGTTAAAAAGAAAAGAAAGAGTGGAATTGCGTAGGTGGAAAGGACAAGTGGCTGAATCAGGAAATTATTTTAGCTCGAGCCAAAAAATAAACATATTAAACTATTTATTAAATAATATCGCATAACATTGAAAATACAAATAAATAATAACCAACAATTATAAATCAAAAGATAACACATTAAACAAAAGTTCTATGACGTTTGGAAGGAAACTCATTACAAGGTGCATCACTTTCAGAAATTATTTTCTTATAAATATCACTTTCTGAAGTTATTTTCTTCTTAAAGAGCACATTTATACTTTTTTATTTATCCTTACTCATCTTTTTCAACCTACAACAAATTTGGTGACCCAGAATATATGTTGTTGTCAGTGTTAATTAGTATCTTGTGTCACTAAACAGTAATTCTTATAGTGCTACTAAATCCACAAAACTAACACTTAAATGCGCATTCCACCTACCTCAAAACAAAATAATTGTAGAAAATAAAAAGAAATATAATATGAACCCCAAAAAATATTTTAAAAAAATATATACAAATATGATTCAATTTCAGCTAAGCAAATAACCTATTATAATATATTTTTTAAAGAGAAATTCATTATAAAATCATAAGACATCCAAATAATAAATCTAAATTGATTAAAATTAGTCATTAATTATCATCTACATATATATAGTCATCTATTGTCAAAACTCAAGACTCTCACAAAATCATAACCCCAAAATTTTCTCTAATCATCACAATATTACCCTTATTAGAAAGAGAGAAAAACGTAGAATAACTTTCATAAAAGGAGTGAGGTAAAAAGAAGTGATTTTGAGTACCTATATAGTCCTTAAAATAAAGATGAACAACGCCGAATATAAGATGATACTAACCTTTTCAGTAAATATCTCAAACAAGAATTTTATTTTCCTCTCACAGCCCAATGAGTAATAAACCAAACATTGTTCTAATGAAAAAAAGAGTATAATTATAAAAAAGATAAGAGCTTAGCTGAGGCCAAATTATTGGTCAAAATAAAATATTATATAATATATACATATAAATATATAAGATAAGAGAAAGCTAGCTGGAGCCAAGGCCCCAGCTGGCCATAACATGACTCCGCCACTGAAAAGGACAGAGTGGTGGAGAAAATTAGAAAAAAAAATGATATATATATGTAGTCCCCACGTGAGAGATAATGGTATCTAACCACTACCATGAGACAATATTTTAAAGTGAGATAAGGAAGCCTAATTTCAACTTTTTGAAACTAGTTACCATATACTATTTTTGGTCAAATTAAATATCATACTTTAAACTTTAAATCATACACATAATTGTTTGGGAAAATGACACATAAATACTAGTTCAAATTGTAAAACCCTAAAATGTCTATTAAATTAGCAAAAAGATAAACAAATACTCTGATAGGAATCTGGGATATCAAAGTTTGATGAAAAGACTGAAAATGCCCTCCCTATATTTCTTATTATCTTCTTATCTCTCCTCTTTCTCTCTGCTTCTTCAATGGCACCAACTCCTTCCTCTTGATTCATAGCCTGGATTAATTCTTGCCTCATATTCTTGGTAAATCTCATCAATCGCTTCCTCCTTTGGGCTCTTCATCCATAGCCTTTGAGTCCGGTGCATGATGTTGAAGGAAGCTCCTCGGCTTCGCGGAGGAAATACTCATTCTCACTGATCGACTTCTTGTACCACTAAGCTCCAGCTCGCATTGAACCAAGTTGACAGGTTTGATATGTACCCGATCGGTGAGAACAAAATGGGATGAAGGCCTAACGTTTTCCAGAATATCATGGTGATGAGCAGTGCAGAGTAGAACGGCGAGTCTGATTCTTGGTAGGTGAATCTATAGTGGAGGGAGTTGGTGCCATTGAAGAAGCAAAGAGAAAGAGAGATAAGAAAATATTGAGAAATATAGGGGAGGACATGGTATTCTTTTTCTTTTTTTTTGGTTCTGGATGTCTGTAAATCAGGAATGTTAATGTGAATGAAGGATATGGTATGAACAAAATGTAAAATGATCTTAACAAAATTCGTAATATGAATAACAATTTCATTAATGGGAATAACAAGTTTATTCGTCAAGGGAACACATGTCGCTTTGTTGAAACCAAAATCTGAGCACAATTAACAAATTTCGTCATGGGAATAACAAGTTCTATAATGGTATTAACGAGTTCAGTAATGAGAATAACAAGTCCATTCATCAGAGTGACATGTGACTTGTGTTCTCCCTGAAGAATGAACTTGTTATTCCCATTGCTGAACTTGTTAATCTCATTAATGAACTTGTTATTCCCATTATGTAATTTGTTAATAGTGGTCAGATTTTGGTTTCATCAGAGTGACATATTCTCCTTGAAGAATGAACTTGTTATTCCTATTGTGAAACTTGTCAAACTCATTATTTACTATTCATCATCTTCTTCCTCATCCTCCTTTTTTTTTAATACTATTCAGATTTTTCTTCCTCAACCTCTTGGCTTCCTCCAAAAATACCAATTTCAACCTTCCTCCACCTTTGCCTCTTTTCCTCGCAAGGGACAACTACGACTCGGCCATAACGACCAACAACACCACCATTAAGAGAGAGAGAGAGCTTGGACATGATGGCGGGAAGAGGAGGAGGAAGAGAGGGAGAGGAGAGAGAAAGATGAAGAGAGCTCGGACATGGCGACATGGAGGAGAGGAGGCAGAGAGGGAGAGGAGAGAGAATGAGGAAGAGAGGTCGGATATGGGTGAGAAGCTAAGAGAGGAGGAGGAAGAGAGGGAAAGAAGAGAGAACGATAGGGCATAATGGTAAATTCATCAGACGTTTTAGGGTTTTGAAATTTCATAATTTAAATGACATTCTTTCTAATTTTTTTTAAATTTTAAATTTAACAATAATTTTTATATTTTAATTATGTGTAAATAATTTTCCCCGTTAATTAATATTTTTTTAAAATTTTATGATGTTTACTAATATATTTTCACGGGTACCTCTATTTATTTATTTTCCTCAACTAGTAATAAATAATTTGACCATCATAAAATATTTAATCAAATGTAGATTTTGGAAGTAAGAAAAAAATATTTGGTTGTTAGACAATGCTTTCAAAAGCAATGTACTCCCTCTCTGTTCTTAATTATAAGAATGTGTTGACTTTTTTTGGAGAAATTAAAGAAACTAAATAAGTTACTTAATTATATTATATGTTGTGTATCTTTAGATTATATATTAGTTTATTAGTCAAACTAATTAATTTAAAAAAATAGAAATAAAAATATTCTAAAGCAATTTAATTAACTTCCTTAATCTCTCTAAAAAAGTCAACTTGCATAATTAGGATCGGAGGGAGTAGTAATTATCAATCGGCATTCTTGCACATCGGACTTGTCGGTTGTGAGTAATAATGCTAGATACCGATGTCCAGAAATCCAGAAATGTAATAATCAACCGATAACTTAACCATTGATCAAACGATTACACAATAACATATATCATTGAACACGGCATAAATATTACCCAAGACTAAGAGGTAATATATTTTCTGAAATTATTCCTTAAAACACATAATTAAGATGGTACTAATAATTATTAATTAATTGATATTGACCACAATTACTATAAAACTATTTTTATTCTTTCAACATGATGGTAAGGGAACTTTACAAGAGGAAGCAATCTTCTTGGCGCCAGGAGAGTTAACATACTGCCTGAGACTAGGGTCCTTGAGGTACTGACACAGACATGGCTTCTGATCCATCAGCCTCTCGCAGCACAGGCTCGAAGGCGGAGACGGCGACGATATGGCTGCAGCGCACGGAGTCAGAGACAACGGACTGCACATCGCCGCCTCAGCCATGTGTGGCAGTTCCACCACGGCAAGGATCAGCACCACCATCACCATGAGACTCATCACACCCATCGTCTTCTTCATCGCCATTACTAGCTACTCCTGCAATTTACCTACCTGTCTTTCTCCCTGACTCACACGTACACTTCTTTTTTTCTTATTCGCTAGTTTTGTGTAGTGACGAAGTGTGAAGATGGGAGTGATCTGTGGCAGTTTATATGGAAAAACAGAGGATGTGGTGGGGTTTGGTTTGGTGCTTGGGGGGTGGCGAATGAAGAAAATTGAGGCGGTGGAAAGGTTGCAATGCAGGAAAGAGGTCCCACATGAAGAAGAGTGTGCCATAATCTTAACTACTCCATTTTTTTATCCTTATTATAATAAGACATCAACTAACAATTCTCACAAACCAAGAAAAATTGTTAAAGTCAATAAAGTTGTCCTAAAATTACGTAATTTCCAATATTATCCCTACTAATTGCACTAAACTCTAATATCATATTAATTATTTACTCTCACCCATTACTCTTATTAATTATGGGCATACATGAAAAAAGATAATTAATGATTTTTGGGAACAAGCAAGTGCCTTATAAAAATGACCAAATATTCTTGCTAGTTAGTGCCTTATAATAAAGACTATAGGGAGTATATAAAAATAGAGCAGTAAGCATCTCTCTCTATCTCACTGATACATTAACAAAATGGCAGGTTCAAAATACTAAAATAAAAAATAAATAAAAAGCAGGGCGGTTATGAAAGATGGATAATGACAAAAATAGTTACACAATATTTTGTAAATTAATAATGAGGTGGTAGGTACAAAATATTAAGTAAATATTTTAACTTAATATTTTGATTATTCCCTTAAAGATCTAAATAAAAAATAAAGTAAGGCGGCTATAAAAGATGAATAATGAGAAGATAGTTACATCACATTTTGTAAATTAATAATGGAGGTGGTAGGTATAAAATATTTAGTAAATATTTAATTTAATATTTTGATTATTCCCTTAGAAATCAAAATGATTGGCCTCTCACTTATGTACCTGGCTTACCTCCATTGTGCCTTTGTGTCCGCTGCGATCTTTTTCATTAAATTGCGCCGTTTTGGCGCTAAAGCTGGTGCCTTCTTCTTCTTGTTTTTTTTTTAAATATTTCAAGTATTGATGAGTACTAAAAAGATAGTTTATGATACTAAAATGTATTGAAAAAATACCACATGATTTTTAAAAATTATTTTAGCTTCTTTAAAAAATATTTCAGGGTACTGACTAATACTAAAAAGATACTTGAAGATACTGACGGGTACTTAAAAAATACGTCATGATCTTGAAAAATTATTTTAGGATCTTGAAAAAATATTTCAAGGTACTGACTAATATTAAAAAGATATTTGAAGATACTGACTGGTACTTAAAAAATATGTCATGATCTTGAAAAATTATTTTAGAATGTTGAAAAAATATTTCAGGGTACTGACTAATACTAAAAAGATACTTGAAGATATTGACTGGTACTTAAAAAATACGTCATGATCTTGAAAAATTATTTTAGGATCTTGAAAAAATATTTCAAGGTAATAAATGGTACTAAAAAGATACTTCAGGATATTGACTGGTACTAAAACGATACTTAAAGATACTGACTGGTACTGAAAAAAATTCTTCATGATCTTAAAAAATATATTTCAGGGTACTAACTGATACTAAAAATATATTTCATGATATTTTTTCAAGATCATGACGTATTTTTTCAATATCGTTCAGTATCCTGAATATTTTTTTAGTACTAGTTAGTACCTGGAATATTTATAAAAAAAAAAAAAAAAAAGGCACCAGCTTTAGCGCCAAAACGGCGCAATTTAATGAAAAGGACTGCAGTGGACACAAAGGCATCGGAGGTAAGCCAGGTCCCTCACTTATGCATCACACGGGCCTCAGCTAGTTGAAAATAAGGCGCCTGAGGAGGGGAAAAAGAGTGATGTGTTATAGCAATTATACTACTATAAAAAGTAAATTTAACGATACTAATTAATGTCTATTTTTAAACAATAGAAGTTATAAAGGAGGCGGTAACATTTTTAAAATTTTGGCTTAACTTTCTGTTCTAGTGTAGAACACAGATTGTCTAGCCCTGAGGGGCTAGGATGTTGGTGTAGATTGGGACTTGACCTAGGAGCGATTCCTAGGGCCTACGTACCCTGAAGAGGGATCAAAGTCCACGTAGTTCGAGGAGGTTTAGAAGAGGCGTCTAGCCAACAGGGGGTCTGTGTGCTCTGTGACGGCTGTATGTGAACAGCCGGAGCGTAGACCGTTGTAGATGATCTGTAGGAGATCAGGGGGTGCATCCCTTTAGGGTTTTTCCCGTATTTGTAGAGTGTACCTTGGGGTTAGATCTCCCGCCTTGTTTGTAGAAGATGGGAGATCGTGTGTAGAAGATGGGAGATCATCTGTCCATGAATCTCGGCCACCTCCCCATTGAATAGGTCTTGCCGCTTAAATCTGCATGGGTCGGTTGAGATAATGGGCCTTGACCAGGTCCATAACAGATGCCCCCAAGCTCGGTAGTTCAGGTGTCTGAGCTGCCGAGGTTAATTGTTTGGTTGACTGTGAAATACAGATTTGGCCGAGCTATGTTCAGCTCATCCGGGTTGTCTGCGAAGACATAAGATCCCTTGCTCGTGTGCGCAAATCGTTTAGTTTGCTCATTTCGAATGCTTGTTCGAGTTTGCAAAATCCCGGTTATTGACAACTGTATAATAATTGCCCCCAGCCTGGTAGTCCAGGTCTCTGGGCTGTCGGGGTGGATCTGTTGTTAAATCCGGAAATCGTATCGGAGTTGCTACCACATGTTCGATTTTGATAAAGTGTCTAGCCGAGTTTCAAAGAACTTCGGAGTTACTTGTCTTCGGATTGAATTGCCCCCAGACATGTAGTCCGGGTTAATTTGTTTTGAAACTTCGTCTGTTTATTTTTATGATCGTCAAGATCTATTCTTCTTATATCATCCGGGTCTCTGGACTTGTTTGTTGCAGCATCGAAAATGTTTACAAGGGCTGATAACAGCGGCCTCGCGTAATTTAGAAACCGGGCTAAGTCTTGGAAGCGACCGAGTTGCGAAAGCTTACGACGTCGGCTTCGCTTGACTTAAGAGCCGGGTTCGATGACCCTTTACACGGAGCCCGGACTGTAACCGTATTAAGTGTAACCGGGGTCCGCCTTCTTTTTATTTTTATGTAGTGTTTCATCCGTGTCCACGATGAACTAATAGTGAACTCACATTTGTTTTTGGAGTACTAATGAGTGACCGAGCCAGGGTCATAGATGTGATATGCAGAATCTGCGAATGTGCGAAAGTGCATTTGGTATTGAGACCGTAAAGTGGTGAGGGGTCAGTATTCTGACTGCCTCGTATAATTCCAGGTTCGTTGACCGGGTCATCCTAAGATAAAGGAAAGTTGTCACCTGCCCGGGTTTGGTTTTTTACCAAAGCGTCCGAACATTTTGACCTGATCAAGGTCGGCATGACAATTCCGCTTGATATCCGGAGTAAGTTAGGAAGCGTCCGGGCTGCGATAGCTCGACGGAGACAACTCCCTCCGACTGAAAAGCCGGATTTTATTCTTCAGTTCGCATTTGAATTACGACCGGGTTCAGTGACCCTGTATTTGCTCTTTCGTTTCTGTCTTTGTCGTTAGAGCAATTTGAGGATATTGAATCAATGCTCTCGACTGAGAGTTTCTTTAGACGGAGCCCGGATTTTAACCGTATTAAGTGTAACAGGATTCGCCTTCAAATCTACACGGAGCCGGGATTTTAACCAGGTTTGGTGTAGCAGGTCCGCCTTCAAATTTACACGAGCGGGATTTTAACCAGATTCGGTGTAACCAGGGTCCGCCTTCAAATTTACACGGAGCCGGGATTTTAACCAGATTCGGTGTAACCGGGGTCCGCCTTCAAATTTACCCGGAGCCGGGAAGTTAACCGTATTCGGTGTAACCGGGGTCCGCCTTCAAAAATTCACACGGAGCCGAGATTTTAACCGTATTAAGTGTAACCAAGGCCCGCCTTCTTTTTGTTTACTGCAAAAATTTACAGGAGCCCGGATTTTAACCAGATTTGGTGTAACCGGGGTCCGCCTTCAAATTTCTACACGGAGCCGGGATTTTAACCAGATTTGGTGTAATCGGGGTCCGCCTTCAAAAATTCATACGGAGCCGGGATTTTAACCAGATTTGGTGTAACCGGGTCCAATTAAGGAGCGTGTATTTTAAAATAGGGTGGGTATGACTAGCAGTATCATACATATTAATTCAGGAAGCCATGAACCGACATAAGCTATTAAACCAAGCATCATGACTTATAATTTGGCAAAATGTGATCCGAGCCATATTTTCAAACTACACAACTTGCAGAGGATAATCTGATGGGAGTTAATTCTTCTTCTAGATGGATACTTTCTCTTTGTGTTGATTCCTTGGCCACGGATCATATGATAAATTAAGCCGATATAGCTTCCAACATATGGCTTCCAAGCATTTACTTTGTGTAGCTTGGTTCAACATTATAAATATCAAACAACTCATGTATTTCCTCCTTCAGGCCTTGCAGACCAAACAGGTGCCCATTCATATGCTTTGGGCTTGGAGTTAAATGGATGAAGAAGTAGGCGTTAAAAAGTTGGGCTCATATACAAAAGTGAGTATGACGACTAAGAAAGTTGGAGTTGAGATAAGGAACTTGCATCTGAGAACGTATGACCATGCAAAAGTAGGATGAACCCCAATGTTTTAAAGATCATCATTGAACTGGTAGGATAGAATGATAGCCATGTTCTTCATTTCCCATAAATATAGAACTATGGCTCCATACTCCCAAACAACTAGAGAAAGTAGTCAAAATACAAACTGTGTCACCTGCTAGCTGTTGGGACAGAATATGTAGGGCCGCCAACATAAAAATTCATAAACGATCCACCCATAATGCTTGTATTACTATGCTCATCCTTGAAATCGTAGAGATTGAGAAAAAACTAATGTGGGGTTTCCGAACTGTTCTAACATAACTTCCAAGTTTCTAATACAACATAATCAATGATTTAATCTTTGAGAGCATATACATGTCTATCATCGAATAATTTCAAAAACAAATAGTGTTACCGACACAGTGTTACTGACAAAGTTCCTTAAGGTCCGCATTGCAGTCCGACAGCACAAACATAAGTGAGATCGACGAACAAAATGGGCAATCTGAGTATTCAACCTCATAGGTCTTAAAACTCGAAGACTAGTGACCTAGTAGGAGGCCATTATCCTCTAACTCATCCCTGAACGCCTTCTCATCAGATTTCCAATTCAAACCATGCGAAGCCTTACCTCACAATCATACATATGCATGAACTGAACTAATAACGAATTCTCAACAGGAATTGGGATTCTCAAAGAAGGCACAAGAAAAAACCTGATATACACTCCAAATTGATGAAGCTAAATCCACGAGGAATGCCTTCTGCAACTTGGGATGAGCATCGAGAGTTGGTTTGGCAACTGAAATTAAATACTCTACACTTTCAATAGTGTTGGTTTGGCAACTGAAAATTGCTTCGGCTAAGACTCATGAATTGAGGCCGACACTCTGTGACCGTGCTTCATCTGGAGCTAAACTGAGGCCAACGTTCATCCGAGGCTGAATCCGGGATACTCTGTGGCCGACCTTCATCAGGAGCTAAACTGAGGCCGACGTTCATCCGAGGCTGAATCCGGGATACTCTGTGGCCGACCTTCATCAGAGGCTATGAAGCCGAGATACCCCTACCTCGGTTATTGTTAATCGGCACAGGGTATGCGCCGAATGTACCTCGGCGCCATAGATCTTCTAAATTCGCGGCTGAAACCTGAGGAAATCCGCTCTTCAAGTTCGCAATCACAGAGGATAGGCTAACTCCGAAGATGAGGGTGAAAGGGAAGCTGGATGCAGACACAAAAACCATTGTCGGTGACGGCGGTGAAATCAGATTGATCCTGGTTGAAGGAGAGTTAGAGCCGCAGAAGAGGGGTGGTATGACGGCGTAGAATGACGGTGATATCCCGAACTCAAGATGTAGACATATTGTAGAATAAAGAGTCCAGGTTCGGACGGATTGAGTTCCTTGGATGCAGTAGACATTCGTCTTAGGAGATCTGATGGCAGAATGGCGTTGGTTGCAGGAGATACCCCTATCGAAGGTTTTAATACTCATCAACCATTATATTTTGTTGATCGAACTCGGGCTCTTAAATCGAATTGCCAGAAGACGTCAAGAGCAAAGCACAAAATTGATTTCTGGAAAGGGACAATAAGACGGAAAGCCCTCGCTAGGTTTAAATTGGGATCCTTTGTCTGGCAATTGGAAATTGGAATTATTGACCATCTTTGGTCATGGGAATCGAAATTTATAGATCCCCACGGTCGGCGCCACTGTTCTAGTGTAGAACACAAATTGTCTAGCCCTGAGGGGCTAGGATGTTGGTGTAGATTGGGACTTGACCTAGGAGCGATTCCTAGGGCCTACGTACCCTGAAGAGGGATCAAAGTCCACGTAGTTCGAGGAGGTTTAGAAGAGGCGTCTAGCCAACAGGGGGTCTGTGTGCTCTGGCGGTGCGGAGCGTAGACCGTTGTAGATGATCTGTAGGAGATCAGGGGGTGCATCCCTTTAGGGTTTTTCCCGTATTTGTAGAGTGTACCTTGGGGTTAGATCTCCCGCCTTATTTGTAGAAGATGGGAGATCGTGTGTAGAAGATGGGAGATCGTGTGTAGAAGATGGGAGATCATCTGTCCATGAATCTCGGCCACCTCCCCATTGAATAGGTCTTGCCGCTTAGATCTGCATGGGTCGGTTGAGATAATGGGCCTTGACCAGGTCCATAACACTTTCAATAATTGTTTTAAGATAAATAGTCATTGAAAGTTAAACTTTCAACGATTGTTTTTAAAATCAGTCGTTGAAAGTTAAGTCAGAATTTCAAAAAATGTGAATATTTGTAAGTTTTGACCACTGTTTTTCTAAGACTATCGTTGAAATAAAAAATTTCAACTATTTTTTTAAAAAAACAGTCGTTGAAAGTTAAGCCAAAAAATAAATAAATAATCAATATTTGTAAGTTTAAAATATTATTTTTGAAAAACCAGTCGTTGTAACTCCATGTTCATTTTTTTTTTCCGGCTTAACTTTTAACCACTATTTTTGAAAAACCATTTGATAAAAGGTTTACTTTAAACGACTGTTTTTTTTTTCAAAACAGTCATTCAAAAATATTCATATTATTTGACCTCATACTCTCACAAGTCACACCTCCTACATTTTGTTCAAAGCTCTCTGTCGCGCCTCGCCTCCCCCTCCTCTCTCCATCTTTGAACACCTTTGAGCCCTAGTTGGAGCAAATCACTTCTTCCGGCCCCTTCTCGGAACCCAGACACGAACTTATTTATTAAAGACCTCATTCTCGTGCCTGCAGCAAAGCTCTCATCAATCATCAGTCGTTTGCGCACCAAAGCTCTCTTGCCGTCATCATTGTCTATGGTCGCCATTTGTCTAGTGGTCATTGTCTTCTTCTTCAAGTATCATCGTCATCATCATTTTGTCTCTTCAGAACTTTATTTAATTTTGTAAATTTTTTTTTTTTTTTTTTGCTACTGATTCTTTGAGATATTATTGGGTATTCTGGATTTCTGAAACTTATTTCTCGTCATTGAAATATGAGTTAAGTCTGGCTAACTTGATTTTTCTGGGTTATCCCTAGTTTGTAGATATTTCAATCTGTTAGGGATTTGTCTTCGTGAATAAAGAAGTCATAAATTTAAATGTTAGTGAATGAGTGAAAGAATCTGAGTTGTCAGTTTAGTGGTTTACACAATAATGGGCGACCAAATGGTAAGGAGGGGGTTTTTCTACGTTCTCCCATGGCTTGTTGCCAAAAAGACTAGGCTCCCAGGTTTCTGCTTTTTGGGCTTTCTTGATTTAAAAAGTTTGAATATTTAATTGTTTTAAAAATTTTGCCAAAAAATATTTGTTTCATTATTACGTAATACCAATTGCATCTTTTTATTGATAAACAATCTCTGTCGAATGTTCTCCTTAATCCCCCCCCCCTTCTTAATTAAATTTTTTGACAATAATTTATGACATCTGGTGAATGACTAATATTTTTACTTAATTCCAGTTTTTTTAATACTCTTCCGGTCCTAAATATAGGACAAAGTTTATAGAGTAAAATTACGCTACAAACTTTGTTTTATATTTAGAACTGGAGTTAGTATTGTATACGTGAAGGAACTTAATTTCGTCTATTGTTTTTTTTTTTTGGATAAAGCTAAGTTTAATATTTACTTTAAGCATTCAGGTAAAAAAAAATAAAAAATTTACTTTAAACATTATTTTTTTGTCAACGTACTTTAAACATTGTTATAGTATTTTAGATATTTCTATCTAATGATTTGTAATGCACTAAAATTTGTGAATGCATATGCATTAAAAAAAAGTTTGCGAATACAATTTACTTAAAGTGATCTAACTATTTATTTATGACAAAAGTAAAGGTTTGCACGTAACTTGTTACCTTGATCTGTAAGATATCTTGCAGGTTTATTCTTGTTAATACCACATCATTCAGCTGTCTCAAAAGAGATCTATAAACGTGTCATTATTTTGAGCGACATAATCACAATAAAAGTCAAAAGAGGTCATATAATATTATAAAAAAGGAAGGTTAATTTGTGATCGCAGAAGGACAGCAAATAGCTTATGCGAATTAAGCTCCTTACCTTATTCAAAGATTTTATCAATAAAATGTAGTATTTGATATACTATAACTCAGGTTAGAATATATACATGAGGGCGGCAAATGAGGGCTAAGTTGGTCTCTTACAATACACGATGGCCTATATATTCTAAAGTCAGAGTATATTTTAAACAAGTGAATTTTTATCTCGGAGTAGGCTGTCTCCGAAGTCATTTCCGTAACCGAAAAGGGTTATACTGGACTGACTATGAATCTATCTGATGTTCAAAAAGCAAATCAGATAAATGAAAATCTATAGAAACCAAGCCATAACTTGAAATCCAAGAATGAGTTGGTAAACATCTGGGCATTTTATGAATCAGTGGATTTTTGTCCCGAAGATGTTGTTACCCGAAGTGATTTCCGCAACCGAAGGCGGATATCCGAAAATCTTCAGCGAAACCGGAGACACCCTGAATGGGATCAAAAATTTAGTTGACCCAAGTATTTTGAAAGAGGAAAAAGAGATCTTCAGGGCTATGTTCCCGGAATTTTGAGATTTTCCAAGATTACACGATTAAGACACTGATCGGGAAATTTTATCGGGCCGAAGGCGAAAAGAAACTCTGTGACATCATCAAGGATGATGTCATCCTGTGCCACCTAAGGGGGGAAGGACGGCCAAGAGCATCCAAGGGTCCAAGATGTGCCATTTTGCAAAAGTGCGATCCTACGGTCCAGAATTTGTCTGACAAAGTGTGAATAGTAACTCATTTTTCCCTATAAATACCCCCAAGCCTTCATTTGAAATCTTCACACCATTTCTCTCTAGTCTAGTTCTAAATTCTTGGAGCAAGGAAGGAGGAAGAAGTCCGTGGAAGTTTGCAGCGAAGCTTTGAGTAAGTTTTCTGGTCCTTAGTCTTAAGTTATCTCGGTAGTTATAGTAGAAGTGTTAGATCTTTAGTTTTTCAAGTATGATTTAGATATCATGTTTTAGGAGTAGATATGATATTTATTTCAAAAATATATTGGGGAAAGAGATATGTTAAAATTTTGGAGAAATAGAGTTAAAGTAGCGAAGCGCTGGCGAAATTACGGCGATTAGGGGAATAGGGGCAAAATGGTAATTTGTACCTAAAATGCCTGTTATGATGTCAAAAATTGATAAATGTGATATTATTTCTATAGGAAATCTTTGATCACGAACCGCTGTCGTACCGCTTGTAACATCCCGTTTTTCAAAAGCAGTATAAAATTTTTTCATCAGAGTAGAGCATTGGAGCAAGAGTACTGTAACTAATATATATATTCAAAATGCCCACTGGCTACTTACAACAGCGCTACAGTAACCGAGTATTTCAAAAGTACAGAACAACAACAGAAAGGAAGGCTTCTGCCGGAACATCAAAAGGGAAGTCTTCAGCCGGGTCTTCTATGCGGACTGCTTGCCTCTATCCTCGGTCCTCGGTCCTTCCGACCACGAAGCTATGTTAAGGCACGAGGTCCATTGCAATCGGACCCCAGGTAACAGTTAACCTCATATTTACATATACAGTTCATGGACTACAGTCAATCACAACATAACAAAGATAATAGCACGCAACCCAATGCAAATGTACCGCTCCCGCGAATGCGATGTACCACTCCCAGTGAATCGGGACATACCACTCCCGGTGAATACGGATATACCACTCCCAGTGCATGCATATGTTCAATCATCCTCTAACAGCATAACAACTCTACTCATACAATACACCTAACAGTATACATGCATACCATAAATATCAGAGTTAGTGTTACAGTACGCGAACGTACCTTCGTTGATGGTAAACGGTATTTCTGACGAAAAACGGAAAAACGGCACGTTGACAGCGGTACGACAGCGGTTCGTGATTACAGATATCCTATAAGGATAATATCACATTCTATTAACATCTGATATCATAACAGGCATTTTAGGCATAAATGACCATTTTGCCCCTGATGCCCCTAATCGGCGGAATTTCGCCAGAGCTTCGCTATTTTTAACTCACAACTTTCAGAGACTCAATCCCTACTATGTTTTTACCTCGTCAGGCATCTTTCAATGCAATGAGGCCTAAAAACAACAATAGGAATTTCATCTCCTACTTTCTAGATCTAACTAACATTTCTACTAAAACTACCAAACGAACTAAAGACTAAGGACCGGAAAACTTACTCAGAGCTTCACTGCAAACTTCCCCGAGCTCTTCCTTCTCTCTTCTCTCTAGGAAATCTCGACTAGAGGAGTGAATTTTGGTGTGAAGAATACAATGGAGGGCAAGGGCTATTTATAGGGAATTCTGGGTTACTATTCATGCTTTACCAGACGGATTCTGGACCGTAGGATCACACTTCTTTGAAATGCTCCATCTTGGCCCTTCATTTGCCCAAAACCAGCCCCCCCCCCTTAGGTGGCATTATGTCACATCAATGTGATGTGATGCTTTTGCTTTATGGTCTTGTACCGATAAAGTTCCCGATCGGTGTCCGAATCGCGTAATCTTGCAAAATCTCAAAAAACCGGAATCACAACTTTGAAGATCTTTTCCTACTCATTAGAAATGTCTGGGTTAACTATATTTTTGATCTCATTCAGGGTTTCATCGATTCCGCTGAAGATTCTCGAAAAACGCGCTCAGTTACGGAAATCATTTTCGGAATCATCAACTTCGGGACAAAAATTCACTGATTCATAATTTTTCCAGTTGATTACCAACTCATCCCCAGATATTGAGTTATAATTTATTTTCTTCAAATTCTAATTTGTGACTATCTGCCTTTTTCACAGATTACCCTCTTTCGTCTTATTCTCTAAATATTCCACCGATCTCGGAAATGACTTCTGAAACAGTCCAGTCCGAGATAAAAATTCACTCATTAATAATATACTCAGACTTTAGAAACTTGATTCATGGTTTTCTAGTTAGGATTTAATTTCTATCGGTTCATTTATCCTATTTGCTTTTCTACAAATAATATTATTATATTACAAAAATCCTATCCTCTTATCCTCTTGAGATTTTCTGTACTTTTTATTATTTTTTTATTCATTTTCGTTTTAATTAATTATTTAATTAATATTATATATAATAATTATTTTATAATTTTTTTATATAATTTTTTTACAAAATTTTCCTATTGGTCCATACATGTTTTTAGGCTTAAAATTACTTAATCTCCCAAATTTTTCTTCATATTTTCCAATTAATTAGAAAATATATTTTATGCTAATTTTAGCCATAAACCACTAATTATAGGGTTTTACATAATTATCCTTGGATTTTCCCTTAATCCAAGCTTAACAATTAACCAAAAATTACTTAATTAATCCCTTACCAATTGTTGACAATTTTCTTAATTAAGATTAATTATTTTCTCACAACTATTGGACTTATATTGGTGTTTTATGCCTCACATAAAATATTAAAAATCATGGGGTCAATTATGGCCCCACAATACTTTTTGATTCCCCCCCCCCCAATTATTCTCAAGGGAAATAATCCCAAAAAATTCTCTAAATTAGAGACAACATACTTTCTAATTTTTAATAATTATTTTATTGCCTCCAAGGATTTATCACAGTATTTTGTAACTCTTGACTCCTTTAGGGCATTTTAGCACATTAATTCTTCTAATTTTAACAGAAATTGCCCTAGAAAATTATGATAAATCTCTTCCCATATTTGAGACCTCATATTCACCTATTTTTACTAGGCATTATTTACGGAGATTTTTAGGGTTTTACACCGCTGTCGTTCCGCTGTCTGGCGTGCCGCTGTCAAGACGTACCGCTGTTTTCCGTCAAAAGTGCAGTTTTTCGTCAAACGTACCAGAAGTACCGTATATTGTCAACGAAGGTACGGACGCGTACTGTAACACTAATCCTGTGCTGCTTAAATACATATATGTGATAGATACGTTCATAGACCGAATATACAGACAGTTTTACACGGGTTATAGTCATAATAATGTCGTTATGTTTTCATAGCGCTGAGGACACGAGTGGCTATCGTGGCACTGGGTATGTGCAGGCTGTTGTTGTTGTTTGAGACTTTGCATATTGCTCTGTGCTTATGTTCTGTCGTCATTATGATCATGCATCTGCTGTATGCTTATGTACTGATATACTGTTGTATTGTCTTGAATATCTGTTGTCTGTATACTGTATTGTTTGAGCATAAGGTTAACCGTTACCTGAGATCCAATGCGGTAAATTGGATCTCAGTTGTAGGTTCAGGGTCCGAAGGACCGAGAGGAGACCGGGGGAAGCAGCACGATTAGACCGCTGGCCGGAGAAATTATATTCCGCTTTTGCATTTACTTTTGAAACAGTAGGATGACTGTATTATCAATACTATGTTACACTATGGTTTATATTTGAATATGTATCAGTTACTCTTTCGCTCCATTGCTCTACTCTGATTGAAAAAAAAAAATCCGCTTTTAAAATGGGATGTTACAATTGCTCCTGGCCGGATACTTCCGGGGCAAAAATGCTACTTAACCCTAATAATTAATGCACCTATATATTCTATAAAGTGAGTAATTATTGCAACTCATTAATGTCACATACACCTTAATTCTACTATTTTTTATTTTTAAATAAAAATAATAATTTTGAGCAATTTTTGTCATATTTAGTAATGACATCACTATTAAATTACACTTCCAACTTCCAAGAGTAGACCGGAAGTTGTTGAGGGTGATCGACGACGCCGGACTATGTGAGAGCTCGGACAAGTCGTATGTGAGGTAGGAGAGGTCCGACAAAGAATAGAGAATCGGAATAACTGGATGTCATTTTTAATTTTAAATAAGGGCATTTTAGGGAAACAAATATAATTAACTAATTTAACTACTATCTTTAATCTCTCCAAAATTTGATAAATATGTCCTATAATATAGGATCAGAGGGAGTATATCTAGAGATTCATAAGGGTTAAAAGCAAATTACATAGAGATCATATTACAATGATATATGATACACATGGTTGTTATTAGGCTTCAAGGCTAAATTATTCGTAATATATACATGGTTGTTATATTTCTCATAAGCATATTAAATGTAGAGATTTTATCTCTTCTTTGGGAAATGCAAATATCAACAAGTATTAGTCTGTAGGATCATAATAAAAATAACATCCAAAGCATTTTGTGCTATGATACACTTATACATTTATTCATAAAATCAAGAATTAACATAGTGTGAACTCAAGCTTATGATCGTTCAAAAAAACTCAAGCTTATGTATGGCTTTCATCAAGGAGCCATTGTTTCATACAAATTCAATTGAGACTCGTAATTCTTTTAAGTAGTCTTCAAGACACTGTGTCGACATAATTCTCTTTGAGTAAGTAGTCTTTAAGACACGTACAAATGTTTTTCAAAATTGTGAAGCTCTATTATATCATTCAATATTTAAGGCACATAAGCCTTCAGGGCTTTAATTAAGGTGCCACAATTTTCTTACGCATGCCACTTATTAAAACCATAAAGTGGACTTTAATTTACAAAATAACCATTATTGAAAGTGATGAGGCTTCTGGCTATCTAGTCAAGAAATCAAGAGTATAATGGGTGCAGACCTTGAAATTATAATATTAATAAATATACAAACCGAATATCATAAGCATATGGTCATTTAATCTTAAGTTTAAATTAAAACCTTATGGCTTCTGGACATAAGATAGAAAATAGGGTTAAGGTGCAAAAATAGACATGTGCTTTTCTCCGAGGAGCGCCCAGTAGCAAATGCTTTTTTCAGGTGCAAAAGTAACTACGTGGTTACAAATTAAGTGCAAAAATAGCGTTTGACCGTTAAGTTTGACTTTTGACCGTTAAGTTTGACTTTTTTTGCTGACTGGACGATGACGTGACATTTCAAATATTTTTTCAGTATCCTTTTACTACCGGTCAATACCTGAAATATTTTTTCAAGATCCTAAAATAATTTTTCAAAATTATGAAATATTTTTTTGTACCAATCGGTATCCCGAAAATACTTTTAGTACCGATCGGACCCTAAAATATTTTTTTCAAGTATCCTTTAGTACCGATCAATACCTGAAATATTTTTTCAAGATCCTAAAATTGTTTTTGCACCTTTGAAATGCCACGTCATCGTCCGGTCAAATAAAAAGTCAAACTTAACGGTCAAACACTATTTTTGCACCTAATTTGTAACCACATAGTTACTTTTGCACCTGAAAAAAGCATTTGCTACTGGGCGCTCCTCGAAAAAAACACATGTCTATTTTTGCACCTTAACCCTTTAAAAAACATAGCTTCTAGTAAACTAAAAGTAAAAATATAATAAGATGATTTCTGTAACACCCCGTTTTCGTAAACGTTTTCATAGCGTTTTGATCAGAGTTGAGCGACGGAAATTTTTTTTCATAATAAAGAGTAACTGAATAACATAGATAACAGTGTATCTGGAAGTTCATACGGCCGTACATTCATCCGAGTGTTTTACTCAAAAGTAAATACAACAAAAAAGCGTCTCCGTCCGGTCCTCATGATGGCTCCTTACCCTTGTCCTCGATCCTGTAACCCCTGGATCCTGAAGATAAGGTAAGAGCTGAGGTCCAATACCCACCGGACCTCAGGTAACGGTTAACCTCATGCTTATGTAACAATATATGAATGACAGTTATTCATGACATCATAGCAGTACATAATCACATATGTTCACTCAATAACCACACATAGTCAACGCTCATGCATGTTATTCACTGTCTGCACTCTACTCCAGTGCCACGATGTACACTCGTGTCCTCAGCGCTAGGAAAACTTAATGGTATCACATAACCATAACCCGTATATAGCTGGATGTATAATGAAATATGTAAGACAGAGTCTTAGTCTATGAATACAACTATCATATATAAACATACAACAAGCATAAGAGTTAAGGTTACAGTGCGCGTCCGTACCTTCGTTGATGATATACGGTACGTCTGTCGGTCGGAACGTGATCACAGATATCCTATAAGGATAATATCGTATTTATTAATAAACAATATCCTAACAGATATTTTAGTCATAAATGACCATTTTACCCCTGACTTCGAAAAATCGCTAACCGATAAAATTTCGCCAGAGCTTCGCTACTCTGACTCTCAACTTTCAGAAACTCAATCCCTACCATGTTTTTACCTCGTCAGGCATCTTTCAATGCAATGAGGCATAAAAACAAGAATAGGAATTTCATTTCCTACTTCCTAGATCTAACTAACATTTCTACTAAAAACTACTAAACAAAATACTAGAACTTAAAACTAAGGACCGAAGAACTTACCCAGAACCTTGCTACTTCTTCTCCAAAGCTCCTCCTTCTCACTGACCTCTCTCTAGATTTCGAATTGCTTCTTGAATTGGTGAGTTTTGGTGTGGCAAGTTTGGTAAATTCTTTGAACTTTCTCTCCTTCATCCTTGGCCATTGGATCTAGGGTTTCTTTGAACTCTCCATCTTCACCCTCCATCCTCTCCAATTCGTCCTCCCTTTCTCTCTCCCCTATCCTCTTCCATTTTCCATAAATGCTCCCATGTGCATTATCCCATGTGTGTGTTTGTTATATATTAAACAATTCAACCACTTGATGTTCTAATTACATGTGTTTTGTAAATCACAAATATTCCTAAAGATAAAGTTTGAAGTTTATGTAGCCTCTTGAGAAGTATTTGGAATAACAATGATTATAGTTTAATTTTGGGTTTTTATTAGCCTTTTAGTCATTTTAGGATTAACCCCGAAAGTTACGGAAATAACTTCGGAGATAACCTGCTTCGGGCTAAAAATACACTTGTTTACAATAAGTCCTGATGTTTGATAGTTAGTTCACATATTTCAATATACAATTTAATTTCTATCGGTTCTCATTTATCCTATTTGCTTTTTCACCAAAATATCTCCTTTCTTCCTCTTTCCTCCAACTTGTCTTACACACACACATACACACTCACACACACACACAATTATTTCGGTCCCCCTCCCCCTTTTTTTTTTATCTTTTTCCCATTAGCTTTATAATTTGCTTTTATCTTATATTATTTTAGCAAGAAATTCCCTCATTGGTTGTTTAGGGTTTACATGGATTACCCTTTTTGAAGTTAATTTAAAGCCTTTAGATTAAGCTTTATTACTTTTAATCCAAGCCCTTGATCTATGTTTGACTTGTCAAAGTTGATTTAGCAAGTTTGATTAGAGCCTTAATCCTATGCTTAGTAATCCTTTGTATCACAATTAGGCTTTAGGGATTTCATGTATTTAATCTTATACATTTTCTTAATCATGCCTAATTAATTAGCAATTATCTTTATGCTAATCTTGGTCATTCGTCTCTAATTAGGGTCATCCATCCCTAATTGTACCTCTAAACATGTTATTTTATCTCTAATAAATGAAGATTTAATTATCTACTAATTGTTGGAAATTTTCTTAAATTGGATTAATTATTTTCTCACAACTTTTGAGTTTACATTGGTCATTTATGCTTCATGCATTAATTTAAAAATCATAGGGCAACTTATGTTCCCCAAAATAAAATTAGATTTTTGCCTCTTTAAATCCCAAGGAAAATAATCTAATAAATTACTAAAATTAGAGACAACATATTTTCCTATTTTTAATAGGTATTTAATTGCCTCTTAAGACATAATTAAGATCATACTTGATCTTAGGGTATTTTATGATCCATGAAGGGATTTTGGCTCTTTGTTCATTCTAATTCCAAGAGAAATTGTCCTAGAAAACAAAGTAAATACACTACAAAATTTAAGACCACATATTCACCTATTTAGAATAGGTATTATTTATCACAATATAATATTTAAGATAAATAATTATCCGGGTATTACAATTTCCAATCTTAGCCATGATACTTGATGTTTTAAACAACATTAAAGTATCACTTTAACTCTATATAATGTCTTAATTCTATATAATGTCTCAAATTATCCTTCATAGATCAAATAAGAAAACAAAGCTACAAATAAACCTACTAAATATATATTTTCATCATGTAAAGTAAATTAAATCTTTCAGGAAAGGGTAAAATTTCTCAAACCTTGAAATACAACACTGATCTGCCCATAGTAGGAGAAGTAGTTCGTAATTATATGAAAACATATCTACCGCTATTATGAATAATATACATTTTTTAATATTGATTGAGATATGAATATATTAATTTTAAAATATTTAGTTAATTAATAAACATGATCGACCATTCTAAATTTCCAAGTCAACAATTTGCCTTTCTACTAGGAGTATATAAAAGTTTGCATAATTGGTTTGCAGAATAGCTACCTTGTTCTGAGACATTTTGATGGAAGAATTGATACAAGGAGATTTGCAAAAACGAACCTTTTAGATCACTTTTGTTGGTATTATAGCAATTTTTCCTCCTAAAACAATAAAAAAATCTCTAATCCTAATAATTAAATTCTACATCCCATAAAGAAAGACAAAATCAACAATGTTATAAATAAAAGAGAAAAGAGAAAGTTAATAAGAGAAAAAGAGAATAATTCTCATTAACTATTAAGGTATATGTAATATATAACATATGCCTCTATTTATAGGTATAACTTCACAATCTTAATAGAATCGATATATTCGATGATAATAAGAGACATTGTGTGATATTGGATATAACAGAGATAATAGGAGATTCTGTGAAATAATTAAAAGATATGGATATCTTATACCAAAAAAAAAAGATATGGATATCCACACAAATATTATATTTCAGGATGTGATATATCTATTAATTTTCTAAAGTTTCATTTTTTTAAAGGAGAGAGAAAAAAATACTTTATAAAAAAAATGGTAAAAATATTTATGAAAAAAACTTCATAGAGATCATCAACTTTTGGAGGATCCACAATATCAAAATGTGGCAAGAGATCATTACATGATATTATTGTTTATTCTAATTCCAAAAGTTAATAACATAATAGGGAGTACTGAATCATTACATATGTTTATTTACTCCAACAAGATTACCGAACTAATGCACTTTACTAATATACACTGCACTTCCTCGTCCCTAGTAATTCTATAACTCTATACACATAAATTTTTTACAAATGAAAAATTGAAGCTATCTGCTTCCATTTCTTTAAAATATGGGAATCTTAAAAGTTTTCTAAAATGAAGAGATATATAAGAGACAGATATGCATAACAATGACTCTCATTTATAATATGTGAGTCCCATAAAAATGGAGCATGTTGTCATGTGTCTATATCTCTCTTCACTTTTCACTTTAGGGATTATTACCTTATGAGAAGGGTTGCTTCAAGCTATGAAAAGATTCAGTTGTGGTAGTTAGAATCAAATTTGAATAATTTCTTTTTAATTTAGACTTCTCTTGAGCTCCCTTCTTATCATCATCATCTATCACTGTTGGAGGCCCTCTCTTTCTACAAATTTTCAGCACTAGCTTCTTCTTATCTTCCAAGTTGAGCTCAATAGAGTCCTCTTTTCTTAATTTTGAGGTTGAAGCTCTCTCCACAACAGAAGAAACAGTTCCACTGGGGATTCTTTCTTCTCCATGGCAATGATTGCTCTGTTTTGAAGTTCCAATTTCAATAAACACAAAAATCAGAAACAATATGATACAAGAAAGTTATGGTGATGAAGATTCTTAAAAAGGTTCAGTCTGTGAAAAAAGGTAGGCAAAGTCAAATCATATGAAAATAGATAAAAATGCCAAATATAAGGTTATTGGAAAGTTTGTTCAAATGCTTACAACATTTTATATTTCATCTACTCATAAGTCAAAACCGATTAGAATAATATAGAGAGAATTCTCTCTAGGTGCAAGAGGATCCAAGCGGGGAGAGAAAAAATAGAGATTTTGGCAAAGTGGGACCCACATACATCTCTATGTTGCTCTTCCTGCCTAAACTCTAAGTTTATCTAAAGAGAATCTCAAGTTCTAAATCATAAAACAAATTCTTTAGAGTTGATAAAGGTAAACATAAAGTACCGATACTTTATATATATTATCAAGGTGTCATCTTTCACCCAAGAGAAAGAATTCACACACCCATTACACCTATAAAGAGTTGAACTTGCAACCTCATGCTTAAGAAAGACTTAAGGAGGTGTTTGGTGTCAGTTGGGCTAGAAGGCTCTAACTCCACAATGTGTATAACATTACTAGCTAACCTCACAAATACTGAATTTTTTAAGATCCAAATAATGAATTAAAAACAAATTTGTTCTTTAAATGATCAAAGAGTACAGTCAGACCTTATTATCTTGAATGCTTTCTTGATCGGTTAGAAAGGATGTCTTTGACAGTATATTTGCTCCACTATGTCTTTGAATTTCCCAAAAAATGTCTTTTTCCAGTTCAAAACTTGTGGCAGCATCCATCAGAGACAACATTTCATCTCTCTTGTAAAGTGTACATTGTCTACCGCATGAACAACTATGAGTATCAGTTTCTGTATAGCAAAACAAGAGAAGAAGAAAAGACTCGTGAAGTTTCAGATGAGGAAATAATTAATTTGCAGCAAATCAAAACGCATTAAGTATATCTAAAAATAATCTGTATATGCAAGAATGTAACTAGAAAGAATCACTTCAATTTAAATGCTTTAACTATGAAGTGAAGAAAACAGGTTAAGTATTAACTTGGTCATATATAGTGAAAGAAACTAAAATATAACGATTAAGCAAATGATAATAATATCTTACCATCATGGAAAATACAAATGGGAAGAGAGTAGCATTTATTGCAGAGTAAGAAAGCCACATAACAGTCTCTACTGCAGAGGCTGCATACCACAGTGCCAAGAGAATTTGAAGAACTTGAAGAGTACTCTATTGAACTTTTTCTCAGTCTTGAAAGGGCCTCGTCGTAAAATCGCATGAGCTGCATAAAAGATAGCTTAGTAGCGTGGTCAGATTCCAAATCGAGTTTGTTATTGGAGGAGCCTTTGAGATTATTTGATGCCTTGTAAATTAGCATTGCTTCATTACAAAGAAGTTCCTCAAAGGGAATAGTAGGCATCTTTCCAAGATGTGCATAACGCCTTGTAGCTTCAGCCCCTAATGGAAACCAATCACTCAAAGCAAAGTTTACTGCTTCTCCACAGTTGAATCCTGAAACCATCAACAAGAATCCAATCCAATAAATATAAAATTTGCATATACCTAAATCTGCATGATTTGTATATGGGATTTATAATTTTATGATAAAACAAGCAGAGTGATTTAGATCCTCTGAAGTTAGAAGCTTGTGAAGTACATTTGAAGTATGAGAGAAATATAAAGAAAACACTACTTTTGTCATTAACTCAAGAGAATCATCAAACTTATCAATGCACAGAAAGATAGATATAAGATAGATAGGTTAGTTACCATGGCTAAATCCAGCATGATATGATTTAGGAAAGGTGATGACAAACTCTCCAGGCTTCTGCACAGCCTTGTAAACTGGAACACCATGTTGGAGCAGGACATTTGGTGAAAACATGGTTGTTTTATGAGCAAGAGTTTCGTAGGCACCTGCCTGTCCATTGTGCTTTGATAAAAGCTTACTGTGGAACACATGATTTAAGGCGACCTCTTCAAATTGAGAGGCTGCGTAGCTGGGAACGCCGTACCAAGTTTTGTTTGCTCCTGAGTGATGATAATTAATGCTACAACAAGATTAAAATATATCAGTGCGAAGTACAGAAAAATAGCTGATGAGTAACAGTTTTGAGAATTACCTGTACAAATAGTGATCTTCTACATGCCATGCAAACATGCTGAATAGCATTCCAATATAAAGCATAGGGTCAGTTATTCCCTACAAGAAAAGAAAAAGTTGACATGAGGTTTATAATAATCACTAAGAAAACAGTGTTAAAAATTCTTTTGAGATTAGGATTTAAACATTGCTTTCTTACAGGAATCTTTCTGTCAATGAACTGCAATGTAGATTTCTTCAGCCGCGAGAAGTTCTGAAATTGAAGAAAATGCAAGGTTTTTAACTGATGAAATATAAACCGAAAAATATGGAAACACAAGTGGCAATTTATAGATTAAATTTGAGGAACAATGGACATATGAATTTCTTTAACAAATAAGGAGAATAAGATCTCAAAAAGCACCTTCAAATTCCATTTGCTTTTTCCAAGCTTGTCATGAGGATCACATGAAAAGGCACTACCTTCAACATTGACTCCATACTCAACCGTTCCCATCTCTCCATACTCCGTCTCATGCCAGAACAACTTTTCCATATATGAAGAAGGAAGACTTCCTGAACTGTAAAACCGACCGAGAAATGCCTTGTTCGCCAAAGTCTCGAAATCACGATAAGTGTATTTTCTGATGGAAACAATACAAATCAGCAGTTGAAAAATATCATTTGAATCATAATATTAGAACTAGAATCATAGCGCATTCTTCTCTTACCTGCCTCTGAGAGAATAGATTGTTTCCTTCTCCTTGTTCAATTCAGAATACCCAAGAGGTTGTACAATGGTTTCAAACTTCAAATTTCCTATCTCTTTCATTAAGACAACAGCAGCTGGAATAGAGGCATTTAGAGGAGAAACAATTTTGCACATTCCTGAAACATTTAAAATAAGCTTTATTATTAGAAGTATGCAGAAAGTATTTGTTCTCCGAGAGAGTTATGACAATCAAATCACATGCATGGTCAAATGAAAATGTGGCATCTAATAAATCAATGACAGAAAAGGCACGTTTGTTCTGCTGTTATGGAAAAGTCTTCGATAACATCAATGTAAGGCTAAATTATACATAACTCCGTAGACTTTAGGTTATATGTTAATAACTTCCCCAATCTTCAAAACTTGACAATGAATCTCTGTAAACTTTTAAAATTGTACAAATAACTAAGTATTGTTAATTTGTCTATCTTAGCTAATGGAATATAACATGACAGAGAATTTACCAGCAAATGATTTAAAATTTAGGTAAATCACCTACTTATATATAGCCCAAAGTTTAAGGGGATTATTTGCATCAAAAATTAATTTAATGGGGTACATGGTCAATTGATGGAAGATTCTTTATCAAATTTCAAGGGGATTCTATACAATTTAGCTTTAATATAATGAAGAACGAAGGATTAAGTACTAGAAGCCAGTTCGTGAACATATTAAAGAGCTAAGAATAATAAAACAAAGGGAAAAATGAGTTTGATCACTTGTACCATATTTTTGTGCCTCAGAAGCAATCTTCTGCAGATAAACTAAAGGATCCTCAAACTCCTGTTCTGATGGGCAGAAAACAGGACACTCTGGAATCTTATTGACCCATTCTTTCTCTGCCAAATCTACTTTCCCAAGTTTGCTCAATAAATCTTCTTTGCCTGTTGTTTCTTTCTTTTCTCTTCCAGTAACTTTAGCTGCTCTTGTTTTGTCTGAACTCTTCATGTCCATAGATGTGACACCAGACTCCAACCTTCGACGCCTTCTTGTGTACATCTTGCTATTTCAAGTTATTGCCTAAATTTTCTTCTTTTCCAATCTGGAATGTGAAAAAGAAAATTGGAGATAATTCAATTTCAATATGACTACTAAAAAAAATCTATATCAAGTAGCACTATTCATGAATCATTAAGTTCAGCCAAAATGCAAAATTAGGTGAAGAAATGGAGTGGAGTATTTATTATGCGTCACATAAAACAGAGAAAAATAAAGGGAAAAATCTAGGAAAAACGAGTTAAAGATCACATTCATGATTCATGTATAACTTCACAATATGTAGGCTTGGCTCAATCGCAGAGAACCAAAAAAAAAAGGGTACATGGAAAGGCAAAACTATATAAAAGACTTGGATCATTCTTAAAAGCGTTTAAACATATATGTAAGGATCACTCTTACAAAAAAAAAAAAAAAAACAGTACGTGTTATATATTTTGTGGTGTTCATATAGAGTAAGCATTGTTTTATTAACCCATTGATTCTTTCGTAAAAGTACATAATTTCACTGTACTCTAAAAAAGAATCACTAGTACCAAGCATTTCATAGTTAAAGCATCAATATCATATACATGACAAAAAATCTATAATAAACCTCACTATTTATATAAGTCATGAATAATATAGCATATATTTTAGATCCACTTGTCTAGTTAGTAATTAACAAATTTTAGAAGTTTCCCACATAAAAACCAAACTATACGGGTATTGCTATAGCTAGATGAATATGCATTATGTCAACTTTTTAACACACAGTATTATATAACATGAAAACTTGGTAAGCAGTTTTTTATGCATGTTTCCAACTACACACACACACACCAGCACTAAAGACAGCATAATTTTTAAAAACACATGCAATAAGGGTCAACCTTTTCCAGTAGTAATACTAGGTAGACTGTTAATCGACGGTCTATATGATTCAATTTACAAAGTGAAGCCAAAGCAATTAAAAAACAAGAATCATGTTCATATATGTTCAATACATGTGACTTTATTAAACTTCAAATTTTATCATTTTGTGGTGTTTGTGTTATTGTCCATAATAGAGACAAATGATCAAACACTTAGAAAACTCTGCAAAACGAACAAACAAAGAGAAAGTGTATTCATTAAAAAAGTCTATAATAAATCCTATATCTCAGAACCATGAGAATCTGAAGGGAGAGAAGAAACTATATTGCGACAAAAAATCCCAGGGAACATAAAAGAAACAGAAAGTGATTGCTATTCAGTTATTCCTTGGAACACAAGTAATCCAAATAACAACTTCACTCTACGAACATCAAAATTTGACACCTGTTTTTGTTTCTAACACAAAAACGGATACAAAATCAAACAAGAAGAAAAGAGAAGAGAAATTCAGAATTCAAATTCTGTTCTTCGTTACCTTCCTAAAAGCACAAACAGACTATGATTTTAAGCTTTAAAACTCCCAATGTGTTTTCCACTGAACACAAACCCTCGGATTAGTTTCCTCTTTTAGCATTTAGAAGAAAGCAACAGATATAACAAAAAAACGAAGTAACTGTAAGTATAAAATCGGAGAGAAGATCAGAGAGAGAGATACTTTCGATAGTGATGATCAAAAACTTTCTCAATGTTTTCTTCTTCGCATCCAGAGAATTACTGCAGAAACTGGAAGAAGAAAAGCAAATGAACCAGCGAATTATGATTTGCTTCATAGAAAGAAAAGGATAAAATCTGAGAAACAAAATTAGGAAAGTTTGAGCAATGTGAGAGATTAGAAATCGTTGTGAGGGTGTGTGTGATAATGGTACCGTTTAATTTTTTCGCTTCAGGCGCGGTTAATTTTACGTGACTTTTGGTGCGTGATTTAGAATTTTCGATCTGAAGGGACACGTGGCACCATCGCAGCGGGGAAGTCCATGAAGGTGTATACGGATGCGCTACACTTGATCAATCATAGCCGTTATGTCTACTAAGTAAATAACCTTCCAAATTCCGAGCTGACTTAAATCGGTTTGAACATATTTCCTCCTTTGCCGCTAAATCCATTCAGACAAAAATATGGTTAAGAATAATGTTGTGTCTTGAAATTCAGTGAAATGAACATTTTTAGAAAATAAATAAATAAAATATGAATCATATCATGCATCTTTCTTCCCAAAATTTAAAATAATACTGTTTAAAATTGAGATTAAATATTTTTTTAACAAATAACTATAAATTTAAATTCATTTAATTAATTTTCCTTAAATCAAATATCATAATTCAAGAATTTCTTTTTTGAAAGAAAAAATTTATTGATTCAAGACCATATTGATGATACATTGTTCTAACATTTTATGTAAGTGTATTGAATATCAAGGATGCTAAATTATTATTGATAAAAAAAAAAGGAATTTAAATTGCTGAGGTTAATAACCTTGCTCACATCTCACTTTATCCTTATCACTAAAATTAAATTTAAATAGAAAAAAATTATTTTGACTCAAAAAAAAAAAAGGTCTCGACTAATTAAGATATTAATAAGAAAATAAAAATAACATTCAATCAATATGAAAAATTATATTGGGGCAGACATATATTATATTTACTCATCACTTTTTAGAATTACTATCATATTTCAAAAAAAAAAATGAGCAATTAATTATACAGTTTACTAAAAGCTTGGTTTTCTTCTTTATAGCTTTCCAAATTAAGGGAAATTCTCATTATTCCATGGTTCTCAGACCCAGACCGGACCGGGAACCGGCGAACCAGAGGGTAAGCCGGTTCAACCCAGGGGTCAAACCGGTTTGATTTTGTAATTATTTTTCTAAATAAAAAAAAGAATTTTTATTATTATTATCTTTATAATTTCATACTAATAACTCTAAAATCTTCTTTTTTTCACCGGTTTGACCCCGGTTTAGCTCTGGTTTGACTCCGGTCTGACCCACTGACCCTTAACCCAGTACCTAGACCGGTCTGGTGGCCGGTCCGGGTTTCAGAACCTTGCATTATTTGCATCCAATTTGCTTTTCATCTTTCTGAGCAGTAGAACAACCTCATCCATTCACATGATCATAGTTCATGTCATGACCACATTTTAAGTATGTTGTGCATTTATTTATTATTTTCAATGCAAAATTTGTCATTACTTATTATTTGTAAATGGACATGATCTTTGTATTACATGGAAGTTTTAGATATGAATCGCATCATTTATAATTTTACGTTTTCTCATGAACGAAGATCACACAAAACTATGGAAAGGAGAGAAGTTGAGACAAAAAGAGAATTTTGTTATGCAATAGGAGTTATGTTTTCGTACATTCATAAAAATCACATTTATCATCAATTTTAAGCCCAAAACCTCATTCAAGCGTAGTAGCATTTAAAGATGGAAATAGGATAGATAGACATCTATGAGAGACCTACAATCTAGCTTCGCATATTTAGTAAATGAGATAAATATCATTTTTACTTGAGAAATCTTGGCTAAAGAGCAATGGGCATCTGAAAGTTTTTTTTGGATCAAAATTTCCCCAGAAATTAAAAAACGTGGTAAGCTTGTCCTTCCGTAAATCTTAACCATTAAATTGTTGTTCCAATTTGTAAACTTTCAGCGGTAAAATTGCTCTTGAAAAAATCTTGAGGAAAAATTGCTATATTTTATTAACTTCCGGGACAATTTTACTCATAAAAAAACTTTCGGGTGCCCAATGCACCTCAGCCAAAACTTCCGTAGTAAAAATGGTATTTATCCATTAGTAAATAAGTCAAGTTCAAACTAAAATATATTGTCATGCCTATTTAGGAAAGGATAGAATATTGTCACTACCAATTTTATGTCACTACCAAGTCACTACCACTTTTTCACCGTTAGATCAAAATCTCATTTACCTTTATCATTTCTCTCTCCTATTGATATTCTAATCTAACAGTGAAAAAGTGATAGTGACTTGGTAGTGACATAAAATTGGTAGTGACAATATCCTATCTCTTTAGGAAAATAGACTAGACCTATTTTTATAAGGCCTAGCCTACAGGCTTCATCTATTTAGTTTTTCCTAAAAAAATTGCACTATATCATATAAAATTATATATAATGTATTATTATAAATTTTATAAATTGTTTATAAAATTACTTATTAGCTTTAACACTAAGTTTCACATTACATCATTCACATATGAGTTCAACCCCCTTTCATTCACCCTGTTTCACTTATATGTCTCTTCTGTTGTATCACTAGAGATAGTAACATTAGCTTACTCCCTCTCTCTTGATTTGAGTCGTTCCATAAAGCATACTAATTGTAATTAAGCTGATTTTAGTAATGTCCAAATGAAATATTATAATTTTAGTAGGAGGAATTTGTCTCAATTTATATGAAAAAATAGGTAAAATTTAGTTTACATGTCGCTTGGTGTGCTAAGTTGGTTTTAAAAAATATATCTCCTCCATGAGTAAATGATTCGTTTTAGTTATTCCTACCTACTTGAACAACTTTGTCACTAATCAATCTTTCCCCCTTACTAAATTGCAGGTAAGAATAGATATTAAGCTCCGAAGACATAGCATAAGCTTTTAAAAAGACTTAAAGGGCTATATATAAACTTAAAGATATAGGCTTTGAAGTTCATTTAAATGTTTATATTTTAAATAAACATGTAAAAAGACTTAAGACATTGTTAGACTTTTTAAAGATTCATGCGTCTATCTTAAATCTCTGTTACAGGTCTAAACCTATTTTTTTTGAACAACGGTCTAAACCTATTTAACTAAAGCTTAATCTAACATATTTCCACCAGTAATAGTAGCACACTGGCATAATCATGCCTTAAAGAGAAGACTTTAGAACATCTCTTTGTTTTTTGCCCATCCCGATCTATTTGGTTCGGTTGTCTTACTCTCCGAGTTTCAAATCTTACCTTTCAAAACTTTCGGCATTGGCTAAAGATAACTATCCTACAACTACGTCAAGATAAGTAATTTTTAGCCCCTGATGTCTTTTTAAGTATCTCCAACACTCAACTTTTTTAAAGAACTCTAAACCATAAATAAATTTAGGGATAGGATTTTATTACTATCGATTTGGTCACTATCAATGTTATTACCGTTTTTTTCACCATTAAATCAGAATCTCGGTAGGAGAGAAAAATGATAAAGGTATAGATTTTGATCTAACGGTGAAAAAAATGGTAGTAACATTGATAGTAACCAAAATTGATAATGACAATATCATATCTCATAAATTTATAGTGCCAAATGTAACTGAAAAATAATATAGGGAATATGATTTCTGCACTTACTGCAGAAAAACTTTTCTGCAGCAAATCAGATACGGCGCCGTTTCATCCGTTTAAAGCTAAATAAATGCTAAACATAAGTCTTTGCTTGCTGGAATTGTGTCTGTGTGTGTATATGGCCTGGTGATTTCTGAGGTTTTACATGAACACGAACAATTTGTTTCGTGCAGTGGTGGGATAGGGGCCCTTGTGGCTTATGCAGAAGCAGATCGAAGCAATAATGGAGCATCTATTAGTTCATCAGAAACAGTTTCGAAAAAGAAAAAGGTGGTAGTGCTCGGAACTGGCTGGGCAGGCACAAGTTTCTTGAGGAACCTAAACAACCCTATATATGAGGTTATGGTGGTCTCACCTCGCAATTATTTTGCTTTCACTCCTCTTTTGCCCAACGTCACTAACGATACTGTCAAAGCGCGCAGCATCGTTGAACCTATTCGTAATATTTTTCGGAAGGTATTGAAACAAACACTGTATAGTTCTTCTGTTTCTTTTTTAAAACAGAGACTTCTACAGATATCAGTACTTTCCAGTATTCTAGGATAACCATCAAATAAATATTGAGGAGTTGAGGAGCATTGCCATTTCTTAAAGGTACCTTCCACTTATGTTTTTCCCTTTTAAAATAAATTTATGGTATCAAATGTCAGAAATGATCTTGAACTTCGCCAGAAGCTTACTTTGTATTTTCTCCGAGCAGTCTTAAGCAAACTAATAAGATATGACATCTCGTCTTAAGCTAAACCCTTTTGATTCATCATGTTTTTGGCTATGCATAATTTTGTTTTATTAATAATCTTGCAGACATTCATGTTCAGGAGGTAGAAGATGCCCAGAAGATTAGGAGAACAGTCATTGATTGCTTTGAGAGAGCAAGCCTGCCAATTGTAAGTGATGAAGAGAAGAAGAGGATTCTTCATTTTGCAATAGTTGGAGGTGGCCCAACCGGGGTGGAGTTTGCAGCCTCCCTTCATGACTTTGTCAATGAGGATTTGGGCAAGTTATATCCTAGGGTAAAAGATTTAGTTAAGATCACGCTTCTGGAGGCTGGAGATCATATTTTGAGCATGTAAGTCTCCGAATTTCTGATCATGAAAGTGGATCAGTGTTTCATGATCTAAACTAGCTATTAAAGTGTCATACTGTTTGATTTGTTAAATTAAACACCCATGAAACTTGTTATATTCTTATGTTCTGTTTTGCAGGTTTGACAAGAGAATTACTGCATTTGCTGAAGACAAGTTCAAGAGAGAGATGGCATCAATGTGAAAACAGGATCCATGGTGGTGAAGGTGTTGGATAAAGAAATTTCTAGTTAGGACGAAGATTAACAGAAATATATTGATAAATATGAAAAATACTTCTTATACATAAGACCAAGACCAATTCCTTAAATGTGCATTATATTAACAGAGTAATTAATGAGTGGTTTGAATAATCTGGTCCTTATTATAAGACATCAACTAACAATTCTCACAAACCAATAAAAATAGTTAAAGTCAATAAAGTTGTCCTACAATTTAAGTAACTTCCAATATTACCCCTACTAATTACATTAAATTCTAATATCATATTAATTATTACTCTCAAGTCTCACCTACTACTCTTATTTATTAGGGGCATATATGGAAAAATAATAATTAATGTTCATTGGAAACAAGCAAGTGTTTTATAAAAAAGACTAAATAAACTTATTAGTTAGGGCCTGTTTGGATGGGCTTTTTTGATAAAAAAAAAATCACTTTTTTAATGCAAAAAAAAAATGTTTTTTAATTAATTTATGTGTTTAGATGATATTTTTTTTTTAAAATCAAAAATCACAAAAAAAAAAAAGCCAAAATGCTGTTTTTTTTTTTTTTAAAAAAAACTCCAATTTGGAGCTTAAAAAAAACACTTTTTTAAAAGTCCATCCAAACGGGCCCTTAGTGCTTTATAATAAGAATCAGAAGTATTATGGACCCGTTTGGATGGGCTTTTAAAAAAAGTGTTTTTTTTCATTGCTTATTTTTTAAACTCCAAATTGGATCTTAAAAAAAAGTTTTTTTTTTTTACTTTTACTTTTTAAAAAAACTATCATCTATACATATAAATTAATAATAATAATAATAAATTCAAAAAAAAGTGCATTTTTTTATTAAAAAAAACCCATCCGTTAATATGGTCAAACCTTTAAACATACTCACTTCGTCACCAGGAAAAAACTGCACGCAGTATTTGTATACATTTCAGATCCGCAAATCGAGCTAGAAAGAGAAATCGACTTCTTGTTAGACTTTTGATAATTAATCCAATGCTCTTCTTACCATTTGATTATTCTCAATCTCTGAATTATCTCCAGAAAACAGATCCCTATCTATACCACCAAGAAAATCAATCAATCAAATCCCAAACACATTGATTAATCATCGATCGGATCAGGAATGAGCGCTAACCAGAAGCCGCTGAAGCTGGACGACGACCAGGTGGCGGAGCTGCGAGAGATTTTCCGATCATTCGACCGGAACAAGGACGGAAGCTTGACGCAGCTCGAATTAGGGTCGCTGCTCCGATCGCTGGGTTTGAAGCCGAGCGAGGATCAGCTGGAGGCGCTGATCCAGAAGGCCGACAAGAACAGCAACGGCATGGTGGAGTTTTCCGAGTTCATCGCCATGGTCGAACCCGATCTCGTCAACGCTTGTAGCCCCTACACGGAGGAACAGCTCCGCCAGATTTTCCGGTTGTTCGACCGCGACGGCAACGGCTACATCACCTTGTTAGAATATAAGGTGTTAGTTAGTAATATAGTTAGTTGGTTAGAAGAATTAGTTAGAGGGCTAGGGGTCCTACTCTATATAAAGGGTTCCCCTCTCTATTACTTTCATTGAATATACATATTGTAAGAGTGTTATTGCTACATTGTCAATAATACATCTTCTTTCCTCCTAATTATTTCTCTCAAATCAGTTTAGTTAACATGGTATCAGAGCCAGGTTTTAGGATTTTGGGTTTGGTCAGAAATCAAGAATAGCCCACAACTAGGGTTAGGCCACATGATCAAGAAGCATGTCCAGAAGGTGGCCCAAAATCAAGAAAAAGGCCCAAAGACCGCTGGCAATACAAGATCCGATGGAATGAATCATGGAGCCCCGAAGAACAGAGTCCGATTCACGCCTGCCATTCAAGATCCGGTAGCCAAATCCATCCGCATCTCCAAGAACGAACCTGCGAAACTCTAGAAATTTTCCAGAAAATAGCAATCGATCATGATCTGAGCAGGGAAATCCCGATCACTGAAGAAAGTCACGTCGGATCCAAATTTGACCTCCGATCCTCCATTGACAAAGCCGCCAAGAACCAAGGCTCAAGAACCAGATCTCCGGCAACGATCGACGACGGCAGACGCACGAAAGGCCCTCTAGCCCCTGCGATCTCCGTCAAAGAGCCACGAAAGGCGAATTGCCCCTGCGATTTCTCTCAAGAACGAACCAGAAGCATATGAGATGAAGATTGGGGATTTTGCTGTGTAAAAAAAAAAAAAAAAACTCAGCTGCTCGCACGTTTTGCACGCAATGAATTCAGCGTGGATTCCAAGGCCACTATCGGGGTTGAGTTCCAGACGAAAACTTTCATCATTGATTCCAAAACGGTGACGGGAAAGAAGGTGGAAGAAGAAATTGACGCCATTTCCAACTTCTTCAACGTGCCCGGAGAAGAGAGAGAGAGACTAGGCGACTATTGAGTAAAAGAAGAGGAACGTTGTAGAGATATTGAGCATTTGGAGCTATGGGGTGATGCTGTACACAGAAACGGGAAAGAATGGCCAATAATTGAGTAGAGTAGAGAGCAAAGACAAGCCTCCTCCTCCAGGTCACCCAAGAACGACAGACCCACGCACGAAAGGCGAGAGAAATATCCAGACTCAGCCACTGCGATCTCCGAGAAGAACCTAGCTCCGCCACAATCTCTTCCTCGGTCCCTTATTGAATCTGCAATTCTGGTTTGTGAATCTCCTTTTGTATTTGTGACAATCGATTATTGAATCTGGTGATTGCATCCGCTCCGTTTGTGATTAGAAGGATGTTGACCGTGTACTTCATCCTATCAATCTCTGATTCTCTGATTTGTCGATGGATCTAAACCTTATTCTCCCTGTCAAGGAAAGATTGCATGTCACTGATTGTTTTCTCTGAATTATGGTTAACATTTCGTGTTGAGTACATGTTTTGTGTTGTTCTTTTTCTTATCCAATCAGTGGATTGTATGCTACTTTGTTTGGGCTGTTTTTGGATTAGATGCAAGAAGATAAAGCCAAGGATTGATGAGGATGCTTTTAGAATTGATGATCCTGAAGGGTCTGCATATGATTATCCCATGGTTCTTGTCCAAATCCCTATGTGTAACGAGAGGGAGGTGTATGAACAGTCTATTTCTGTAGCAACCAAAGTGGAGGAAACCAAAATGCCTCAATTGAAAGAATTTCAGGTTGAAGAACCGAAGCTTGTATTTGAAGCCAGAAGCATTCACAGAATGGAGCTATTGGTACTGAGCACATTGCAATGGAAAATACATACCTTACTCCACATGTAATCTTGGTGAATACTGGGGAGGACATTGCAGCAAAGATTACATCCTTTTTGTGAAGAAGGGCCACGTCAGGGTGGTTGTACGTAGAACAAGTGGTATGAGATAAATAGTGTTCTGGAATGCTTGTCGCAGCATCAGAAATACAGCCCAAAGGTGAAATCAGTTGCAAAATCTAAGGTTATGTCCGAAGAAGAAAAAGCAGCTCTTAAGGCAAGAGAGGCTGCAAGTTCAACATTGCAGATTCAACCAGCATACAAGTTCAAAGGAATGCCTCAAGTATTAACTTTAGAGGCCCAAAGTAAAGAAGACAACCCAAGAAGAAGGTAGTCTTCCAAGATCCGAAGCTCAAAAGCGCGGATCCTCAAGAAGAATGACCCACACAGTAGAGTAGAGTAGGGTAGAGAGCAGAGAAATGATGCCTCCTCATTCCTATCGATTTAAAGGGAAAGCAGAGTAGAGAGCAGAGAAAGAATCGCCTCCTCGCTCCTGTCGAATAAGGGAAAGTAGAGTAGAGAGCAGTGAAGAATCGCCTCCTCGCTCCTATCAATTGTGAAAATGAGAAGCAATGTTGCAGAAGTGAAGCATCAACAATTTGGAGATATCTTTGTATTGTTTTTTTTGTTGATTGTAAAATTGATAAATTTGATTCACCTTATCCCCTTAATTTGTTGTTCAAGTTGAACACATTTGAGATAAATAGTGTTCAACTTGAGGGGGCGTGTTAGAATATAAGGTGTTAGTTAGTAATATAGTTATTAGTTGGTTAGAAGAATTAGTTAGAAGGCTAGGGGTCCTACTCTATATAAAGGGTTCCCCTCTCTATTACTTTCATTGAATATACACATTGTAAGAGTGTTATTGCTACATTGTCAATAATACATCTTCTTTCCTCCTAATTATTTCTCTCAAATCATTTTAGTTAACACACCTCCGCCGAGCTTGAACATTCCATGGCAAAGTTAGGCCACGCCCTCACGGCGGAGGAGCTCACCGAAATGATCAAAGAGGCTGATACCAACGGTGACGGTTGTATTAACTTCCAAGAATTCGCTCAGACCATTACTTCGGCTGCCTTTAACAGTTCTTGGAGCTGAAAATCAAAATCTCATCACTTCCCTCATACCTTCTTCAAATTAACTCCGCGAGGCATCAGTTTGATATCAATCAATGCAAGCTTCCTGTTCATATTAAATTCATTTTATCAATCAGGATATAGTTTAGCATAATAGAATCATTTTTTTAACTACAAATAATTTTGAACTTGTGAAGTAGTGGTATACATGTCGTGAATTTTTTTAATACAAGTACAGTTTCAGCTGACGGGTTTATTCTTAAAGTTCACGATACAGTTTAGATTACAGGAAAAAATTCTCAAGCATACTCAACCTATAATTTGGTTTCAACTTTTGGGATTTCAAAAGTACTTTTGGCATACTAAAATGTTGTTTGGGATTGCAAGTTTTTTCTTTTTTTGCCATAACAGAACATATTCATTCAATACTAAATCATCAGAACAGCAAGGTAAAGTCTAGAACGCAACACAAAACAAAGCTACGAAACAAAAGAAACAGAAACAAACATTATCCAGTATCTAAAAGCTTGCAAAAGCGACTTTTGTTTTAAGAGACTTTAACCAACTCAAGTTGAAGTAAACGTCAATTAATGTAAATTTATGTTTGAATTGAATTTTATAAAGATGATAGTTTAACATAAATTTATTTTTATAATATATAGAAAAGTTGATTTAAAAAGGTTAACTTCACATATGAAGAAAATCTAAAAGCCATAGTCTGGAAAAAAAAAATGTATTACCTCCGGTCCTAATTATATGAACACTTTTTGCAGTGCAAAAAGTGTTCATATAATTAGGACCGGAGGGAGTATTTAGCTTCTACTTGCCTTTTGGTCACTAGAAAAAGAAAACATCGGATTACTAATGAATTCAATCGCTAATCTGTTTAGATGTTGTGTTTTACTAAAGCCATCACAAGCATAATTTTAAACCCAAACTGTTTAATTTTAAAAGTCACCTTTAAGGATACAAATCGTGACCTCAAACAAGTACGGAGATAGTTTTTTTTTTTTTTTTTATGTATGAGAGGTGGAGCATTTAATGATTGATTTAAATTTTTTTAATTGCAATCTCCAGTTTTGAATATAAGATTTAGTTTATAGTGCATCTCATATTAAGAAATAAAGGTAGTATTATAATGGTTGAAGCACTATAGTTTTCTGTGATTGTCTTAGTGCTCTATATAACAACAATCACAAGACTTGAGCCAAAAAAATCAAAAGCATGATATAGAGATGAAAATACGGAAGCTAATTTTTTGGCCAATCCTCTCCAACAGAGAATGAGGTATGCTTTTGTATTTGAAAATCCATTTTACCCCCTAGAATTAAGTTGCTACTATGAAAAATCGGGACGCGGCTTTGGTCCGATGCAAAGGACGCTCCGCTGGTCAAAAAACACCTAATAATTTACCGCATGCGGTACACACACCGCATACAGTAATAATTTATTAGGCAAAAAAGCGCAGCGGACAGTTCTTTGCATCGGACCAAAGCCGCTTCCGAAAAATCGTGCGGCACATCTTTCCAACAACTCATTTGCTGAGAAATAGACATGTGGCTACACCTGAGGGATGTTATTTTGTGCATCTGATAATGAATCCTTAGAACATCTATTCTTGTTTTTGTCTTTTTTCCAGAACACGTTGGCTTGACAGTACTGCTAGTTTTAGAACTGACCACGATCCTAACCAGTCCTTGCAACAATTGATAATGACATGGTTATCTGACTACAAAGATCCTAGTAAATCATCACTTTCCTACCTTTCCAATTACTAGAATCTTTGTGGTTTGCTAGAAACAAAGTTTGTCATACAAGTGTAAGAATATCTCCACAGCAGGTAATCAAGATGGCGCAATCTAGAGCGAGGGCTACTACCTCATTGCACTCTCTGTAAAAGCCAAATATTGTTAATGATGACATACTGAAGCGTGTGGTGTAGAACATAAGAGAATATCAATCCTTATGGATCCCTCTGCTCAATGAAGTGTTGTATTTAGGACCCGTTTGGTAGAAAGAAGATTAGAGAAGGAAAGGGAAGATCCCAATCTTCCCATGGATTTTGAGTGTTTGGTAGACCGAAAGTCGAGTCAGCATCTTCCAGTGAGTACTCATCTTCCCTTATTTGAGGGAAGATGCTTTCCATCCGAAAATGGAGGGAAAGCTGCAATCTTCCCAGGAAAGTTTTTTTTTGACAGATTTACCCCTAAAATTCAAACTTGGCGGGAAGTTCGAACTTGGCGGGAGAGTTCGAATTTGGCGAATTTTTTTTTTTCACAAGTTCGAACTTAACAAGAATATATTTTTTTAAAATATATTTTAGCAAAAAAAATATTTTTCTTTTTTATTTTGAATTAATTTCTTTTGAGGGTAAAATAGACATTTCTTAATTCTTTACCAACTACCACCTCTTCATTTTCTTCCTACCAAACAACTCAAGTCATCTTCCCTCATCTTTCAAATCTTCTTTTCTCTTCATTTTCCTCCTCTAAGTTCCTTTCCCTCCCCACCAATTCTTTGTACCAAACGGGTTAGTGTTAATAACTCAAGAAGACGACCGAGAAGCATATATATCTGAGAATTTTTTGATCAAAACCATTTTCATAAGTGGAAATTGGCTCCTCCAACTAAACTTGGAATTCTACAATTGCAGCTAATGGCACTACGGGAGGCTATGACATTCATCCTCATACAAGAACAAATAGACTACCCAAATGGATTTCCTATGTTCTTTAAATTTGTAAAACATTCCCATATAAAAATTATTACTAAAACTAGGACTGTTCCTTGGATTTTGATCTATCTCCTACAGGATGTATGTATAATATTAGGATACTTTGTAGCTTATACTTTTTCATCATGTAATTATATTCCATAAAAAATAAGTAAATTTCTGACTTTTCTAGTTCTCTATTATTTTTTTTTATATGAAATTATATATGTCCTGCCTTCGTTAAAAAAATTAACTCCTTTTTTCTTATGTTGCCCCATAATTTCATTGTAAAAAAAAGCATATATTTGTGAAAAAACTTTAGTTGATACTTGATTGTAATTCTAACTGTTTTTGTTTTTTTTGGGTACAATTCTAACTGCACTTTGAATTTGAAGGCCTAGAACTAGATGCTCTCGAGTTTGAGTCACATGAAGGGCGTTTCCATTCTAGTCTATTGTTCTATTTTGTCCTTGTAATTCATACTTTTACTTGTACCTTGTTATTTCAAAAGAAAATGACAAAAAAATACTGTCAAAATATGTAGAAGAAAAATAAAGACATTGAATTTCAATAATTCCAAATTTGCTAATTTGGAATTTTGAAATTTTGACGAATGTGAGAAATTACATAATTACCCTTATTTTTAAAAAAAAAAAAAAACATCATCACACCTCTTGCCGACCGCTAGAGCTCTGGTGACCTTGCTGACGACCGGTCACCTTACAACTTTAGTATATATGTTAATAACTTAAGTATCCTATTGACGACTTTTACTTGAGAAATTTAAAAAATATATATGAGATTGTTGGAGCTCTGGTGACCTTGCCAAAGACCTGTCACCAAAGCTCCAACAATCTCATATATATTTTGGAATTTCTCAAAAAAAAAAAATTTGTCAATATAGATACTTGAGTTGTTAATACACACACAAACACACTAAAGTCGTAAATAGGGTCAATCGAAGTTTCAGGAGTCTCATATTTTTTTGAATTTCTCAAGCAAAAGTCATCAATATGAATACTTGAGTAGTTAATATGTCTCTTTTTTTTAATTTCTCAAGTAAAAACCATTAATATGAATACTTGAGTTATTAATACATGCACTAAAGTCATAAATATGATCGATTAGAGCTCCGACAGTCTCATATATTTTTTTACGACTCTGTATGCATATTAACAACTCAAATATCTATATTGATGACTTTTGCTTTAGGAATTCAAAAAAATATGAGACCTCCAGAGCTTTGGTCGATCCTATTTACGACTTTAATTTGTGCATTAATGATTCAAATATCCATATTGACCACTTTTGCTTGAAAAATTCAAAAAAATAATTTTAAGACCGTCAGAGCTCTAGCTGTTGATCACCGGCAAGGTCACCAAAGCTCTAGTGATGGGCCGGCGATGGCAGTCACTAATGCTAAAGCTCCAACAACCAACAACCGGCAAGGGGGTGTGGGGATTTTTTTTTTAAGGAATAAAATAACTTAGCGTTGTTAGGTAATTTCTTACACTTGTCTAAATTTCAAATCTGTCAATTCAAAATTATTGAAATTCAACACCCTTATTTGTCTTTTACATATTTTGACTATTTTTTTTTTTGTGATCATGCCTTATTTTTTTAATGTAAAAATGAATTTCATTTTTTTTATATATAAGAAAATTTGAGGAAATGGGTTAGGTTCACTCATAGTTCAAGGGCAAGGCGCTATGACTTTGCTCCCTAGAGCATACAGGACTGAGAGTATACATGTCTCCACCTCAGCCTGCGTTTCCACAAGTTCACATTACCTAGGATGTCTCCCCCAACGCCTTAACCAACTCTAGGATCGAACCCTCTCTTTTTTATGAGAGTGTTCAACCAAGGTCAGGGCACGGCCCCGGGCTCTATGAGCACTTACTGGGGACTTACGAGATCGCCTACCAAATGAGTCTCAGCGACGGCAGAGGGGATCAAACCCACGACCCAAGGACCTAGTCCTGGATCCCTTACTATCTATGCCAACTCACATTGGCATGTTCAACCCCTTTATCGGTTGAGCGTGAGAGCGAGTAAAAGAACATTAAAAACAAGCCCAAAAGCAACGGGTTTGTACTTTGTAAACCCACTCTCTGGCAGTAAAATCATTGAACCTCGTACAAAAGGCCTAGATGATTAACTTTGCTTGATGAGTGCCAAAAAAAAAACAATAGGGTAATAAAAAATTAACTGTTAACTCAATTTTTCTGGGTAAATTTGAACCAAAAATTTATTTTAGGATGTCAAGTGTTACCAAAAATAATTTAAAGTGTTTGATGCCACTTCACTTAAGGGTGAGGTTCAAAATTGCTCTGAAATAATACTTTAAGCACCATAAAATACTTTCGAAAATGACGCACATAGAAAAAATACTTTAGGATGTTAAATCAACTTTAACCCAATTAAAATTGATACCTACCTTATATGACATAAAATCACATAAAATAAAATAAATCGAACACCCACTTAAATGAATACATACATTGTGTTGAATTGTTGATTGCCATTTGCCACGCTTAAGTAGGCATTCATCCACATTTATTTTCCTACCACTGACATACATTTTTTTGGGCAATACTGAGGGTGTTTGGGGGAGCTCGCTGTAGATTTCAAAGTGATGATATGCTTTTTTCTCTTTTGTTCCATCGAGTGATGATATTGATATATCCATGGCATGACCATATAGTGAAGAATGAGAACAAGAACCAAAATTTAATGAAAACGAACATTCCAACTTGCCTGAGAAGAAAGGGAGAAAGACATAAAGAACCTAGAAGTAGGTAAATCCCAGAGAAGGTAACTCAACTTGCATAATCCCTGCGATCTCGTAAGTCCCCAGTAAGTGCTCATAGAGCCCGGGGCCGTGCCCTGACCTTGGTGGGGGACTGATGTCGAACCCCTCTAAAACATTTTTCTTATCAAAAAAAAAAAAAAACTTGCATAATCCCTAGGAGGTAGGAGATCCCAAAATGGGATTTCAAAATTGGATGCCCTGTCCAAAACTCTTACCACTTGTTTGGTTTGAGGGGAGGGAGGGGGAAGGAGGGAGAGGAGAGAAAAAATATATATATATTCTCTCATCTTTTTTAAATAGCCCATAAATTTTGTTTAATATTTCAAAAATACACCCTCCACAAAAAGGAATATTCCCTTCATTAATGGCAATTTGGTTAATATACTCCCTAGGGATTCATTCCCTGCCATCTCCTCCCTCAAACCAAACACAACCTTAGCCAAACCGGCTAAAGGACTGGTTCGTCTATTCATGGTTTGACCAGCCAAACCAGGTTTGGTTTTTAATACTATGTCTCACACTGGTACTCTTGAAGCATTCAACTCTTTGTTCCCCTGGAAGTTCCATTTCTTGAGGTTGACTCTGATAGAACAACTATAGTATTGAGATTTGGATCAGGTAAGCCTGTGCCACACTCCATAAATGCGGTGCAATATTGCAGTGTGCTCTTCAGAAAGTGTGAGCACCTGAAAGTACAAGGCCAATATCACAAGAACTCATAATTCATTCAATAATTTTTATTTATGATATGATCTACTTACGAAAAATAATTATTTGTCTATGGTCCCTTCTAATTGACAATTAGTCGTTTCCAGATAGTACTGTTTGGTAAATTATTTAGCTGGCAAAAAAGTTGCTCCATCATTGGTCAGTTTATATAATTGGTTGCAAAATTAATTGATAAAAAAGCATATGAGATGAGATACAAGAGGAAGCAACAAGATTGGTCGCACTGAGGCCCTGACTTTTTATTTTTGAATAGCAGGCACTAAAACCATAACCACATTTTTATCTCAACATTTTTTATTTCCCAAAATAAATATAATCACAATAAAAGAAAGATGTTTTGAAGCACTTGCTATTAGTGTTCAAAAAAAAGCACTTGCTATTAATTGATAGAATGATGGGAAAGTTAAAACAAAGGACACAGAGAAAATAATACTCACTCCAGTCCTAATTATATGACATATTTAACCGATTTTGGGGAAATTAAGGAGAGGAGTTAAATTAGTTAATTTTACTTATTTTTCTAAAATGCTCTTATATAAATTTAAAATAACATGAGTAAAAGTGAATCAACAGCCTCTGCCACATACCTCTCCGACCTAGAATTTTCCTTTCTACATGCTTTCTAATTGAAATAATGGTCTTACTATAAATACATATATGTGCATGTGTATATATATATGTATACATATAAATATATGTGTGTGTGTGCGCGCGCGCGCACACGTGCATAAAGGAACATAAATCTTATACCTCATCTTAGTCACTTAACGGCAAAATTGTAACAACATTCCAGTATCGAAGAGTTACTACTTGAGCCTCGATGATGCAACTTCTCCGATGGGATCCTGCCTCACATCACTGATGACAAGCATTAGCTAAATCAGCCAGGTGATTTGTGAAGCTTAATCTGGTGAAACACACAAGTTGATGAACCAGCTATGATCTCTCTGGCACGCTATAGGAGAAACCATTGACCTCACAATTCATTTCTGAGGAGACGAATTGGACTTCTTGAAATGCAAAATTCTCTCTTCTACTGCTTATTATGCCCTGCAACTCAAGTCTGAGGAAACAATCTGAGCTTCTTGTAGCATACCCTTGTGACTAAGTCCAGAGATAAGTTGATAACAGAAGCGTTCATTTAGGGAAAAACCTCTGTCAGACATTTCTTTATACCAAAAGTACGCCTCACTGAAATCCTTTAAATCACAATATCCCTTCACCAGTATGTTATATGTATCAGCATTTGGAACCACTCCTTTAGCCTTCATGTCATGAACAAGATGTTTTACTTCCAACACCCTTTTATCTCGAAGGTACACCAAAATTAAGTTGTTGTAAGTTACCTTGTCTGAATTAATACCCTGCTCAACCATCCGTTGGTGCAAAGACATTGCCTTCTCAACATCACCTTCTTCGGCATAAGCGTAAATCATTGCATTATATACAACTCGATCTGGAATCAAACCCATTTCTAACATTTCTTGAAACAGCCTCTCTGCTGTCACAACCCCTTCCTTGATGCCTGCATTGATCAAAGGATGAAACGTCCTAACTGTAGGTTTTATGCCCACTTTTTTCATATTATCGTACAATTCAAGGCATTTCTGGGTGTTTCCTGACCTTGCATATCCTGAGATCAAGGAGTTGTATGAGATTACATCTGGATTGTATCCATAGCTACCCATTTGCTGGAAAAACTCCTCAGCTTCTGTTATCCTTCCATCTTTTCCAAGCCCATATATAAGCGTATTGTATGTTACAAGAGTTGGACCTGGTCCATTTTTAACCATTTCCTCAAAAACTCTCAAGGCGTCTGTCACTTTACCCATCGAGCAGCTACCTTCAATGAGCATATTATATATTTCTGCATTTGGGGAAACCCCTCGGTTTGCCATATCGACAAGGATCAGTTCAGCTTCAAGAAGCTTACCTCCTTTGCGCAAGCAATTTATCAGAATACCATAGCTTAAGACACTGGGTTCTATCCCTGTTTTTTCCATTTCCTCGAGAATCTGGAAACATTTGTCAAATTGATTCATGCAACCGTAACCATTAATTAAAATGTTGTAAGTCTCCAAACTGGGTGAAACACCCTTCTCTGCCATCTTCTTCAACCAACTCTCTGCCTGGTCCACATCCTTTATTTCAAAGAACTTGTTAATGAGGATATTGAACGTCACATAGTTAGCCTCCAACCCACGTTCTCCCATTTGTTCAATTGTTAGTATGGCTTTCTCTATGTTACCCTCCTGGCAATATGCATTTACTAATACATTGTATACTATCTTACTTGGTATAAATCCACTCTCTGTTAGTTTGGCCAAAATTTCCTTGGCCTTCTCAACCATACCCGCTCTACATAATCCATCCAACAAAATACTACAAGTATACTCGTCGATCATCCCCCCTTTGTCCCACAAAGCATTATTATTTCCACCCGAAATATCACCAAATATAATACGAGGGAATCCATCTGGCAAAAACTTGTTAGCCTCCATCTCTTGCAACAACGTCCCCGCTTCAGCCATCCTCTGTGAATCACAAAATCCGCTCAACAAAGAATTGTATGTGATACGATTAGGCTCCACATTTTCCACCCTCATCCTCTCTCTTAAAGCCAAAGCGCTCTCTATCTCTCCCACCTTGCAGTATCCATCAATCAGCGTATTATAAGTAACCAAATTAGGAACCAAGTTCCTTTTGATCATTTCCTCAAATAGATTGTGAGCATCTATGATTCTCCGCTCTTTACATAACCCACCAATTACCAGGTTATAAATAAACTTAGATGGGCTCACTCCTCCCTCCTCCATGTCATTGATCAATTCGAGAGCCCGTTTTAAGTCCTTCAGCATCACTGCCGCCTGAACAGCTTTGCTGTATGAGAAAGTATTGGGTTGAATGCCAGACTCCACAAAATCCAGGAATAGGTCAAGAATTTTATTATACTGTTTCAAATTAATCAAAGTTTCGAGCAACCGATTCACAGAACCTGTCGAAGGAAGCATGTCATCTTTCTTCATCAAAGAGTACAACTCCATAGCTTCATCGACCATCACAGAATCAGAGCAAGCCCAAAAAATCAAATTTGAGAAGACGGGTTTCAAGGAGGGTGCTGAGAGTGAAAAGTAGGTGTGAAGGTCGAAAGGGGAAGAAAATGGGCTTTTAGAGAGAACCAGGGATTTGATGAACCTTTGGACAGCATGTCCACGATCCTCTTCAAGTAAATTTTGAAACTTGCGAACTTGTTCAAGCCGTTCATGTTCTTGTGAATCAGATTGATTGTTAAATTCTACGGAAAGCTCATTAATTTGGGAATGGTGGGTTTCAGCAAATGTCTCTGAAACAGTTTCGGAGCAGAAGCAAAGGGAAAGTGGAACATGTATGGAATTGCAGAGCTTTTTCCTGAGTGATCCATGCAATTTTGGAAGGAGAACAAGAGCAATGCGCCTTCCCATTGGTGTTTGGTGGTGGTGCATAAAAAGGCATGGGCAATATCAGAGTCAGATATTGAACCTTGCCCAACCAATGCAGGGGCGATAATTTTGTTAATGATGTCAACCGCCTAAGTGAGAAGGAAAATAAAGTGAGCACAATAACCATATAGATATATCAACGCGGGAATTTCAGACTATTTGAGTGTAGGGGACGAGATTTACCTTCGTTACCCCTCTTCCGAGAAAGTCAGATCCTCCATCTCTTAATTCCAGAGCCTCAAAAATCCCTAAAACAAAATCGGTTGTTTACATAAGAACAAGCAAAAGATCATCAAAAGTATGTATCTAAAACGACCAACGTCAGGGGGTGTTTGAACAGAACGAGATTGAAATTTAAAACTAAAATGAAAAACACTTAAAACATTTCCAGAGTTTCCAACTTTACAAATCAGTAGAGAGAAAAACAATTATCCGTTCATAGCAAGACGATAAAAATAAAGCCTCAAAAACCAACACGCAACACGGCAAGCAATAAACCAGATGCCGGACAAGTAAAGCATACCGGTGGAAGCACCGCTGGGAGCGGCGGCTCTAGCAAAGGTACCATCGCTACGGCAGTCGAAAATCTGCCTTGCCTTGATACTTTGGATGGCAGCAAAAGATCTAAAGCGAGTGAAAGATGCGAGGAAGTGGCGACCTGCCAGCAGTTTGTTCAAGAGAAACGGAACACGGAGCTGTTATTCATAAACCCTGATATTTTTTTGCCCGAATCATAAACCCTGATTTTTTTTCCGAAGAGGGAAAATTGTCATAAGACCAAGAAAATATTTAAAAAGTCTCTAAGAGAAATTCAGATACCATAAAAGTTCTGTTAACAACTCATTCTGTGGGATTAATAACTCTCATCTGTGTGGGATTAACAACTCTATCTATACTATTAACAACTCTTTGAAGCTTTTTCTGACATCTGAATTTCTTTTGAGATTTTTTTAACATTTTCTTGCTCCCTTAGGACTTGAAAGAGATTTTCCCAATCATAAACCCTGATTAAGTTTCTTTTTTTCTTTTTTCTTTTTTTGATAAGATAATGAGACCTCAATTAATGCCTACAAGATTATTACACCTATTCCAATCCTAACATAAAATCACTTCCAGTTACTCACACAGCTATAAAATCTCATAAAACACTAGACTGGCCTCATGACCCCTCTTCGCAAGAAAATCTGCAGCTAAATTACAGGCCCGAGGCACATAGGTTAGCTTCGTTATCCAATCCATTCGAAGTAATTGTTGGACTTCGTTGATGATATCTGAGTCTCAATGATTACTGTGATGTGTATGAAGAAGCAACTCTAGAGACTCCAAAGAGTTCGTTTCCAGCCACACTTTCCGCACCCCCATAGCCCATGTAGATTTCAACCCCAAAAGACATGCCCAGATTTCTTTAGAAAGCTCATCCCCATTATCAATGGGATGTATGAATCCTTTAAGAAAACATCCTGAAGCACTACGCAAAACTCCCCTCCAAGTGCGGGAAAAGCATCAAAATAGCAACTTTTACCAAAACATTGTATCTAATTAAAGCAGATGGAAAACATTTTACCAAAATAAGGTAGTTAGTAGCGTCGTCTGACACGACGCCACCAGTGGCGTGGAGATCCCTGCCACCACTAATAAGTGGCGCCAAGGAAATTAACGCCACTCATTTGAGTGGCGTTAGAATTAGAGTGGTGTCTCTAAATGTAACGCCACTCAAATGAGTGGCGTTACAATTAAAAAAAAGAAGTCAATAATAATAATAATAATAATAAAATGGAATAATTTAAAGCTCTACTTTAGGGCTGTGCAATCGGTTCGGTTTTCGGTAAAAACCGAAAAACCGAATTATGGGTATTTAAAAAACCGAACACCGAAAAAACCGAAACCGAAAAACCCGAAATATTTCGGTTGGGTTTTCGGTTAATTCGGTTTAACCGAATTTTACATAAAATTATGAAATTTTACATGAATAAAATATATATATAAGGCTTTCTAAATATATAAATTATTTAGCATTTTGAGTTCTACACAAGTAGTAATATATTTTTGAAGTTAAGCCTTATTTATAGAGTTATAAACTGGGCAGCGTTAAGAAAATATCAAACTGGGAATGATCCGTGACTTTCTTGCTTCTGGGAATATTTTTCCTTGAAAATAGACATGTCAAGGGTCATGAGGAATTTTGAAGCACTCGAAAACGATTTTTGTAGAATTAATTATGATTTTTTAACAAAAAATGTAAAAAAAAAAAAATCGGTTTTTCGGTTTTAACCGATTTTTTTTTTTGCAAAAACCGAACCGAAAACCGAAAACCGAACACCGAAATAACCGAATTACAAAAACCGAACAACAGAAAAAAAAAACCGAACCGAAAAAACCGAACACCGAATTAGTCGGTTCGGTTTTCGGTTTTGGTTTTGATTTGCTCACCCCTACTCTACTTTATTTAAATTTGGAGTCAAAAGAAAAAAAGCATGAAGCTGAAATAACTCACTAAGAACGCCCTTTAAAAGATTACGCAGTAAAATTTTGTTATAACAACAGATCTCAAAACGGGGGATCTATATATTTGTTATACACCAAATATTTGTATAACAACAGTATTGATTTTGGGATCTGTATAAAAAAGTGTACCACATAAAAGTGTTTGTATACACCAAATATCTGTATAATACTTTTACGTGATACACTTTTTTATACAGATTTCAAAATCAATACTGTTGTTATACAAATATTTGGTGTATAACAAATATATATATCCCCCCGTTTTGTGATCTGTTGTTATAACCAAATTGTACCGCGTAATCTTTTAAAAAGCGTTCTTAGTGAGTTATTTCAGCTCAATGTTTTTTTTCTTTTGACTCCAAATTCAATGAAGTACAGCTTCAAATTATTCCACTTTTTATCATTTATTATTATTATTAAATTTAATATTGATTTTTTTAAATAATTGTAACGCCACTCATTTGAATGGCGTTACATTTAGTGGCGCCTCTAATTCTAACGCCGCTCAAATGAGTGGCGTTAATTTCCCTGGCTCCACTCATTAGTGGCGTCAGGGATCTCCACCTCACTGGTGGTGTCGTGTCAGGCAACACCACTAACTGCCTTATTTCGGTAAAATTTTTCCATCTGCTTTAATTAGGTACACTTTTTGGTAAAAGTTGTTACTTTGGTGCTTTTCCCCTCCAAGTGCACCTACTAGTAACTCTAAAGTACGCACCATCAACATTTACCTTCACCCATCCTTCCTCCGGTAGCCACCAACTTTCTCGAGAAGGAGCCAAAGTTTCTAGCCATTAACCTATTTATTAGGCTTAGATGCGGAGAACCCCAAGTTTTTGCCCACACCCTTGGGAATAACCGGGTTTTTGTTTCGAACAAATAAGTTAATTTATAAAATAAAGAAAAGTAAAGTAAGGGAGCGTCATTGTTTTTTTACTCACAAAACTTAATTTTATTTTGATACAATGGGTTGCAATGCAAGATTTTTTTAAGGGGTTAACTGAAATAAAATCTCATCTATGGGGCTAGCTAGAATTTTCTCAAGTTTAAATAGCTAGATTTTGGGTTAGTTACATGTGACAACCCCCTTACATTTTAAAGTTTAAACAAGCTATACCACATTAAGTGTTGCTAGAAGTGTTAAATTAATAATTGAGATAATAGTACATGATAACATTGCATGTTTGATTTGGACGTATAAAAACAAAATTTGGTAGGTGGTAAATAAATAATTTTCGTAGTCTATATTGCTTTTTTGAGAAAATTATAAAATAAGGAAATTAGAGAATTTAAGATTTTTTAAATCGTTTCCAAATATGATCGATTGACCAATCAAATGTGAACAAACATGAATAAGGGGAATTTTAAAATATTATAAAATAAGTGATAGAATATTGTCGCTATCAATTTTGGTTACTACCAATGTTACTACCATTTTTTTCAACGTCAGATCAGAATCTCAATAAAAGAGAGAAATGATAAAGGTAAATGAGATTCTGATCTAACAATGAAAAAATAATAATGATTAAAGTTGGTAGTGACAATATTCTATATCATAAAATAATAATCAATACAGTACATTAAATGATTGATGAATTCAAACCGACTAATTTCTCGAATTACAATATTTTTAGTGTAAAATAATAGTAATAAAGTGGATGATTGATAATTTAAGTTTAACCACCTTAGTTTTTCTAATTATCATGAATACCGTTAACTCACCGTTATACTTTCAACTGAAATTATCACATCATGACAACATGACACATCTCACATTTTACATATGGCATCCTATTTTATTTAATAATTTTATAGTACCTATATATTATTTACAGAGGGTTAAATTGTCATTTTAATGTAATTGAGGCAATCTAATATATATTTTTTTTTGTGGTTGTTTTTCTACTAACTAATGACTATTTTCCCAAAAAAAAAAAGCAAGAATTGAGGTTAGGGGAACTATTTTAAGGTGAGTTACGTTGTTAGTTCGGGCTTACAAATATTTGTTAGACACATAGACCATATACTTTTCTTAGCCACAAAATTATACATGAAGGAGGGTTTGTATTCAATGCTCATCACAGGACTAAGTGCTCATTTCAAATTTAAGAGTTTTAATTTGTAATTTTTAAAGTGATAAATTCATTTTTATAAAGAGTGATAGTTATAAAATTACCTTTACAATTAATTTTATATAGATTAAAATATTATATAAATTATTAAATTAAGATTAAATTAAACCTCAACTATTCGAAATAAATCTAATCAGTCCATTTTGAGGAACACAGAATGTGCTCATAAATATTTATAGATATATTATTATTATTATTATTATTATTATTATTATTATTATTATTATTATTATTATTACTACTACTATAATAACAAAAACAACTCACACTTATTTTAATGGCGTAAAATCATATAAAATAAGTTAATGGAAAAGAATGTCTCCATTATTCTCTTTTTTCATTTTTCTCTCAATTAAATGTTTTCATCATTGAATCAAGTTTAAATGAAATACACAACGCGCGGCTCCCTCTCCTCTCTTTTCTCTAACCTCTCTCCTCTCTGTACTTTCCGTCCCACCGTTTTTGCTCCCTCGCCGGCGGTTTGTACCTTATGCACAAGCCGCCGGCGAGCACTGTTTTTGTGCCACAGACAAGTCCGAGTGGTAGTTTGGTGTCCAGATCTTGGATCTGTGGTCCTGATATTTTGGAGCCCAGATCTTTGAGCTATGGTCCTCTCCCTCAGAGTTTTGTCAGATGTGGTCTTCCCTCGTCCTTGTGGCGAGTCCTCTCCTCTCATTCTCCAGATCTGATCTGTAGAGGTGAGATTTATCTGTTTTGTGTTTCTGTTTTTGTGTTACTGGGGTTTGTGGAGGTGTTTTTGGCTCAGGAAATAAACAGATCTGTTAGATCTGCGTTCAAATCCTCTTGGTTGGTTGGCTGTTTGAACGTTATGAGATCCGACTATCATTTGGTAGCTCAGATCTGCGTTCTTGGGGGAAGATCTAAAGAGGTGTTGTTTAGTGTGTGGTCGAGGTCACCGGATATGTTTGATCAGAGGAGTAGAAGTGTTCTTCAGGACATCAAGGGTCTTCTTTCTTTTAAGGTTGGGTTTTCTGTGTTCTTTACCCCAGGATGGGGTACCTATTTAGCTGACTTAATTGCAGCTATTGCTTATAAGATTGTGTGCCCTTTGGGGTGGGTTTTCCAACCAACACTTTCTTGTTCGTCACTTCTAACTTTGGATATCGAGGAGGCCGATTTTGTCCATGATTCTACTTCTATTCTTATATATTTACTGTACGGTGTTCGGTTAATATTGTATCCAGTTTATTTTGTTGTATTTTTTTTAGCAGTGTTTCTGTCTTTGCTTTGATTAGTTGTAACATTTGTTATCCTCAGTAATGAAATACTCTAGAATTGTTCAAAAAAAAAAAAATCATTGAATCAAGTTTCAATGGTCAAGATTTAATATTATATTTAATGTTACATTAATATTTTTATATAGAATTAAATCTCAACCATTGAAACTTGATTTAATGGTGGAGACATTCAATGGAACGAGGAATCAATGGAGACATTCATTTTCACTAAAAAAAAAAAGCATACATTATATTACCCCATTCGATTCTAATTATAAGATCAAGTTGACTTTTTTTAAGAAATTAAAGAAACTAATTGAATTACTTTAGAATATTTATATTTATATTTTTTTCTTTAAACTAATTAGTTTGACTAATAAATTAATATATAATCTAAGGATATATAATATAGGATATAATTAAGTAATTTATTTAATTTCCTTAATCTTTTTTTTAAAAAAATCAACCCAATTTTATAATTAGAACCGGAGGTAGGACATACATTTTTTTTCCCTGTGCAATACTTGCAATGCATAGGGTTTGGGGAGCTTTCAGTGGATTTCCCACTGACCAGGGCATGTCTATTTAGTGAAGAATAATAATAAGGATCAAAATTTAATCAAAACGAATATTCCTACTTGCCCAAGAAGAAATCAAACGAATATTACTTTTTATTTTTATTTTTATTTTTGAGACCGTCCAAAATATCAAACGCAAACGCCTCCCTCTAGAATAAGAGACATTATTATTTTTACCTAGGAAGAATCCTAAAATAAGAGACATTATTCCTATTATGTTTCTTAGAAATAATTCCCACAAAAAATTTTAATATAAAAATTATTCTCTTTAATTCTTATTATAAAGCACTAACTAAGAGATATATTTTATCTTTTTTATAAGACACTTATTTGCTCCCCATGAGCATTAATTATTTTTTCATATATGCCTCTAGTTAAGAAGGATAGTGGGTGAGAGTAATAATTAATACTCCTTCTGGTCTTTTTTTTTTGGGTAAAAATTGGGGCTTAATTGCCCATTACTTCAATAAAAAGAAATTAACCAGGATTTAGCTGTAGGTAAACAACTCCCACATTATCCCTAAAATAGTAAAATCATCGTTACAAATAAAGCTATGCTTCGCTAACCAATCTGCAACAGCATTGCCTTCTCGAAGAATGTGAGAAAAACAAATTTGTACCTCATTGTTATTGTCTCGTAGCCATGCATTCAAGATTCTGTCCCTTGTCCTTTTTTGGATCCAGGCATCCTGAATCATGTGTAGAGCCATCATTGAGTCTCCTTTTGCAATGATCTTGTTGCAACCCAGACCCTGCGCCAATCTAATGCCCTGTACGAATCCCCAAATCTCAGCAGCCAAAGCCTGACATCGTCCTAACTTCCTACTGAACCCACAAATCCAGCTACCATCACTCCTCCTCAATACCCCTCCACAACCTGCCAAGCCTGGACATCCTCTAGCAGCACCATCAAAATTTAGTTTCACCCACCCCTGTTCTAGAAAATTCTATTTAATTTCCCTTGGCTTCTTTAACAATCCAAGGTCATCAAATCTATTTAACGAGGTAATACACTCTCTAACATAACTCTGGATAACAAATTCAGGGCGAGCAGGCATCTTAAACCCTTCTTCAAATAATAACTTGTTCCTCCATCCCCAAATCATCCAGCTGCACACCGAAAATACCATACTCCATTCTTCTCCAGTTTGCAAATTATTTAGCAGCCAACAATTTTTGTGTTCTGTAAAAAATTGTGAACGTACCTTTAACACCTTTAAGGCCAGCCATATCCGACGAGATTCCGGACAGCTTCTCAATACATGGTCCAGGTCCTCAACTCCTCCACCACACCTGCTACAAGTAGGCACACCTCCCAGGATACGTGCTCTTCTATCGGCCATGAGAAGCCGATTATGTGCTGCCAACCACAAAAATACCTGGATCCTTCTTGTGGTTTTCACCTTCCAAATGGCCCCCAACTCTATATTCACATCCCCTCTCAACTGCTGGTACATTTGAGATACTGAATACCTGTTTCCCTGTCCCCCCCTCCACACAACTATATCGTCGTCACCATCCTCAGGACACGGTGGGGGAATGGCTTTTAATAGTTGAGTAACTTCATGCGGTAGAACCTCCTCAAGCCACGTCCAGTTCCAATTCCCTTCTCTGTTTAAGGTTTGACTCACCGTGAGAGTTGAATTTAACATTCCCAACTCCCCTACAAAATAGTTCCCCAATTTATCCACCCCATTCAACCATCTATCCTCCCAAAATTTCACACTCCTACCATCCCTTACCTCCCATCCAATACCCTTAATAACTTCAGTCCATAATCTAGCCACATTTTTCCATAAGCGTGAATCATGTTGCTTCACAATGCACTCAGCTAGCCAATTAGCACCCTTTCCATATTTAGCTTTCAAGATTAGAGAGCACAATCCTTTAGATTTGGCTAATAAGATCCATACAATCTTGCCTACTAGAGCATCATTTATCCCCTTCAATCTCCTTATACCTACACCTCCCTCCTCCTTAGGCCTACACACTCCTTCCCAACTAATGACATGTAATTTCTTCTTCTCCCCATTTGAACCCCAAATGAAATACCTTTGGAGTTTTTCAATCTCGTCACAAACCTTACCTGGGATGTTTTCGTGTTGCATTTGGAAGTTTATAACCTGTGATGTTACTGATTGGACTAAAGTGATCCTTCCTGCTAGGGCTAGGGATTGGGTTTTCCAACCACTGAGTTTCCTTTGTACTTTGTCAATCAAAAATTGAAATTTAGCTCTGGAGTTACGACCTTGATTGATATGTGCTCCTAAGTATCTTCCCAACTCTTCCTTGCGTTGCGTTGAAACCCTCCCATCCCACAAATGATGTTTTGTTTGTCTCTAGGAACATTCTTCGAGAAGAAAATAGAAGTCTTACCTGGATTGATTTTCTGTCCTAAAACCTCTCCAAATAAATCCAAACATTCTAGCGCATTCCCCATCTGTTCCTCACTAGCTTCACAGAACAACAATAGGTCATCCGCAAATAGGAGATGTGATATGCATACATTAGATCTTCCAACCCTAACCGGTTTCCTTCTGGTCTTTATTATAAGGCACTAACTAACAATTCACATAAAATAATAAAAAAAAGTTAATGTAAATAAAGTTTTCCTAAAATTTAAATAATTTCTAATATTACCACTACTAGTTGTACTAAACTCTAATATTGTATTATTATTACTCTTACCCACTATTCCTATTAATAATGGGCATACAGGGAAAAAAATAATTAATGTTTCTTGAAAATAAGCAAGTGTTTTATAAAAAGTACCAAATATATTTGTTAGTTTGTGTTTTATAATAAAGACCAGAGGGAGTATAATATTAGAGTTTAGTATAATTAGTAAAGTAACATTAAAAATTACTTAAATTTTAAGATAATATTATTGACTTTTACTATTTTACTTTTAATGGGTGTTTTATAACATGAAGTGGAGAGGGTGAAGTTTGTAGATTGATTTTTTCATTAGGGTAGATGTTATATTGTTAAGTGTCAGTATTTTCTAATTCTAATTTTCCTTCGAGGTTTCCAGTTTCGAACGTTCGATGCTCTCTTCTGCTCCCTAAATTTCCTGTCAACCCTAGCCATACACCGTTTGCCGAGCCCCTGCAGTGCGTCGTCGTCGTCGACGACGACTTGAAGTATTGGTTTCAGATCAACGGTAACAAGTAAGAACAATGTGAAGAAAGCTTTTGTGTTTATGGAATTTGGTTCTGTTTGATTGTTTGTGCACAATATATTGTAGTCAATGATCTCGGTGTTTTGAATTTTTTCAACTGGTTTCGCAAAAAATCTTATAAGCTTGTTGCAGTGAGTGCCCAAATATTAAGTTTACATGCTTCTGTTTTGGGAAGACATTTCTGAGAAGTTAAGGCTACGTCTGATAGGAGGAAATGAGAGTTAAAGAGAAGATCAAGTGAGGGAAATTTATTCATTTCTTGGAGCTTATGAAACACCTGTTCATTGTTGTGACACTTTCATAGGGAATCAAGTTATTCATTGCGAAAACTTCTTCATAATTGATGGGGAAATTGATGAACCTTGAGATTAACCTGTTTATTTGGCATTTTTATCCTTTATTGGGCTTGAGTACCGTTTTGGTAGTGGAAAATGAAGTGACTGTGCCTAACCTCCTTTTACGAATTCTCATTTTTCCAAACGCTCTGTTTTTGCAGGGGATTTCAGTTAACTCTTGTATATTTTGGTTCTGAGCCATATTAATGGCTGATAATTCGGGAAATGAATCTGGAGGTTCTTTGAACACAAAAGAAGCTGAGAAACCTCAGATTCAACCCCTAATATTGCCCACAGTTGAGCAAATTCGTGGTCAAGACATTTACAACAATTGTGTGGTGCGCAGTGTCTTTAGTGGAGTAATGGGTATGACAGTAGCAACCTCACTCTTCAATTTTTTGATTTCAAAGCATATTTTTATGTCTATATACATTGAATTCTTCTGCTCCAGATGTGATTTAATCAACATTCATCTTCACCCTAGACATAGAAAGTTATTGTAATATCTCTGGCCAAATATTTATTTTATGATTTAATGTGATGTTTTTAGGAGGTGGACTTGGCTTTTTCATGGGTTTGTTTATTGGATCCCTGGACACCAGTGTGTTGCACGAAGAAATGACTGGGAGGCAACAACTAATATATCAAGCGAAGCAGATGGGGCGAAGGAGCTGGAGTTCAGCCAAAGCATTTGCTGCCATGGGTTTGATATTCTCGGCAGCCGAATGTGTTGTTGAGAAGGTACGACTCTGATGAAGTTTAGGAGTGAAGGTTTTTATTGGATTAAACTTATCAGATTCTTTTTTCTTTCTTTCCTTTTTTTTAATAATACATTTTCAGGCACGAGCTAAACATGACACAACAAATACTTTTGTTGCTGGATGTGTTACTGGAGGTGCAATATCAGCAAAAGGTAACTCCTTCCAAATTCCAATTGTACTTGCTTTTATAGTTTTCACTTTCATGCTTACATTTTCCATGTGTGGCCCTTTCTAAACCTATTCAGTTTCCATATGCGCTGGGTAACTGAATAACCTTACTTTTTTCGGCCAGAAACCAAGTAATAAAAACATCCAGGACATAGTAGAGCAAATAGGAGCTTACGGATTAGAGTGATAGTTACTTGAAATTCTGGAAAATTGAAAAGTTGTTTAATTGAAAAAAAATTTAGGTGTATTCTAGGCGGTAAAATAGTTAATAGTCTAGTTCTACAATTTTTCAGGTGCTTGTAGTTCTAAGCAAGTCTAACTTCCAAAACTGGTAATGGATTTCAAAATGGCTTCAACAATTCAGGATGTAAGTATAAAACTAGATATGCCAAAGGATCTAAAATTCTATACTTAAAGAAATAGGGAGCATATTAACTGGACAATTCGTCAATGGTGATGATTTCTGAAGCCCTTCCAGTATTGGCATTTATAGGAAGAAACAAAGCTATTCAGTCATGTCTAAGAGTACTGAAGTACCATGAAACCGATAGCTCAAAAGCCAAGCCAAGTAAAGGAAATTGGATCAAACAGAAGAAATTTTGAAAATAAAGGATAGACAAGCAGAAAGCGAAATAGAGTTCTAGCAGTATGCAAAGTTAGGTTTCTTCCAATCTTTGCCGAAATTTTCACACCATCTAATGCTATCAGACCTCCCTCTTGGACCATCTCTAAGAGACTGCCTTCTCTCTCATCCACCTCTGTCAGTATACTTGTTATTTGCCGGAGTTAGTTTCCCTGGTCATTTTCTGTGTTTAACTGCTTCCACCTGTCCAGCCATGTTCCTTTACCATGCACCTTGAAGTCATAAAGCTTTCATTTGCTACTCCTGATCAGGCACATCCTAAGAACTGATTGAGTAGCAAGCAGTTTCAGTGGCGTCCATTGTAGTAGTCCACTGTACATATTGGTCCACTATTTGGATTCACTTAAATTTGAGCGTTAAAGGCAAAAAAATGCAATAGCTTAAAAGCCAACGCTCACACAGTATTCAAAAGAAAATGGAACCTGTTTGGATTGCTCAGAGCGTTGGCTTAACTTTAAGTCAAAAAAGCTCAAAAAGTTAGTTAAGGAAAAAGCTCCAGAATGCAGCTTTTTCCCCAACGCTCTCAACTTTTTGACGTGGGCCCCGCCTCTTCTACCACCATCAATCCAAACACAAATCATTATCTATAACCTGACTTTTTTCCTACCGAGCTTTTTTTAAAGTCAGATAGCTTTTAAGTCACCCATTCTACCGCCAACCCAAACAGGCCCATTGTTACTTGGTAATGGATGTGAAACACTGAAACAATTGTATTTATTATGTAAATTCACTAACAACCTGTAGAGGCAACTCATACAGCCATAGCGGGGCAAACTCATCTCAAAATGGAAAAACATAGTATGACCATTAACAAATATCTCCAGTGAAAACTAGTTGTTGAAAACCAAGAATGACAAATCCTTCACAGTTGATGGTCAATGCTCAATATTGGAACATCTTACCAAAAAAACAAAAACAAATAAATAAAACCTCAACAGCACAAAATTTAGCAATAAAAATTGAACTGTAAAAATAGCAGTTACTTCTTGTCTTTTATCACTAGTTTACGATTCTTCTGTATTTCTATATTTTAGCTTTACGTTATAGGAAAGGGATTAATGCAAATTTTGAACTATTTTCTAGAATTTAACACTGCTTCACCTTTTTTATAGGATAATTTGTAGCATTTGTTTTGGAATGTTCTAGGCTGCAGTAAGGGTTTAAATGGCCCAAATAAGTGGGGAAAGAAAAACTTGCTAAGCTTGCATAAACATGAAAGCTACATGCAAATTTAAAGAATTTGGAGTTTGACCGCCAAGTTTGCATATGACTCAACATGAACTTTATACTTATAAAATGTTTAAGATTTAACTCTAGATTATGCCGGTGCTGGAGCGAATCTTTTGCTTATATTTCAGAAAGTTGTTTCGTATTTTTCATTTTCTATTTGTTTTTTATCCAAGTGTAATTGCCATTGTGGCTGGAGCAATAGTGTAGTAGAGGTTGTAAAGGGGAAAAAGCATCAAAGAGAAAAATAAATAATGAAGCAAAAGGAAACAAATACAAGGTGAAACTTATTCAACAAACCAGAAGGTGAAATCTATAGGTACACAAATTATATTATTCTGTTCTGCCTTTATCCCAATCTTACCAGTTACCATTCTTGTATTGTTTGGTTCTTAGGTGGTCCTAAAGCGGCATGCATGGGTTGTGCTGGTTTTGCAGCATTCTCAGTTTTGATAGAGAAGTTTTTAGAGGGCCATGATTGAGTTAATTGACTTCAGACAAGTTTGTTTGATTCATCATCTTGGTTGAACGGATTGAATTCTTGGTGAGGGATCTTTTGCCTGTCAATGAAAGGATTGAAGGGACATGCTAGGATCTTTTTTCCACACTCACAATTTATTCTATACCATAATGTCTCTATGGAAAACTCTGATCTAAATGATACACATTGGCAATACTTCCCTTGAGGCTTCCCTGAATGTCTTATTTTGGGAAACCTACTTTATAATGCTTGGTACAAGTTTTTGAAGCGAGGGTTATGAGGAAATTTAATTTTTGGCGGGAGTTAAGACATTTGATTATTATGTTTGTGACTTTTTGTAATAATTATGTAACAATTTTTTTTCCTCCTGTTCTTGACAATCTTAAAATCAATGTCAGGCATTCCCTTGTAAAGGAATGCATAAAACTTCCCATTCCTTTTGTTTTTTTTTATACATCATAAAGCTTCCCTTCTAATCGTTATTTTGAATTGATTCTCTTTCTATTTAGTGTTGTTCTTGTACCTTTTTAGTTTTAGATCAATATTGTAAGTACCTTCAGTCATAGTTATAATCAGAAAATTGCCAACTTGGCCATTGAAGTGGTGAGGTCTATATTCAATTTTGGATAAATTGAATTCTTGATTTTAGTGTAGTGACCTGTTTTCCACAAAGGTCGATTGGTTGTCCAATGGTTAAATCTAATGATTATGGTCCTCATTAGTTATTGTAATACTCCTATTAGGATATGGTTTGTAATGTAAATTACATTATAAACATCTACATTAAAAACCAAACCTTACATTTAAGACCAGAGGCAGTATTATTTATGATATAGTGAAGTCTATTATAACAAAAATATTTATTTTTATTTTTCAAAATAAGGGATTGAATCTATCTCTTGATCTTGAAATTATTATTGTATTTTGTTCTGCATATTAAAGACGTGGACAATAAATGGATAAGCTAAATGCTTTTTTGGGAATCAAGAGAATCAATTAAAAAAAGTTCTTTTTATGGGATAAAATTTTTCTCATATATTTATTTTATACAACACAAAATAAAATAAGTTAATTAAAACATACTTCCTCTTGTCTTTAATATAAAACATATTTTTTTATTTGTCAATCTTTTTTATAACTAACCCTTATTATACTTCTTCAACAATAATTAAGAAGGAGAATGAATGAGGAGATTAAGGAAGATATTAGGGTGTTTTAGAAAATTCATGTCATATTAATTAACTTAATAAATTTCTTTAATCTAATCAAATTAGGTAAATATATCTTATATTAAGAATGAAATGGGCTGTAAAGAAAATAATATTTGTTAGAAGAATCAAAAGTTGATCAAAAGACAAAAATGAGGATTTTTATCAGAAAATTACTATTTAAATAAAAAAATATCGGATTACTGCACTGTTGAAACTATTTTCCGGACTAATGCTCACGCCAGTAGTGGCGTGAGAGGGTCCCATGCCACTACAGCGTGGCGTTATATTGTCTCACGCCACTACGTGGCGTGAGACTGTCACACGCCATACGTGGCGTGTGAGACTCTCACGCCACTACGTGGCGTGAGACTGTCACACGCCATACGTGGCGTGTGAGACTCTCACGCCACTACGTGGCATGAGACTTTGGCACGCCACTTTGTAGTGGCGTGCCTGCAGGTGCGTCGAGTCACGCACCCTGCAGATTCCCCCCATGCTTACCGCCCCCTCCCCATTTTATATATATGAGACCACCTTCCGACACCCCCGCAAAACGAGACCCCCCAAGTGCTTACCGGCCCCCATTTTATATATATGAGACCCCCATGCAAAACATGCTTACCGACTCCCCCCTTCATTTTATATATATGTGCACTCATTCAGTCCTTCCCTTCATTCACTCCATCCTCAATCCTTCATCATCCGTGACTCTTTCCCTCCCTTTTAATTCAGTCTTTCACTCATCTAGAAACTCCTCCATCCTCCACAGCTTCTTCATTTTGGTTGTTGTTTTTTTTTTTAATTCCATTTATATATTGTGTTTCTTCTTCTCTTCTTCTGCTCAGTGACAATTTGTTTGTTGTTATTTGTTTTTTGTGTAATTTATTCTTGTTTTTCATAATATAAAATAAGCAAAAAAAAAATGAATCACATCCGTTCATTTGTATATTATAATGGTTCTAAAAATATAGGTAAAAACGGAATGAGTTTTCAAGGTGAAAGAAGAGCAATGTATATTGTTCGAGGCATGTCTGCTGAAGATTTAAACGAGAAGATCCGTCGAAAGTTAAATCTGCAACCAAATCAGGTAATCTCTTCAGTGACGGGTAGAGTTCCTTGTGGGAACCGCAAATATGCGGGTTTTGAGATATCTGATGATGAGGATGTGGATGTTTTTGTTCAAACATTCGACGAAAATGCTACATCCCAATTTGCTGAGTTATATGTGGATATTGAGACGCCAGAGGAGGGTGTACCAATACCGACTCATGAACTCCATCAGTTCCATGATATGGCTAATTCTGGTACACCTCAGCCAACACAATCAACGGTTGCGCTTGGAGAAGAAAATGACTATATTGTAGATGAACCTGAGGTGGAGCAACAGGAAGAAGATGAAGACACGTTATTGTATAATGACCATGATCAGAATGATAGTGATGTAGATAACTAATATCATGGTAATGTCTTGTCACAACAGACTGGTTTGTTACAATCATCATCCTGTATTCCACACAACTTGTGATCGGTGTGACTGTTGCACCTCCTTACTAAGAACTCCCCACTCTTTGGGGCCGGGCTCAATATTGCGGGGGCGGTGGTCATGATCCATTTGACTAATAAATATTTACAAGAACACAACACATTATTAAGTTACTAATTCATTTCACATTATTGTTTTATTAGTTCCCTAATTATTATTCTCAAATTTACCTAATAATAATATTTTAAATTTTATCCATCAAATTATTATTTTACAAAATATGAAATAAACATCTACCTTTTTAACAATTAACATACAAGCTAAATAATTAATTCACTAATTCATTAGTTTACTAATAATTAACATACAAACTAAATAATTAATTCACTAATTAATAAATTTACTAATTACTATTCTCACAAATTTCTTATTCTCAGATTTACCTAATAATAATATTTTAAATTTTATCCATCAAATTATTATTTTACAAAATATGAAATAAACATCTACCTTTTTAATAATTAACATACAAGCTAAATAATTAATTCACTAATTCATTACTTTTACTAATAATTTACATACAAAATAAATAATTAATTCACTAATTAATAAATTTACTAATTACTATTCTCAAAAATTTCTTATTCTCAAATTTACCTAATAATAATATTTTAAATTTTATCCATCAAATTATTATTTTACAAAATATGAAATAAATATCTACCTTTTTAATAATTAGCATACAAGCTAAATAATTAATTCACTAATTCATTAATTTACTAATAATTAACATACAAACTAAATAATTAATTCACTAATTAATAAATTTACTAATTAGTCATGTATTAAGGTTAATAATACATTGCAAATTTTTTAATTTCCTAAATTAATAATTATAATTATTATTTACTCATTTTTATTATTTATAATTATTAAGCCAACATAATAAATAAATGTATATCATTCAAAGTTAAATCAAATTATTATTAAATAACAAAAGTAAAATATTAAATGTTACCTGAAAGAGTAAGATAGACAATTTGAGCCTTTTTGTTCCTTCCAATAATTTTCTAGATCTCAAAGTTTCTTAGCCTCTCTCAGTGTTTTTTGAGCTTCAGGAAAGGATGGAATGAGATGGAGAAGGATGAGGAGGTGTATGTGTGTGTGAATGTCCAGTGAGGGTGAATAAATTAAAGAAGAAGACAGATGTGTGGTGTTGATGAAGGAAAGGGAGGGGGAACGAGTTGAAGTTGCAGATGAAGGAGAGAGTGAATGGAGGAATGGAAGAGTGAAAAGGGGGTGGGGGCGCAGGTGAGGGAGTGAATGAGAGAAAGATTGGAGGAAGGAGTGTGAGAGTGTGGTGTTGATGAGGGAAAGGGAGGAGTTGAAGTTGCAGATGAAGGAGATGAAGGAGAGAGTGAAAAGGGGGTGGGGGCGAAGGAGTGTGAGAGACATTGGGGGATTCAAACTGCGGGTGCGTCGAATTTCGACGCACTGCGCAGTGGTGGGGCACGCCACTACAAAGTGGCGTGAGACAATATAACGCCGCGCTGTAGTGGCGTGGGACCCTCTCACGCCACTACTGGCGTGAGCATTAGTCTGGGAAATAGTTTCAACAGTGCAGTAATCAATCCACATTACATGCACATATCTTATGTGCTTCTTATATGCTCATACCTCTATTAGAGGTATGAGCTTTTTTTTTTTTTTTTTGATATATTGTATTTATTTAGATTTAAATTATAAGTTGCTTTCGGAATTTTTTTGCACCTGTGTTCTCAAATTAATTAGCTTCCAGTTCTGCATTTATCTGTAACACCAGTATCATGGAAAGTATTTAATTTTGAGATACTGGATGCAAAAAAAATTCCAGAAAGCAGCATATAATTTAAATCTAAATAAATACAATATATAAATAAAAAAAATATGCTCATACCTCTAATAGAGATATGAGCATATAAGAAGCACATAAGATATGTGCATGTAATGTGGACCCTGCAATAATCTGGTATTTTTTTATTTAAATAGTAATTTTTTGGTAAAAATCCCGACAAAAATGAGTTTCTTAACAATTGGGTTTGGAAAAACAGACAAGCGACAAGGGCACAGGGACTATTATTCTCTCTTTGTTCTTTTTCCTATAATTTTTAATTTTCAATTGTACAAATCAAATCTTGATAAAGAGAGGAGCAGCACATATTAACTTGTTCAAAATTTAAAAGTACATATTAATTTGTATTTTTTAAAAATACCAAATTTAAATTATTAAATTTAAGGAGGAAAAAAAATACCACTTGAACTTCAACATTTCAAATAAGTGATTTTTTATTAAAATGAGGTGTTAATTGCTATACTTTTGTAGTTAATCCCTGTACTCTTATTGATGAAAAGATTGATTTAGGATTTTGAAGTTCTTTTTTTTTTTGCTATAATTTTTGAAGTTAATTTTTTTTTTTTTACCTTAAATTGGAGCTGAGTTCATTTCTGCAGGAGTCATTTACTATCTACACTGTTCATAAATAATCATATAATGACGCACTCTGAACAAAATAAACAACAACATCTTAGTTTAAAATGAAGATAAATGATAAGGATATCTAAATTAATTTTTTCTAATAAATAGAAAATTTAATTAATTTTTTAAAATTTGGAGGACAGACATGGCGCTTGAATGGTAGTGGATTCTAACCCAGAATTTAGTGCCACGGGACAAATCTGGTGCTACTGATCCAAGGATCTTCAGCATAGACTTTTATTTATACTGTTAGGTTTTGTTTGGGAGTTCCATTTTGGAGGGAAATGAAAGGGAATGGAGGATTTTGGTAGTCCCTTCTCTTGTTTGCAAGTTTTAAAAATAGAAGGGGAGGGAATCAGAGATTTTTACAAATCCCCCAAAACCCTCCTTCTTCTAAAAAATAAAGTTCCCCCAATATGGGGGTTTTAAGAGGAGAAATAGAATAATTACTTTATTACCCTTATTCACCACCGCCACCGCCACCCCACTACCGCCGCCACCACCACCACCCCACCACCATCGCCGCCACCACCCCACCACCGCCACCGCCACCGCCACCACATAAATAATTTTTTGAATATAAAAATTACATAAATAAATTTTTTAGAAAATTTAAGTTTAAATTTATTTGAAAAGTATAATAATTATATTAATTATTAAAGAAAATGACAAAATGGTAAAAATAATTCATTAATCTTCCATTTTTCTCCCTTACTATTTTTTTAACTCCCAAACAAGGGGAGGAAATATCCTCCATTTCCCTTCCATCCCCTCCCCATCATTCTCCTTGCATTCCTTTCCTTCCCTTTCCTTCCAAACTCCCAAACAAAGCCTTAGGATTTTGTTTGGTACCAAAGAAATGGAGGGAATAGCCTTTACTTCCTTTTGGTCTAAATATAAGACCCCTTGGTTTTTTTGAAGAAATTAAGAAAGTTAAATAAGTTAGTTAATTATAGCATATATCGTATATCAATTGATTTTATATCAAACTGTTAGTAATATAAATTAGTTTGATATAAAAAAATAAATATAAATACTTTAATAAAATAATTTATTTAACTTTCTTAATCTTTTTTAAAAAAAAAATCATCATGTCTTATATCAAGGAGTAGATGTATCCCACAGGCCCAGCCTGCCAGCCCTAAAAAAGTGGCAGGCTCGAGCTGGGTAAATGCTAGACGGGCTGCATAGGCCCCCTGGTTCAACCTTTGGGTTGCATGGGCTAGCCCATAGTTTGGTGGGTTGACTGGTTCAAGAACTCTTTTTATTGTTTCTACAAAAAAAAAAAAACCTCTTTTTATTGTTTTTTTTTCATTTTTCCATAAAAAATAAACCCAATCATTTTTATTCTGTTTGGATTGGCGGTGAAAAAACCTGGTCACACAAGTCAAGATAAAACTCCTCTCACAAACTTACCTCCTATACTGTAAATCAAATTGGAAAAACAACCTTCACTGCTAATCCAAATAGACATTTAATGTCATGTTTGACTTCTTTCTTATACTTTTCATGTGACACTATTTTTTATACAATATTTATTTATTCTACTATTTTTAAATTAAGAAGAGAGGTGTTTATATGTTTTTGTGATAGCGAGTGAAAGAAAAAAGAATGTCAAAGTACAATGGTTGCTTGACAGAAAGTATAAAGAAATGGAGTGTGATTTGAGTGGATGAAAGAAAGAGTGAGAAAATAAAAGAAAAAACTGGTGATAAAGTTTTTTTATAAAAAAAGAATTGGCAGGCTGGCGAGCAATCTGCTTAAGTGGGCTCAGGCTGACATTTACCAGCCAGTAGCCCGTCATTTAGCTCTCGGGTTGAGGCAAGTTGGCCCGCTACCCACGCAATAACCCGAATTGTTGGCGCTAATTTAACAACATAAAAATTTTAGGAGAGAAATTATTTCCCCCTCCTAACCCTCTTGCTGAAGTTGGGGCAGCATTTGGAGCTTTAGAGGTGGGTAATACTTTCAGTCCTTGATCAGTTGGGAAGCATATCTTCTCATAATTTCTTTTTCTTTATATCTCTCATGAGCCAATCTTGGTCATTGATTAGGAAGAAGAGAGAAAAATCAAAGTTATATTGTAACATTTCAGATTTATTGGATGAATATAATTTATAGATTATGAGGGATAATGAAGAAAAGATGATAAAAGAAACCGAACACGATCAGTTGATGTCCCCCGTAACCCCATTTGCGCCTGATTATTTTATAGTACCTTCCCTCTTAAATATAAGACCTAGTTGACTCTTTTGGAAACATTAAAGAAGTTAAATAAGTTACTTAATTACCATTTTGGTCCTATTTATAAGTCTATTTTGACCAAAAAATTTGATCATATTTATAAGTCTAGTTTCATGTAATAAATGAGATTGTAACAAATTTATCTATATTAATTGTACCCATGAAGATAGATAAAGAATAAACAGTTAAAAAATACCCAATTATAAATGAGGGTAAAGTTGAAAATTTACCCCACAATCATTGAGTTAACTACCTTTCTTTGACATGTGAGATTTGATCAAAATAAGCTTAGAAATAGGTCATATGTAATATATCATTAGATTATACATTAGTTTATAAGTCAGAAAAATTAATTTACAGAAAAAATGGTGAATATAAATGCTTTAAAATAATTTATTTAGTTTCTTTAATTAAAAAAAAAATGAATCTAAGACCTTTTTTTTTTCCAAAAAAAAAAAAACCTTCACAATCGCTCCAAGCTTCTCGCCGCCGATCCAGTCATTTTTTCCCTCGCTCTCACCAACTCAGATTCGTCATCGTGGTTGAAGACGTATTCTGGAAATAACATCCTGGTCAGTTTAATTTCTCCGGTTAAGTTTGGAATCACAAAGGGCTCTGATTCAAATGAAAGGTTCTTATGAGATTGATAGAGTCTTACACTAGACCCATGAAACACAATCCTGGGAATCGCGAACTTGAGTGCACAATCTTTCCCCCACTGGAAAAACACGTCGGCGATGAGGGGAACTAAATGGTTAAGTAGCAGAAGGTGGTTAATGGTGCGACGGAGGATAGTGGAGCTCCCATCTCCATCTGGACATACATTAAATTGATAATTTTCAAAATATTTGCTGGCGAGTAATACCACTTCGATCGAGTTGAGATTGCTGCTGGTAAATGATGTTTTGACCTTTTGATGTGAATAAGGTATTGTTAATCCAATTTCATCTAGAATTGAGAGCAATCACAGAGAAACTCAAACCCATGAGAGCAATTTCAAGTTTGTTGCCGTACCTAAAGCGATTACCTTGTTCATCCTGTCTTACATCTCTTTCGTCCACGCTTAGTTCGCCTGCAAATTCTTCGTCACTGCTCAATGATTTGACCAACTTTTGCTACAAGCGAGACCTTCCCAGAGCCATGCGAGCCTTGGAAGCCATGGAAAGGCACAAGGTGTGGGCAGATGCCATCACTTATTCTGAGCTTGTTAAGTGTTGCTTGGCTCGGGGGGCTATCAGTGAAGGTAAGCGCGTTCATAAGCACATTTTCTCTAGTGGTTATGAGCCAAAGACGTTCTTAATCAATACCATGCTCAACATGTATGTGAAATTCAATCTCTTGGAAGAAGCACAGGTACTGTTCGAAAAAATGCCTGAAAGAAATGTTGTTTCATGGACAACAATGATATCTGCTTACTCTAATTCTAAGCTCAATACAAGGGCCTTGAATTTTTTTATACTTATGATTAGAGAAGGTGTCATGCCTAACATGTTCACGTTTTCTTCTGTGTTGAGAGCTTGTGAGAGGCTATATGATGTCAAACAACTGCATTCTTGCATAATAAAAATAGGATTGGAGTCTGATGTGTTTGTCCGGAGTGCTCTTATTGATATCTACTCGAAATTGGGTGAGCTGCAAGAGGCATTAAATGTTTTTAATGAGATGATGACTGGAGACTCTGTTGTTTGGAACTCCATCATTGGGGCTTTTGCTCAGCACAGTGATGGAGATGAAGCATTGTACCTTTATAAGAGCATGAGAAGAGCAGGTTTTTTTTCTGATCAGTCATCGCTGACGAGTGCTTTGAGAGCATGTACTAGTTTGGCAATGTTAGAATTAGGACAGCAGGTCCATGTTCATGTGCTGAAGTTTGACCGGGATCTGATCCTCAACAATGCCCTTTTGGATATGTACTGTAAGTGCGGTGGTTTGGAAGATGCAAAGTCAATTTTTAATCGGATGATTGAGAAGGATGTAATTTCTTGGAGTACCATGATTGCTGGGTTAGCCCAAAATGGTTGTAGCATAGAGGCACTTAATTTATTTCACCACATGAAAACCTCTGGTCCAAAACCAAACTATATCACAATAGTTGGGGTTCTGTTTGCATGTAGTCATGCAGGGCTTGTAAATGAAGGTTTGTACTACTTTCATTCTATGAAGGACCTTTATGGGATTGATCCTGGAAGAGAGCATTATGGTTGCATGCTTGATCTTCTTGGAAGAGCTGGGAAACTTGATGATGCGGTTAAGTTAATCAATGAAATGAATTGCAAGCTAGATGTTGTGATGTGGAGAACTTTGCTTGATGCGTGCAGGGTCCATCAGAATGTGGATTTAGCCACATTAGCTGCCAAAGAAATACTAAAGATGGATCCACAAGATACAGGAGCCTATGTTCTTTTATCTAATATCTATGCAAATTCAAAAAGGTGGGATGATGTTGCGAAAGTTAGGAGGAATATGAGAAGAAGAGGTGTGAGGAAAGAACCTGGATGTAGCTGGATTGATGTCAATAAGAAGATTCATGCTTTTACTTTGGGAGGGAAATCACACCCTCAGATAAACGAGATCAACAGACAGTTGAATGAGCTTATTTCTCGACTTATTAGTGTTGGCTATGTTCCTGACACAAATTTTGTCTTGCAAGATCTTGAAGAGGAACAGGGAGAAAATTCCCTTCGATACCACAGTGAAAAATTGGCAATTGTCTTTGGTATCATGAACTATCCCAGGGAGAAAACTATTAGAATAGGTAAGAACCTAAGGATATGTGGAGATTGCCATTTATTTGCAAAACTTGTTGCGAAGTTAGAGCAGCGGCATATTGTAATAAGAGATCCTATACGTTACCATCATTTTCAAGATGGGTTCTGCTCTTGTAATGATTATTGGTAGCACAAGAGGTGTGCTAGTCCATACTATGAGATATACACGAGAAAGAATATCCAATCACCTATGGGGCCTCGTACCTATTGAACAATCAGCTCTTGTTGAAGTGAAGCCTTTAGAAGTGGCTTTTGTGCTCATGAATGTATTTGATACGTTGAGTAAGCTTCTTCTGAAATTCTAAACCATTTTTTTGGCGTTTTTTTCATGTTACAATGGTTCATTTCTGATTTTGGCTATCAGTCAAATTCTTTGATTTTCCAATCATGGATTTTTGTCTATACAGTTTCATTATTGGAAATAAATGACAACTGGATGAGATATTGTCTAAAAATTTTGCCATGGAATGCAGGTGAACCAATTTTTTTGTAAATAGCTGCAATTCTTGACCACATGGGCTATATACCTTCCTGGGAAACTTTATTTGGTGGTAATTTATGATTTCAGCGTTTTTGCTTGTATTGTTTTTCTGATTTTATAAGGTTCTCTTTGGTTTTCTAATTTACGGTTAACATAAAATTGTTACTTCATCATTTGTTTCTTTCCCTTTTTCTTAGGTGATACACATCCTTTCTGATAACTGTAATGATTTTATGCATGAGAGTCCAACTTGCACCCCACAGCTTTGGCCAAAATAAGAAAACAAATCTTAAAAAGTTGCTTTATGGCTGGGAACAGTCACTAAGTGCGTGGTTTGGGCGGTTTACAAAATCCATGGTGATCATAGGATACAGAGTCAGGATTATCAGCTTAAGGGGGAGTGACAATCTTGTCTTTGTTGATGATGTCATAGTAACTTGAGATGACCTGGAGGGCATCAAACCTCTATGAAGACATTTGATGAAAGAATTTGCAATTAAGGATTTAAGAAGGCTCAAATATTTTTTTAGGCATTGAAGTTGCTAATTCCAAACATGATATATATCTCAACAGAAGTATGTACTTGACCTCCTAGTTGAAACAGGGAAGCTAGGTTGCAAACCAGTAAATACACCAATAGAACAAAATCATTGGCTTTGTGAGGCAAGGAAGATGGCTCGCAAACCTAAGCCAAATTAAAAGCCTTGTAAAGCACCAAAAGATCCTCTTGTGGACAAGGAATTCTACTAGAAGCTTGTTGGTAAATTGATTTATGCAGCTCACTCGTGGCCTAATATTGCATATGAAGTAAGTGTGGTGAGTTAGTTTATGCATAATCCTAAAGAGTCACATCTAAGGGCAGTATATCGATTACTTCATTGCTTGAAGAATGCTCCTAGAAAAGGGATTCGGTTTAAAAGGAGGAGAAGATTGACAATTGGAGCATAGCTCATGCAAGCCATGGAGCAAGCCTTGATGACATGAGATCTATAGCATGCTATTGTGCCCTTCTGTGTTCTAATCTCATTACATGGAGAAGCAAGAAGTAGAATGTGGTATTTAGATCCAGTATTGAAGCTAAATTTTAGAGCCATGGCATTCAGAATTTGTGAGTCGTTGTAGATTAAAATGTTCTATCAGGCTTGAAGATCAAATGGGAAGGCTGAAGGCCCCATGAAGCTCTATTTGGCAATCAATATTGCTCATAATCTAGTCCAAGATGATTGAAAAAAGCATGGTGAAATTTATCAACATTTTATCAAAGAGAAGTTGGAAAGCCACTTAATGTGCACTATATTCATTCCTTCAAGCTTTCATTGATAGATATCCTCACAAAGATTATTTAGTGAACATTTTCAAAACTGATGAGAATGGATAATATCCATTCACTCTCCAGGATGAGGATGATTGTTAAATGATGTAATGTGGTTGGTATTAAAAGTTGTTAGTTAGGGTTTAAAAGTTAACTCTTTAACATTTATTATTCCTGTAAAAGCTTTTTGTATAGATACCCATGTAGCTTAGAGAATAAGATTATCATAAATGTTTTTCCCTTCAATATTTTATCAATATATTACTTATTTTTAAAAAGTCATTAAAATTTGACCAACTGATTAAGTTACAGAATCATATCTTTGCCTTGATGCCTTCGGTTGAGTAATAATATAGCATCACCCAACTTGGTTGTAGTTGATAAATATAGCTTTAGCTTGGAGAATATTGTACTAGTAGTATATCCTTGGAAGTTACCAATTTTCACTGTTTTATGATTAAAACAGTTTTAAACAATAGTTCTGCGTCAACTCACTTTTAATAATTTCATTCCTTTCCTATTCGTCCATTAAAAAGATTAGCTAAAAATAAGATATATGTATGGATGGAGGGATGATGCATGCATGTTATGTATGATTCTTAAATACTCCATTCGGTTCTAAATATAAGACTAAGTTGACCTTTTTGGATATATATATATATATATACACACACACACATGCAGTGGCGGAGCCAGAAAACAAATTTAGCCCGGGCCAAAAAATAAACATATTGAACTACTCCATTTAGTTCTTATTATAAGACACCAACTAACAAGTATATTTGGTTTTTTTTATAAAACACTTGCTTGTTTCCAAATAACATTAAATATTTTTTTTTCATGTATACCTATAATTAAAAATGTTTTGAGTGAGAGTAATAATTAATATGATATTAGAGTTTAGTATAATTAATAGGGATAATATTGAAAATTATTATATATATTATATATATATGTGTGTGTGTGTGTGTGTGCATGCAGTGGCGGAACCAGAAAACAAATTTAGCCCGGGCCAAAAAATAAACATATTGAACTACTCCATTTAGTTCTTATTATAAGACACCAACTAACAAGTATATTTGGTTTTTTTTATAAAACACTTGCTTGTTTCCAAATAACATTAAATATTTTTTTTTCATGTATACCTATAATTAAAAATGTTTTGAGTGAGAGTAATAATTAATATGATATTAGAGTTTAGTATAATTAATAGGGATAATATTGAAAATTATTATATATATTATATATATATGTGTGTGTGTGTGTGTGCATGCAGTGGCGGAACCAGAAAACAAATTTAGCCCGGGCCAAAAAATAAACATATTGAACTACTCCATTTAGTTCTTATTATAAGACACCAACTAACAAGTATATTTGGTCTTTTTTATAAAACACTTACTTGTTTCCAAATAACATTAAATATTTTTTTTTCATGTATACCCATAATTAAAAATGTTTTGAGTGAGAGTAATAATTAATAAAAATTAATTATTACTCTTTTTTTTGGAGCAAAAAAAAAAGAGTAATAATTAATATGATATTAGAGTTTAGTATAATTAATAGGGATAATATTGAAAATTATTTAAATTTTTGGACAAATTTAATGACTTTAACTGTTTTTATTGACTTGTGAGAATTGTTAGTTGGTTTCAAATAAGGACCAAGGGAAGTATTTACTAAATAGTATCAAATAACCTTGAAAATACAAATAAATAATAACCGATAATTATAAATCAAAACAATATATAAGATGATACTAACATTTTCTGTATCTCAAACAATAATTTTACTTTCATTTTACAGCCCAATAAGTAATGAGACAAACATTATCCTTATAGAGAAGATAAAAAATTAGTTGTGGCCAAATAAAATATCATATAATAAATACATATATATTAACAAATTTTATAAGATTAGCCGGGGCCAGCTGGGGCCAGCTGGGGCCACCATCAAAACCTTCCGCCACTGTATGCATACATGTATGATTCTTAAATACTCCATTTGGTTCTAAATATAAAACTTAGTTGACTTTTTTTTTAGTAGTTAAGGAAGTTAAATAAGTTACTTAATTACATCATATATTATCTATCATTAGATTATATGTCATCTTATCAGTCAGACAAACTGATCTAGATAAAAAAAATATAAATACTTAAAAGTAATTTAATTAATTTTCTTAATCTTTCTAAAAAATTTAATTGAGCTTTATATTTAAGATTGGAGGTAGTATTATTTTTCTCCCTAACCATCTTATTTTACTATTCCAAATATCCTTAAGTCACAAGGAACTTTACAATTTACTAAAGTTATGTTTAAATTTCTTATAATATTTATTCTTATTTATCATTTTTTTTAAACAACTACTTTTTATTGATTAATTTAGTACAAATAACCACTGATGTTATCATTACTAATTTAATATTTTATCATCTTATTTTATACTCCATTGTTAGCATTAGAAAGGTACAATATATAACTCAATATAACTATATAAGGTAGAAAGGCTGTGACTACTATTTAATTTAATTTTATTAATATCAAAGTATTTTTTCCACAAATTTAATAGATATATATAGTTGGAGTTTGATACTTATGTTTATTAATATTTTAAACATTACTTTTCTTTGTCTATTAGTTCAAATAGATTCTGTTATGTCGATAACATTGTACTCTAGTTAATGGATATTTTATTGGGTTCTCATGTATATTTTTATTTTTGACGCTAGTGATAACTCACATAAACGGACGTTATTTTTTCCTTATGGGTCCCACAAATTTTCCACGTGTCAACACTCAGTCACCATTCTCAATCATCCCCGTCTCTCTCTCTAGAGCATATAATGAATATCAACGGATCCAATGCAATAACAAATCTTTATAGCCATTCCAGATTTTCTTCTTAAATTCCTTTAGCCCCGTTTGTTATACGAAAGCTTTGAGGAAGTAAAGGAAAAGAATGGAAGGGAAGAAAAAGGAAAGGAAGATTAGGAGGGAATTTTAAAAATATGAGCTATTTGGTATATAAGGGAATGAAAGTTAGTTGAGGGAAAATGAAATGTTTGATATGAAGAATTGGGTGTTGGTTAAGTGGGAAGATTAGATAAAATTCCTAGATTGCCCCTAAATTAAAAAACGAAAAAAAAAGTTGGTTTTGTTTTCGCGTGACATAAACGAACCCCAAAACCAAATTGCATGAAAGTTGAGATGTAAAATTGAAGTAGATGGCGATGGGATATGAAATTGTGACGACGAATGGCTTCCGGTGGTGACAATGACGACGGAGATGGAAGGAATTAGGCGGGGAAAGCACGAAAGTATATGAAACGAGCTGTGAAAACGAGTATGACAAGAGGAACAGGGAAGAGTAGCACTGAACATTGAACTCAGGTGATACTATAGAGAAGTGAAGAATGATTGAAAAAAATGACTGAAAATATGCAGACACAGTAACATAAAATAAACATCATTCATCAGTTATCGCATGACAGAAAAACACAGAAGTTGAAGTTTGAACCAAACAACAAAGTTCAAACTCCCATCACATACCATGGTGTTGCATCTCAACCACGTAGAGTAATTTGAATCTGAAACAGCCGGCATCAGGATAGTGCCATCGACGAAACCAAGCTTGTTCTTCGATTGGAGTGCTACTTTCATAGCACGAGACCATGAGTGATAGTTCGATCCAGTCAAGACGGAGGTGACCAAGACGAGACCTGGATTCTCGCTTGGATGAAGGAAATACGGACTAGAGACGTTGAGGACTGGATCGGTGGTGGCTCCGGCAGTGACTCCGGTGGCAGTGGAGGATGAATCGGCCATGGCAACGGATTATTGCTTTGATACCATGATACGATCTGCAGCTTTGAGAGATTTGGGAAGCTTATTGAAGCTTCAGCAAATCGAACCAGACGCAAACGAAGGAGAACGAAGGAAAGACGAAGGGAAAGGGAAAGTATGTAAACCATATCAGCAATAGTGAAGCATTTGTCATATCATGTGAACTGTAGGGTGAAAGGAAATAAAATGAAGGAAATTGGCTTTTTCAAATGCTGCAAACCAATTAATTGTAAAGTTTATCACAAGGTGCATCAGGCACCCAAAAAATAGCTGCCTAAAATCTACATGTGATTCTGAGGAAGAATGTTAGACATGATCAACTCCAATGTAGAAAATGTTAAGACACAATAACATAGATTAAACATCATTTAACTGTTTCAACATGACATAAAAACACAAAAGTTGAAGTTCAAACCAAACAACACAGTTCGAACTCTACATGACAACATGTAAACCATATCAGCAACAGTGAAGCAACAATCATAACAACAAAAACCATAGACAATACTGTACTGGCTCATTACATCTAACTCAAAACATACAAGATAAACAACTTTCTCCCTAGTTCTTCTTCTTCTTCTTCTTCTTCTTCTTCTTCACAACTGCAATTTTGATGGAGACTGAAGACAATCGAAGGCGGAGATGATATTGACTGAAACAACAGTGTTTTTAAAGGCCCTTAGCGACGAGAAATACTCACCAGAAGTATTACCAACTTCGATCGTTCTCTCCGTCAATATCGTGTGGCCTTCGATTGTCTTCAGTCTTCGTCAAAATTGCAGTTGTGAAGACAATCGAAGGCGGAGACTGAAGCAATAGTGTTTTTAAGGGGCCTTTTTGTCCAACATTTTCACTCTCCCGGGAATATTTCGACCTTCCCGCCTATTTTGGATGGAATCAACCTTCCAATGGTTGATGAAACTTTCACACTGGCAGGAATATTACTTGACGGAAGACGTGCCGGGCAAACACGTTTTTTCTGAGGGAAACTTGTTATGTTCCCTTTCCATCGCTGGCTTTCGCTCTAACAAACAGGGAATTTCTTAGAGGACAAACTGAAGAATAGTGGGGACCGTGCCTATTGGAACACGATATTATTAAGGGAAAATCCTTTTAAGGTCTTGAGTGATCAAGAAAATGTTAAAAAAAAAAACCCCACAAAAAAGTTTGATGTCAAAAAGATCCCATAAGATTGTTAAAACTCACAAATAGAGTTGTTAAAACTCACAGATGGAGTTATTAATCACCTATTGAAAGAGTTGTCAATGAGATTTTTTTGACATTAGAATTTTCTCTGAGATTTTTTTTATTTTATTTTATTTTTTTTTTTTCGTTCCTTAGGATATTGAAGGTATTTTTCCTATTATTAAACATCCAGCTTCTTGAATAGCACCATAAAATCGCATTCTTCAGAAAGTATAATAACTCACTAACACATAAACATGGAGTTGAATGAACATCAGAATCATAAACACAAGCAATCTGAATGTTCTGCTCTTTCTTGAGGGATATAAGAAACTTATCGGATCCCATAATTCTCATCAATATAGAATCTGCAAATAACAATCCACATGCGTTTGTAACGGTACCCGTAAAATCAGTGGTGGCGCTATAAAGTAGAAATAAACATAGCTGATGGAAACTAAAGCTTAACAAAGTGATTAACACCTCATACCTTCAAGGGATCGACCAGGACAGGACAGGGAGTCTGGTTTCTCTCATTTTCTCATTTTTACCCATCCTTCATCATCTGCAAATCGTGGCCGTCGAAATCTTGATCCAAAGACTTAGAATTTTTTTTAAAAAAAGCGCATGCGGTTTTAAAAAAAAAGTTCTGGGCCCTTGGATTAAGATTTCGACGGCCAGGATGAGACTGTGAGGGATAATGAGAAAAATGCTCATAAGAGAATCCTCTTCCGCAGGACAAGTAAGTAAACGCCAATTAAGAAAACCCAACTAAAAGAAAGAAGCATGGCATTATTAATCTGCCTTCACAATTCTGAACTGAACTAAGGGAAAAGATGCCCGAAAAGGTTATTAACCAGACAAGTGCTGATTTGATTGAAGGAAGTTAATATAACAATAGAAGAACACCGGGAAATCTTACGGCTGATGAGTAAAAGAATGGAAACACAGGTTTTGTAGTGTAGGCCTGTAGGGAATTGGTTTCACTGCTCGTACTTGTGGATGGGTAGGGAGAGCTTGTTCGTACGAAACAATCTATTGACCGTTTAGATCTTAATTTTTTTAATTAAATGAAAAAATCATTTTCTTAAAAAATGTTAGTTTAAAAAAATATCTTTCTTTACCCATTAAAATTATTTTCTATAAAAAATAAAAAAGTAAAATAAAATAAGATCTGGATCGTCCAGAGCTTATCCTTACGGACGAGTTAGAGAGAGAGAGAGAGAGAGAGAGTTTGTGGGAACCACAAGAAAAAAAGTAACGGAACTGGCTTTCCTCCTTTGCTCTGAAATGCCACTGTTTTGGCGCAAAACACAAGATGGTGCCTTTTTTAGTTTGAAAAATATATTTTAGAGTACTAACTGATACTTTAAGGTATTGACTGATATTGAAAAAATACCTCATGATCTTGAAAAATTATTTTAGGATCTTGCAAAAATATCGTGTAGTATATTTTTAGTACCAGTAAATACTTGAAATATTTTTTCAAGATCATAAAATAAATTTTCAGTACCACTAAGTACTCTGAAATATTTTTTCAATATCCTAAAATAATTTATTAAGATCACAATGTATTTTTTTAGTACCAATTAGTATCCTATCTTTTTAACACCAGTCAGTACCTTGAAACATTTTTCCAAAATCCTAAAATAATTTTTCAATATCATGAGCTATTTTTTTTATAGCAGTTAGTATCTTGAAATATCGCATTTATCCTAAAATATATATATATTTTTTTAAAAAAAAGGCACAACAGCCCATCTTGTGTTTTGCGCCAAAACGTCGGTGTTTCAAAGCAAAGGAGGGCAGTAGATATAAGACGCAAAGGAGGAAGGCCCGTTCCAAAAGTAACGTCAGTTTGTAAGGATTAACTGCGGTCGTAATTTTAGTATTTTACCCCCAATTAAAAAAGTTTATTGGAAGTTCTCCGCCAAGTAAAATTTACGGTGTTAGATGCATATTTAAAAAAAGTTAAAGGGTATTTCTGTCCCTTAATACTATTTTAATTTTAATTTAAAATGACATTTCTTTATTGCCAAGGCAAAGACCCGAATGTGTCAGAGAAATAACATCATCAGTTTCCGTTCTTCTCCCCGAGCTGAATATAAAAACCCCTAATCACAGCGAGCAAAAACCCTGTCCCCGCCACTCTTATTTCTCTCTTATCCCTCTGGTATTGACTTTACAGCGACTCTCTTTGATCTATATTCCATCGGTGATTCTTCCTCTTTTCATTTCGCTTTCGTTTAGAATGATGGACGGAGTTCATGGCGGTGTGGTGAATCCCGCGGCGGCAAATGTGAATTCTCCGCCGCCATTCCTTAGCAAGACCTATGACATGGTCGACGACCCTTCCATAAACTCGGTGGTCTCGTGGAGTGATAATAACAACAGCTTTGTTGTTTGGGATGTGCCCGAGTTCGCTAGGGATATCTTGCCCAAGTATTTCAAGCACAACAATTTCTCCAGCTTCGTCAGGCAATTGAATACCTACGTGGGCTTCTCTTATCTTTTTCTCCAACACCTCCATCATTAGTATCTTAAATTCTGTTAATTTAATCTGGATTAACTCTTTATGCTTGTTGATTATTGTGAATCTTTCGTCCTTGATTGTGATTTGATTTTGGGGGCAAGGGGGGTCGTAGTTACTTTCAGAGTGGAATCAGTCGCATGACTCTGACTGGGGATGGAGTATCGTTGTGCTGATATACTGAATTTTTTGAGTTTTTCCTTCCCTCTCTTGGTGCTATGACGGATATATTGATGGAATCATTTTAACGGCACCAGTGAAGTATGATAGTTTTTTTTTTTTTTTGGGTGCGGGGTGCTTTCATGACATTCTAACAGTTGGAGAAATATCCCGAACTTGAAAATTTTATTTGAAATATTTGTCTGTCAATTCTGTTCATTTTAGTCAGCAGTAGAGACTTAGATCAGCTGGATTCCTGCTTTATTCTTCTTCATTGCTATCACTAGTTTCGGTGATTTAGTTTTCTTGATGATATTCAGGAGACTCTGTCTAAGTTTGAAGAGGCCATTGATCCATTATCCTTTTAGATCTTTGCGAAATCTAGTTAATGTATGCGCTTATAGATTCTACCTGTGGTTGTTGTTGGGTTTGTAATTGGTTATCGAAAATCTGTGGTTTTGTTGGCCCTAAAAAAATGTGGTTTAGTCTGTGGCTAGACATTTGCAAACCAATCATTTAATCTTTCCGGCCATGAGGTAGATCCGCTGCTACCCCTCTGATGTGAAAAAATTATGCATCATTATTTTTGCTTCTCATTTTGGACAATTGGCAATAATTTTTCTGTGGAGTTCTGGGAATCTCTTCTTGGATCTTGGTGTTCATGTTAAAAAACGTGTCTACTTTTATGGTCTTTTATGGCTGACATCATTTATTGACTTATATTGTTTCGTTTTTCCTTGTAATTAATCATTTTTCTTCCATCCATCACATGTTTTGTTTTTTCTCCTTGTTGCTGTAGTTCTTGTTGTTGTGTGTATGTGTTGGGCAGGTGTGGATATCTCTGTTTATGTTCTTCTTATTTATTTGATGGCTCAACCAAACACGTGTAATTTCTAGTTGATGTCAATTTTTGGTAATGCTTTAAGCAAGCAACTCCATTCTAATTTGAGGACACTCATTCTAATGGAATTTTCCCCTTTAATTAGTTACATGTGTGTATGCCCTCTCTTGCATGGTATGTTGACCTTTTGGATTTGATGTAATTGGTTAAATGGATTTGATATCTTTATAAAGGGTTTGATCAAGCTTTAACTCTCTCTGGCTTGTCATTAATTCATATTCTCAAGCTTGCAGATCAGCTTACGCCTTCAAGGGGTATGCTCGACTTTGCTAAATTTGGATTAAAAAGGAAAATTCTTTGGTTATATCTGGATTTGCGTAGTAAGTTGGCAAAGTAAACTCAAATTATTTTTCTTTCTCTTCCTGCATTGGCATTTAGTTTTTAGTAGTTCATCCTCAGTAACTTTGATTGGCCGAGGAAACCATGCTTTTGAAGAATGAATGATGGAATGGCTAATGGGCATTCCAGCTTGTCTGCATGAATCTTAGTTGGAATTGTATCATTTAATAGTTTGATGCCAAAACCTTGTAAGACTGATGAATTGATAATGGTACAGCAGTGTCATCGGGAAAATATGCCATAAACGCATAAAAGATCTTGATAAGACATTACCTGTCACGTGCACTGAAGCTAAAGAGAACTAATGAAATGAACAGGTGTAAATTTATAGAGTTTTGTTTGAGCAAAGCTAGATAAGGTGAACTGGCATAAATAATTTTGCTTGTGAGGTAACATATTGCCATCTCATCAGATAGAAAGGAAAAAAGTACATTCCAGAGTGTGAGGAATAATCCTGAAAAGGAAATACGAAAAGAAATTAAAACTAAGAAGAAGCATCTGAAGAACACAAAGGTGTACGATCTCCTTGTATGTCAATTAGAAATTTCCATGTGTCAAAATAAGCATTAGAGAGAGAATAAATTTTATTAGAAATGTAATTTAAAGTACTTATCTTTGAATGATTGATAAGTTTCTCAATAACTCAAAAGTGTTGGTACATAAACATGTGTATTCTGTATTTCTGTTTCATTTGTTATTTGCAGAAACATGCAATAGGAACTTCGTTTGCTTGTGCTAGCTTTTCTTGGTAGTAAATAATAATTATACACATAACTTAATCTCGTTGAATTGTTGTTCGTTTATTTTCTATTGTTAACTGCCCATCTTGCCCTTAGGCCTTTTAAGAAGGAATCCAGAAGGTTACTATGTATGGAGTTATTGTTACCTATTACTCCTGTTATTACCAAGCTATTGATGACCACTTCAATCCAAAAACTTAAGTGCTTGTTTGGAAACACCCACAATCATTTTAAAAAGCTGTTTTGTTCTTTATGAGACCAAACGCCCCTCATATAAACCTTTAACAATGCAAAATCACTTATAATAAGCTAGTTTAAATACCCACTAAGTTGTAGATGAAGGTCCAATGTTAGTTTCATTATGTCTATCGTAACATGCTCTGTTACACAAGCCGCTTGGGCAGAAGTCTGAACCAATTCTTTGTCCACATACCTAGTGCTGAATTTTAAATTTAATAGGTGGGTGGGAAGTGACAAGCTTCAAATCCCCTGACTACTTGGTTATAAAGGTTATGAATCAAGATGCCATGACAAATGAGTAACGATCTTTTTAGTCCCAAGATTTAAGCTTTAGTTGAAGGTCTGAGTTTGGTTTTATTAGTATCTTTAGCATACAAAATGATATTCAGTCAAACTGAGACTCCCAATTAAGGATTGAGGATTCTTTTGTCGGTGCTAGAAACATACGGAGCTTACCCATCATTTTAAGATCATAGTTATAGAACCAACCTTCTTGTAACCCAGGTTAGGGGTTCTGGTGGGAACAGAGGATATGAGTAGAAATACAAGAGGACAACATAAACATGAGTCTTATACTGCAGAACAATGATTACAATCAACTAATAGAATAGTAGATAGATTCGGTGTACATGGATCTATTACTGGGCACTCTATTATGGATGTCTAATTACCACAATCATCCACTGCTAACCAACAGATTTTAACTCAAATAGTGAAAGGGCCTGTCCTCACCTATCTTGAGCTTAAATTGCTGGGAGGCTTTTGGAAGGCATAGGGAAGGCCGCTTGGACCAACAGGTAGGGAACCACTCACTCCTCATATTCAACCTAGGAAACTTTACTGTAATATCCAGATAAAAATTGTAGTGGTGCTTTTTGAAATTGATTGTATTCTCAGGCACTTGAAAAATGATCGTTGTTTGAATTTTCTGTCTTATACATTATGCATTGTCAATATATATAATGTATAACACAAATCATGTTGCATTTTCTTCTGTACAAATTTGTTAGTCTAAATTTTATTTAATCACCTCCTTTTAATTGACAACTAGGGTTTTAGAAAGGTTGATCCAGATCGCTGGGAGTTCGCAAATGAAGGATTTTTAAGGGGTCAGAAGCAACTTCTGAAGAGTATCAGTAGGAGGAAAGCTACTCAAGTGAATGGCAATCAACAGCCGTCTCCGGCACAGAGCAAACCTGTTGGGTCATGTATTGAGGTTGGAAAGTTTGGGCTTGATGAAGAGGTTGAAAGATTGAAAAGGGATAAGAATGTTCTTATGCAAGAACTTGTTAGGTTGAGACAACAGCAACAAGCAACCGATAACCAAGTGCAAAGTGTTGGGCAACGTGTGCAGGTTATGGAGCAGCGTCAGCAACAAATGATGTCATTTCTGGCAAAGGCCATGCAAAGCCCAGGATTCATGGCACAGTTTGTACAGCAGCAGAGTGACAGTAACAGGCATATTGCTGGAGGCAATAAAAAGAGGAGACTCCACAGGCAGGAAGAAGATACATTACCCTCTGATCATCTCTATAATGCTCTTGATGGACGTGGTTTGAAATATCAACCTTCTATGAATGAGGCTGCAAAAGCATTATTGCGCCAGCTATTGCAAATGAATGCTTCTTCAAGGAGGGAATCATCAATAAATAACCCTGATGCTTTTCTCATTGATGATATTCCTTCTGCCATTCCATTAGATAGTGGGAGTTCCTCTAGTCGGGCTTCAGGAGTGACTCTTTCTGAGGTTCCACCTGCTTCTGGCCAGCCTTATATGGCAGGGCAATCACAGTTGCCTGTTAATCGTGTTACCACCAACATATCTCAAATGCAATCTTCCCGTGCTGTGTTGACTGATCCTGTTAAAATAGCTGAATTTCCGGGATTAAATTTGCATAATTGCCCAGAGAATGTTTTGGGTATTGGTGAAGTCCAAGGTGTGGAGACAGAGAGCACTTTAGTGAATCCTGAACTCACTTTTGCGGGGCCTGACACTGGGCATGCAGGGGACATAGACATGATGTCAGCAGTTTTGGACGGGGCACAGTCTTTAGAAGTAGAGGCTGATGCCTTTTCACCTGATCCAGATGTAATTTCTAAGCTCCCAAGCATTAATGATGTTTTCTGGGAACAGTTTCTCACGGGAAGTCCGCTTACAGGCGATACAGATGAAATTAGTTCTTCCCCTTTTGGATGTGGTTTGACCACGGAAGGGGAATCTCCATCTAGAAAGGATAATGGACAGGAAAAGTTGGATAAGATGAAACATATTGATCATCTTGCTCAACAGATGGAACTTCTTGCTTCCAACAATTCCTAATTGTATTTATGTTCTTGCCAAAAAAGGTAAAATTTTAGATGAGCCTTGTCATATCAAGCATGCTGTTTGTATATGTTTCATACACTAAAAATTAGGCTGTGGACTAAAATAATACATCATGTTGTGAAGGTCTATAGAAACGTGTATCATGTATATAATTAACAAGGAACATCATTACAGAAGTATTTTTGCCTTTTTTAACAAAAGTACAAGTGAGAGAAACGACGATTTTTGTTGTTGTTGTGTGTGTGTGGTTTTGGAGGAGGGTTGTCTTTCCCTCCAATTTGTTTCTCACATACATTGATGTGGATAGAGGGTGAGGTTGTGTACTTCTATCCCTTCTCAGACCTTACCTGGTAAATCCTTGTGCATTGGGCTGCTTTGTATACATTGATGTGGATATGTTTTTGAGATTGGGTGGACCTTCAGGAAATTGAAAAAAATGAGTCTTTGCTGAAATCTTGTACTACTTCCAATTCTAAATATAAGACATAGTTTATAGTTCAAACTTAAACTATGTAAACTATGTCCTATTAGGACCGGAGGAGTATTTTATAGAGTGATGATACTATACTTGTTTAGAATGGGATGGTTAAGGATTAAAGAGGCGGTTTGAAGTGTTGTTTATTTGAGTTGCCATTATTTGTTGTGCTTGATTCCTGACCATGTTGAGGTCCTTTGCAGCTGAGCAGAACAAAAAGTGATCCACATCTTCTTCGAAAAGACACCTGACAGATATAACCAAATTCTGAGAATACTGTTTTTCTCTTCCATCCCATCTGCTTTTTTGTTGTGTTTTGTTTGGCAAAAATCCGACCAAACTTAAATGAAAGATAATAGCCCTATCTGTAGTTTGATATATTTGTGTGCTCAATTCCCTCGCTAGTTATGTTGTAATATTTCTATTTGGGTGGTTTTTTTTCTTTCCACAGGTAAAAATGATCCATTTGGCTCTCCGGGCACCAGGCATCCTTTGTGATGCTCTCATACTTTGGGTTAAAAGCTTGGCCTGCAAACATTAAAATGTTTGCCGGTTAAAAAATAATAATAGTAGAATATTACTCTTCTGGTTCTAAATACAAGATCCAATAGACTTTTTTTTGAAGAGATTAATGAAGTTAAATAAATTATTTAATCATATAATATTTTGTGTGTCATTAGATTATATATTAGTTTGTAAATCATGTAAATTAGTTTGGAATATAAACACTTTAAAGTAATTTAATTAGCTTCCTTAATCTCTTAAAAAAAAAAGTCAACTGAATCTTATATTTAGAGTCGAAGATAAAATTTATAAATTTTTATTTTAAATAATAAAATCACATTTGGATAAATACTTTTGGTTTGCCCCATTGAAAATTTAGGAAAGTTAGTAACAAGTGGCTGCTTACTAATGTATCTTTCATGAGATATCAATTTTTATTTTGGAGGATTTTAAACCACTCGGGGGTTTGATCTTTCAATCTTTCTCCTGTAAGGAGCTGTAGAATGACATTGCCCTACAAGGCTCTTGTTAATTTTGTAGGGCACCATTTTTTTTTGGGTTGCCCTTGTTTAGGAAGGGAAGGGTGACCTACACACCAATCACATGGGCCCACTCTCCGTGCCACTTGAGAATGTTTCCACAACTTCTTCTTATGGCATGTACTCTTGACCTAAGACATAAATTGAATCAAGTATTAGCATTAGATCAAAGTGATGGACCATGGCTACTATCTATTTTCATATTCAGGTTTCTTTTGATTTATTATCTTTTTATACTTCTTTTGAATTTGGTTTTTTTTTTTTTTCACTTGGCATCAATCATTTACTCTTTTCACATTCTTTCCCTATTCTTCTCGTCCACTACCCATCTCAACTATTAGATTGAAATGTTTTATAAGAATATTTTTTAAATATTTTATTGTAGTTTTAAATTTTCATAAGTAAAATTTAGAGATTTTTGAATTTATTTATTTACTTTTTAATAATGTGTTATTTTATTAACATTTTTATAAAATATTGAATCTGAACCACTCAAAATTTTCAACCTAATGATTAAGATGATATGAGAACGATAAGAGTAAATAACCATAATCAAGTCTGTTTTCTTATACCATGTCATGCTTTTGTAAATACTTACAAGAAATGAATTCATTTCTCATTGAAAATTTGCATTATCAGTTTGATTTGTTAAGAATTACTATCTCCAGTCCTAATTATAAGATCTAGTTAACTTTTTTTAGAGAGATTAAGGAAGCTAAATAAGTTACTTAACCATTTCATATATTATGTTTTCTTAGATTATATATTAGTTTATTAGTCAAACTATTTAGTTTGAAGGAAAAAAAATAAAAATAAAAAACTCTAAGCTAATTTAATTAGATTCCTTAATCTCTCCAAATAAATCAACTAGGTCTTATAATTAGGACTGGAAGGAATACAATTTATTAAAAGAATGTCATTTTAATATGAAACGGATTAAATGGAACACAAGTCCGAATCTTAAGAGGGCGCTTATTAGGAAAAGCAAAAACATCTTGTACTCTTAGCCTAGTGAAATCAAAATTTTCACACCCCAATCCTGAAGTGTAATTATAAAAAAATCTCGGATCCTACCTGACCCCGAGCTTAAGATATGATCCTTGATGACCCGACCCGACCCGACCCGTTACTCGCACTTGCCGACGTGAATGTGATGATCAGTACCCGTTTTCTCCCTTCTGTACTCACTGCCGTGGCCTGGTTCCAGTTTCGGAATCTGGACATAGCTTGAGAACTCATTTGCGATCCGTATTCCTTCATAGTCCAAGCCTGCTTCTGATGGTTTCTATTTGTTTTTTCAAACTTCGCCATTTAAGCGTAAGTTGATGGTTTAACTAGTTCTTCTTTCCATTTCATATGCCAATGCATCCCCATGTAGCGCTTCGTTATTTTAATCGTTTTCACAGATTTTTGGTCGCACATTGATGTAGCAATTCAGGGTGTTATTTTGGAGGATTTGAATAAGTGTGACGATTGGGGAAGAGTGCTAATCCTATATACTCGCAATTACCCTTTGAAACATCACTATGAGAAGGTAGGGGAAAAGGAGGAGCAAAGGATATTTTCCATTTTTTTCTCTTCTATAGGTTTTTATTGATTCATTCATTCATTCATTTATTTTCTTGATATTAACTTTCTTGTTTTGTAATTGTTGCGGAGTTGAATCACAGGCAGCACTTGAAGCAAGGAGGAGGGGGAGGAATAACCAGGATGATGATTAAGTTGTCAGTTGCTGTTCTGGTGCTAGTGATTTGTACAGTCTCGTTTTTGTTCTCATCAACAATCACTACTAGTGTTCAATCCAACTACCGTACGGAGGTGAGATGAGACTTTTACTTGTATTGCGATTGGTGAACTGAGTTTGTCTACATTACGCAAATGATACAAGACAAGAAAGGCAACGATTTGGATTCTTTGGTTGCTAAAATAATATAAGAAACCAGAGAAATCCGGACTAAGTAGTTTAGAACATTTAAATACGTTTTATTTGAAATGTGGAATATTTCTGCCGAGGTTGCAAACTCTATTGCCCTTGGCCTAGACCTAACTTGACATTAAGTCGAATGGCAATGATGGTAAAGAGAGAAGCATCTATCTGTCTAATTTCCAATTAAGTTATTGCCAGCCATCCAAATTAATTGACAAAGTTCACCTGCTAAACAATTTTTTTTTTACTATATACAATGTGTTGAATGGTATTTTAGTACAAGAAATTGTACACGTTTGAGATCCTCAAAACTCAGGAATCAGGATCATGTAATGGGGCTATATGTGTTAAGAAGAAAAAAGTAACAAGTAAATTGAAATCACTAATCAAGTATCAGATATTGCAGCTAGGGGTATTTATATTCTAATCCCCTTTCTAACCACCAACTTGTTATCTACTCAATTGACTTGTAACAATATGTCTTAACAGAAAAACTAGATTCCAAATTGTGGGTCCTGTTGAAAAGTTGCTTTTCAAATTAGAACAGAGAACTAAAGTAGTGACTGTAATCAGAATTGACCCCTTAATTAGTGCATGATACAGAGAAAAAACTGATCAAGCTATCTCAAGTCTCAGTACAATTCTTATTATTGCACTCACTAATTCCATGCCCAATTAACCCTATTTATATTGTTCATAAGGGTAAATGGGGATTTATAATTGTTAGTTATTACTCCTTCCATTTCTTATTATGAGGCCATTTTTGTAAAATACTATGTTTCAATTTATAAGGCCATTTATGGATTTTTGTGTGCAATTAATATCTTTTTATAAAAATGCCCTTAGAAGTATATCAAATTGCTTGCCTAGAAAAAAGAAATCATTAGAAACAAATAATTAATGATGGATATTATACAAGGGCAAAGTTGGAAAATTTGGCTAGTTAAATAACTAGCTACTTTTTTTAATGACTGTGAATTAGTTAAAATGGTCTTACAATATCAAAAGGAGGGATTACTAACTATTTTTTCAACTTTAATCTTATAATCTCACTTTAATCTCATGTAATTGTACCCCAATCTGGAATCAAGGACGCAATTTTAGACAAATATATTGTCATAATCACAAACGCCAGGTTAAATGGAAACTTTTTTCTATTGTACTGAAAAGAAAAATGATAGCCTTTCCCTAAACTTTCTTTATGAGTGCTTGTTTCTTCTTATATTTAGGGATTGGCAATTCATCTTCACTTGCGTTTCAACAGATCCATTTAGAAGAACTTTGGAGTGGCGCTGATTCTGGTGGTTGGAGGCCGTCATCAGTTCCCCGATCTCACTGGCCACGTATCTTTCTTTTCTTTTAATTGTAGCTTTCTACTGAACTTGGAAATTTCCAAATTTTCTGTTGTTGTATTCAATGTTGATTATAAGTTGTGGCAGCTCCTCCAAATGAGAGCAATGGCTATTTGCGTGTTCGCTGTAATGGTGGACTGAATCAGCAGCGCAGTGCGGTTTGTACATTTTTATCAACTTTAAACTCTTTAGCCTTTCTTCTGAGTAATTTATTCGTTGTCTTTTTTATGGAAAGAAAATTAAAATAAATACTAAATGCTAGTGGAATATTTGCTACTAGAGCTAAGTGAATACAGCACTGTTGTTATGATGGGGCGGCGGTGCTATATGGTGCTTTTCTGTAATACTAACACGTTGCATTTCAATGCCATAGATTTCCAACGCTGTTCTTGCTGCAAGAATAATGAATGCTACACTTGTGCTACCTGAGTTGGATGCAAATTCCTTTTGGCATGATGATAGGTAACAATCTTAATTTCAACTCTTAATTGAGTATTGACATGCAGCAGCCATTGATCAAATTTTGGACTCGAAAGTTGGAATGTGTTTTGTTTAAGGGGTGTCAAAGTTGAAAGGTAATCCTGAGGCCATAGACCTCTAAAACGACTCAGGAAAAATATGCTGAATAAAGAGCACACACAAGTGGAGCAAGGTGCTAAAGAAAGAAAATATGGTTTTATACTTCATAGTAAGGGGTTGTTCACTTTCTTTCTGATCCTTAATCATTTTTAGAATCATATTTTATTTTCCAGATTTCAGAATCATTTTTAAAATTAAAATAGAAGCCAAAATCAGGTATGTAATTAAGAAAGCGTAAGAAACTTTGAGTAAATGGAGCTTGAATGAAGTTTGAAAAGAACAAAAAGGTTAAAGCCAAGAATAGTTTGAAAGAGAGATGGGTGTAGGAGAAAATTAGACGGACACGAGTAGATGAAGAAATCTAAGGAATAGTATGTTGAGGGAGAAGCCAAGGAGATTGTGAGTATTGAACTGAGATGTTCTCTTTCTCCCAATTTTCTTATTCTCTGTGCTGTCAATAATGCATTCGTGTGGGGCTGCGGTTGCTTTGTCTTTTTCTGTTTTCTTAAAATAACCTTCAAAATTAACAGCCTAAAAACTATCTTGAAACAAGAACAACTCTTTTACCCTTTTCTCAAATCTTGTAGGCTAGGCTGGCATCTCAGATTGGGTTTTGTAGTTTCTATCCTAAACATTTCTATTCACCAGTTATTTTTCTTTCTCAGTTAACTGATCAAAGAATGTTGTATATGCCCCCATCTGTAAGAATTGCTTGGGTACATTTTTATCAAAACCTTTGGCAAGCATAGTGATGAGCTGGAAACCATCCTTTTAATAAAAAAGTTGCATCACTGTTACATTTAAACTCGTGGCTTAAAAAGCAACGGAAGAAGTGATCTAGCTCTAGTAGCCAAATAGCAAGCACTGTGTGGCTTTAATATCAGGCAAAGTTTTTTAAAGTTAAGTTGTTTAAACTTTATGTCAATTGATGTTTCTTATTTTTGGACAATGAATTCATTTCACGTTACGGTAGGTCTTTCACCTGCTTGTGAGTGTCGTCAAGTGTCAAGTGTGTGTTATATTGAGATGAAAGTGAAAGAAAGAGAGGATTTGAGAGAGAGAACGGGTTTCGAGAGAGAAGTAAGAGAGAGGAATTCTGAATAATTCCTTGCAATTCTCTATTGAGTCACAAAACTGATCAGACTAGTTTACAATGAGGGCAGTAGGTTATTTATAATGTGGTATGGTACCCTCACTTAAGTCCCTTCCTAGCGCCTAATCATCCTAACAGTCACTTTAGGATTAACTAACTAACTAACATTCAAATCCCTATTTTAGATGTAGGTCCTATCCCTACTTTACACATGGGTCCCTATTTTATATTCAGCTATATTCCATAACATTGCCCCCGTTGAAACAACCCTAGTCCTCAAGGGTTTGGCACTTGAAAATCAGAGAATTGCTTCTTCAAATTGAACAATGATACCCATGTAGCTTCCTCATCCAGATATCCTTGCCACTGATCTAATACTTCAATGATGATGTGAAGCTTCTTCCAACATATGAAACGCAAATAGGACTCCAAACATCTATTAAGTACCTCGGTTTGACCATGACTTTGGGGATGGTAAGTGGAAGAAAGACTTTGCTGCACTTTCAAAACCTTGAGAAACTCTTTCCAAAAGTTGCTAAGGAAGAGAGGATCCCAATCACTCACAATCTCCACCAGAGCACCATGCAATTTGTAAACTTGATCTAAGAAAACTTGTGCAAGTGTAGAAGCTGAATAGGGGTGAGAAAGAGGGATAAAATGAGCATACTTACTCATTTGATCAACAATCACCCAAATTGCTTCTTTACCTCCGGATTTGGGCAAACCTTCTATGAAATCCATTAATATGCTTTCCCATACTTTGCTTGGAATTGGCTATGAATTCAATAACCCCGGTGCAGCAACAATTTGATACTTGCACCTTGCGCATGTATCACAGCCTTTGACAAAGTCATCAACATCTTTATGAAGATGTTTCCACCAAAACAGACCCTTAACCTTGTAATAGGTCCCCTGGATGCCTGAATGGCCTCCTTGAGGGCTAGCATGAAGCCATTCCAGCAGCTTTTACTTCAAATCAGTATCCTTACCAACAACCAAACGATTGTTCTTCCTCAAATAAGTGCCATCCCAAGAGTACTTCTTTTTGAACACCACCCTTTTCTTTTTCTTCAGCTAGGGTGGTCGCAACTTCTACATCTGATTCCAACTTCTCTTAATTTCTTCAATTAATTTCAGAAAGGAAGTATCTAAAGAAATTTGTAACAATTGAGAACCATGTAGCCTTGCTAAAGCATCGGCAACCGTGTTGTCATTCCCCTTTTTGTATTGAATCTCATAGTCATAACCCATCAACTTTGCTATCCAATACATTTGGAATGGGGTCAACTTCTGCCCCAATAAGTACTTGAGGTTCTTCTGGTCGGTTCTAATAATGAACTTGTTACGCTGCAAATATTGATGCCAATACTCAATAGCTTGCACTACCACCAGCAATTCTTTCTCATAGATAGAGAGACTCAAGTGTTTAGGGGCTAGAGCTTTACTAAAATAGGCTAATGGTTGGCCTTGTTGCATCAACACAGCTCCAATCCCTACGCCACATGCATCTGTCTCCACTACAAACTCCTTAGAGAAATCTAGCAATGCTAACACGGGCTGAAACCAGCACTTCCTTCAGTTTTGAAAGGCTTCACTTGCTGCTTCTGACCACTTAAAAGCATTCGTTTGCAGTAAAAGAATGAGGGGCTTTGCTAGTGATCCATACCCTTTAATAAATCGCCGGTAATAACCAGCCAAGCCAAGAAAAGCCCTTAATTGCTTTGCTGTCTTAGGATCAGGCCAGCTAGAAACATCCTTATTCTTCCTTGGATCTGTCGCCACCTTGCCTTCACTGATAATGTGTCCAAGGTACTCAACACTCTTGGCGGCAAAGGTGCACTTGCTCCTCTTAATGAAATAGTGGTTGGCTTGCAAAATTCCCAATACTTCCTCTAGGTGTCGTGCATGATCTGCAATGGTAGAACTATAGATCAGAATATCATCAAAGAAACAAGAACGAATTTTCTTAAAAAAGGTCTAAAGATATCATTCATGGCTCCTTGGAAGGTGGCTAATGTGTTTGTCAACCCAAACGGCATCACCAGCCACTCAAAATGGCCTGAGTGTGTTTTAATTGCTGTTTTGTAGCAATCTCCTGGCTCCATCCTAATCTGATGATAGCCGGCTCGAAGATGTAGCTTTGTAAACCACCTGGCAGCATGTAATTCATCAAGTAAATCTTCTACCAAAGGGATTAACCATCTTGTTTAATTCACGAAAATCAATGCACATACGCCAAGTTTCATCTTTTTTCTTCACCAAAACAATGGGTGCTGAGAAGGGGGAGGAACTCTCTTGAATGACCCCTGTTTGTAACAATTCAGACACTTGCTTCTCTATAACATCCTTTTATCCAGCAAAATATCTATATGGCTCAAGGCTTATTGGGTTGGTGCCTTCATGTAGAATAATAGGATGGTTATGAAGCCCTTTAGGCTCCCCAAAAACAGTGTGTTTTAACCAAAATTGTTTTATTCATTGTCTGAATCTGAATTTCAATATGTATTACCATTTATTACGCTTGGGTATCATTGAAATAACCATAATCATGAACTGTTTACTTAGTGCAGTGGTTTCCATGGAATTTATGATGTTGAATACTTCATAAAGACGCTGAAGAATGATGTAAGGATTGTTGAAAGCATCCCAGAAATTGTGAAAAATGGCAAAAAGAAGAAAATAAAAGCCTTTCAGGTAGAATATGGCAATTTAGTGATTGATATAATTTCTGGGGTGGATATAATTTCAATATCTGGATAATACTTTCCACTTCAATTCACCTCAGCTTCGACCCCCAAGAGATGCTCCTATCAAATGGTATACTTCCGTTGCCCTGAAAAAAATGAAGGAACATGGTGCCATCTATCTTACTCCCTTTTCACATCGATTGGCTGAAGAAATCGACAATGCTGAGTACCAACGACTGAGGTGTAGAGTTAACTATCATGCTTTAAGGTTCAAGCCCCATATTATGAAGCTAAGCCAATCCATAGTCAATAAGCTTCAAGCACAAGGTCATTTCATGTCCATACATCTCCGCTTTGAGATGGATATGTTGGCATTTGCTGGGTAAGTTGTCTGGCTTTTCTTGGGATGTCATGTACAATTTTGTTTATTGGATTTGATAGTATCCACATTAATTGATAGATATGGATAATTGGTATTTGTCTCTCGCCTGTCAGAATGAAAAGCATGCCTTTTCTCTTAATTTAAATAGGTTCAATCTAAAAACAAAAGGTCAAACTTGTTAATAGATCATTTCTTTAAGAGCTTCATATTTATCCAGGGACCTCTATTGAATCCTTGGGTGATTTTATGCATTAAAGCTGGAATGAAGATCAAAAGCTCATGGTTTCTGTTTAGGATTCTATGATAGTTGATTGACCAGTGTCCTGGGATAGTGTAATTACCTTATATAGATCAAGGGGCATGTTTGGAAAGGCGGTGGGGCTGAAAAAGTAAGGTAAGAAGGGAAAAAGTACGGTGGGAGTAAAATGAGGTGTTTGGGTTGGCATTTTTCAAATGAGCTTTTAGCCAAAAGCTATTTTTAAGAAAAAGCAACTAAGACCTGCTTTTCACAGTGTAGATGAGTTTATAGCACCGCCAATCCAAACATAAATCACATTTACAATCTGACTTTTATCCTATTTTAAGTTTACAAAAGTCATATTGGAAAAAGGCCATTTCTGCCACCACTAATCCAAACGAGCCCTTAGCTTTTTTTACATTTTATGCAGCTTACAAGTTACGGATTTTAGCCAAGATTCCTTAACTCTGACCTATTGTTCTGTGCCAATCTTGTTGGCACCATTGCATGCAAGTAAATTTGTACGCTGTCTTGCACTTCTTTATTAGGAGGTCACTAGAGTCAAAGTATTAAGGTGCTTCTACTTTTGGATTGAAAAGTGAAATACCTTGGGTCTTTCAATTGTTTGACTTGATAGAATCCATTCTTCAACCTCGTTGATTTTTGGGATATAAGAGTAAATCTTCTGGTGAATATGAATGAACTCTGTGGAGAAGACTAAAATAGTGATAGAAGTACTTTGGAGCTAATTATATTTTGTATTGCAAATGTTGAAAAGTTTCATGCTCCATCTGGATCCCAGAAGTCACATCTGCTGGAATTCATACATTAAAATTTAGGCGTTCGCAACATTCTTAAATTGGTTCAAGGGATTTATCCTTCTGTTACACTTTTTTTTTGGACCAAATTCTGTTACACTTTTGAGTGTTCGATAGTTGGCTAATTAACATTTGTACATACATGATATTTAGGTGCTTCGATATATTTACTCCTGAGGAACAACAAACGTTGAGAAAATACCGAGAAGAAAATTTTGCACCCAAAAGACTTGTCTATAATGAAAGAAGAGCCATTGGGAAGTGCCCATTGACACCGGAAGAGGTAAGACCGTAAGACAGTTTTTCTTATTGCCATTTAACTTGTGTCTGTTGATTATACTTTTCAAACATGCTGAGTATTATAATATTAACATTAGTTGGCCTACCCATCAATGTGTTCCTCATGGTAGGTTGGCCTTATTCTGCGTTCAATGGGTTTTGACAATACTACCAAGATATATTTAGCAGCTGGTGAACTATTTGGCGGTGATCGTTTTATGAAGCCATTTCGAAGTCTGTTCCCGAACCTCGAAAATCATAGTTCCGTAGAACCCTCTGATGAACTTGCTGAGAACACTAGAGGTTTGGCAGGGTCAGCTGTGGATTATTTGGTCTGTCTTCATTCTGACATTTTTATGCCAACATATGACGGCCCTAGTAATTTTGCAAACAACCTCCTCGGACATCGTCTCTACGAGGGCTTCCGGACCACAATCAGACCTGACAGAAAAGCACTCGCCCCTATTTTCATAGATAGAGAGAATGGGAAGACTGCTGGCTTTGAGGAAGCTATTAAGAGAGCCATGCTTACAACAGACTTTGGTGGACCTCACAAGCGTGTAACACCAGAGTCCTTCTATACAAATTCTTGGCCTGAATGCTTCTGCAAATTATCTCCTGATAACCCTGCTGACCGATGTCCATCTAATGATAGTTAATTATTTAGAACGATCAGATGCTGGACGAAGCATTTAATTTCTAAAATGCTGCAATATCATTGGCGGAAAAATGAGTGTTGCTTCTCTACTTGAGCGAATGTTTATATTATTCCCAGTGATGAGCTGCTGTGCGCCAAGTAATGGATTCTTATCATCAGATTCAGAATGTCAGGTTGTCTTCTCTCTTTCTTTTTCAGTCTCGGAAGCTGATTTAGATGTCAAGATAATGAAATTAGATATCAATACGAGAGATACTGATTTGTTTATTTGTCTGGGTTTCACTTGGAACATGAAAGGAAGATCACAAGACACTAGTTCCTCATGTGTTAAAATGCTCAGTGTTGCCTTTCCTACCTATTGAACTGCTAATTTATTAGCCAAACATTCCCTTAAGTCTTAGATGATTTTGTACTTTTGATCATTCCGCACCTTGTTGTAGGAAGGTGGCGAATGATGGAAGTGCTGGTAAGAAACACTATTGTAAGATTGTAATTCTTTTTCTTTTAAATGACAGTATCCCTTTCCATACAAAAATGGGCATATGATATAAAGTTATTCACTTATTCTTCGCCATTATTCCCTTTCCATTCGTACCATACACATTAAAAAAGGTGAAATCAAATTTTTTTAAAAATACACTTTCACCAATTCAGGACTTGTTTTAGCATTATTGACTATGCATTTAAAGGATACCAAGTTACTATACATAGAATCCCTGATGTTTTTGTTATTGTACAAAGGATTTACATGAATGAAATTATCCTTCCACTCAAATAATAATAATAATAATAACACCACCAATTCAGGGCTTGGATAGTTGGATTTGACGCTTGATTCACAAAAATGTAATAGGAAAAGGGAAAATAAACTAAAAAATATCACAATTTTAGTCAGAAAAATATAAAAAACACCTCAGCAATTTTCCTCCAGAATCTCATACTGCAGTAACCGGCACGCAGTTATTTATTTTGCCATAGTAACCGGCACTGATAGACATAAGAAGGTTTTTACATAGGAAGTGAAAGATTATGCAATGACAACCATGTATTACATAATTTATACCTGAAAAACTATTGAACACATGCCCGCGCGCATATATAATACTCATTCGGTCCTAAATATAAAACATAGTTTGTAGTGCAAATTGTACAACAAACTATGTCATATATTTAAGATCAAAGGTAATATCAAATTAACCGCAATAAAATAAAAAATGTTTATTTTGTTTTTACCAAGAGAATTATATCCAATAACACTATTCATTCCATAAAATAACTCAGTCTAGTAATAGACACTAACTATCTAAATGAAGCACCCTGGGTATAAAAACAATTATACTTATGTATAAATGAATAGCACTTGAAACTAGATTACCACAACCTGCATGTCACATACTGGAGAAAGAAGATATTACCAAGAAAAATTGGAGAAAGAAGAATAATGCTTGATATATTCAGGTTATACAGTTAGATAAAGAAACTCAGACAAAATACAAATTACAAAGATCTATAAACAGTTGAGTCCACTCTTCCAGATGACCAGATCATATGCTGCACTATCTTCAATGTCAGAACTCTGAAAACTCTGTAATTGACAATAACAAACAATAGGTAGGCAGGCAGATGTATGCCTCAATTACATACATTTTACTGTGAATCTAATGCATGTTTGATCTCTGTTCCTTCCATGTTTTCCAAGCCTTTCTAACTTCATCCAATTCAGAATGTGGAATACTTGAGTTCCTATCCAATTTCTCAACCCAATCTGCCCAAAGAGAGCTTGACGAATCTAGAAAGATTGAAACTTTAGGCAGCATAACAGATACATAGAAGTCATCAACAGCCTCAAGAATTTGTTCTGATTCAACCATACACGCCATTTCTGGCCTTGTCATGTTTCCAGCACTTGCTCTCATTCTAAACGTGTTCCCCCTTAAAATTAAAACTTCTGCAGGGGCAAGAGGAAGGACAATTCGAGAAAATTTAACCAGTGACAATGCAAGGATGTCTCTCGGAAGTAAGTTCCGCTTCACCGCCACAGCCGTTCCAATCATTTTGCGTATCTGATGAGTTACTGAGTTAGTTTGTATATGAATAATCATTTCATTAGTGTCATAGATTGAGCATTTAACTCTTTATATGAAAGGATAAGCATAAACAGACAGATTGATTCAAGTTGTCAATCATAATACAACGGTTGCCTTTGGGGTTAATCAATTTTTTTCAGCTTTTATTTCAATATCTCATGGATGATGTGAGGCAAACCAAGCAGCTGATCCTTTTTTTTTTTTGGGAGTAAAACCATTTTAGTCCTTCTAGTTTCATCGAATTTTGGCGTTGGTCTCTATAATTTCAAATTATTGGTTTTAGTTCCTATAGAATTTGGTCTGAGTTAAACGATGGTCCCTATACTTTTAACGAGTTTTGGTTTTGATCCCTATACTTAAACTCAGACCAAGTTCTTATAAAACTACAAGGTTTAAGGTAAGATCAAACTATAACGACCAAAACTAACAATTTGTAACTACAAGGACCAAAACCAAAATTCGATCATACTGTAAGGATTAACAATGGTATTAAACGTTTTTTTTTTTTTTTTTGGGGGGCTGTAAGCAATAACAGTAAGATCAAAGTTGCCACACGAGCCATTTAGATATATGAAATCAAAATAAACCAACCTGAAAATAATCCAAGTATAAATAGAATCTGGTCGCAATAAAGACTTACTTGATGCAACATAAAAGACTCCCCCCATATGTTGATCTCAACATAATCATATCCAATTGAATTTTCCAAGTTCCCACAAGAACAATGAAAAACCCTTCTGAAATGGGAAGCATTTAATCTATCAACTTCATCAGGCTCATATAACCATCTTGCATAGAGAGCTGAACGAGAGTTTTTATAATTTAAATTAGAAGCATCAACATTTAACAACTCCTGCTTCTGTTCCTTATTGTTTGAAGTGGATGGCCCACGACCTTCAAAATCTTCTACATCATTTTCCTCAGACTCTGATTCAGAAGCCGATATCGTACTGGGTGAGTTTGTTCCGCTTGACGTGCCAACATTTCCAGGAGATTTTCTTACCTTCAATTTTTTCCTGTACTTTGCCCTGACAGTATAATTATGGAAAGGATGTTCTCCCTACAAGAAAGTATCAACAGATGAAAAAATAAATATGGGGGTAGCTATCAAAATGTTGTACTTACCATCACCCGTTCTAGTTTTTATCAGTTAATAATAGAATGATAGTGATGGCTGGTCAGTCACCAATAACTATGCCTAATACACCATAGCAACAAGGAAAGAAAGCGTTAGAATTTCAGAACTCTGTATGGGACAAAATACTTAAAAGCAGATTCCAGCTTGGTGATGGAGAGTTGGTGACATCTACCATACTCCTTCTAATCCTTAATATAAGATATATTTACCTAATGAAGTTAGTTAAGTTAGTTAATTGACATGTATTTTCAAAAACACCCTAGTCACATTCCTTAATTCTTTCATTTCCTCCCTTTCTTAATTATTGTTGAAGAAGCTTCAATAGGGGTAAAATAGGAAAAAACTGATAAATATGAAAATTATATCTTATATTAAGGACCAAGATCAAATCCCCAAATATATCTTATATTAAGGACCGGAGCAAGTATATTGTTTCATCTTCTTTAATAAAAGAACAGAGCAATTTGAAACTGCAAGAGATTAATTGTTAACGAGATAAACAAGTCTTTTACCAAAAAATTGCAACAAATAACTTTACTATCGTTATGGTTATGTTAGCTATAAAGTTTAATTAAGATTAAGCTAATTAACTACATAAGGTAGATAAGGCAAATGGAAATTTCACATTATATAATGTAAAAACTAAAATACTACACCTCGAAGGCACTAAGTATAGTGTTGAAGTCCGAAATATGATGTTGAATTTCATTCTGACTAAGATGACTTTGGATTCCTATAATATCAGCAGGGAGGAGGTAAGAGTACTTTCTCAGATTGCACTCTCTTCTTGGATCAAATCTCCTGAGACAAACCAAAGCCAAATGGGAACAGGGTAAGATAAAAGAAGGTTTTCTGCTTTTTACTTAACAGGAAAAACAAAACGGGATACTTTGTTTTAAAACAACTCTACTAACTGCAATCTCTCATCCAAATGGATGCTTGTACTTTTGTATTCTCATGGATGACAATTTTAACTTAAACGAATCTAGGGTCTCTCATATAGTGCTTGCATTATATACCAAACAAAATGTAGATTTTGACGCCTGCAACATATTGGTATAAGTTGTAACACGTGAGACTAATTATCTTACCTCTTTGAAGGCAGTATGCTAAAAACTTTGATAGTATGAGGAAGATAAGAGTTAATACAATTAGCAAGCAAAAGGCCATAAGGGTCTCCTTGCCATGCATTCTTAGGAATTTCCATCTTTAAGGAGATCATAGTTGCCAGAGAGTGGACCTAGCACATCCATCACATAAGACAGTTAGGAAGTCAAATAAAGTGTATGTCCTGTCATGTGTTGGCATGGAAACCTAAAAGAAATAAGGAAAAATTGCTCCAAAGTTCCTGATTAGAAAATTAATTGTGCAAATTATCTGGAATCATGTTAAGGACTAAGGTCCTTAAGGAGAAGTAAATATTAGTTTATTTTAGTACAGACGGAAGATTTGATAAACTTAGCATGGAAGGGGGATTTGATAAACTAAAATATATCAAATCTTCCTTCTATGCTAAGTTTCCCCAAAATATTAGTATAAGGAAGATTTAATATATTTTAGTTTATTTTTTGGAATCAGATTAAATGTTATATTAATATTATTTTCTTGTTACTTTTTGATTATTTCATGTGGAGGAAAGCTTTTGCAAATTGTAGCTTTCTTAGAGAGAAGGAAATCTCCTTCTATGAATAGCTCATATCAGTCATGTTAAAATCAGACTTGAATGGACGACTTTACGATGGCTTAGTTGCTCTCTCACTTCCCCGCTACGTTCTGCTTATGTTCTATCTCCCTCACTTTCCTCCTCCTTTCTCTCTGTTTCTGATCAGTTCTCACTCTCCCTCCCTGTTTCTACACTTTTCTCCTCAACACATTCTCAGTTTGCATCAGTCATCGTGTGTGTTTGCATTTCAACCTGTTCTACATCACCTACACTTTTCTGCCTTTCTAACATAGTCACTCCATTCTTCCTCTGACAAGTTCTTTCATGCCTCTCTTGCAACTTTGTCTACCTCTTGCATTAGTTTGAACTTGCATTTTCCTCTTTTGTCTGACCAATAATCTTGCTTAAGCAAATATAGTTCAGTGGGAAAATTACACTCAGGTCCCAAGGAAGGGAAAAAATTACAAAAAAGTCCCTTGAAATCACAAAATTACAGAAAAGTCCCAAGGGACTTTTTGTTGTAAATACATGCATTTCCTGTTGTAAATGGTTTGAGACTTTTTTGATATTATTTGTATGGAATTAAAATCCAGGTTTTAAAATGTTGTTGTAAATACATACATTTCCTGTTGTAAATACATGCATTTCCTGTTGTAAATGGTCAGATGTTTAAATATTGTTGTAAATACATGCATTTCCTGTTGTAAATGGTTTGGGACTTTTTTGATATTATTTGTATGGAATTAAAATCCAGGTTTTTAAATGTTGTTGTAAATACATGCATTTCCTGTTGTAAATACATACATTTCTTGTTGTAAATGGTCAGGTGTTTAAATGTTGTTGTAAATATATGCATTTCTTGTTGTAAATATATGCATTTCCTGTTGTTAATACAAATAATATCAAAAAGTCCCTTGGGACTTCGATTTACAACAGGAAATGTATATATTTACAACAACATTTAAACACCTGACCATTTACAACAGAAAATGCATGTATTTACAACAACATTTAAAAACCTGGATTTTAATTCCATACAAATAATATCAAAAAAGTCTCAAACCATTTACAACAGGAAATGCATGTATTTACAACAAAAATTCCCTTGGGACTTCTGGGTAATTTTGTGATTTCAAGGGACTTTTTTGTAATTTTTTTCCTTCCTTGGGACCTGAACGTAATTTTCCCTAGTTCAGTGAACCTTACTTCCCTCATTTCCCTCCTTTTTCTTAAACTTTGTCTACCTGTAACTTCTTGCATTTTCCTCTTTTGTCTGACCAATAATCTTGCTTAAGCAAATATAGTTCAGTGACCCTTACTTCCCTCATTTCCCTCCTTTTTCCTTAATCATGCTTTGCCCTGAATCTATGTCTCCCAGTTCTACCTAATTTGTCTAGCTATATTTTCAGCATTGATATAATTCCATCAGCATATTCCTAACCTCCTATATCTTCTAAATAATCTCAAAATTTCTTTCAACAAATCTGACATTCGGGTCAGTCAAAAAATATTTATAGATACCATGAAGACAAGGATGTACACGTATATAAAAAGACATTTGTTGTTTCAGGGCACGACAGATATTAATTGCTTTAGGGTAACAACATAAAGATTGACATTCTCAATGCAAAAATTCAATTAACAATACATTATTTGCACTAGATTGCTTAATTTAATCAGAATTCTTTTATACACGTTTCATCAAACACTTGGAGTGCATTCACAAACCAAATCATAAGATAAGAGTTTCTTAGTTCATGAATTGCCAACCATTCATTTCAAGCATCAACAAGAAGAAAACAAGGCAAAATAACCCAGCAACAACGACTATAAATTAAGAGCATTAATCCAAAAAAAGGTTAAAAAGTTACACTAGAAACCGAAATTGGAAAAAAAAAAAAAATTGAACCTTGCTATGAAACCCTATTGCTTTCACAGCTCAAAGCAATGGAGTGAAAATTTGAAAAGTAATTATGAATGAATAATACCTAAAAGGCGCTTCCTTCTCCAGGATAGCTTATCTTCATTGTCATTGCCTCTAGCCTTGGTATCATTGTCCTCTCCTCACTCATTCGTCTACTCAGTCCCCACGCCTTCAATCTCGTTTTTCTTCAGCTTTTTTTTTTAAAATTTTTTACTTTCAGGGTAGTTTTGTCATTTCCTATGCATATATATTTCTCCTAAAGGACATCAGTCCTTAACATGATCCCAGGTAGCTTTGCACATTTTATTCACGGACTTTTGAGCAATTTTCCCAAGAAATAACCAATTTATATATTCACAAATGCAAAATAATAAGGTTACTCCTTTGTCAGTTCTGCTACTTCGGCCCCAAGCAACTTTGTACAGATCCCCATAGTTGCTATCAAGGATGCCACCAGCCTTGAAAATAGCAGTTTCCAGTTCTTTCTCAATAGCTTCATGTCAAATTTTCAAATTCTTTAGCAAAGACACCATCTAATTTACGAATGCCAGAAGCCAGAGTTTTTTTTTTTTTTTTTAAAAAAGAAAATTGACAAAAACAAGTAAATATGTAAAGCTTGTACTCATCAAAACTTCTTACATAATAACCATTTCAGATGAAACCAGATATTATATTACCCAATGCAGATACTCACAGAAAAGTACATGGAACAGTGATGTACAGCCAAACACATTGAACAAATATATAGAAGTTAAATTTCAAATATATTTATTATGTCATGAACTAGCATAATCATTTCTTCTTTTCCAACATAACAAAGGGGAAATAAGTAGAAGTAGCTTACTGGATAATATATGTTCATCTCGTTGCATTTGCAGACCTGAAAATAGCTTATTGAGATTACGCCATTTCGAATATTTCAAAACACAAATCCAGACAAAATTCGAAAAAGATGGGAAAAAAGGAACCTCTATAATCGGTGCCGATGTATCCGACCCTCATTACGACTTTTTTCTTCAGAAATGGATGCCATTTGTTAGGAGAGAGGAGAAGATTAGGGTTTTGAGGCGATTGGGTTGGGGTTTCAGTTTCAGTGGAAGAAGAATAGCATCTGAAGAGTCTAGGAGGAAGAAGTGGAAACTTCGAGATAGGGTTCGGGTACGGGTGCAGGAACTGGTTCGGACATGGAGATAGCGGGAATCGCAGAGAATAATAGACCGCCATTGCTAATCTTCATGAAGCTGCTGAATGAAGCTCAGAGAACAGAGAAAGCAGAGAAATGTTTTAACGAAGCTCTCAGCTGCTCATCAGCTCCAAGTTTTGCAGAGATTATCTAATAAGTAACGTTTACCTTTTTTTTATTTGTCAGAACCTGACGGTTACTTTTGTGGATGAATGAATTTGTTAAAAACATTTGTTTGGTGGAGGTCCAAAGTGAGGGGAAAAAATAATTACTGAGAAACTTAAATAATTTAATTTCTTTAAAAAAATAAAAATAACATAAAGGTACCATCAAAATTAGTAAAAGACAAATAACTATATTGAATTTCAATAATTCAAAAAGGATATATTGATTTGAAAGTTTGAAATGTTTCAAAATTTGATAAATTACATAACTATCATTAGTTTTTTTTTCTAAATAAAAAATCATTAAACCACTTCCCGCCATCGGTGCCCATCATCGGAGCTCCAGTGACTTGTTCACAACCGGCCACGGGAGCTCTAATGAATATTATTAACAACTCAAGTATCTATAATAACAATTTTAGCATCGCTATCAATATATCATCAATATATACTTCTAAACCTCCTAGCCCTTCAATTATTGGTCTATGTGTACGTCTACCTGTCATTTTCTTCATCTATCATTCGAAATGATCTAGCACACCGATCACATTGAACACGTGGACAAGGGATAGCCATTTAGTTCTTCCTAATCTTTCCTATTTACACGTGAATGTCAATTTCAACCATACTTTTATACCCATTGGCTATCTCCTGTTTGTTTTCTTCCATATGATTTAATTTTACACTTTTCCGATGAGGTTTGCGTATTTCCAATGTTTCTTTTTCCAAATTATGCATTATCAGATTGGAGAAGCTTATCCTTACTGGTTTCTCCCAACGGTCCCTTCAATTTTCGAGAACAAGTCATCGGAAAATCAAACCGCATTACCATTAATGCATGGCCTTCGTTGTTCATCATTTCCGACGCTCACTATTTTTCTTACGTTGCTATTTAACTATCGTGTTGTACATGCTTCCATGATCAGACTTGAAATTTTTTATAACTCTGATCCTCCTCGTCAATATGGCATCACCGTCTCATTTGTCAATGGAAAGTGTGCTCTCGATCCTTGAACTAAATGGTACTAGCCACGCCTGGTCAATTATACGTCGAAGGTAGTAAGTTCTTTCTGGGATATACTGTCGACAAATATGAGAAAACAGATTACCTTCAACCTCGTCCTTTGTGATTCGAAGGTATTGTTTCGTTCTGCATGTTAATTTCCTTCCATGCTGTCATAGGCTTACTTTAACCACATGCATATTTCATCTTAGCAAAACCTTTTTTACCCAAAAATATGACAGGGTTATGTTTGTCTTGCTGTCTTGCGCCGAAGAGACGTAATCCAGAAACTACTTTCAGGAGTTTTTCTTCTAGGTTTTTGTTTCCAGTTGTCTCATTTTGCTGTTGAACACGGACCCAACATGATCAACCCAGATCTCAAGATTGTACTTCAACCCCTTACTCATGTCAAATTTGTCAGCGACGTGATACCGACTCCTCACACCATCTTTCAACCACTGCCACCCTTAGCGGCCACTACATTGATTGAAACAACGCTTATAAGTATTATCTTCATTTTTAACTTCATTCATCTCCTCGTCTTTTTACAACATTATCAACGCATGTGATTGGATCTGATCTGGAATGCTTAGCTTCACTAATAATACATGTGGCTGCATTTTTAATACAACTAACTGTTCGCATAAAAATTCAACCATACTTTGATATCCATTGGGTATTATAGTCGACGCTTCAACTCTCATATTTAATTAGCGTATATTTGCGATGATTCTGCGTTTTTCCCATGCATTGGCATGTTGTATATCGTCATTTTTCTTCATAACTAATGCATAATTGGCTGAAGCAACCAGCAACCTAATTGAACACAGTTAATGATCTTTCATCATTTCCGAAGTTCACAATAGAGTCCTGGTGCTATATATTCGTTTTTTTTTTCAACGTATCAGTTTCTTCAAAAACGAAACGTCATTTCAACTGCTTGGTGTTTTATCATTGTTATTCAGACGCCCCTTGCGCCATTACTTAAACCTTTCTTTCCCATTTTTCCATCTTCTTCTTCCATACAAACGACGTATTACAGTTATTTCCAAATTTGTTTCCTCCATAAAATGGCTATCAATCTGATATCAAGTTTGCAAAGTCTGAAACAAGGTCCTTGTGAATTCATATTAAAGGTCATTGTTGATCACATTGTTCATATTAAAGGTCATTGTTGATCGCATTGTAAAATGTTCCTTATCAATCTGATATCAAGTTTACTATCAAATCCTTCAAGTTCTTTTCCTATTGTACAGAGTGATAACGGATCTTTTCACTCTCATTGGTTCACGTGTATGCAACCATCTTCACACCTACGTTTTCAATCTTCTGATTTGAATCATGGAGTAAACCCCAAACCCTAAGTTCGTTGCACTGTATAATACGCATATTAGAGCCCAGACGAAATCTCACGCTCTGCACAATAGGAACATAAATTCATTTACTATACCGTTTCAATATGACTATGTGGGATGTTTCTTCGTTCACACAAGTTGATGCTAGCCATAACTTGTAGTGCATCTATGCGAAGGTCATTGCAGTTTTCTGGGACATTCTATATTCGAGGAGCCACCATCCTGTTATGTACAATGCTATTTTTGCATATTCTAAGGTCGTCTTGGATGTTCAGAATTTATTATTAAGCATTTTACACTTTGTAAGTGATGACTTTTCTTTCACTTAATTTCATCTACCTTTTTATGCACTTAGGGCGCTATATGGTCGTGCCTCGTGGATAAGGACGATGTTACTGTTGCCCTTATATGGGTTAAGATGGAACGAATTCGTGGTAAGGGACAGTTAAAAATTATTTAGATTTATAGGACCTACAAATAAATCTACATTGACATTCTCTTCGTTTTCAGGTGGCAAAACAGTATTCTTCGGTTATTGAGATCTTAGCGAGGCTCTTTTCAATTTCAAGCACCATGTTGTTGACTACCTTCCCCCTAAACTCGATCGCCTTTGTCTTGAAGAAGAAGTCCCCAGTGAATCCTCACCCCCTGTTTGAATGATATAGGGCAAGAAGCATATTTTCAACATTAGTTACAGTGTTATATTTAAATTAGAATACTTAATTAAGAAAATGTGTGTATTGATAGTTAGGTACATTAGTTACACGATGAGTTTTGTATTTTAAATGTTCGAGAGAAAAAAATTATATTTGAAATGTTCGTGGAAAAAAAGAGAGTTATATGTATTTTAAGTGATAACAAATATGCAAGTGTATAAACGGAGAGCATATGTATGAATTAGGTTAAGTTTTAAGTAATCAAAATAAAGAGTATTTATTACCTCGCTACCAAACCGTCCCCTTATTATATTTACAGCACCAGTTTTTAAGCTGCACAAAAAAAAAAAAAAAAAAAAATCTATGTAAACAAGTGATATAAATCACCACTCCATCCTGAGTCAATCATTTTCTGGGTTTGATGTACTGTTTGTATTGCTTCTCTTAGATGGAGATGTTGCAAGCTACCACAATGAATGAGCTTTAACCAGGACCTATAAAAGGTATTATGAGGGTTAATGTAGATCGAATCATTAAAAGGTATGTTGATATTGATAGCTGGTATCATAATTCATAAGCGACCTGTGAAGGAGCTTCATTCCATTGATGCAGTGGTTTTTACGGCACTGTATGTCTCTCCACCTGTTTAGATTCTTTCTTTCTTGAACAAAACAACTTTATTATAAACAAAACAATTTTTATGAACTTCTAATTTGCATTACCAAATTAACAAAAATGACGTGTAAAGTATTTAATATTTTTTATTACCTATTAAGATTATATAATGTTCTGGTGTAGAACACAGATTGTCTAGCCCTGAGGGGCTAGGGTGTTGATGTTGGTTGGGACTTGACCTAGGAGCGATTCCTAGGGGCCTACGTACCCTGAAGAGGGATCAAAGTCCACGTAGTTCAAGGATACTTGACGGCGTTTAGCCAATGGGCGTGCGGTGTGTGCTCTGTGTGCAGTATATGCAATTGAGAAAGAGCGTAGAGATAGAATATGTATACCTTTAGGGTTTAACTCGTATGTATAGAGTGTACCTGGTGGTCTTGGGCTCATGGGCCCTCTATTTGTGATAGAGATTTCCCTTGATTCTCTCCTTGATTGTAGGTTGGTTGTGATCTTATCTGATCTGCTGGCGATCACGATAGATCTACCTGTTGTTGGGCCGCATCGCTAATAGGCCTTATATAAAATCCGTAACAGATGCCCCCCAGCCCGGTAGTTCAAGGTTTTGGACTGCCGGGGTGTATGATGTCCTGGATAAGTCATCCGAGGTGTTGCCCATCTCCTGACGACTGCGTCGGGCTAGGACTTGTTGAACTCATTTCCACAGGTACATGGTAACGTTGCAATGTCCGATGAGCCGGGCGGCGTCTGCGTCTCGTGAAGTGTCATGATGACGGCCGACGGCTTGAGAAATACCGTGGTTATTACCGAAGCGGTAGAAGGAGACTAAGGTAATGAACTCCGGCCCTAGGAAGGCCGTGGTGAGAACCAACGTCCTAAGGGTCGAGGTGGTAGACAAGCTAGTGGTTGAATGATATTGCCGGCCTGAGGATCCGGATTACTAACCGCGGGCCTCAGGTTAATTGGTATGATTGAAAGTGCCGGGGTGAGGACCGTGGTTCATGGATCTGCCGGGGTGAAAACCGCGGCTCATGGATCCGGGATAGTCCGTTGTGGCCCCTGCGTAATTTCAGGCGGACCAAGGTACCGGGGTTGTAGCCCGGTGTCTGACGATCCGAGATGATTGGTGTGAATACCGCGTGACTCTTGGGGAGTACCCTCTGATTCTGCCATGATTGCGTGTGACACCTGGCTTTCGTGGATTGGATTTCGTCCATCCAGCTTACTTTGCTTTCGTAGCCATTTGTCCGGGCTAATTGTCTGGTCTGTATTCCTGCATTTAATAACATGTAAGCAAATCACACCAAATGGAAAATACTTACTGTTTGTGCAAATCGCTCAACATGCTCATTTTGGATGCTAGTTCGAGCTTGCATTTAAACTTTCTGGTTTGCATTAATGGCGGTTGTTGATAACACGCTTTTCCACTTAACAAATTGTTGACCACTTGCCCCCCAGCCGGGTAGTTCAGGTTTCTGAGCTGCTAGGATGTGTTACTTTCCAAATTTGGACGAAGTGCTCGCGACTGTTGGGATTCCGTGGGTGCTGCTTCCGGGGTTGGCTCCGAGGGTGGCGGGCGTCTGTGGACGAGGCAGCCCCTTCAAGCTAGAAGTTCTTTTCTTTTCTTTTTCCTTTTCCTTTTGTTTCGGCGTAGGATGCCGGTTTTGTGTGTACTTTTGAACAATTAACCTTATGAATGAAAATTCAAGTAATTGGTCCATTGTGTACTTTTAACTTTTATGCATGGACTGCACGTAGTTAAGTTCTAGACCGGGCCAAGGTCTTTAAATAATTAGAGTCCGCTTAGTACTCTTACGGTGTCAGAAACCAGGTGTCATGAATAGGGGTGTCTAAGTATACCACGCTACGAGGTTCGGAGTCGTTATCCGGGATTTTAACCAGGGTAAGGGCAAATTGTCACATGCTCAGTCGTGGTCGTTAGGACACACTTTTGACCATGTGGACTTGATCAAGTTCCGGTATGACTATTCGCCTTCTTACTTAGGTGTCAATTTCGATGCATCAAAATATACACCACAGCTGACAATCGCAGCCTTGCGTGGTTGGTAGAGGTTACCAGGCTTGTGAGCCTCGGTGTCGGTCTACCTACTTAGCGTCATTGCCAAGCATTCTAAGTATACACCACGACTGACAATCGCAGCCTTGCATGGTTTGTAGAATTTACCGGGCTTATGGACCTCGGTGTCAATACAAGGGCTGATGATAGCGGCCTCGTGTCATTTAAGGAAGTCTTGGAAGCGACCGAGTTGCAAAAGCTTACGGTGACAGCTTCGCTTGAGACTGGAGTTGGTGTAACCAGGTTTGATCCGTTCTGGGTGTCATAACCCGAGATTCATTTGTCAAATATGGGTGTCGTAACCCTGAATTTGATCATTCAACTAGATTTGGTGGCCGTAGCCGTCTTTACCCGAGCCCGGATTTTAACCATATTTGGTGTAACCGGGGTTGAAAACACGTGATGTGTGGACTTGAAGAAATCCCGCAATTAACAATCACCTATAAAGAAACAAGATTTGAAAGAAAAATGGTACCTGACCTCCACGAATAAGATCTTGTATCCCGCAATTTATGCAAACTTTAGCATTGACGATGACAGTACGGTTTGCATTCATACCGGTTATTGATAACACGTTTTTCACTCAACAAATCGTTGTCCACTCTGTTGCCCCCACTGTTAGTTCGGGCTTAAGTCGCCAGGATGTGTTACTTTCCAACTCGGACGAGGTGCTCGCGATTGTTGGGATTCCGTGCTTCTTGACCCGAGATTAGGGTTTATATACTTTAGACCGATATTTCGGGTTTATAAACTTTAACTTCGAGATTCCGGGTTGATATACTCTATCACCGAGATTCCGGGTTGATATACTCTATCACCGAGATTCCGGTTTAGATACTTTAACACCGAGATTCCGGGTTATTGACTTTAACTCCGAATTTCCGACATGTCAATTATAGCTATTGGTCTATAGCAACAGTGGAACTGCGTGTGTAATAGCTGGTCAGTGAAGTTAAACAATTCTGCAACCAAAGAAGGTCAACATATAGCTGGTCTTCAATTTCAATCTCTTCACAACGGCAATAGTTTTAGACACCTGCAAGATTGTTCTTTCAAACCATTTGTTCTTAGACACAACGTATAGCTGGTCAACATATAGCTGCCAGCTGGTCTTCAATTTCAATCTCTTCACAACGACGATAGTTTTAGACACCTGCAAGATTGTTCTTTCTACCATGTATTTGGTAAACTTTGAATTTCAACGTAACAATTAATATTGAATTTTCAAAATACAATATATTCAAAATTGAGATTTTCTCTCCATTAATAATATGGATTTTAAAAGAAAAGAGAAATAGGAAAAATATCGACAATACACGTTTGTGCATGCGGATCAGAAGTGTTGCACCTTAGCAAAACGAGACTCATCAACGTTACAATTTTAGGCGCGCTATTTTTCCGCCCAATACAGCCTATTAATCCTTGGCATGCGCAACATGCAACAACCACAACAACGACTCTTTTTATTGACGTACTCAGGCTAAGCAAGGAGAAACACAAAGTCTGATAATTATGATTTTCAATTCTACTGAGTCCTTTATTGTTATTGATTAATAATCTCATATGGATTGGTTTCTACTAATATTTGTACTTGATGTTCTTAATACATATCTTTTCCATCTTTTTGCAGATCTCTGAATTATCTAACCGACTATGATGTCTCAGTTGATTAAGAAGGATTTGTTTAGGAATGTAGAGCCCATATGAGTTGGGTAGTCGCAATGTCGCAAAAAGATGAGTTGGGTAGTCGCAATGTCTTGCTAGAGGCCGCTTACGACTTGTGGGCTGGTACAGTATTGGCTCGCTGCCAATCTCATGTGGGCTTACAGGTCGCACACAAGAATAGCCCAACACGAGCAATAGTGTCCAGATTCATTGAATTTTAGATATGTCTAAGATTTAATGAATACGGCATTTAATCTAGAATGAATATATGTGTGTGTGTTGAATTCGAAAATAATGATATTATTATTTATAGATAATAATATTATTATATAGTATTTAATTTATTTGATAAGTTAAATAACTAAAATAAATAGAGATATCATATATATATGATTTAATTTGAATTGAGATATAGTATCTCAGATTTAATTAAATAGACAATATCATATCTCAGATTTAATTTTTGAATAAGAGATATCATATATCTGATTTAATTTAAATTGAGATATAGTATCTCAGATTTAATTAAATAGACAGATATCATATCTCAGATTTAATTTATAAAGATAAATTAAATCAGTAGGCTTTTAATTTGGATTAAATAAATAGATTAGATTAGATCTGTTGGACAGATTTAATTAATATATTAATCCAAATTCGATTTTCAAGATTGATTTAGATTAATTTTGAATATTTTAATATGGCCCAATTAGGGTTTGAGAAACTCTATAAAATGAAGCTTTAGTCATATTGAAATTAGAGAGAAGCCGCGAAAGAAATCCTAGAGAAAAGACGTGAGACGCAAAGCAAGAAGGTGCTAGCACGCTGCTGCTATCTGTATTGAAGTGCTGTTCGGTGTGGATACCAGTAGAGGGGGTGGATTTGTAGAGTCGGCTCCTAGAGATTGATCGAGCAAGAAGTAGTTAGCCCACGAGTTCACAAAGGACACCTACAAGTTCGTATAGGTACGGCTTTTCTAATGAACCCGATTTAAACGCCGTTGATAGATCCTCTTTGGGATTCGTAAAACTCTTAATGGATGAAATCCTTCCGCTGCGTGTACGGATTCCAACAATTGTTGTGGTTTGAATTTCATATTTAAATGAATTCAATATTTTATTACTTTCATTTATGTATTTCTTCAATTTTACCTATTACTTGATAAAACAGTTTGGTTATTACATTTGTGCTTTTGTTATTCATATTTAAAACAGAATAAAACTCAACACTCCGTGCAATGCACGGGTTTCAATAAAAGCAAGTACAGTACGTCTTAGAACAAGATATAACGTAACTTGTGCATCATTTAAATTTTTTATATTTTGTCATGGGTGTGATTTTTATTTTTATAAAAAAGTTTATTCAAAAGTACTTGGTAGAAAACAAATTTGGGTTATTAATTAATTCTTCTGAGGACCATATTTAGGAAGGATTACTTGTGCACATGTCGTCGATTCCTTTCCCAAGTTAGCAGTAGGGATAAGTTCAGTGGAAATACTAACATCAACATATTGACTGCAAGCAATATTAATTAGTAATGAATTAGTTTTCAAATCATAAAATTTAATGATGTTTTGGAATTTTCAGATGTTTACACCATTGAATTTCAAAAAAGAGGCCTACCACACGCGCACATCATATTATGGTTGTCAGATTCAGACAAAATAAAAACACCATTCCAGGTTGATAGCTTAATATCCGCAGAGATTCCCGACAAAGATTTGGACCGCGAATTATACGAATTAGTTGGCAGTTACATGGTTCATGGTCCATGCAGTCGTTTGTCAAACAATGCACCTTGCATGAAAGATGGAAAATGTTCTAAGTACTTTCCAAAAATATATAACGCATGTACTACGTTGGATGAAAATATATATCCAACATATCGAAGGCAAAAGGATGGACGTACGGTGTCAAGGAAGGGTGTTCATCTAGATAACAGATTTGTCATCCCTTACAATGCTAGGTTGCTGAAGCTATTTTCTGCTCATCTGAACATTGAAAAGACTAATCAGTCATGAGCTATAAAATATCTATTCAAATACATAGCAGGCATATACAGCAACAGCAATAACCCAGGGTCTCAACAAACATTTGATGAAATTTCTCACTATCTCAATTGTAGGTATGTATCTTCATGTGAGGCATCGTGGAGAATTTTTGGTTTTGATATCCACCATAGACAACCACCTGTTGAGAGGCTTAGTTTCCATCTTCATGAACAACAAGCAGTTTATTACTTTAAAAAAGAAAGGATGTCATCCCTTGTCAACAACCCTAGAGTTAAAGAATCAATGTTCCTTGCTTGGTTGGAAAAGAATAAGGATGACCATTTCGCCAGAACTCTAACTTATTCTCAATTCCCAAATTACTTTACATTTGTGAGGGGAAAAAAGAATTTGGAAACATCGTGAACGTGGTTTTTCCGTTGGAAGGCTTGGTCATACTACACCTGCTCAAGGGGAGTTATACTACCTTTGCTTGCTATTGACAAACGTTCGTGGTCCAAAAAATTATGAGGACATTAGAACTGTCAATCATGTTGTCTACCCGACATTCAGGGAAGCATGTTACGCACTCGGATTGTTAGATGATGACAATGAGTACATTGATGCAATTAAAGAAGCAGCACTTTGGGCTTCAGGAAATTACCTACGGAAGTTTTTCACAAGTATGTTATTAAGTCATTCCTTGTCACAACCGGGTATTGTTTGGGAAAAAACTAAAGATATCATATGTAAAGATTTGTTATACATCACAGAGTCAAATCAACTCTTTAAAGGTATGTTTCTTTATTACAGCTTTACTTTTATCTATTGATTTAATTCTTTAAACTAAAACCATACCAGCAAGTACTGAAATAATTACACATTTCATTTCATGTTATAGGATTGCAATTTTCAAGTATGCATAAGCAAGCTGTTGGACTATTGGAAATTAAAAAACTTCTGCTACGTAACGGTAAAAGCTTCAATGACTATCCATCCTTGCCAAAACCAAATGAGGAAAACCTAATCGACATGTCTAACCAACTCATACTCCAGGAGTTGAACTACAACAAAGAAAAAGAGAACGATGAAGCTATTAGGTTGCAGAATCTAATGACTGATGAGCAAAAGGAAGTATTCCATAAAATACTTTCCTCTGTTTCTTCACGGAAAGGTGGATTCTTCTTTTTGCATGGATTTGGTGGGACAGGGAAAACATTCATTTGGAACGCACTTATAGCTTCCAAACGATCTAATGACGGTATCATCCTTAATGTAGCATCCAGTGGAATTGTAGCTACTTTACTACCATCTGGCAGAACAGCACATTCAAGATTTTTAATCCCTATAGATATCAATGAGGATTCTATTTGTTTAATTAGCCACAATTCACCAACTGCAAACTTGATCAAAGCTACTAATCTTATTATCTGGGATGAAGCTCCAATGGTGAAGAGACATTGTGCTGAGGCTTTTGATCGAACTTTACGGGACCTAATGAAGGCAGATACTATATTTGGATGAAAATGTGTTGTCATGGGCGGTGATTTCAGACAGATTCTTCCAGACATTCCTAAAAGTGGACGAGCTGAGATCGTAGATGCATCTATAAATGCTTCTCCTCTTTGGAATGAATTCCAGTTATTGCAATTAATGAAGAATATGAGGCTACAGTCTTCCAAAGATCCAATTGACCAAGAAAAAATTAAAGCATTTTCTGAATGGTTGCTACTTGTAAGAGAGGGTGTTATTGGATTACCACACGATGGTATTGCAAACATAGCATTACCATCTGATCTACTACTTCATGATGATGACAATCCAATAAAGTGTATCATTGAATCTACATACCCAAACTTAGTTGAGCGTTTGTTTGATGAAGATTACCTAAACCAAACGACAATACTAACACCAACTACAGAACATGTTGATTCCTTGAATGAGTACATCTGTTCCTTACTGCCAGGAGAGGAGGCGGTTTACTTTAGTGCTGACTCTATAAATGGTATAGATCATGCAAATGATAGTATCGATGATCTGTACGACACATAATTTCTAAATTCAATTAAATGTTCTGGGATTCCTCATCACAAATTGGTTTTGAAGGTGGAAGTACCCATTATGTTAATAAGGAACATTGACCAAGCATTAGGATTGTGCAATGGTACGAGGCTTCAAATTACCCAACTAGGAAAGAACGTCATTAAGGCGAAGCCATTGAATGGGACAAGCGCAGGGGAGGAAATTTTGATACACAGGTTGGACATGAATCCATGTGAATCTAAACTTCCATTCAAGATGACTAGAAGGCAATTTCATATCATCATTTCTTTCGCCATGACAATTAACAAGAGTCAAGGACAATCAATGTCAAATGTAGGTCTTTACCTACCAAGTCCAATTTTTTCACATGGACAACTTTATGTTGCCTTATCTAGGGTAAAGAGTTTCAAGGGTTTGAAAATACTAATTTTAGATTACCATAATAAGTGTATTAATAGTATAATTAATGTGGTGTACAGAGAAGTTTTCCAGAACTTTTTGCAAGATTCATAGTTGAAAAGTATGAAAGTACCATTTTTCTCCAATTTAACAAGTGTTGTGGTTCCAATTTCATCGTTCTATTATTTTTTTCAATGTAGTTGAGTAATGAGTCTTCATAAATGTGTACAAATTGACTACAACTTCATTAAACTACAATGTTATTAAAATTATTCCATTGTTGCCATATTACACCCTATACAATTTCACCCTCCGTGCAACGTACGGGTCTATAAGTCTTGTTAATAACTCAAATATCTATATTAACAACTTTAATCTGAAAAATTTAAAAAAAGATATTAGTTGCACGGAGCTTTGATGAAGGTTATTAAGAAATATTACACAAATACTTCGTTTACAACTTTAATATATGTATTAACAACTCAAGTATATGTATTAACAATTTTAGCCTAAGAAATAAAAAAAAATATTACCCAATGGAGCGCCGGTGAAGGAATATATTTTTTCTAAATTTGTTAGGTAAAAGTCATCAATATAAATATTTGAATTGTTAATAACGATACTAAAGTTGTAAACGAGATATTTGTTAACTATTTCCAAATAATTTTCACCAGAGCTCCAACAGCTTATAGTTTTTTTAAAATTTCTCAAACTAAAGTTGTTAATATATATACATTTATGTTGTGAATAGCGATACCAAAATTGTAAACGCGATATTTGTTATTAACTTTCACCAGAGCTCTGAAAGCAATTTTTTTTATAAAATTTCTTAGGCTAAAGCCATTGACATAAATACTGAAGTTGTTAATGGCGATGTTAAAGTTATTAATATAGATATTTGAATTGTTAATAATCTTCATCGAAGCACGGCTAATATTTTTTAAAAAAAATTTCTCAAACTAAAGTTATTAATATAGATGTTTAAGTTGTTAATAGTGACACTAAATTTATAAATGGGGTATTTATTGAATATTTCCTAATAACGTTCATTGGAGATCCGATGGGCGGCAAGGGGTTTAAGGATTTTTATTTAAAACAAAGCTAAGGGTAGTTAGTAATTTCTCAAATTTTACAATATTTAAAAATTTCAAATAAGTCCTTTTGAAATTATTGAAATTCAATATACTTATTTGTCTTTTGTCAATTTTGATAGTATTTTTCTGTTATTTTCCCAAAAAAATTCAATTTGTCAATGACATAATTTAATTGGGAAAATCTCTATCAGGTCCCAAGGGACCAACAAAATTTCAAAAAAGTCTTATAAAGAATTTTGATGTTAAAAAAGTCACAAAAAGTTGTTAATCCCACGGATAAAGTTATTAATTAACAAATCCATTTATGGGATTAACAATTTTTTAGGACTTTTCTGACATGTGACTTTTCTTTGAGACTTTTTTGGAATTTTGTTGGTCCCTTGAGACCTGATAGGGATTTTCCCAATTTAATTTTTAAACCTAAAAATTTGACTTCTAGGACATATAAGTTTAACTTATTCTCAGTGCTGAATTTGTACATGGAAAAAAATTGCTTGCTATCATGTTAGTTAGAATTATATTTTAATTTTTTTTTTATTGTTGAACAAAAAATTTTTTATGTCACATCAGGAATATTTTTAATGTATTACTTATTGATAAAAAAATATAACGTTATAAGAGCTAAGAGATCAAATTACTGCTAAAATAAAATCTTTATTACAATTTTTAGATAGTCAGAGCTCAATAAGAACTTATTTCTTACTGCTAAAATAAAATCTTTATTACAATTTTTAGATAGTCAGAGCTCAATAAGAACTTATTTCTCTACTTACAAAAAGTATACTTTTTTCTTACAATTATTTTTTCCTTTGTCAAAGAATTACTCGTCTGGTCATTAATATAAGACATATTTACCTAATTTGATTATATTAAAGAAGATAATTAAATTAGTTAATATGATGTTTATTGTCCACAACACCCTATTTATCTCCCTTATTTCCCTCATTCTCTTTTCTTCTTAATTATTGTTTGTATCAATAGGAATAAATTAAAAAAAAAAATTTGACAAATATAAAAACTATGTCTTATTATTAGGACTAACTGCATGGTACAATAAGATCATCAAATGAATTCTTTCATGGGCCCAACATTAGAATCGAGTCCATGTGAAGTAGTTCGGCCCACATTTAAATTGTAGCCCACAAAAAATGACGCAAAAACTAAAAAGAATTAGGGTTAAGGTGTAGATTTTTCAACGAACTATTACCCGAGGAGCATTTGACACAAAAAACAATTGAGGGTACCAAAATTATCAATCAACAATTAAAAAGTGAAAAAAAAACACAATTAAGGTGCAAATTGGCCAACGAACTATTACCCCGTTACTGTCTTGGTGTCTTTATCTTTCATTGACTGTTACAGTGTCGGCGACGTCGTTATCTCCAAAGCTTCCATTGTTACTGGGTGTTCCACTCACCTTCTTGAACTCATCAAGGTCCGTATGCAGCTTCATGGCGAAAATCATGCACTGAAACCAAATTCAGCAGTTCACAGCTTTCGACCGGCATACGCCTTGCACACCCTAGTTCCATCCCTCCGATGCCACAAGCAACAGCAGTCGCTGCCACAACGCATGTTCGCATGGGTCTCATCTCTGTTGGTGTTTGCCTTATTTAACAAAAAGGTTTAACCGCTCTTTTCTCCAGCGTCTCCGCCACCGTTCTACGCCAATGCCTCATATTTTAACGTAATTGTGATAATTGTTTTTTTTAATAGTTATTTGGTTCTTTTTTTCAATTTTGAATTGTTTATTGGTAATTTTGGTAACCTCAATTGTTTTTTGTGCCAGATGCTCCTCGGGTAATACTTCGTTGGCAAATATGCACCTTAACCCAAAGAATTAATTGTGTAGGGAGACATTTTTCAAATAATTGGGTGGGGAGTTATTTTTCAAATTAATCATTATTATTCATTTTTAATTTGATTTTTATATAATTAGTTTGTAACATTCCATTTTTTTCATCTAAATTTATACAAGTGACATAGTGTCATATTCCCTTCAATGTAACCTTACATCATCTCTAGTACATGTAAAAAATACATTCAAGGATGGAAATAGAGATATTTAACTCAAGTTGGGAAAGAGAAACTGATCAAAGTTGTGGCAGATGCAGTTCCAGTATGCCCTATGACATGTTTTAAACTCCCTAAGAAGACATTCAAGGAATTTGATAAAGGAATATCATATTTCTGGTGGGCTAAGGTTCTACTTGGTATGAGGGATTTGGAGGGGAGGGGAGGGGAAATTTTTTTGAGTTGGGTTTTAAAAATATAGAGTAGGGGTAACAAAAATTTAATAAAGAGAATATGTAAAATAAAATAATAAGAAAAAATAATTAAAAACTTGTAACCCATTTTTCTCTTCTTTTTTAAAAAATATAATTGAATTTTTTTTCCCTCCACTTAATTTCCCTTCCCCCCTTCTTCTCATACCAAATACGCCCTATGGATGGTAAGGGCATTCATTGGAAAGCTTGGGAAGTGATGACCATGATGAAGAAAAAGGGAGGGGATGGGTTAGAGGGAGTTTGCATATTTTATTTTGGCTATCCTTTCCAAGATTGCATGGAGGCTTATTCAGAATCCAAAGAGCTTGTGGGTTAGAATGTTGAAAGGTTTATATTCCCCCATAGCTGACTTCCTAAATGCTAGAAAGGATGGGAGAGTTTCATGGGGTTGGTTTAGCTTGTTAGAATATACATAGTCTATCCTTAGTGGATTAGGACCTAAACCAATAGATTGTTATGTGAATATGAAAATATATAGGTTTATAGAGGGAGTTTTAGCACTTATAATTATGTAACTTCCTCTACGTGTTATAGGGAATATGGGATTGAGAGGGTTGGGTTTGCAATTTGCAATATACTTCTCTCTTTGTAAAACTGCTCTCTCTTGCATAACTCAGCGCCTTTACTTTTCTTCCTCTTTAACAGTGAATTTGCCATATAACGAGATTGGAGTCCACATTGATGCTTCAGTTTTGTGTGAGGTCCTTCAACAAGTCATTCATATTCTAGGTACACTGGAAATCCTACACAACTTATTGATAGGAAGAGATGTGCTTAAACTGGATTTGACATGGAGAATTGGGGATGGAAGCAAGGTGAGGGTATGTAAAGATAGGATGGTTGGTGATAGAGAATTGGTGGAATCTAATGATAATTTGTCTGTTAATTCTGATATGGTTGTTACTGAATTGATCAAGGATGGTAAATGGAATTTATAAATAGTGGGGGATTTGTCTGATGAAGAACTGAAAAGAGGACTTGTGCAGATCTCAGAGGGTTTTAGATGGAAATTTGGAGGCTCAAAGTTCCCCTCAAGATTCAGCACTTTATTTGGAGGCAGTAAATGATACCCCCTCTAATATGTTTTATAAGGAACAATTATTTAAATCACACCGTTCAAAATGTTAAATGTGAAAAATATGTACTATACTTTTCAATTATAATATTATTTATAAAGAAAGTAAAGTAAAAATTTATTACAGAGAGATAATGGTGACATATATTTAATTGGGGAAAAAATGAAAAGATTTGTTTAAAATTTAGATAAAAGGGATTTGTTCCTTATATTAAGAACCATCATTATTATGAGAGATAATGTTCCTTATAAAACAAAAAGGAGGGAGTAGTTTGTCTTTCAGAGAATGAGAAGTTATGGACTCATTGCAGTTTAAGGAGATAATGGAAGGGATAAGGGTTTTATTTGCCATGAAAGTTTTCGCTCAGGAGTACTCAGCACCCGGAAATTTTTTTTGGAGCGAAAATGCCCTGAAAGTTTAAAAATGTAGCAATCTTACCCTTCCATTAATCTTGACCGTTAAATTGTTGCTCCAATTTGTAAACTTCCAGTGTAAAACTGTTCCTAAAAAACTTCCAGGACAAAATTGCTCCTAAAAAAAAATTTCGGTGCAAAATTACTCCATTTTGTTAACTTCCAAGGCATTTTTGCTCTAAAAAAAACTTCCAGGTGCTGAGTGCTCCTAAGCGAAATCTTCCGTGGCAAATAAGACCTTTAAGCGAAATCTTCCGTGGATATGATTACTGATTTCTTCAAACTGGATATTAGGAATTGGTTGTCTCAGATCATTCAATCTCCTACTTTTGACAGCTCTTGGAAGATAGGTGTGTGTATCACCTGTTGGAAGCTGTGGGAGGTGCGCAATAAGAGGATTTTTACTGATGAAAACTTTACTATTGAAGGGATTCTAGCTCATGTTAAAGTCATAGTTGCTCAATCACAACTTAATTATTCTATATTTCAGATGATATTGTAATTATTTCTACTATTTTCTTTTGACCTTTTTGGGGTCTGGCTTTGTAATTTGATCTTTTGCCATTTTAATGGAATTCCAATTCATTAAAAAAAAAAAAAGTGAACATTGATGGATCCTTTATTAGACCGATCTCCGGATTTTGCAACCTTTTCCAAATGTCTTGCTCGCTTTGATCCCTAGATCAATGAATAAATTTGCTTAATTGCAAAGAAAGCAAACAAACACTACACACATATCAGCCACAACGCCTTTGGATAATAATAAAAAATTACTTGTAGAGTCAAAACCATGGTTTGAGAAAAAAATTTATAAATACTTTAAAAAAGGCAAAAACATTTTTTTCTCCATAACCATAGTTTGTGTTATATTACTCAAACACTGTCAAATTTTGTAGGACCATAGTTTTGACTGAAAACCATGGTTTTCCACAAGCTATGTGTGTTTGGATAAACTTTGGAGGAAAAAAAAAATGAAAAAAGTTATTTTAGAGAATTGATTTTGGAGAATAGCTATTGAAAAAAAAAATCAGGAAAACCATGGTTTTGAACCCTCAAACCATGATTTTCAGTCAAAACCATGGTTCTAAAGAATTAACAGTGTTTGAGTAACTTAAATCAAACTATGGTTTTGGAGAAAAAAGTATTTCTGCATTTTTTCAAAAGTTAGGGTAATTTTTTTTCAAACCATGATTTTGACTCAAAAAGTGCTTTTTTATTGTTATCTTTTTTACCTTTTCAGAAGCTATTCTCTAAAATCTATTATCTTATTTAAGTTTTTCCTTATTCTGAGATTACTCGGTCTAAGTCTTGTATTACACTCAATCAGCTCAAATTTTCTCTAGATATTTTGTTTGACGTAGGTTATTTGGTTTGTAAGCTGGATTCTACTCTCATGGATCGTTTTACATGTCTCTCCAAGGATCAATGTCCTCCTCTTGCTAATATTGAGAGCTATTGCAGACTTGTTGGCCACTTTTTATACCTCACTGCTACCCAATCAAATATATCTTATGTTATGCAACAAGTATGTCAGTTTACTCAAGCTTCAACAACCACACATTATCAAGTTGCCCTTCATGTGCTTCGCTATCTCAAAAATTGTCCTAACAAGGGCCTTTATTTTTCTTCCAATCCACATTTTGTCTCAAGGCCTTTAGTAACTCTAATTGGGCTGGTTGTCCTGACACTTGACGGTGTGCCACAGGTTTCTGAGGTTTTCTTAACCAAGTTTTAATTTCATGGCATTCAAAGAAGCAAACCACTATCTCTTATTCATCATTTGAAGCAGAATATCGCACACTAGGATCTATCACTCGTGAAGTCCAGTGGCTCTTATATCTCCTTGCTAATGTTCACATATCTCATTCTTCACCAGCTATCTTGTTCTATGACAACCAATCCGCCATCCACATTGCAGCAAATTTAACTTTTCATGAACGTACTAACCACCTTGAGTTGGATTGCCGTATTGTTCAAGAAAATCTTCAAGATGTCATTATCCGTTTTCTACTAGTTTGCAGTTCTCATCAGCTTGCTAATATTCTTACCAAACTCCTTAATCCTCAACCATTTTGTTCATTATTGTCTAAGCTTGACATGATAGACATATACTCACTTGCTTGGGGGTTAATAGGGTTAGTTTAGTTAAGTTAAAACAGATTAGTTAGACTTATTTACAACTGTCTATAAAAGAAGCAATGTACAGACTTTAATTGAAAAAGAGAGAATTCCTCTTTCATTTCTTCCTTTTGCGTTAATATGGAATAAAAATTAATTGACTTTTCATGCCTAGTACTATAAAATTGGAGATCAACAACATTTACAATGACTTATGAATAGTGCCTTTTTCTTTTTCCGCGAAAGAGTTGTGTGGTAAATGCTGTCTATATGGAATTTACCGTGATTACTCGTAAAAAAAAAAAAAAACTACTTCTCGTGCGTGTGTGTGTATTAATGGTTTTTTTTTCGTGGTAATGATTATGCTGATAACTTAATATTGATACTTTTTTAAAATGGATAATATATTTTTAAAAAATAACAGAAAAATATCTTTAAAAACTGAAAATTCCAAATCAATGATTCTGTAGTAAAATACAAAAATAATTAGAAAGATGACAAAAAAAAGAACTTTCAAATAAGGTATTTTTTATAAAATAAGCTGTAAATTATTGATCAAGTTTCATTATTACTTTATCAATTCTTGATAATAATTCTGATTTGAAATTTTAAAATTTCAAATTTTTTAAATATTTTTTCCAAAATAATTTGGAATTTTGATATTTTAAATGTATTTTTTTTTAATAAAATTTTAGATAAATCCAGTTGAAATGCTAAAATCAAAATTCAGGCCAATATTTTTAATAAATTCTTAATTAGGTCAAGAGACCTAATTAAAAATTTCTGAATGTGATTATATTTTCTCACAAAGCCATATCTTTTTTCCTCAAAACATCTTTGCTGGCTGATTCTCTCTTCCCTCTCTCCTCAAATGCACCAAAGAAATGTTGATAATTTAAGAAAAGGAATTAGAACCACGCCGTAGGAATTTTTGAGCTCCCATAGGACTGTTCCTAACATTTTTATTAGTGTTGAAGTAATGATTCTGCAAAATAAATAAATAAATAAAAAACAAAAAATATTTGATGTGATTAGTGTATATATTTAAATAATTTTATATATAGATAAATATTAAATAGTATAGTTTTTTTTTTGAAATAATTTTATGTTATATATAATAAGTATTTTTTTTTAAATGATAGAAAAATATCATTTGATCTTTAAGATCCTATTGATAACCACAGTAATTAAATTAACAAGAACAATAAAATAATTGACAACTCATTTTGTTGTGAAATCATTTATTTGAGATTTTAAAGTTTAAGTGATATTTTCTTAAAATTTTCCCTTGTTTAAAAAAAAAAACCCCCAAAACATAAAAGAACCGAATAAATAAAGTAAAATAAAAGTAAAAATCTCAACTAAAGTTTGGAAGGATCCAAAACCTAGGTTTTGACAAAAGTTTACCAAACACTTATTAAACTATTTTGCATCAAAATCTAAGTTTTGTTAGAAGTCATCCAACTATTTTTGTCCAGAAGTTATTCGGTATCAAAACCTAGGTTTTGGAAAAAAAAAAACAAAAAACTATTTTTTTCTGATTTTTCTCTCTCCTCTATCATCATCATCAATATTTTGTAGTATCAGTCAATATCCTTAGGTATTTGTTTAGTACTTTGAAATACTTTTTCAAAATTAGTCATTACTTTGAAATATTTTTTTAATATCCTAAAAAAAAAATTCAAGATCATGAAGTGTTTTTTCAGTCATTAAGTATGTTTTTAGTACTCGTTAGTATTGTGAATTTTTTTTTTCAAGATTAGTCAGTACCCTAAAATATTTTTCAAAATCCTAAAATAAATTTTTAAAACCATGAGAAGTATTTTTTTTTTCAGTACCCGTCAGTATTAAATATCTTTTTAGTACCTGTGGCTGTCAGTACCCTGAAATATTTTTTTAATATCTTAAAATAAATTTTCAAGATCATAAAGTATTTCTTAGTGTCAGTAAGTACCCTTAAGTATTTTAATTTTGTGAACAAATTTATGTAAGCTTTGGTATTTATTATGAAATATAATATTTTTAATATTCAAAATACAACTTTATATTTTATATGCAATTACACCAAAAAAGCTAATGTCTTTTTTGGTAAATTTAAGATTGAAAAAGCTATTATGATAACAATATCCAAACACTATTATTTTTATCCAAAAATTATTCTCCAAAAATCATTTTTACCTCATAAATCCCAAAAGCTATTCTCCAAAAACTATTTTTACCTCATAAATCCTAAAAGCTATTTTCCAAAAATCATTTTTACCTCGTAAATCTCAAAAGTTATTCTCTGAAAGCTACATCCAAACGGCTGAGCACATGTACACTTTTCCTTTTCTATTATAGAGAGGCATTTGGTCTTTTAATTCAAAAACTCTTAAAGAGATGTGAATAAGAATTTGTTAAAAACGTGAACCTAAATTTGGATCTTGATATTTCGACTGTATTTATATAGGATTCTCCTCTTTTTATTTATTTATTTTACATGTTTCCTATTTTTTTAAAATAAAAATTAAATCATTAAATTAAAATTGTATTAAAAAAATATAACTCAAACAAATTGTACAGAGGCAGAGGAGGAGGACTAAGCTCGGTTGGAGGTACAGATTCTTTGTCCAGAATCAAGATCGAAAGCATTCCTTTCCAGGCATCTTCTTCTTTCTTGCTGTTTAGGTATAATCTTTCTCTGTAATTACGCTATCTGCTCTGTGACCTTTCTTCAATTCACCGATTTATTAGCTGTTTATAAATTTGTTCCGAAATCAGATGCCTTGCAATTCTTGACGAATTTTCGGTGACGATTGGGATTTTTAATGGCCTGGTCAGTTATTTTTTCATACTCTATATTATTCTACTACATATGATCTCGCATCTTTCCTTTTTTTTGCCTGGTTACGGGTTTTTCTCGTTTCTTCACTGCCTAAGCTGTGATTGTTTACCATTTTAACAATTTTATTTGATTATTTGGCCTCCCTTTTGCGCAAGCTGGGGGACGAAGCATCTAAAACGTGAGGTTAATTTTCAATAGCCGTAGATGAGAGCTTTCCATATTAATAAGGATTCTTAGAATTAAATGTCTGAAGAATTATTTGCATTGTCCTAATATTTGAGACTTGTAACAGAAGCATTATGCGTGCCTCAGTGATGATTTAGACGTATAATGCAGCTGGAAAATAGAACAATACTCTGTTAATCCGTTTTAAGCAAACAAAAGAACTTATTACTTGATGTGGAAGGATTCTTTGGCTTTGTTTCTTATACCTTTGTTTATGCTAGTTTCTGAGAAAAGACCTAGTACTGGTATATTAGCTTGCTTAATAGAAATTATTAAATCTCTGGTTTGTCATAGTCTTGGAAAAAACATATTCCAATCATGATTTGAGTCAGTATTACTTGTATAATTTATTGTATATTTAAAAGTTCTGAAATTTCTGTTTAATTTGCAGTGGTAACAAGTATTCAATGGTCTTTGTCATTCTGTTGTAGTGTTAATGAAAGGAGCTGCAGTTGGACAAATTTTACACTTATATCAGATATTTGATGGGGATTAACTGAAGTTCCAAATAGTACTCAATGCCAATGGTAAACCCAAAGTCAAAAATGTCTGGTCGTCCAAAAATCTGCTACAGACCTATACTACCATCTGACCTTGACACCATAGAGCATTTACATGGAAAACTCTTTCCTATCAGGTGAGATCTCTCTAAATATTTATAATTTTAAATTGTCCTTATGATGAGTGACAGGAATTGTGCTAACTTGATATTTCAAATTTAAGGTACGAGTCATTATTTTTCCAAGATGTTGTAAATGGGCATGACATTGTGTCATGGGGAGCTGTGGACCGTAGTCGGCCTGAGGGCCAAAGTGATGAACTCATTGGATTTGTAACAGCACGAATTGTTCTTGCAAAAGAAAGCGAGGTTGGTCCCGTTACATACAATTTTATGCCTTTTCCTAATTGCTTGGAGCATTTTCAGAAGTTAAATTGTCAACCATTGGTAGCAGTCCAGCTGGACAAAAAAAACTGAGATGTTTAGATCTTCTGTTACTTCCTGTAAAGACGTCTTTTTATGGGAATGTGACTTAAACTGCTTATTGCTTGCATTTATTTACTTGGTGGCAATATATGTTGTGTCAGAAATTGTTGATGGGAATCTTCTTTAAGGTGAATTCAACCTATCATTTTATCCAAGGATAAGAAATTTAACTGTAAGCCATGGTTATGCAGAGAGAAACTTGGAAAAAATCATATTCCCTTAACATCCTAATCCTAACCAAGCTTGGCTTAATGTTGTATGAATCTTGTTCTTTTAAAGATTTGATTATGTCTCACTTCGATATCAAAATTTTATAATATATTATAGAGTACGTCCTCCTTAGAGTACAACTGTTTGAATGCTGAACTTTTGGATGATCATTAATTTAAGTTTTTCACCAACAAATATTATTTTCACAGATAGTGGATATTCTTGGATATGACTCATCCAAATCAGATCAAACCTTAATTTATATTCTGACGCTGGGAGTAGTGGATGCATATAGAAATCTCGGAATAGGTATGAGATTTTTTCACTTTACTTTAGTTTGAGTTCTTGGTGGTATAGTCTGTGGTTCAATTTCTGCTTGATCTGCAGCTTCTTCACTGATTCGGGAGGTCATAAAGTATGCTTCAAGCATTCCAACCTGCCGTGCTGTTTACTTGCATGTAATTTCTTACAATAACGCAGCAATCTTTCTATACAAGAAGATGTCTTTCAAGTGTATAAGAAGACTGCAAGGATTTTATTTAATCAATGGACAGCATCATGATTCTTACCTATTTGTGTACTACGTGAATGGGGGCCGATCAGCTTGCTCACCTTTGTAAGTACACAATACCCTTTACACCTTGATTTGCTTAAACTAACCTTACAGTTCTTGAATGAGCCCTTTGATATGGATGGTGAAAATGTTGTTGCCCCTTTTTTTTGTACGATTTAAACATGAGTTTCTGGAGTTTGAACTATTCTGGTCCAAACTGATTAAGTTGGATGAGTAAGAACCTTGTGTATGCTTTATTGATTTATAAATGTTTAGGCTTGAATGTTTTCCAAACACATTTTATATTTTTGTAGTAAATTGTTTTTTTTATTTGGGTTAAGGTGCAAAAATGCACATGTGCTTTACCTCGAAGAGCGCCCAACACCAAGTGCTTTTTTTAGGTGCAAAAGTGCACACGTGGTTACAAATTAGGTGCAAGAATACCGTTTGACTGTTAAGTTTGATTTTGACCGTTAAGTTTGATTTTTTTGCTAATTAGACGATGACGTGGCATTTCAAAGATGCAAAAACACACATATGGTTTAGTAAAAAGAGCGTCCAACACCAATTAATGATATTATTGTTACAGGCCAACGTTTTACCTGATATACAAGAAGAAAACAGCAGAAGGGTTTCAATCATACCCTTATGTGGTTGCTCTTTTCAGCTGCATGCTTTGGATTTACAACGCACTTGTTAAGAACAACGCAACCTTACTTCTCATCACCATTAACTCTTATGGAATCGTCGTCCAGGTCATCTACCTCTCCATTTTCCTCTTCTACGCTCCCAAGAAGCTCAGGGTACATACATACATATGTACTTACGTCCATAGAATTAATCAATATATATATGTGTGTGTTTGTGGCTTTAATTATCTGATTAATTAACTTTTCCTTTCTATAATAAACAATATTCACAACTTGGGTCGATTAAGCTTCTTTTGTTGCTGAATGTGTTTGGGTTCGGAGCCATGCTTCTGTCTGCACTGTATATTTCCCATGGAAACACACGTTATCAGATTATACAATGGATTCGCCTCGTGTTTGACATCAATGACTTCGATGCTCCTCTCTTAATCATAGTATTAATAATCAATTTGAAGAAGAAGGTTCATACAATGATTAAGAGAGGAGCATCGAAGTCACTGATGTCAACCATGAGGCGAATCCATTGTATAATCTGATAACGTGTGTTTCCATGGGAAAGATACAGTGCGGACAGAAGCATGGCTCCAAACCCAAACACATTCAACAACAGAAGAAGCTTAATCAGCACAAGCTGCGAATATTGTTTATTACAGAAAGCAAAAGTTAATTAGTTAGATAAAGCCATATATATATATATATATATATATATATATATATATATATATATTGATTAATTCTATGGACGTAAGTACATATGTATGTATGTACCCTGAGCTTCTTGGGAGCGTAGAAGAGGAAAATGGAGAGGTAGATGATCTGGACGACGATTCCATAAGAGTTAATGGTGATGAGAAGTAAGGTTGCATTGTTCTTAACAAGTGCGTCGCAAATCCAAAGTAGGGAGCTGAAAAGAGCAACCACATAAGGGTATGATTGAAACCCTTCTGCTGTTTTCTTCTTGTATATCAGGTAAAACGTTGGCCTGCAACAATAATATCATTAATTGGTGTTGGACGCTCTTTTTATCAAACCACATGTGTATTTTTGCAACATTGAAATGTCACGTCATCGTCCAGTTAGCAAAAAAAGTCAAACTTAACGGTCAAACGGTATTTTTGCATCTAATTTGTGTGCACTTTTGCACTTAAAAAAAGCACTTGGTGTTGGGCGCTCCTTGGGATAAAGCACATGTGCATTTTTGCACCTTAACCCTTTTTATTTTGGCATGGGATAGTACTATGTAATTCATTTCAGAAGGAAAGTCTTGTCATTAAGCTTCCTTAGGAGTATGTGATGTTGGTGAATGTTATAAAATGTTGATGGCCTTATGTCTGATAAGGCCAAAAAACAATAATCCTGTCTTCAATCTTTAGGGCTTACTTGGGAGTCAAAATGTTATGTATAGAAAGGATGAAAATTGTTAGTCTTGTCTCTGGACCAAAAGAGTAATAGAAAGGGACCATCACTGTTGAGTAATATTAACTTGGGCATAATAGACACTGTATGTCTCTTGTTTCATGCAAGGGAAAGGCAATGCTTAGGAGTAGTTATTAAGGAGGAAGTTGTCCCAAGTCAGAGATTATTGACTGGCTTTCAATTTCAAAGTAGGATTTTTATATAATGATGGAGCGGATGTTGTGCCTTGTAACAACTACTTAGCTTGGAAGCTTGTTAGGATTTTATTCTGGTGCTCATATCATATCATTTTTCACTTTTCAGGGAGTTCCTCACTGGAATAGTAAGCTACATGAGGAGCGGCTTCAAGTCAATCGCTACGAGGCTGTGCAGGAATGGGGAGAGGAAGATTTCAAGGTGGGCAAAATGTAAAGAAAATCATTCTGTTGTATCATCAACACATAACAAGAAAAACATGGCAATTGAGTGTACTAGATATGAGTGTGTTTGATTCCCCCGGCCCCCTAATTGTTGGTCTGTTTGTTGTTCCCTGTATAATAATTATACATCATTACATCCTTACTTTCTTTCCCTCTAGAAAATATCATATTGAAACGTAGGATAACATCTACTTATTAAACCATCTTGTCATGTTAATAAAGCTCCACGTGTTCTGTTAAACGTTATGCTGATTCTCTGTTAAGTGCTGCAAGCAATTACACTTGTGATCCCGTGGATCGTTCTTGTCTCTGCCCCGGAAAAAAAAAAAAAAAAAGAGCCGGTTTGGAAAAGCATCATAAGCCCAAAAAAGTCCATCAGAAGTGAAAACTTGTTTTCTGAGTATTTGGGAAAGCTCCACCATGTGATGGGCTTCAAGGACTGAAGCTACTTCTGGGCTGAAGGAACTGATCCCATCACAGTAGCTTAGACCTTTTATTTTTAATTTTTTATCTCAAATAATCAGATTATATATATATATATATTAAATTCATGTCCCTTTCAGTCATTTTCTATCTCAATTATCTTTTCAAAAGCTATGCCAAACAAGTGCTCATCAGGAGAAAAACAACTTCTGTCACTGCTATTCCAAATATAAATCATATCATATCAAGAAAAGTTCAGCAGAAAAAAAGTCCATCAGAAACAAAAACTACTTCTACTACCGCTATCCCTTTGTCAACTAGTGATCAAGAACTTCCAATTTAGTTTTGCTGTAACTGTAACTGTTGTATTATGCACAGGAATTTTACCTACTTGATAATTCAAGAGTTTCCTTGGCAGATATTTTTTGGTGTGCAATGCAGGTTTTTATCTATGTGTATGTAGGTGGGTGGGATTAATTTCAATGGACCAAAGCCAAGTAAACAGGTCGTAAGATCTTGAGATTTGATTCCTTAACATAAAGTTTTAATTTTTAGCCTATCAAGACTGGTTTTTTCGGTTTTAAGCCTATCAAGATTGCCCTGCTCGTAAAGGGTTTGACGGTCCCTAATGTGTCTTTCACTGATGCTCTTTAATGTTTTTTCTAAAAATCTAACTTTACAATTTTTTTTTTCTCTGGATCATTATATGCTGCATAATATAAGTGACATTTTGATATCTTAAGATTATAAAGTGATGCAATTTTAAATATTCTATGATTTTTCAAAGGAAAAAAAAAAAAACTCTTAAGTTCTGTAATTTTGATTTTCTTAAAAAAATTATAGTAGAATATTTAAAACACACAATTTATAAAAGTACTAGAAAAAGGCACATTAAAAGCCCCAAGGCCAGACTGGAAGGTTGATGCAGACTAAATATATTAAAAAAAAAAATTGAAAGTTCCCTTTTTTCTTCAAACCACTTTGTTTGATCACATGCACACTCGCACGCGGGTTGATAAGTCGAACCAAAAAACTAAAATGAATTCAGTTTTGGTTTGGTTTTGTTCACCCAAATGTTGTCTTAAGTATGATAGTTAAAAACTCGTTTTATTACTGCGATTTTATGTTTTTAAGATTTTTTTCATTAAAACGAATTTATTAATTTTCCAAACGCTTTTATGTTTTTACGATTTCTTACGATTTTTTTACGTTACGATTTTACGTTTTACGATTTTTCATTCTCCTTCCGTTTTCAGGTAAAATCTACGTTTTTACTACCATGGTCTTAAGCCTTCCTTATCAGTGTATTTCGCCACTAGCCAATGGGCAGCAGTAAAAAAGAAGACTAAAATACTAATATAATGTATTGTTTAATTGTTTACAGGTTCTATGAATATAAAACGTATTGTTAATAATATGATTCATATAAAAATTAGGGGAAAAAAAGAAAATACCACTTGAACTATGTCAAATCAGTAATTTTCTATTAAAATGATTTGTCAATTGCTATATTCTTATAAACAACAAGATTAATTTGAGATTTTGAAGTTCATGTGGTATTTTGTTGTCCTTTTCCCTAAATATTATTATTCAGGTAAAAAATTAAAAAATTGGCAAATTGCATTTAGGTCTGGGTAAGAGAAAATACGAAAAATGGTCCCTTGAGATATCAAAATTACATTTAAGTCCCATGAGACTTTTTTGCAATAAATTCTAATTCCGGACTTGTCAATAGACGCCATGGACTTTTCAGTGTAAGCGTCAATAGACTTGTCAGTAGATGCACATGGACTTATCAGCAGACGCCCATTGATTTGTTAGCAGAATTAGAATTTATTATAAAAAAGTTTCAATGACATAAATGTAATTTTGAGATTTAAGGTATCATTTTGTCATATTTTCTCTTGTCTGGGATGTAAATGCAATTTTCCTAAAATTCTTTGCCTTTTGTTCTTCTTTTCGTATGCGTAAACACTTATAATTTGTTAGTGAAAAAAAATACTTGTTAGTTAACTTTTATCGTTTATGGTTTATTTCGATAAGATTTACACAATTTATATCCGTTTATAATTTTATATTTTTTATAATAATAATTTCTATAATTACAATATTGAAATTTTACACAATTTATTATATTAGTAAGATTTAATAATCATTAAAAATACTTTAATGACATAAATAAAAATCAAAATTCAACTATAAATATAAAAATATCAAACCAAAAATCATTTTAACTTTAAAATCTTAAATAAATGATTTTATACTCTTATAAATTGTCAATTGCTATACTCTTATAGATAATATTTATAATATTGTAGGCAATCAAATTGATTTAAAATCTTGAGATTCGCAATTTCTTGTCTTTTTTCTTATAAATATTTTAATAAAAAACAAAGTAAATTAAAAATTAAATCAAACCGCGGTCTCTCCCTAGGTTTTCTTCCGAGTCGCCATTGCCTTCCAGCCCTCATTGAAGGAAGGAAAATGGGTCGAGCCCGTTTAGATCATAAATTTAAAGGGTCCTCATTGTGCTTCTGTTTTATGTGCTTCTCCTCTTAAGAAGCATATAAAAAAATATTGATACATTTTTTTTAAATTTTTTTATATATTTTATATATTTAGATTAAATTATATATTGCATGTTGAAATATTTTTTTACACCTAATATCTCAAATTAATTAATTTTCAGTCTTACATTCATAAATATTTTTTCTGTAACACCAGTATCCTATAAATTAATTAAATTAAGATATTAGGTGCAAAAAATATTTTAGGATACAATATATAATTTAATCTAAATATATAAAATATAAAAAAAAATTATCAATATTTTTTTATGTGCTACTTAGGAGGAGAAGCACCTAAGAAGCACGTAAAAGAGGAGGATTCAAATTTAAAAGGGTTGAATTTAAGATTTTTACTTTTTTTTGATCGAGCTGATCAAATTTACTTAAAACCAATTTCCTTCTCCACATTTCTCCCTCTTCTTCTCTCGCTCTGCTCCAAGGCATGGCCGCCAAGCCGCTGCCACCATCGCCACCGTCCCTCTCCCTCCTCTGCGCCCCTCTTCCTCACGCCACCACCCCAGCCACCACCCTACTCCCTCCCCATCCAGCTACGTCCCAGCCACGACCCACCCAGCACCGATCGAAGACCATCACGACGCCAAAGCTTAGACAATCAGTGTGAGTTATCTTTTGATATATTCTAATTAAGAGTAGTAGAATGTTATTTATATGGTTTTTGATTTTCAATTTTTAGGTCGGCGATTTGCCTTTGATCTATCTTTTGGTATTTGAAAAAATGATTTTGTGATCTGCTGCGATTTGGCAAATCAGCTCTTCTGATCTGCTGCGATTTTGTGATCTACTGCGATTTTGTGATCTGGCTTTGATCTGCTGCGATTTGGCTCTCTTATGCGCAATTTCTTCTGTGTTTTTTAGTTTTTGATTGGATTTTACTGTGGCATATGATTTTGGTGAAGGTATTTTAAATTTTGCAAGCTCCAATTGGTTGGTGGGTGAAGGAATTTAATTAAACCACTTTATACCCATTTTAGAATTAAGAACCATACATCACACTTTCACATGGTTCTGATCTCAATTTCCATAATTTACAGTAAAAGCAGAGTGAATACAGAGGCGTGAGCTATAGATAATCTCTTTACAATTTCTCATAGCGCCTAGAGCTCAGTGGATTTTCTTTCTATACCTAGATGCTCCAACTGAAACTAAATAAAATACAAGCACTAAATAATCCCAACAGTGGGCAGATACAATAACCAAAAATGCATGCATCAAACTTCACCAAGTTGTGGTACTTTTGTCATTATCCTTCAAAATCTTGAGTGCTCTTTTCTATCAGTTGAAACCAGGAACTGGGTTTTAGCATCAGAAGTGGTTTTAGACTTTTAGCATCAATGGACCCTTAGAAGTAGTGTGTTGTACCAGATCAAATCTTCTGCTTTCTGATAGGGCTCTGCCCTAAATGTAAATGCAACAGTAGAAAATAAATGCAAGAGGATAGCACTTGAGGGAAATACTGAGGTTTTGCTATTAAATGCTTTGGAACCGAGTTGGTGTTACAAAAGGGAACTTCACTGATTCTGGCTTGAACCCTATTCCCTAATACAAAATGGGGAACACAATGAACTGAACACACATAGCAAAACCAGGTCCCTCACTGGTGTTCGAGAGACCAGCCCTCTCCTCACTTCCATCTGACTCTCAAAACATAGTCTGAGTGCTCCCAAAAGCCAGATACAAAATATTAGTAGCTCTAGAAAGTGAGAAGTGACCCATGTGTCTAGCCTGAGTCTAGAGCCATTTAACAACATTATTTCTCTGACCCTTGTATCCCCTTGACTTTCATTTTATAGGTCTGAGTAAAACCAGCAGCTACATCACGGTTAGTGAATGCACGTGGTGCATTTAAAGAGATAGAAAAGGATGGAAATAAGATTTCTTTCTAATAGATTCGATGAATTTGCATGTTATAGATGTCATATGATAGAGGTTAATGAATTTGTATCTTATAGATTGATCTTTATGAATATTGTGATGTTTGATTGTTAGTTGCTCATTTATATCCAATATGTGATTGTGGATGGGTATTGACTTGTTTGTGTTTGGACTTGAATGGATGAATTTTGAATCCGTAAGTATTTCAACCGGACCGTTTCAAGTTTGAAAACAGTTTTTTAAATATTTAATTACGTGATGAAAATATGAATATTGCATAGGCGTCATTTGTTGACTTGATTTCAGGTTGAATCTAATGATGTTGGGTAGTTTTCCTAAACTAGAGGCCCTAGATTCAAAGATTTGGGTGGGATGGAGAAGGTGCTGGAGGAATTGAAGATGGAAGTAAGTGTTCCTGTTTATCATCCACGGTTGCCAAGAAAGAGTGAGATCAATCACAGGATTTTGTTACATGGATCCCAGGGTCTGGCAAAACCACCCTGGCTCTTGCTATAGCTAATGAGACTGGTTTTCCGTTGTATCATATATCAGATACAGAAGGGGTTCCAGAGTTTCAGGTATGAATGTTACTATTCTATGTATTTACTTATTATTGAAATTTTATTTTTGTTCTGGGGTAATCCTGATTTTTCTCATGCTCGATCTATAGAGTTGGTTTTTAGAGGAAAACTTCAAAGCTGATTTCATTGGAATTGGTATTATCTAAAGATAGTTGATATTTGAGGTGAAATATGTGAGGTGCTATATAAGTGCTAATAAAGAACCATGCTTATTGGAATAAGTTGAGTCAGGTACAACAAAATTTCCGGTTGATTGCAACTTTTGATAAACGTGCCGTGGCAAAAAAAAAAAAATGATGCAGCCTGTAACGTTGATATTAAGTAGCAATTAGGATCTTTGGATCGTGATTGGTGATTACAGCTTGTTTTTATATTACAGTTATCTTGATATTGATGTGGATACTTAGAGTTGAGTTGAGATTTCTTCGATATGTAACTTAGGAATTAGGAAGTTAAAGTTGTGGATTTTCATATTCTATTTTACTTTTCTAGTTGTAAAGAACTTAACCTTTTATCATAAGTGATATTTCTAGTTAATTGGTTGGGACTTGGGATTTGAAAAATGAATGTGTATTTTGGCTAACTAATGTCATTGTTGCCACCGTTAAGCCTTTATATATGTAATTTTTCTTACTAATCATCTGATAAATACTTTAGAAGCATATGAAGAAAACATTAGGGAGCTTTTACATGAATAATTCTTTTCATTGTTAGGTTACCAGCCTTGTCAGCTAGAGCTGCCAAATCTACTCCAACAAAACCTGGTGTAGGCCAAATGAGCCCTCTAGAGTTAGATTGCGAGTAAGCACAAACAAGATCTCCTCCTTAGCATATTCATTAAGAACACCAAGAAAAATTTCACCGTCAAATCGCCGGGGCCTTCTCAGGGCACATTTGCTCGTAACCTAGAAAAGACTTGACACAATTGCTGGCTTCAATGGATCAATCAAACAGGCTCTTACAACCAGCTGGTAGTTCAGAAAGTTCTTATGCTCGTCCTGCCTATATTCTTGTTATCAGAGCTACAAATAGGCTTGATGCTGTTGACACTGCCCTGAGAAGGCTTGGGCGATTTAACCGTGAAATTTTTCTCGGTATTCCTGATGAATATGCTAGGGAGGAGATATTGGTTACCAGAAGAGATGGATACGCTTGTCAACCGAATGTCAAATTTCGAGGTGCTTTGGATTGATTTATATTCATATTCTTTGTTCCTTCCTTTGATAAATGCCGCCAAGAGTTTTTTTTCTTGCCTCTCAAATTATATCTACATTATCATGTCTGTTACTCAAATCAAGCGTTATTCTCAGAACGGGCTATGCCTATGTACTTCCATTTATTTACGGTTATGGACATCTTAGTTGTTTGATTAGAATAAGTTTTGCATCAGGATTTTTCATTTCAATAAATTCATGAATGTTTAGTAAAATTTGCCTTTATCATTTATCATATTATTTTAAAAAATGTGGACAACCATTATAATTCATCTGGGTATTTTTGCAGGAAGCAGTCAAATTGGTTCAAGCTTCAACAAGAGAAGAGAAGGGTTTTCTTCCATTCCTAATGTAAAATGGGAAGATATTGGTGGGCTTGATCTTCTAAGACAAGAGTTTGAGGATTATATTGTTAGACGCATAAAATATCTAGATGATTGTAAGGTAGTTTTGATTCTGGGGAGTTGGCTGACTTTGATTGACATATAGATGAATGAAGCAGCGCTGGCCACTTCTAAAGAGAAGTGGGCATCAACAGAGAGAACTTCGGATGAATTGACCATCAAGTTCAGCCATTTTGAGAATGCTCTCACTAAAATCTCTCCCGAGTCCACATTATATGCTTATTTTTACATGCTACTTACCTGCTTCTACTTGTAAGCTTCTCATTATCAAGATTTATCTCTTTCTTGGAAACGGTGCTTACACATAGAAGCAAGTAAGAATCATGTAAAAATGGACATATAATGTGGACTCGGGAGAGATTTTAGTGAGAGCAGTCTGAAAATGGCTGAACTTGATGGTGAATTCATCCGAAGTTCTCTCTGTTGATGCCCACTTCTCTTTAGAAGCAGCCAGCGCTGCTTCATTCATCTATATGTCAATCAAAGTCAGCCAACTCCCCAGAATCATTACCACATTTTTTTGTTAGACATTTCACATATATTGTTGTTGTTGCGATCAAAATCAGATTAGACTAACTGATTCGACTAAAAAAGCAGATACATGCCAATGCAGCAAGATCAGCACCACTGAGATTTTCACAAGCTTCCATTCTTCCAAGGGCACATAAATCCACGCTGTTATCAATTGGCTTCTTCCTTGCAAGAGCTTTTAAGATCAAGCCTCGTTCATCTGAGCTTGGTAGAGGAACATACAGAAGTTTGCCTAACCTACAATTAGTCATTAACAATGGTTTTCAAAAACGAATTAGTGTTCCCTTACCTATATTATAAAATGATAGTAACAAGCAACCAATTATCCCAAAGTCTTAGGGAAGAATAGAAAGATAGAATCTAAAAGATAAAAAATTGTTTATAAAGTTCAGCTAATTCAGTGATTTTCTACTTCACACGTCCACCTTAACTTAAATAATCCCACAATTCAATAAAATAATTTCAGTCAAAACTACCTTATAATCATCTGGATGTTTTATGCGTCTAACAATATAATCCTCAAACTCTTGTCTTAAAAGATCAAGCCCACCAATATCTTCCCATTTTACATTAGGAATGGAAGAAAACCAATTTGATTGCTTCCTGCAAAAATAACAGCTCATATTATTATAATTCTATATGGTAGATTAGTTATGTGGAGAAATTAAAATTTTATTATTTTTATAAAACAACAACTTATGGGAAAAAATTGCGTTTTTTATTTTTCTAAATCATAAAGTTTATGTTTTTTAAAATTATGAAATTTAAATTTCTTTAGATGACTCATTTGCCATGTATAATTAAGATGAGTTGATGTATTTTAATTAGTTAGAATATAAATTAGGTAACACTTATAGAGTATATAAGTATTTCTCATTTATAAGCTATTTCAAACCTACCATGTGGCTTATGGTAACTTATTTGACAATAATGTCATTTACTTCTACATCATTTTTGGACACGGCTTTGGTCTGCTGTAGAGTACCATCCGCTGCCCTCCAATACACAAAACAACGTCATTTTTGGCCAAAAACAATGAGTAAGTTCCCTTTTCTAAAAAAAATAAATTAATTAAGACACTGAATGATACTAAAAAGATACTGTAGGATAGTAACTGATACTAAAAAATACGTCATGATCTTAAAAAAATTATTTAGGATCTGGAAAAAATATTTTTTTCCAGTACCGTTCAATATTATGAAGTATCTCTATAGTACCAATTAGTACCCTGAAATATTTTTTTCCAGATCCTAAGATAATTTTTTAAGATCATGACGTATTTTTTTCAGTACCAGTTACTACCCTGAAATATATTTTTAATATCATTCAGTACCCTAATTTTTTTTTCCTTTTAGAAAAGGGAACTTACTCATTGTTTTTGGCCCAAAACGACGTTGTTTTGTGTATTGAAGGCAACGGATGGTCCTCTGCAGCGGACCAAAGCCGCGTCCATCATTTTTAGCCTCTTCCTTTTTTTGGTAACACGGACAATTTTATTAGAAGGGAATTTTACCAGGAAAATAGTGTAGAGAGATAGACAAATCTATATGCCTCATCCCACTCAATACCACCACAAATAGAACTATCATATTCTCTGAAGAAAAATAATAATATTACCATCAGCCAAAACATTATCTAATTTAAAGAGAATCATATTAACTGAGTTCTTGAAGAAGTTTTAATTCTTCTCTACCATTGGTTGCAAAATGATGATTATTGAGGATCCATAAGTTATGTTAATAGAATCCAAATATCAATTGTTAATGAAAGTTAGTTCCCTCATAAGTAGACAACTTATTACTCCCTCCGATCCTAATTATATGACATATTTAACCGATTTTGGCGGAATTAAGGATAGAGGTTAAATTAGTTTATTTTACTCATTTTCCTAAAATGTCTTTATATAAATTATGCACTTCAACTACCTTATTGATTTCACATAATCCCTCATTCATATAAATATGGGTATTTTAGGAAGAAATTGACAAAAATTAGAATGTTGTCCTATAATTGGGACCAAAACAAACTCCCAAATGTTGTCTTATAATTAGAACTGGAGAAAGTATCTCATAAAGACATGAATTCATATCTTGCTTCTAATATGAATATATGATGTTTTTTCTTATGGATAGATAATATATAAATACTAGAGTATGTTAACTTTATTCTACGTCTTATCCAATACAGAGCAAGGGAAATACAGACTACAGGGTGACTTGTCTGATTTTAGTTTCTTTCCAATACTGAAAATAATGAAAAGTTATATTTATGAATCACCCTCACATATACACACTCACACACATATATGTATATAAGAATAAACAATGGAACATGCAGAGTTGGAGGAGCTTCAGAGGTCACTTTGGCAACAGCTGGAGGAAGTCCTGACACAAGAATCTCTAATATGGGCTCAAAAATCAAGAAGCGACTGGGTAGTGGATGGAGATAGGAATACTCGATATTTTCACTCACGTGCAAATGGGAGGAGGAAGAGGAATCATATTGGAGCATTGAAAGGAAGTAATGATGTCTGGGTCTATGATCCTGATTTGATTAAGGAGATGATGGTTTCTCATTTCTCGACGGTGTTTATGGAGGAACAGACGAGGAGGTCCCCTCTGTGTTGTACCTTCTCCTTCCCAGATATTGACTCTGCTGAGTTAAGCAGTTTGGGTAGAAGCATTACTGACATGGAAATTAAGCATGCCTTATTTAGCATGGGAGCTTTGAAGGCGCCGGGGCCGGATGGGTTAAATGCTCTGTTTTATCAGAATCAATGGCCGGTGGTGGAGAGATCTGTCTGTGAGCATGTTAAATCCATTTGGCTCTCCCCTGCCAAAGTGGAAACCGTGAATGACACTCTGATTGTGCTGATTCCTAAAAAAGATCATCCAGAAGTGGTAAAAGATTTCCGCCCTATCAGTCTTTGTAATGTGATATTTAAGATTATTACTAAAGTAATCGCTAACAGAATCAAGATGGTGTTACCAAAGGTTATTAGTCCTCATCAGTGCAGTTTTGTTCCTGGTAGGCACAGCTCAGATAATATTATTGTTGCTCAGGAAGTTATCCATTCGATGCGAAATATGAGGGGGAAACGGGGGTATATGGCCATCAAAATAGACTTGGAGAAAGCTTATGATCGTGTTAACTGGGCGTTTCTCCGGGACTGTCTCCTGGACCTGAAGCTACCTAGTGCTTTGATTGACATCATTCTTTGTTGTGTCTCTACTCCAAGTATGCAACTGTTGTGGAATGGGGAGCGAGCAGGTTCTTTCTCACCTTCTAGAGGAGTTAGACAGGGAGACCCCCTGTCTCCATACCTGTTTGTTATTTGCATGGAGCGTCTGGCTCATCTGATTCAGGAGCGGATTGGAAGAGGGGATTGGAGGCCCATCAATCTAACCAAGGGTGGCCCGCCAATTTCCCACTTGTTTTTTGCAGATGATATTGTCCTTTTTGTTGAAGCGTCTGGAAAACAGGCTACCGAGGTTAGAAATTGTCTTGATAATTTCTGTATGGCATCAGGTTTGAAGGTAAATGCGGCCAAAACTCGGGTGTTTTTCTCTAAAAATGTGAACCACATAAGAAGAACAGAGCTTTGTGATACACTTGGATTCCAAGTTACTCCTGACCTTGGGAAGTATCTGGGAGTCCCTCTACACCATAAACGAGTAACCAAGGGGAGCTATCAAGGTATTGTTGATAAGGTGCGTAACAGGCTATCTGGATGGAAGGTGAATGCATTGTCTCTGGTAGGTAGAGCTACGTTAATCTCTTCTGTTACTTCTGCCATCTCAGGCTATACCATGCAAACTGTTTCCTTGCCTAAGGTAACGTGTGATAATATTGAGTAGCAGAATAGAAGGTTTATGTGGGGGTCTACTGCTGAGAGAAGGAAAACACATCTGGTGGCTTGGGACACTGTGTGTGTGCCAAAGAAGATGGGGGGTCTTGGGATGAAGCATCTTCATCGCCAAAACCAAGCTTACATGATGAAGTTAGGGTGGGTCCTGATCAAACGAAGGGATGAGCTATGGGTGAAGGTAGTAAGAAGTAAGTATAATTGTGGCGATGATATTCTACCAAGCATTGATCTAACAAGACGGGGATCTAATGCTTGGTCGGGGATTAAGAAGTCTTGGGAGAAAGTGTTGGCAGGTACTGTCATTGATACAGAATCCGGGGCTGTTAGATGGAGACATGATCGGCATGGGGAGTTTAACATCAAATCAGCGTATCAAGCCTTATCTGATCTCCCAGTGGGGGAGGAACGGTCCTGGCAACGTATTTGGAAGTTGCAAGTAATGCCTCGGTGCAAAACTTTTTTGTGGCTTGCTTTGCATGACAAACTTCTTACTAATGCAGAGAGAGCCCGGAGAGGGATAGGAGGGGATGGTAGCTGTTCTGGGTGTGGTGCAGAATCTGAAAGCCTGGTTCATGTGTTGCGTGATTGTCCTGATGCAAAGAGACTTTGGTTGGCGGTAGTGGATCCGTTGACTAGGGGTCGATTCTTCCAGTTGGAGGTTCAACCTTGGATCAAACATAACATCCATCGAGTTCATGATCGAGGGAAAGGGGGTTGGTGTGAGTTGTTTTCCACAACCTGCTGGCTGATTTGGCAACGACGGAACACCAGGATTTTTGAGAATATATCGACTAGTAATGAATCACTAATCATTAGAGCCAAGTCTATTATGTTCGCTAGTTCAAAGGTGAGAGAGCGACTACAGGGGGTCAACCTCAATAGTCATTGTGTCCGGTTAAGAGGTGGAGCATGGGTACCACCGAGTCCTGGCTGGGTCAAGCTAAATGTCGATGGGGCTTGCGCGGGCAATCGGATTGCTTCATGTGGAGGGATACTTCGCGATGACAATGGAACGCTCAAACAAGGGTTCATGTTTAGAGCCGAGGAACCTGCAGATAGCCTTCGAGCTGAGTTATGGGCTGTTCTCTTCGGCCTTAAGATGTCTTTGGGATCTTTGGGAACGCAGAGCGTGCTTGGAATCCGACGCCGAAGAGGTAGTAACGTTGTTGAAGAATCCTATTCAGAGGAGTCACCCGGATGTGCTTGTTATTCAAGAGATAAAGAGCATGATAGGAAGGGATTGGGAGGTGTTGGTGAGTTGGATTCCTCGGGAGGCGAATATGGCAGCTGACTATGTTGCAAAGCAAGCTTTGGATACGTGGCCTGGTCTTCATCAGTTTCATGCCGCATTTGGAGGTCTGAATACTGTCCTGGATAAGGATAAAGAATCTGTAATGTGTAGCAGTGGCTTTGGTTGAGGGACTCCCCTCCTCTTTTAGTATCAAAAAAGAAAAGAAAAGAATAAAGGTACATTAAAAAAATATTTGTTTGGTTCTTGCATTTTGAGACTCAAGTTATCGCTTCTTTATCAAAAGTAGTTTTGAGTGCTTTTTTTTTTACCTGAATGTTTTTTTAATAACAGACAATAAAAATTCTACTTCACTTACCACACTAATATTATATTATGATAGAAGATTTTACAAACTTGTTCAACTCATTCACACATCCGGGGCTTCCCTTATACTTTTAATCCTGCTAACTCTCAAACAAGGACCAACAAACATAAATATATTATTATTTTCCATTTTGAAATTTAGAGTGTAAATGATTTTCATCCCTCTCAATAAGTGTGTCTTTTGAGATTCGAACATGTATTTTTCTCCTTATTAGGATAAGGCTCGAGGCCGTTTACCTTAACTAAGAGCTTGTTGGCAAATATCTTATTACACAAGATTCTAAAGCATAAGATATTGATACAACAAAAGCTCATTAAAGTAACTTTTCTCTACCACCAAACGCTTAGGTCAGCTGGTAAGAGCCTGTCCTAGCTTAACCACGAGTCTTGAGTTTGAGATGTGGGATTGCAGCGTGCATGGATGGTAGAGGCTTTCCCTTGAAAGGAGCCATCTCGATCTCGGTCCGGATTAGTCTGGGGTTGTTGATGTGCTTAAAAAATGGTCTGCCCTGGAACACCAGATGCACTACGCAAAAAAAGTAACTTTTCTCTCTCTCTCTAAATTTACATTTAATTCAATATTACCCCATCACAGCCTTATATCATATATCTATACAAATAACAGCCTCTTGAAATAAAAATAAATAAATAAAACACTAACTAATTCCCTTGGGCCTTGATTAAAACCTAATCAACCTCAAATTATCTGTCTGGTAAGGCACAACTTGAAACCGTCTATAGTGATTAGCCAATTATGTTTTTTAATTTCTAATGGTATAATTGTTACTACCTTAAATAACTTATGTTATGAAAATTCTTGGAAAAATTGCATTTTGGTCACCGATAAGAGAAATATGACAAAATGATCCCTTAAAATCTTAAAATTGCATTTAAGTTTCATTAAAAAAATTTGTAATAAAGTTCAATTCTACTAACCAGTCTATGAGCGTATATTGACAAGTCCATGGGCGCTTACACTAACAATTCCACGGATATCCATTGACAAGTCTATGAGTATTTGACAATTGAAATTTATTGCAAAAAAGTTCCATAGGGCTTAAATGTAATTTTGATATTTCAATAGACTAGTTTTCGTATTTTCTCTTACCCGGACCTAAATACACTTTTAAAAAAAATTGAAAAGTACTATACAAAATCATGATTTTAGAGCTTAAAACCATGGTTTTGAAACCCCCCAAAAAAAAAAAACTTTTTGGGGGTAGTTGGAGCATCATCATGGGCATTGTTAAGTTAATTTGCAACTCGATATGTCCTCTCCTCTTATTACTTCTTTGTCTATTTCCTTCCCCGTTCAACGTCTCTGTAGCTGGAGAGAAAAAAACTAAAAGGAAATAAATAATAATAATGATAATAACAATAAAACTAAATTTCTCTTTCTTTTCATATATTTAGAAAACTTTCAATTGTTATTTTTACTTATTATTGTTATTTTTTTAAACTTAAAAAATTTATTTTAAATTATAATCTCACAAACAATGCCTCAAATTGATATCTCATAAGTTATTAGTTTAAGCTATTTTATCATTTATAAAATTGACTAATTTTATAATTTTGTAAACTGATTTATTTAAATTTCGTTATTTATTATGAAATTTGATGTTAAATATCTTTAAAATGGAATTTTATTACTTTATATGCAATTATTACATTAGCTATTGTCCTTTTTAGTAATTTTAGTATGAAAAACTATTCTGATAACAATATTCAAACACTATCATTTCATCAAAATCACTTTTTTTTTCCACAAAATATATTCTGCTCAGAATCTATTATGAAAAATTACTTTTAGTACTTTTTCTCCAGAAATTATTCTCCAAAAGTTGATCCATACACTCTCATCCTAATATAAAGGAAATGCATATAGACCCAAGATTGCCCCTAAAGGGTTTGAGGAGTCTCTAATTTGTCTTTCACTAATGCTCTTTAATGCTTTTTTTTTTTTTTTGTAAAACTTTAACTTTCCAAATGTTTTTCTTTTCTTCTTATCATTATATGCTACATAAAATAAGTGACATTTTGGATGCAATTTTAAATATTCTATGATTTTTCAAAAGAAAAAAAAAACTCTTTAAGTTCTGCAATTTTTATTTTTTTTAAAAAAAAAAATTATAGTAAAAAATTTAAAACACACAATTTACAAAAGTACTAGAAAAAGGCACATTAAAAGCCCCAAGGCCAGACTGGAAGGTTGATGCAGACCAAATATATAAAAATAAAATGAAAGTTCCCTTTTTCTTCAAACCAATTTGTTTGATCACATGCACACTCGCACACAGGTTGATAAGTATGAAGTATATGAATGCTTCTTCTTTTTTGCTCAAATATATGAATGCTTCTTGAGGCATGGGTAAGTTGGTATCTTCGGTTAATATTGTAATATGTATTATTTATGTAATATATTTAACCATATGATGCTATATAATCTAATAAAAAATTAATGCAAAATATAAAAAATAGAACCAAAAAACTAAAATGAATTCAGTTTTGGTTTTGTTTTGTTCACCCAAATAACGGTCTTAAGCCTTCCTTATCAATGTATTTCGCCACTAGCCAATGGGCGGCAGTCAAAGGAAGACTAAAATACTAATATAATGTATTGTTTAATTGTTTATAGTTTCTATGAATATAAAACATATTAATATTTATAAGACGTTAATAATATGATTCATATAAAAATTAGGGGATCCTAATAATATGGAAAAGCAAGGGAGAACAAAGAAGATAAATTAGGAAATACAATAAAGGCTAATAAAGACTCATAACTAGTAATTAAGACCCTTTAATCAGGAACTAATCAAGGGATCCTAATAATTGGGAGATATATTTCCTAATATTCTAACAGCTTCAAAAAGAGAGAATTTACAACGTGAGATGGAGAAATTGGGCATCAGGATTTTTCATTTCAATAAATTGATGAATGTTTAGTAAAATTTGCCTTTATCGTTTATCATATTATTTAAAAAAAATGTGACACCCATTATATTCATCTGGGTATTTTTGCAGGAAGCAGTCAAATTGGTTCAACCTTCATCAAGAAGAGAAGGGTTTTCTTCCATTCCTAATGTAAAATGGGAAGATATTGGTGGGCTTGATCTTCTAAGACAAGAGTTTGAGGATTCTATTGTTAGCCGTATAAAATATCCAGATGATTATAAGGTAGTTTTGACTGAAATTATTTTATTGAATTGTGGGACTATTTAAGTTAAGGTGGACGTGTAAAGTAGAAAATCACTGAATTAGCTGAACTTTATATACAATTTTTTATCTTTTAGATTCTATCTTTCTATTTTACCCTAAGACTTTGGGATAATTGGTTGCTTGTTATCATATTATAATTGGTAAGAGAACACTAATTCGTTTTTGAAAACCATTGTTATCATAAATTGAACAGAGTATTGTTTATGACTTGTGAACAATGCAGCTTACTATGGATTTTATTATGTATATTGATATTTATTATGCTAATCCATTTCATTCAATATTAGAGATTTGAATTGGAGAGTATATTTTACAAAAGGATTTACTTTTTTGAATATTTTGGGCTTGGTACATTTTTGTTAAGTAACAAGTCGTATCTGGATTGTCAATTTGATATTTTGTGTCTTCTTTAATGTAGCAGTCACCTTTTCAACTGTAGAATTCTATTTACATTATGCTTATGATATTACTATTATTGGAGCTTCCAGAACCATGTATTGTAATTTATATATTGATTGTATAACTAGATTACTGCTCAATTGTTCACTTTCTAATGCTCTTTCTAAAATTCATGTTACTCATCTATAGTGGATCAATTGTATGCACACGCTATGTCATGGAAAACCAGTGTCCACTTTGTTTCACATGATTGTTAATCTCTTGAAATTTAATTTTTCAGGAATTTGGGGTGAATCTTGAGGCGGGATTTTTGCTCTATGGACCACCAGGATGTGGTAAAACACTGATTGCCAAAGCTGTTGCCAATGAGGCAGGAGCTAATTTTATTCATATCCAGGTCTGTCTAAAGCCTACAGCACCATTGTCTCTGAAGTTCTGGTTTAGTTACAGGACTCTCCTCTGTCTCAAATGAAGTATTTTAGTGAATTGTCTTAATCACTTTTGTTGTAGGGCCCTGAACTTCTAAATAAATATGTTGGAGAAAGCGAGCTAGCAGTACGGACATTGTTTAGTCGTGCAAGAACATGTTCACCTTGCATTATTTTTTTTGACGAGGTTTGTGGCTGTCTCACCTTTGAATAGTGTTTATTGTGAACCCAATTTTTTCCCTACTGCGAGGAGCAGCAGAGAAATGTCTAAAATCTGGATGGTCCTAATGTCAGTCTTTCCCATTGAAATCATCATTTTTTGCATTGAATCTTTTGAAATAAACAAATATTGAAATGAGAAATATTAAAGGCCTGTGTGCTTGTCCTTTGTTAATTTATCGTCCTACAAACAAACCCAGTATAAAATTGTATGCTAATTTATCTTTTATATTTTGAATCTTCTTTAGGTGGATGCACTGACAACCAAACGTGGTAAAGAAGGTGGATGGATTGTTGAGCGACTGTTGGACCAGGTAATTACATAATGCTAACATGCTGTAAGGACAAGTACTATTTTCAGCATGGATGAAAAAGTTGACAAATATTTGCAATTGCAGTTACTTGTTGAGTTAGACGGTGCAGAGCAAAGGGAAGGTGTTTTTGTTATTGGAGCCACTAACAGGTAACTTGTTTGCCTTCTCTAATCACATTTTATATACACCCATTTGGTTTGGGGAAGGAATTTGAAAATGAAAGCATACAAATATTATTTTTGATTTCATATCTGTTTTGCTCTTATCACCATTATTTAGTAGTGTCTCTTTTTTTCTCTCAAAAATATGAGACTCGTTTACATTTAAATTGTCATTTCCTCTTTTTCCCTCTGCACTTGACAATTCTGGATACCAAGTAAGTGTTTGCTTCTCTTATGCAGACCTGAGGTGATGGACCGTGCGCTCCTTCGGCCTGGTAGGTTAGGTAAACTTCTGTATGTTCCTCTGCCAAGCTCAGATGAACGAGGCTTGATCTTAAAAGCTCTTGCAAGGAAAAAGCCAATTGATGACAGCGTGGATTTGTGTGCCCTTGGAAAAATGGAAGCTTGTGAAAATCTCAGCGGTGCTGATCTTGCTGCATTGGTATGTATCTGCTTTTTTAGTCGAATCAGTTAGTCTAATCTGATCTTGATCACAACAACAACAATATATGTGAAATGTCTGACAAAAATGTGGTAATGATTCTGGGGAGTTTGCTGACTTTGATTAACATATAGATGGACCAAGCAGCGCTGGCTGCTGCTAAGGAGAAGTGGGCATCAAAAGAGAGAACTTGGGATGCATTGACCATCAAGTTCAGCCATTTTGAGACTGCTCTCACTAAAATCTCTGCCTCGGTATTAGAAGAATGTAATTACTATTGCATTATTCTCAGCTCGTTTCTAATAGTCCTGCACTTGTGGTCCTGCATGTTAGTGCCTATGCCGTCCCTGTGGTCCTGCATGATAGTGCCTACGTCTTGCATTCTGTTTGTACGAATATTCTGTAAATCCTGCTATAGGATATTTGGCTGTGTACGTGTCATTGTATTATAGGTTGTGTTTAGTGAATTCCTAACTGTAAATATTCCTCCGGAATTATGTATTGCTGCATATAAATATGAATGAATAGCTGAGCATGATTTACGCTTCAGCATTACACACAATACACTGTATTTTCTATCTTGGTATCAAGAGCATTAGGTTAACTAGCAATGGCTGCCGCCTCCTCAGTTTCATCTGCCTCTTCTAACGACTCTGCTGCCAGAATGAATACCAGAGCTCTTACTCGTTGTTTAGCTCCTCAAGTCAGACTACCGCGATCAAGCTGGATCGTGGAAATTTCTTAGTCTGGGAATCCATCGTGCTTCCTCTGATCGAAGGAAACCTCCTCGAAGGTCACATCGATGGATCAATGTCAGCTCCGGCGAAACTTCTGTTTGGTTCACCCAGTGGAACCAGACCAAATCCTGAGTATACCGAATGGTACTCGGTCGACCGGATGCTAGTAGGTTGGTTGCGTAACACAATGACGCAAGAAGTCGCTGTCCAACTTCTTCACTGCCAAACTGCTCGTGAGCTATGGAGTGGAGCCCGTGATCTCACTTGTGCTTCAACCAAGGCTCGAATCATGGTTGTCAAAAGCGAACTCCACAATACCCGTAAGAACTCACTGAAAATGGAGGATTATTTAAACAAAATGAAGAATCTCTCGGATGAGCTTGCACTTGCCGGTTCTCCAATAGCAACGGATGATCTTATACTCCACACACTCAACGGACTTGATACAGAGTACAACGCCATAGTCGTCAAGCTGATAGATCAACCAGATCTGACTTGGGTTGATGCTCAGGGGGCTTTGCTCTCATTTGAAACTCGATTAAACCAATTGACTCATTTCTCCAGTCTCTCTATTCAGCCGTCAATCAACGCTGCCGATGGTCAACGCTCAGAAGCTTCACAGAACAGAGACTCTGGTGGCAATCGTGGAAATTCCAGAGGAAACCATCGCGGACGAGGAGGTGGTCGCTTCCGTGGACGTGGTGGTCGTGGTGGTGGACGTCCCTTTTGCATTCATTGTCACAAGCCTGGACACACCATAGCCACGTGTTACTATCGTGACGACAACTCTGGATACAATCCTCAGGCTCACTATTCTATCCCTCAAGCTCATTACTCTAACCCACAAGCTTATTATGCTAGTCCTTACTCTGTTGCAGATCCTGCTTGGTATGTGGATAGTGGAGCCAATTATCATGTGACTCCACATCCAAAACAACTTGATGAAATCAACTCTGTGGGTAAGTCTCGATATCTTACTACCTGTACTGGTGAGAAGAATAAAATCTCAGGTGTTGGCACCGCTGTAATACCATGTAATCAATCATCTAAGCTCTTTCTTAAGGACGTTCTCTATGTTCCTATGGCCACCAAGAGTTTAATGAGTGTTAACAAGCTAATAAATGATAATTGTGTCAATGTTAATTTCACTAATCGTGGCTGTGATGTGAAGGATTCGGTGACAGGCAACCTTCTAATTCAGGGAATTCCAAAGGAAGGGCTGTATCAACTGACGGAAAGAAGAACTAAAGCTCATCCACAGGCATACATGGCTGCCAGCGATAAAGCTCAATCTGAATTTGTGAAATGGCACCATGTATTAGGCCATCCTAGTGTCAAAGTTTTGAAACAAGTATTGAATAAATGTAACAAAAAGGCTCACAATCTTACTATTGATGAGAATATCTGTGAAGCCTGTCAACTTGGGAAATCGAAATTCTTGCCATTTTCACACTCTGTATCACAAGCATCCGTTCCACTTGAATTAATACACAGTGATCTATGGGGACCAGCTCCCTTACAATCTCATGGTGGACACCGCTTTTATATTCATTTTATAGACGATTTTAGTCGCTATACGTGGCTCTATCCTCTTAAGCATAAAGGAGAGGCTATACACGCTTTCAAACATTTTAAAGCTCTCGTTGAAAATCAGTTTGACTCCAAAATTAAGGCTCTTCAGTGTGACAATGGGAGTGAATATAAGCCTTTTATCTCTGTAGCACAAGAAGCAGGTATTAACATGAGATTCACATGCCCATACACATCAGCTCAGAACGGACGAGCCGAAAGAAAACATCGCCACTTGGTAGAAATGGGCTTAACTCTCCTTGCACATGCTGGAATGCCACTGGTATATTGGGTTGATGCTTTTCAATTAGCAGTATATCTGATAAATCGATTGCCCACTCCAGTTTTAAACGATCAAACTCCTCTGTTTCGGCTCTTGCAAACAGAACCTGATTATACAGGATTACAAGCTTTCGGGTGTGCCTGCTACCCATGTCTTAAGCCATACAATGAGCACAAATTTCAATTCCATAGCCAGAAGTGTGTATATCTTGGCCCAGCGTCTCATCAAAAGGGATACAAATGCTTAAGTTCGACAGGTCGAATCTTCGTTTCACGTCATGTTGTTTTTGATTCTGCTGCATTTCCCTTTCGAACAGGTTTCTTGCATCGGAATAAACATTGCCCAGACCAAGGAAGCTCAGTTCCCTTAGTTATTCAAGCTGGTTCAAGTCTCATAGCAGATGACAGTCCGTCCCCGGAACCTGTTGCCTCGTCGGAAAGTCAATCGCAAAACTCAGAAAATGCTGAGCCCAGTCACAGTTCCAGCCATATTGACGAAACTTCTGGTGTTAATAGTTCACCAGATAACAGGCCCAATAATCAACATTGTATGACAACTCGGGCCAAGTCTGGAATTGTTAAGCCCAAAACTCCTTTTATTGGATCCACCCAAATTGACACCAAACTTCCCCTAAAATCAGAATTGCCGACAGAACCATCTTCCACACACGATGCTCTCTCTTCACCGCAATGGTTCAGTGCAATGCGTGAAGAGTATGAAGCTTTGCTCCGAAATCGGACATGGACCTTGGTGCCTTATACAGATCAAAGTTGATTGACAATAAGTGGGTGTTTAAGACAAAGTATCGAGCCGACGGGTCATTACTAAAACATAAAGCACGGCTAGTGGCGAAAGGATTTCAGCAGGTGCCGGGAATCGACTTCAGCGAAACATACAGTCCAGTTGTGAAATCCACAACTATTCGAGTGATTTTGTCAATAGCGGTGATGTTCAACCGGTCGATTCGACAATTAGACGTAAACAATGCGTTTCTCAACGGGTTTCTCAAGGAAGAAGTATATATGCGCCAACGGAGGGGTTCACCGATTCACGACGTCCCCGCTCATGTGTGCAAGTGGTTAAAGCCATATATGGTCTTCGGCAAGCACCAAGGGCTTGGTTCGATCGACTGAGGTACACACTCTTAAATTGGGGTTTTCAAAATTTGAGGAGTGACATTTCATTGTTTATGTTGCAAACTCATAACCTCACTATCTTTATCTTGGTCTACGTCGATGATATTCTGGTTACAGGAAATAATCCTGTATATGTGGAAAAGTTTATTCAACAACTGAATTTAACCTTCTCTTTAAAGGACTTAGGTCCACTTTACTATTTCCTGGGTTTGGAAATATACGAGAGATGCTCGGGAATTTTTCTACACCAAACAAAATATGTTGCGAGACTTACTTAAAAATTTGGTATGAGTACTTGTGCTTGATTACCAACTCAATGGTTCTTGGGCGTTCAATATCTGCTTTAGATGGTGACCTACTAGAAAACCCCACCGAGTATAGGCGGGCAATAGGATCACTACAGTATCTTACCACCACCCGTCCAGATATTTCCTTCGCAGTAAATAAACTTAGCCATTTTTTGGCTCAACCTAGGACGGTTCACTATCAAGCGGTCAAGAGGATATTTAGGTATCTAAAAGGTACAAGTGATTTTGGCTTACAAATTAAACCAACACCTAATTCTCAACCTCAACTAATAGCTTATACCGACGCAGACTGGGCATGTGACTTAGATGACAGAAAATCTGTGGGTGGAATGTGTGTCTACCTAAACAAGAACCTTGTCTCTTGGTCCTCAAGGAAACAAAGAGTGGTCTCTAGGTCCAGTGCTGAGTCAGAGTATAGGTCCCTTGCTGATGGATCTGCGGAAATCAAATGGCTGCATTCATTGTTATGTGAAATAGGCTTGTTTCTCAAGAAACCTTCTGTGATTTGGTGTGACAATTTGAGTGCGAAGGCCTTGGCTGCAAATCCTGTCCAACATGCTCGTAGCAAGCATATTGAGGTGGATATACACTTCATTAGAGATTTAGTCTTGGCTGGTCTGATTGACATTAGGTATGTCCCTTCTATACACCAGGTCGCAGATTGCCTCACAAAACCATTGACACAAACTCAATTTGAATACTTCAGAGACAAACTCGGCTTGGTGGTGGTACCCTCTCGTTTGCGGGGGAGTATTAGAAGAATGTAATTACTATTGCATTATTCTCAGCTCGTTTCTAATAGTCCTGCACTTGTGGTCCTGCATGTTAGTGCCTATGCCGTCCCTGTGGTCCTGCATGATAGTGCCTACGTCTTGCATTCTGTTTGTACGAATATTCTGTAAATCCTGCTATAGGATATTTGGCTGTGTACGTGTCATTGTATTATAGGTTGTGTTTAGTGAATTCCTAACTGTAAATATTCCTCCGGAATTATGTATTGCTGCATATAAATATGAATGAATAGCTGAGCATGATTTACGCTTCAGCATTACACACAATACACTGTATTTTCTATCTCTCGGTGTCAGATGCGGTACGATTGATTGCCGTCCATTGAACTCTTTATTTTTTTGCCAGAATTGTTTGTATTCTTTTGCCATCTGATATTGGAATTATATATATATTTAGATTTAGTTTTGATTGAGGTTTATGCTTTATATACTTAAAATGGTTTATTTTGTTTTTTGGTGCAGCAAAAACAATACTATCAGCGATTGTCAGAGACTTTTAAGGCTGCAGCATGAGAGAAGTTTTTATTTTTTTTATTTCGCTCGTGGATCCTCATCTGTGGTTAGAATGGCTAGTGGATACTCAATAATCATCAATTTTCAACCAATGGTAGAGAAGAATTTTGGCCTCTATTCATGAACTAAGCTAATATGATTCTTTATAGAGAGATTATTCTGTGGGATATTTATATTTTCTTAAAGAGACTTTGATACTTTCATTTGTGGTATTAAGGAGGATGAGGCATATAGATAAAAATTAATTTTGATGGAGCAAAGTGCCTAAGTCTCACAAAAGCATCAAATGTTGGTAGTCATTTTTATGCACGTTTGAATACCGGGGAATGATCAGAAGATGAGGACTTGCCATCAATTCCACAAAATTACCTGAACCAAAACAACCAACATGTGCAATGGCAATGGCATGCAATTATCAAGTAACAACTGTGAAGTATGATCTTGCTCAAAACCATCTATTTAGATGAGAACATTATACAAATTTCCTCAGTCAATTTGGTAAGGGGAAAAAGTGTATGCAAAATTGCAAAATTCTCTCTCTTTTAACTTCAACTACCATAAACTTCTAACCATTATGGTAGTTGAAGTTACCATATAGTCATTCAAAAAAACATAGATTCCAAGCCTTTTTGGCGACAAGAAACTTCGATATCCTCAAGGAAGAAAGTCACTAAATCTGTTGACAAATAGTGGTCCTAAACCATGCTGTCCAAAAGTATGATCTAATGCTAGTTCCTGCAAGATATAAGAAATTTTGCAGGATTCTGGATTTGTCATATATTAACCTATCTCTAGCACAATGCAGAAGATCCAGGCTTAGCAGTTGACTGTTTGGTAGGTTGTTGCAGCCCTGGCTTTTGATCAGGAGGAGAATAAGATGGCCTGTTAGGACTAGCCTTAGAAACTTCTTCCTCTTTAATGTCAAACTGTAAAATGCAAAGATATACTTCCTCTGGTCCTTATTATAAGACACCAACTAGCAAGTTTATTTGGTCCTTTTTATAAGGCACTTGTTTATTCCTAATGAGCATTGATTATTTTTTTCCATGTCTACCCCTAGTTAATAAAGGTAATAGGTGAGAGTAATAATTAATATAATATTAGAGTTTAGTGCAATTAGTAGGGGTAATATTGAAAATTACTTAGATTCTATGACAACTTTATTGACTTTAACTACTTTTATTGGTTTATGAGAAAAGTTAGTTGGTGCCTTATAATAAGGACTAGAAGGAGTAATTAAAAATCAAAATGTTGAAGACTAGCAGATTCTTTACTGTAAAAAGAAAAGATATACATGTACAATTATTTTCACAGATCACTAAATTTTGTCTTCCAAAACAAGTATTGTTCTCCGTTTAAGTCAAGAGGTCTATTATTAGATGCACTATCAGGTAGAATTCCTTTAATGGATCCTTCTCGGGATGTTAATCCTATAAAGAGAAGACTTGGTTCTGATACCAAATGTTAGTGTCAACGTTTCACTCAAGAAAGGGGGAATTGAATGATATTAAAAATTTAAACCAAAGTTCATAAACAATCAAATCAAAGAGAAAGAGTTAGAAGAATATCACCGAAGTGTGTAGAGCGGATTATACTGGTTCAAACAAGACTCACTCCCCTCCTACTAGTTGTAATCTAACAACCACACTTAAGGTCACACTACCTTGAGATTTTACAGAAATCAAATTGTTTGTAAAACTCTCTCACAAAGTAGATAAATAAACACTGCTGAACAATTAATATCAGAAGATATTTCAAGAGAATTTATGAGCAATAAAATGAGCAGTAATCGATCATGTGCTTGGTTTGTTTCTCCATATTGAATGCTCAAGTATTTATAGTTGAACACCATTAATGATCGTTGTGAAGGTTCAAGCTTTCCGTTGTGAGTGTTCAAACTTTCCAGTAGACTTATTAAGCTTTCCGTTAGAGAAAGATTAGAGTCATTAGAAGAATTTGAGATTCGGTCGTTTTCGCTTTGTTGCAACATATCTTCACACGACATCCCTTTGGTCTGCTCTGGGACTACTTAAGGTTGGGTCACTTTCATCTTCACCGCAATAGGCCTTTCAGACGATATTCATTTGACCTGCTCTGAGATCGCTTCCGTGTGCTCTATTTTCTATCATCGTATTTAATGCTCTAACATAGTATTTTGCTTTTGAACTTTTGGAGATAATCCATGATTTAAAACATCTAAAACTCATAAAAAAATATGTTTAGTAGCATTGAGAAGTAGTATGAGTAGTAATCAAGTGTAAATAGATGTTAATCAGTGAATTTAAAATCTAGGAGACGATGATTTAGTTCAACAAGAACAGACACTTGAGTGTTGTTCCAAATACACTCGAGTAGACTTGTTGACACACTCAAGTGTTGATGAATTCTGTCTCTGGTAGAAGAATGTTGAAAAATAGGATACTGTTCTGAAACACACACTCGAGTGCTAGTTAAAATAGTTTCAACCTTTACCAGACACTCAAAGTGTCATAGAGACAAACTCAAGTGCTTCACTCGAGTGTCACATAGATTCACTCGAGTGCATCTCATAAAAGAGACAACACTATTGATTCATCAACGAGTATCTTGCACTGAACTTGCAAGTGTTTACCTTTCACTCGAGTGTCAACTTTAATACTTCTAGAAGGAGTGCGAGTGTCATGCATTTATCCTGTGTGTATATACCTTACACTCGAGTGAGAGAGTTCACAAAGTGTCCATCACAACAGTTCCAGGAATGAAACGAGTGTCATGCAAAGATTTCTGCAAGTGTTAACCAGTACTCGAGTGCTCTGAGCTTATCACTCAAGTGTTGATCCCAATACCTGAGTGATCATCTCATATCACTTTGCAAATTTTCCTGATTCAATTTTTAGTTCAAACAAATGTTGTTCACTCGAGTGTCTTGAAACATACATTCAAGTGACTTGAATCAACAAGTTCTCTTTCTTTTTCAAGTTTGTTATCATCAAAACATAAACTTAGAACCAACAACAACTTCTTATGGGAAGGAATTGCGTCTTTTGTTTTTCTAAATTATGAAGTTTATGTTTTATAAACTTATAAAATTTGAATTTCTCTAGATGGCTCATCTGCCATGTGTGATTAAAATAAGATGAGTTGATGTATTCTAATTAGTTAGAATACAAATCAGGTGGTACTTTTGGAGCATGTAAGTATTTCTCATTTAGAAGCTATTTCAAACCTGCCATGTGGCATATGGTAACTTATTTGGAAATAATGTCATTTACTTCTACATCATTTTTAGCCTCTTCCGTTTTTTTGGGTAACATGGACAATTTTATTAAAAGGGAATTTTACCAGGAAAAGAGAGTAGAGAGATAGATAAATCTATATGCCTCATCCCACTCAATACCACGACAAATAGAACTATCATCAGTTTCTCTTAGGAAAAATACTCCCTCTGATCCTTATTATAGGCACCAACTACCAATATTTTTTGGTCCTTATTATAAGGCACCAACTTACTTTAACTAACTCATTTATTACTATTTTTCCATTTTGCCCTCATTTTTAACTAACTCATTTAAACCTACATCATTAAAGTAGGGGTAAAGTTGGAAACATTTATTACTTTTAGACCTCATTAATGACTTAACCTTCATTCATTGATCCGCGAGAAATGGTAGTTGGTGCCTTATAATAAGGACCAGAGGGAGTAATAATATTACCATCACCCAAAACATTATCTAATTTAAAGAGAATCATATTAACTGAGTTCTGGAAGAAGTTTTAATTCTTCTCCACCATTGGTTGAAAAATGATTATTATTGAGGATCCATTATTCATGTTAATAGAGTCCAAATATCAATTGTTAATGAAAGTTAGTTCCCTCATAAGTAGACAACATATTTAACTGATTTTGGAGGGATTAAGGATAGAAGTTAAATTAGTTTATTTTACTCATTTTCCTAAAATGCCTTTATATAAATTATGCACTTCAACTACCTTATTGATTTCACATAATCCCTCGTTCATATAAATATGGGTATTTTAGGAAGAAATTGACAAAAATCAGAATGTTGTCCTATAATTAGAACCAAAACAAATTCCCAAATGTTGTTTTATAATTAGAACTGGAGAAAGTATCTCATAAAGACATGAATTCATATCTCGCTTCTAATATGAATATATGATGTTTTTTCTTATGGATAGATAATATATAAATACTTCAGAGTATGTTAACTTTATTCTACGCCTTATCCAATACAGAGCAAGGGAAATACAGACTACAGGGTGACTTGTCTGATTTTAGTTTCTTTCCAATACTGAAAATAATGAAAAGTTATAATTATGAATCACCCTCACATACACACACTCACACACATATATGCATATAAGAATAAAGGTACATCAAAAAATATATAAGAATAAAGGTACATTAAAAAAATATTTGTTTGGTTCTTGCTCTTTGAGACTCAAGTTATCGCTTCTTCATCAAAAGTAGTTTTGAGTGCTTTTTTTTTTTTACCTGAATGTTTTATGTGCCTCTTCACTTTTAAGAAAGTAGTTTTTTTAATAACAGACAATAAAAATTCTACTTCTCTTACCACACTGATATTAGAAGATTTTACAAACTTGTTCCACTCCTTCACACATCCGCGGCTTCCCTTATACTTTTAATCCTGCTAACTCTCAAACAAGTACCAACAAACATAAACATATTATTATTTTCCATTTTGAAACTTAGAGTGTAAATGATTTTCATCTCTCTCAATAAATAAGTGTGTCTTTTGAGATTCGAACATATGTTTTTCTCCTTATTAGGATAAGGCTCGAGGCCGTTTGCCTTAACTAAGAGCTTGTTGGCAAATATCTTATTACACAAGATTCTAAAGCATAAGATATTGATACAACTAAAGCTCATTAAAGTAACTTTTCTCTACCATCAAACGCTTAGGTCAGCTGGCACCAAACGCTTAAGTCAGCTGGTTAGAGGCTGTCCTAGCTTAACCACGAGTCTTGAGTTCGAGATATGAGATTGCAGCGTGCATGGATGGTAGAGGCTTTCTCTTGAAATGAGTCATCTCGGTCTCGGTCCGGATTAGTCTGGGGCCGTTGATGTGCTTAAAAAATGGTCTGCCCTGGAACACCAGATGCACTACGCAAAAAAAGTAACTTTTCTCTCTCTCTCTAAATTTACATTTAATTCAATATTACCCCATCACAGCCTTATATCATATATCTATACAAATAACAGCCTCTTGAAATAAAAATAAATAAATAAAACACTAACTAATTCCCTTGGGCCTTGATTAAAACCTAATCAACCTCAAATTATCTGCCTGGTAAGGCACAGCTTGAAACCGTCTATAGTGATTAGCCAATTATGTTTTTTAATTTCTAATGGTATAATTGTTACTACCTTAAATAACTTATGTTATGAAAAATTCTTGGAAAAATTGCATTTTGGTCACCGATAAGAGAAAATATGACAAAATGATCCCTTAAAATCTTAAAATTGCATTTAAGTTACATTAAAAAAATTTGTAATAAATTTCAATTCTACTAACCAGTCTATGAGTGTATATTGACAAGTCCATGGGCGCTTACACTAACAATTCCACGGATATCCATTGACAAGTCTATGAGTATTTGACAATTGAAATTTATTGCAAAAAAGTTCCATAGGGCTTAAATGTAATTTTGATATTTCAATGGACTAGTTTTCGTATTATCTCTTACCCGGACCTAAATACACTTTAAAAAAAAATTGAAAAGTACGATACAAAATCATGATTTTAGAGCTTAAAACCATGGTTTTGAAACCCCCAAAAAAAAAAAACTTTTTGGGGTAGTTGGAGCATCATCATCATAATTTTGTAAACTGATTTATTTAAATTTCGTTATTTATTATGAAATTTGATGTTAAATATCTTTAAAATGGAATTTTATTACTTCATATGCAATTATCACATTAGCTATTGTCCTTTTTAGTAATTTTAGTATGAAAAACTATTCTGATAACAATATTCAAACACTATCATTTCATCAAAATCACTTTTTTTTTTCCCACAAAATCTATTCTGCTCAGAATCTATTATGAAAAATTACTTTTACTACTTTTTCTCCAGAAATTATTCTCCAAAAGTTGATTCATACACTCTCATCCTAATATAAAGGAAATGCATATAGACCCAAGATTGCCCCTAAAGGGTTTGAGGGGTCTCTAATTTGTCTTTCACTAATGCTCTTTAATGCTTTTTTTTTTTTGTAAAACTTTAACTTTCCAAATGTTTTTATTTTCTTTTTATCATTATATGCTACATAAAATAAGTGACATTTTGGATGCAATTTTAAATATTCTATGATTTTTCAAAAGAAAAAAAAAACTCTTCAAGTTCTGCAATTTTTATTTTTTTTATAAAAAAATTATAGTAAAAAATTTAAAACACTCAATTTACAAAAGTACTAGAAAAAGGCACATTAAAAGCCCCAAGGCCAGACTGGAAGGTTGATGCAGACCAAATATATAAAAATAAAATGAAAGTTCCCTTTTTTCTTAAAACCAATTTGTTTGCTCACATGCACACTCGCACACAGGTTGATAAGTATGAAGTATATGAATGCTTCTTCTTTTTTGCTCAAATATATGAATGCTTCTTGAGGCATGGGTAAGTTGGTATCTTCGGTTAATATTGTATTATGTATTATTTATGTAATATATTTAACCATATGATGCAATATAATCTAATAAAAAATTAATGCAAAATATAAAAAATAGAACCAAAAAACTAAAATGAATTTAGTTTCGGTTTTGTTTTGTTCACCCAAATAACAGTCTTAAGCCTTCTTTATCAGTGTATTTCGCCACTAGCCAATGGGCGGCAGTCAAAGGAAGACTAAAATACTAATATAATGTATTGTTTAATTGTTTATAGTTTCTATGAATATAAGACGTATTAATATTTATAAGACGTTAATAATATGATTTATATAAAAAATGAGGGGAAAAAAATACCACTTAAACTTCAAAATCTTAAATCAGTAATTTCTTACTAAAATGACTTGTCAATTGCTATATTCTTATAGTTAATACCAATATTCTTATAAGCAACAAGATTAATTTGAAAATTTGAAGTTTAAGTGGTATTTTTTTATCCTTTTCCCTAAAAATTATTATTCAGGCAAAAAAAATTTAAAAATGGGAAAATTGCATTTAGGTCTCGGTCAGAGAAAATACGAAAAAAGAGTCCATTGAGATATCAAAATTGTATTTAAGTCCCATAAATTTTTTGCAATAGATTTTAATTCCGAACTTATTAATGGACACCCATGGACTTGTCTTCGGAATTCTAATTTATTGTAAAAAAGTCTCATAGGACTTAAATGTAATTTTGAGATTTTAAGGGATTATTTTGTCATATTTTTTCTTGTCGGTGACCAAATGCAATTTTCCAAAATTCTTTGCCTTTTGTTCTTCTTTTCGTATGCGTAAATGCTTATAATTTGTTAGAGAAAAAATACTTGGAAGTTAACTTTCATCGTTTATGGTTTATTTCGATAAGATTTATACTCCCTCCGGTCCTAATTATAAGAACATTTGGGGGTTGGTTTTGATCCTAATTATAAGACAACTTTTTAGTTTTTGTCAATTTCTTGCTAAAATACCCCTATTTTATTCTCTCAAGTGTGTTTGGTTTTTGGTGTGTATATGTATGTGGGTTGCAATACGCATGCAAGCACACACATAAGTGTATATGTGTGTACATATATATATATATATATATATATATATATATATATATATGTATGTATTTGTGTTTGTGTGTGTCAATATATATGTGTGTACATACTGTTACGGACCTAGTCCAGGCCCATTATCTCACTGGCTAGTACAGGGGGCAACCCACTATCCGTGGGACCCAGCCATGACCTTGGACATGCACCCACGACCCTGGACATGCACCCACGATCCTGGACATGCGCACACGATCCCGGACACGCACATGACACGTATGGTGTGGCAGCCAAGGGACTAACTAACCAGGTATACTCTATATATACAGAGGAAGGAGACGGGCGCCAGGGACATTCATTCTAAGCCTTGACTTATCTACATCCAGTCACACGGCACACACAGCACCCCTTAGGCGAAACGCCTGCTTGTGTACCGTGATCATACCCTCTCCTGAACGCTTGTCCCATAAGCATACAGGAAGGGCACACATCGGCCAGAAGAACCATTGATTCCCAACAATGAACGACATCAAAGGACAACTTTGTCCGACACGGAGTCCTCGGCTCCACGAAACCAAGACCGTGGACCACGAATTCCAGTGCGGAGGAGGCGGGACATCCCACATGCCGAGCCGGACTTTCGATCTCTTCAAGCGGGATGCTTGCGATAATGAGACGGGTGGACAACATAGACAAGCGCCACACCCTTCACTATCGGCGAGCGAAGAGCGGGAGAAAAGACGGACCCACACCCTTTCCGGCGAGGACCGGGAAGATAAAACTTGGAGAGAGGGCGACGATGACGAGAGCTCGGCTCATCGCAGCGACAGCGAAGGCGGAAGCCGTCGACGGCGGGAGGGCCAATAGGAGGAACCGAGCCGGGATGAAGAGGGTCGACCTCGGGCGAGGAACCATCGAGGTGACGGGACGATTCCCAAGTGGTTTCCGGCGACGGAGATATGTCGGCCAAATGCACAATAGCTTTTCTCGAAGGAGATCCGAACGCCCGATTCCACGAGAAGCTGAATTTGGGCGAGTTGACAAAGTATGATGGCACACAAGACCCGACGACTCATTTAGAAGACTTTGACGTTCACATGTCGGTTAGAGGTCTCAAGGAACCAATCGTGCCGGATTTTCGCCGCGACGTTAAAGGGGCGGCGTTGAAATGGCTTCACACTCTTCCCTTTGGGTCGATCCACAACTTTGAAGACTGGCGAGGCCTTTGAGTTGCACTTGCGACTAGCAAACGGCAACCAAAATCCCGGTATTCTCTCTCCAAAATCGAGACGGCGGCGGGAGAGCTGCTCCAAAGTTACCTCGACCGCTTCAATCATGCGGTGCTGCAGTGCGCGGACTTAACGAAGACGTACACGTTCACTTATTGGTGGGCGGCCTCGATAAAGAGTCCCTTTGACGAGAATCTTTTTAAAGGAGCGGGCAAAGAATCTCAACGACTTCATATCCCGTTCAAAGAAGTACTTGGACGTCGAGCGGATGCGAATGGCAAACAATCCCAATTCGAGGCGGGACCAAGATAGAACCTCCCTCCCGGGGGTCGAGACTTCTCGACAACGGGAATAGGGATTCCGGAGAAGGGGGAATGAAAACAAGAGCCGAGGTGGCAAGTTTGATCAGCGGAGCAAGTACGAGAAATATTCGGCCCTGACGGTGCCTCGATCTCAAGTTTGGAAGGAGGTGTCAACAACCGAGATGAAAAAGGTCGATCGGCCTCGTCTGTCCTACCGAAGATCCGGGATAGACCAATCTAAATATTGCTCGTTCCATGATGGTCGAGGTCATACAACCGATGAATGTTACGAGCTCCGGGATGCAATCGAACGATTTGTTCGGGAAGGCAAACTTCAACAGTATGTCATAGAGCATCAAGGAAAAGGTGGGAAACGAAAGACCAAGAACCGCGGTAGGACCCCCTCGAAAGTTCAAAAGCGGGAAGACAAACGAAAGGCTCCTGAGCCGATGACGAATTTCCGAAGCGGAATTCGGCGCAACGTGTCAGCGGAGCAATGGGCGGTGGCGGAGATACTATCGGCCCGGCGAAGGAAATACCTTCGAGAAGTCTGTCCGTCGGGGACCGACCAAAATTCAAGGAACATCACACCGAGGTAGCACGACCGCCTTTGTTTTTCACAAGAGACGACCTCAAGGACGTTGTCCCCGCCATCAAGATGGGCTAGTGATAACCGAACAGTCGTCAACTGCCGAGTCAAGCGGATATTTGTGGATGCCGGTAGCTCGGCCGACATACTAAGGCGGGAAGCGTTCAAAAGAATGAGCACTGGACCGGGACGACTTAAAGCCTTGCAAGACAACCCTCATCGGGTTTAATGGAGAACAATCTCGTCAGAAGGGGTTTATCGACCTCGGGTTCACCCTTGGAGTCAAAGACGCCTTTAAGTCAGAAAGAGTGCGGTTCATAGTAGCGAGTTCGTTTCACCTTATAACATAATATTGGGAAGGCCAACCATTCACAAGTGGGACATCTTTGGTATCTACAAAGCATCAAAAGCTCAAGGTGATAGGCAACCAAGGAACCGTGGTCACGGTGGCGGGGATCAAAGAGAGTCTCGACAGGTGCTATTTTGAAACCGTCGGGAATTGGGGAGGCGGATCTTCATCGCAGCCCCAAAGAAGCGGCTATCCGGACCGTTCGGACGGGATTCTCCCGACGAAGAAGTTAATCTTGTGGAATTGGACATCCGAGACGATGAGGTTCGCCCGAACCGGCGGGAGACTGGAAGATCGGTGATCGGAGACCCTCTCCGGACCACTAAGATTGGCAAACACCTATCTCCAGAACTTAGAAGCGGTTTGGAGGACTTCTGAAGGAAAACAAGGATGTCTTCGCACAGGATTCATCTCGGGTACTGGAATAGACCCAAAATTTTGTTGTCACAAGCTAGAAGTCTATCCGGGCTCAATCCCGGTGTCGCGAGAGAAAGAGGAACCACGGACCGAGAAAAAGGAAAGCGCTGGAAATTCACATCCAAGAATTGCTTGAAGCCGGATTTATTAGGGAAATACAATATACAACCTGGTTATCAAATGTGGTGATGGTAAAAAAGCCAAACGGGAAGTGGAGAGTGTGTACAGATTACAAGAACTTGAACAAGGTATGCCAGAAGGACTCCTACCCAATGCCAAACATCGACCAGGCGGTCGACAACGCCTCGGGATTCCGGCTCCTATCCTTTATGGACGCATACTCGGATATAATCGAGATAGCGATGTACCCGGAGGATCGGGAAAAAACAGCCTTCATTGCGAAAGAGCTAACTATTGCTACAATGTCATGCCTTTCGGATTGAAGAATGCGGGAGCTACATATCAAAGGATGATGAATAAGGTCTTTGCGGACCGGATCGGCGCAATGTGGAAGTATATATAGATGACATGATCGTCAAAACCTGGACCGACAACGTCATATACAAGACTGGAGCGGACATTTGCCAAACTCGGAACCTACGAGAATCCCAACAGTTAACCGGAAGATTGGCCGCCCTAACTAGATTTTTGCCAAAATCAGCGGAGAAGGCTTTACCCATGTTCAGACTCTTAAAGAAGGAGGCATCGGTGGAATGGAATTCAAAGTGCGATGACGCATTTGAAGACATAAAGCAATGTCTGGCCAATCCTCCGATCCTCTCAAAACCTCGGCTGGCGAGAGTCTTTTCCTTTACTTGTCGATCGGCGAGGAAGCGTCGCGCGGCCTTAGTAAGAGAGGCGGAACACGGACAAATTCTGTGTATTTTGTCGGCGAGAACCTGCGAGAATGCCGAGATCCGATACCAAAAGCTAGAAAAAGTGGCATTCGCTCTGCTTGTGCGGCCGTCGGTTAAGACCTTATTTCCGGGGTCACCATATCGTTGTTAGAACAAGCCGACCAATTCGACAAGTCTTACATAAGCCGGACCTAGCGGGAAGGATGACTAATTGGGCGATAGAACTCTCAGAGTTCGACATCACCTCTGGCTCGCCATGCAATCAAGTCACGGGCGTTGGCCGACTTCATCGAGAGCTCACCCGGCTACTAAGTCAGATGAGACAGCGCGGGCGAATGGAAGGTGTATGTCGACGGATCGTCGAACACGAAAGGAAGTGGGCGGAGTCATTATTGAAAGTCCGAGAGGGGTTACAATTGAACATTCGTTGCATCTCAACTTCCCAACTTCGAACAATCAAGCGAGAATACGAGGCCTTGATAGCGGGCTTCTTCAAGCCAAGGAAAATGAGGCCACAAGAGTTAAGGTTTTCACCGAGCTCCCGGCTTGTGGCGGCTCGGATCGAGTACGTATCGGGCTAAAGGCCCACTAATGGCCAAGTATCTCCTAAAGGCTAAGGACTTGATGTCGGGTTTCGATGAAGCAAGCTGTTACTCACATTCCCAGGAGAAAACGCAAGAGCCGACATTTTATCAAAATTGGCAAGCACTAAGCGGTGGTTGTCATCGCACGGTTGTCCAGCAAAATCTCGAAGATCCGGTCTGCATGATGGCTATTTCGGTCGAATCGATTTGGAAAAAGCCGATAGAAGACTACCTTGAACGTGGACTCATCCCGGACGATGCAATGGAAGCAAAAATGTTGATTCGTGACGCGGCCAAGTACACAATGGTGGAGGATCAACTTTCCGAAAAGGATTACATTCTCCCATGCTAAGGTGTTTGAACCCAAATGAAGCGGGGTATGTCTGGCCGAGATTCATGGAGGGGCCAATGGTCGGCATATGGGGGCTAAGGCGCTCGCCGAAAAACCCTTCGAGCGAGGCTATTGCGGCGACGTTGGAGGCGGATTCAAAGACCCTTGTAAGACAATGTGATAGTTGTCGAAACATGCCGAGTTATTTGGGCGCCCCAGTAGAGCTGCATTCCATCACGGCCCCTGGCCATTTTACAAATGGGGCATGGACATTCAGGGCCATTCAAGACGGCACCGGGCAGCTGCGGTGGCTAATCGTGGCGATGACTACTTCACCAAGTGGATTGAGGCCGAACCTCTCACAACGATCTCCTCGGCTCGTGTGCGGCGATTTGTTGAAGTTAATATAATTACGCGGTTCGGAGCACCGGTAGAGATAGTTACGGACAACGGAACTCGGTTCACTTGGAGTCGGATTTCGTGATTTGATTTATGAATACGGAATACGGCATCACTTTGCTTAGTGGAACACCGCGATCCAACGGGCAAGCGAGGCCGCCAATAAGGTCATCCTTGATGGTTTGAAGAAACGTATCTTTGGAGCGACACCTCTTGGGCTGATCAACTACCTTTTGTCCTTTGGGAAATCGAACAAGCTGCTCGAGACATCCACCCAAGAAACTCCTTATAGGCGGCCTACGGTTGTGAGTCTATGATTCTGTGGAAATAGGGATGATGTCTTGGCGCGGGAAGAGCATTTTATCACAAGGCGAAATAGCCAATAGTGAGGCGTTAGCGATCGAGTTGGATCGGCCGATGAGGCCGGGTCACCTCCCATTGTCGGGATATTGCAATGAAGCGGTGATCGCGGCTCGTTATAACAAGAAGGTTAGACCAAGAAGATTCCGGCCGGTTGCTTGGTACTTAGAAGGGCCGACATCGGGAACAAGAACTCCAAAGACGGCAAGCTTGCGGCTAATTGGGACGGACCTTATCGCGTTCGGGAAACTCTTGAGAGAGGAGCTTACATTACGGAAAACTTGGATGGAACCCCTATCAGCGAACATGGAATGCGGACAAATTAAAGGCATATTTCGATTAGGCTTATCTTTTGTTTTTCTTAAAGCATCGTTTTCCATTATGTTCTTTGTTCAACGTTGGCTGCTTGGCTTTTCCCTTCGCAACAATTGCTTTGTCGTGGTAAAGTTATATTTTAATACGATGCATTATGGTTGCTAAATTACCATCTATTGTTAATCGTAGCCAAAAATGGCCATATTGGCCAATCTGTTCAGTAAAGTCATGGCCGGTAACACAACCGGGCAGATTATACAAATTACAAAGAAAAAAAAAAAGAGAGAAATCAATCCATGTGCTTGGGGGCGGTCGAGACTTCCTCACCCTGCTCAGCCTCCAGCACGGCCGCATCGCCATCTATCCGGGTCTCGGAGCCAGCAGGAGGTTCCACATAGGGGACAATCGCCGTCGAGTCACATAAGGCCGGAAATGATGCCTGTAGTGTTGAGCTCGATCCCGGGTTCAAAGCCGGATGCGGGCAAGTGAATTCTCAAACGCCTCCACCACCGAACCCGGTAGCAACTCCTGCGGCGGGTTATCTCCGCGGACAGATGTGTTGAGGACGCCTCCCCCTCGGCTTTGATCCTGTCCACTTCGGCTCACGACCCGTCCTCTCATTTGTCATGGCTTTCAAGCGCTCTTCGCTTCTAGCTTGAGCCGCCTTAAAGCCTTCAATTATTACATTGGAGTCCGCCAAGAGCCCCTCGGTCTCTTTTAGTTGAAACTCCACTTTCTCGGTGAACCTCACGAGCACGGAACTCGTTCGAAGCGATTTGCCATTGTTTGAGCTTCATCGCGGTGCATTCGGGCACGCTTCGGCTCCGTGGCGACCTCCGCATATTTGTGGTGGAGGGTGAGAAAAGATTGGGTCAAACCGGCACCTTTCGGAAAGCATTTCCCAATGCACGACTTCTCGTACGTCTACTTCCCGCAAGGCTATTGGCTCTTGATAACGGGTAGGAGGCGGGAGTGCGGCAATGAGTTCTTCGGTAATGCCCTTACTCCACAAATGTGAGCGGGAATGACGGTGGAAGGACGAGGGGAACCGGGGTATCGAGCAAGGAGAGGGGCTCGGCGTCGGTCGACTTAGGAGGCGGCGATTTCGGGGTAGGGAGGCTCGGATAGGACAGACGGGGCGGCTTCGGTTGCGGGCTTGGACGACTCCCGACCTTAAGCTTCTTTGGCTCGGCACGCCGAAGACTCTCAGACCTTCGACTTGCCGCGTCCTTGGCCGACCTCTTTCTCCCCTTGGGCGTGGGCTCGGGGATCCCGAGAAAGATATTGCGGCTCTTTCATCTTGAGACACACACGAAACACATACACCACGTTAGCTACTAGGAAAGCAAAGACGATCAATCTTGTACTAAGACGCGGAACAACGCCGATGTTAAATAACGAAATGTCATACTCGGCCACGACGCCATCTCATCTTGGCCGAGCCTCGGCCCGATATTGGGCTACTAAGGAGCCGGCCCCAACAGTACCGTTCGCTCTAACGTGGTCTATTATGGCATCGATGGCTTTCCTTTCAGGCTTCAACAGATTGGACCGCTCCACCTTATAGGCGCTAGGGGACACGTTGTGGTGATCTTGACACCAATACAAATTAAACTCCCGATCGACTTTTGCGAGTCAGGCCCTTTGAGGAACCAAGGAGTTGTACCGGTTTAGCGACGACTTTGAAAAAGTTGCCCTTGAAGCGTTTGAAAGAGTGCGAGACGGGGGTAAACAAGCGCCGATTGGCTATTCCCGAATGGATGTCCAGCCCTTGAGCTCGGCGGTTCTTTCCCGGAGCGAGAGGTGTGGGGGCTGAAGAAGTAGAAGAACATAGAAGTGGTGCAAGGCGGTCAAGGCTCGAGCAAAACCACTCAAAGGCAATCGAGTAACCCCATCCATTGGGGTGTAATTGCGAGGAGCTATACTAAGAAATTGGAGGGTGGCCATTTGAAATTCGGAAAAGGAAATCGAATCCCAAGCACAGTAATGTAGTCGGCATAGAAAAAGAAAAAGGAGTTGTGGCTCCCTCCCTCACTGAGCACACGGGCTCTTCCTCTTCGAGGAGACAAAGAGAGTAGGTGTTTGTATCTTGAGCGGAAGACCTTCCAAGTCTTCCATGGTCGGCTTCGGCCGATAGGATAACACTTCTCGGGTAACCCAAGGGAATTGGTCAATTAAGTCTGTGGGGGCTAGCGCGGTTTGCATTTCCGGACTCGACTCGGCCGCGTGGGAAGAAGAAGACGACGCCATTATACCTAACACAAATAAAAATATAAGCAAGATCGAGAATCTTCCTAGCATACACGATGTCAATAATTGAAGGCGGGACTCTACGGTTGTGGTAAGATTAAAATCCAAGTCAACGGGACTCGGCGATGAAGCTTGAGGAGCGGGACCAAATTATGTCGGCGGAGCCCAAAATTAAGTCGGGTGTGGAGGAATCCCCACAAGAAATAAGTCGTGAGCACTCATACAAGCGATCGTAGCAAGGCCGATGTAGGAATCAACCTCGGCCCTAGGACCCGAGCTGGCCACTTTGTTAGGCGGCTATTCGGAAGGCCGGAGAAGCGGACACGTCGAAGCTCGGGTTAAACACCCTTGGATTAGGAAGAAGCGGGAAGGAAACATTCGGACTTCCCTAACCGACGATGCATCGTCTCGGATTTTCGCCGGCCCACCACCGAAGTTTTCCCTTGCCTCCACGGTGATCGGTTAAAGCAACGGTTTGCGGCGTTGGACGAGAAGATTCATCGCCCCAAAGCCACCAACGGCTTTTTCCCTTGACGGTGTGGCGTAGTTCCGCCGATTCTTCGGGGTCATATCCTTTATGTCCTTCGACATTGGGAGCCACTCTATTAAAGGTATTAACGAAAAGGAAACGGCTCGCTCGAAAAACGGGGAGTTTTGCACAAATGAAGGAACGAAAACGGGACTACGCGAAAACCCACTCAACAAGGGAATCTACCCGAATTTCAACTAAATACGAGACGCAATCTTATAGGAAACGGCGGATCGGAGCGGAACAAAAGAAAGAGGCAAGGAAACAAGAATACCTACCTAAAGTATGGAGATGATCAATGGAAGTTGTGGAATGAAGATGGTTCACGAGACGGGTTATCCTCAGGAAGCGAGAATCGTCGGGAGAGAAGTTCTTCAAAACAACTTTGGTAAAATGGCAATGAAGGAGACTTGGCGGGTATAAACCTTTCGAAACCCAATCGACGGGGGCAAAAGCGCCTTTTCCATTCGTTAGCAAGGATGACGTGACCTTTTCATTTAATGCGCGTCTGTCAGGCATTAATTATGCCAAAGGCCGTATAGGCCAGCACCCCCTCAATTCGGCTTCACGACAGTCGAGGACGCCGGTGGCATAGGCAAATGATAACGTAGAAGAGGAATCGACAGCGAAGCGCCGGGCACAAGGGCGGGGTTCACGATCAATTATCCGGCTTCTTGGTTAGGCTAATCGGCCTACGAGAAAGGACCCGCATTTGGAGTCTTCGGCCGTGCAAGAAGCGAGCCCGGACCCCGGATGGTCGAAGAACAACAAAATTTAAACAAACATAACCGGACCACATGTGCAGGGGCAATTCAACCGAGAAGACTTGTAGTTCCGAGGTTGTTTGAAACTCGATAGACACCTTATCAAAGTAAGACGGGGGCAGCTCAGATACAACTAGAGGATCCGGCAACATGTCCACCCGGTTGACCGAGAGACACTGGACAACCGGTGGGGGCAAGGACATCATGTTACTTCGCGATCAACAAAGACTCGGACTTCAACAAAGACTCGGACTTTCGTTCTTGATCAAGCGAACATCTAAACTCGGCTGCTCGGAGACCTAAGCAGCCGAGCTTGGGGGCAAGCTGATTACGGACCTAGTCCGGGCCCATTATCTCAGCGGCTAGTACGGGGGCAACCCACTATCCGTGGGACCCGGCCATGACCTTGGACATGCACCCACGACCACGGACATGCACCCACGATCACGGACATGCGCACACGATCCGGACACGCACATGACACGTACGGTGTGGCGGCCAAGGGACTAACTAACCGGGTATACTCTATATATACGAGAGGAAGGAGACGGGCGCCGGGGACATTCATTCTAAGCCTTGACTTATCTACCCTGCTTGTGTACCGTGATCATACCCTCTCCTGAACGCTTGTCCCATAAGCATACAGGAAGGGCACACAGATCCTATATCAAATCACCGGACCTTCAATAGGCCGGACATCTGAGTTCTACACCAGAACACATACACAAACACACACGTATATATAAACATATATATTTCTCTGTGTGTGTAGATATATGGGTGTGTGTATGTATGTATGTAGATAGATCTATATGTATACATATACACACACATACATATATGTAGATATAGCAAGACCGTTATTTCAATTAAAAAGTGTATGGAAAGAAAAATTGGTCAGAGAAATATGTGGCGGGGTTGTTGATTCACTTTTACTTATGTCATTTTAAATTTATATAAGGGCATTTTAGGACAATAGGTAAAATTAACTAATTTAACTCCTCTCCCTAATCTCCCCAAAATCGGTTAAATATGTCTTATAATTAGGACCGGAGGGAGTATAATTTATATCCGTTTATAATTTTTATTTTTATTTTGTTATAATAATTTCTATAATTACAATATTGAAATTTTAAACAATTTATTATATTAATAATATTTAATTAATCGTTAAAAATACTTTAACAACATAATAAAAATAAAAATTATAAATATAAAAAATAAAATAAGATATCATTTTAACCTTAAAATCTTATATAAATGATTTTATATTCTTATGAGTTGTCAATTGCTATACTTTTGTAGATATATCTATACCATTGTAAACAACCAGACTGATTTGAGATTTATATTTTCTTGTAAATATTTTAATAAAAAAATTAAAATTAAAAAGTAAATCAAACCTATGAATCAAATATACTATATTTTTATATATTAATGGGATTAAAATATATTAAAAAACAGTCTCTCCTTTAGTTTTTTCCATCGTCACATTGCCTCCAGCGTGCTTAAAGCCGGAAACAAGGGTTGGGCTCGGCGGATCAGCATGTTTAAACTTTAAACCCTGAATTTATAAGTGTTGGGTTACCAACATGTGGTTGGTCCAGCGGAATGTGGCGCTGGATTCCCTTAAGAGGTCTAGGGTTTGAGCTGCGGTAAAACCACTCGTAATCTGCCTTGTATGGAACTACCACTGTTGGGAGGGTCGTCCTTGCCACTGCAGTACCCGGAGTGGTTGCACACTTGCCACCATTTTAAGTTATCAAAAAAAAAAGTGTTGGGTTTAAGATTTTTGTTTCAAAAGTAAAAGCGGGTTTAAAAGGGCTAGCCCTATAGAGCCGAGGGCCCTTTTAGACTCTTTTGTTTAAATTATTTATATGATAATAATATTATTGATTTTTTATATTTTGTTAATAATGTTGTAAATATTTAGTTGTTATTTTCTTTTTTAGAATTAAGTTTCATAAGAACATCTTGTATTTAAAATCCTAAAAATTAAAAACTTATAAAAAATATTTCTTATTTCATAAATATTCTTACTATTTTTTTATTTTTTGACTTATTTTCTAGTAATTGTTTTCTTCATATCTTGTATTTTTTATTTTGTTGACTACTTACATTTTTCAAGACATATTTATAAGAGTATTTTTAATTTTGTTAAATCTGCTCATTAATTATTTGTAATTGTGGTAGGTGGATAATAATTTACTTTTGATTATGACTTAGTGACTATTAGAGCTAGGAAATCGGGCCAAGCCCATTGGCCCGGCCCATTTAAGCCCTAGCCCGTCAAGGGCCGGGCTTGAAAAATGGACAAGATATTTCAAATTGGCCCTGGAAGGCCTCGGGCTTAAACGGGCTAGCCCTAGAGGGCCTCAGGCCAGCCCTGGAAGCAATGGCGGATCCACATAGTTGATAAGGGGGGCAAGTGTCCACCCTTAAATTTGTTTTTTTTTTTTTTAAAAAAAAAAAATTTAATACCCCCTCTGGTCCTTATTATAAGGTACTAACTAGTAAGTTTATTTGGTCCTTTTTATAAGACATTTGCTCATTCCCAAGGAGCATTAATTATTCTTTTCCATGTATGCCCCTAATAAATAAAGGTAGTGGGTGAGAATAATAATTAATACTCCCTCTGGTCCTTATTATAAGGCACCAACTAGCAAGTTTATTTGGTTCTTTTTATAAGGCACTTGCTTGTTCCCAATGAGCAATGATTATTTTTTTCCATGTTTGCCCCTAATTAATAAAGGTAGTGGGTGAGAGTAATAATTAATATAATATTAGAATTTAGTGCAATTAGTAGGGGTAATATTGGAAATTGCTTAGATTCTAGGACAACTTTATTGACTTTAACTACTTTTATTGGTTTGTGAGAAAAATTAGTTGGTGTCTTATAATAAGGACCAGAGGGAGTATGATATTAGAGTTTAGTGTAATTAGTAGGGGTACTATTTGAAGTTACTTAAATTGTAGGCTAACTTTATTGACTTTAACTGTTTTTATTTGCTTGCGAGAATTGTTAGTTGGTGCCTTATAATAAGGACTAGAGGGAGTACATGTTTGAATGATTGTCCACCCTTAAATTAAGTGACCACCCTTATTACATCAAAACTGCACTTCGTAATGAGATGAGGGATGAATGGTTGAATGACAGTTTAGTGCCTTATATTGAAAAAAGATGTATTTGATAGCATTGATAATAAGACAATTACGATGGAATTCCAAAAAATAAGGCCTAGAAGGATGACATTATAATTATTTTTATTGAAATATACTTGTTATATTAAAATATATGTACTTGAACTTATTGAGTATCCACGCTTTATTGTAATTTATGTAGCTGCATTTATTTCTAACAATACTTAGCCTTACTTTTCTAAATGACAGGTTTGCAAAATAATTGTCTCTCTTATTACATCAGTATTCATTTGATTTCATAAATATTTTTTTGATATATTTTTTTTCTTGTTTATATTCTTTTATTTTTTAATGCATTTAAAACTTTCATTTAAAAAAAAAAATTTCGGGGCGCTGCCCCGAACCCCTGTATCCCCCGCCAATTGTGCCCCCTTCTGTAATTTTCTGAATCCACCACTGCCTACAAGCCTTTTTCATTGTAGCTTTTTCTTTTTTTCCTTCTTTAATTTATTAATTTATATATATTTTGTATTTGTTATAGAGTTTTTTTTTATCCATTTAACTACAAAATACATAATAACTATACTCTAATTTTACGATTTGGTTTATTATTTGTTGCAAATAAAGATTATGGATGTGTTCATGATGTGGGAGAAGAAATTCATGATATTCTTACTCATGAGCCAGAGGCTATTACTCAAAGTGAAGAACAATCAAATGTCGTTAAAATTGATGATAGTGGCAAAAATGATGACAATAATAGTCATCGTACTAATATCGCTTAGTGGTATGCTTATTATGTTTTATATGAGTTATTTGTAAATATAGTTTGCTTTTGATTATGAATTAATAACTATACTTATTTGTTTGGATGATTCGTGTTGTAATTTACTAATTATATTTCTTAAAAAAACAAAGGAAAAATAGTTTTAATTTGAAATAGTAATTTTCGGGTCCTGACCCTAGTGCTCTCGGGCTGGGTTTTGAAAAACAAATGTTTTTCTTACCTTAGGCCCTGAAGGGCCGGCCCTGTTAGGCCCTTCACGGGCCAGCCCTAGAGGGCCGGGCCAAGTCGGCCCTGATTCCCAGTGACTATGTTTGTTTATTATATAAGGCGTGTTATTTATACCTAATGTTGACATCATTTATTTATCAAATTAGAACTTTAATTGTTATAATTTGTTAATTATATTTTTAAAAAAATATATAAAAATTTAAAAAATAACTTCTAGCCCGTTTGCTCATAAAGCCGGATCTTAAGGAAAGTTTTTCTTATCCCGACCTAAAAGGCGTCCTGAGTCCTGACCCAGTAATGATTCCCAGCTCTAGGTCCCCCCTCCTGCGTCGTATACAAGGTCTCGCCTACACAAGTTGAGTTGGTGCTTTACAGAATCAACAAAGATGGGAAGGAGAAATGGAGGAAGGTCGCATGAAATTCTTCGTCGCCGCCTTGAGTCCTGCAAATGCAGGTACTCAACTGTTGATGAAATTGTAAACCATCTTCGCGCACATTACCCTGATTACCAGCGAACAAAACAACGACTCGATTTTTTCAAACCCTGGGTCTTGTAACAAAATCCCTACCACTTGTCTTACTACTAACTTCGAAACTGTAGATGATAAAGAGGAGCAATTACTTACCTCTTCAATTCCTAACCGTCCCACCCATATCTTTGGATCTAGGGCCATGTCATCTCGAAAGAGGCGCAAGAAAGTTGATGAAAGTGAAGAGAGATTGCAAAATATGGAGAGTTTACGCCTTAAAAAGTTACAAAGGGATCGGAGCGGCCGTTTATCAATCTAGTCTGACGTCGTCATCAGAGTCTAAAGAGAGTGATGGCGAAAATGGTGAGTGGCTCTAGATTCAAAGATTTGGGTGGGATGGAGAAGGTGCCGTAGGAGGATGGAAGTAATTGTTTCTCTTTATCATTCACAGTTGTCAAGAAAGTTAGGAGTGAGACCAATGGCAGGGTTTTTGTTACATGGATATAGGTGTGGGAAAACCATTCTTTGCTCTTACTATAGCTAATGAAAACCAGATATCAGCTCCGGAGTTTCAGGTATGAAGGTTACTATTCTATGTATTTATTTATTATTGAAATTTTGTTTTTGTTCTGCGTTAATCCTGATTTTTCCATGCTTGATCTATATAGTGCTTGTTAGATGATAGTTTCTATTTGAGGTGAAGTATGTGAAGAACTGATGTCATTGTTGCTATATAATTAATAATAACGAACCATGCTTATTGGAATAAGTTGAGTAGCGTACCACAAAAGTTCATTGCAACTATAAGATAATTTAAAGTGTCATATATATATATATATATATATATATATATAGGTGCAGCCTGTAAGGTTGATATTAAGGTAGCAATTAGGATCTTTGGATCCTGATTGGTGATTACAGATTGTTATTATTGAAGTTATCCGGATTTTCATGTTCTATTTTACTTTTCTGAGTTGTAAAGTACTAAACCTTTTGATTATAAGTGATATTTCTAGTTAATTGTTTGGGACTTGGGAGTTGAAAAATGAATGTGTATTTTAGCTAATTAGTGTCATTGCTGCTTCTATTAATCCTTTATATATGTAATTTTTCTTACTAATCATTTGATAAATACTTTAGGAGCGTCTGAAGAAAACATTACGGAGCTTTTACTTGAATAATGCTTTCCATTGCTAGGTTACCAGCCTTGTCAGCTAGGATAACCACAGAGCAGATTTGGCAGCTCTAGCCTTGTCAGCTAAAATACACATTCATTTTTCAACTCCCAAGTCATTTGGTTCTCTCCACCTCATAATAATACACATTCATTACGGAGCTTTTACGTGAATAATGCTTTTCATTGGCAGATTCAATCTTATAAAAGAATAATTATTGAAAGGAAACGTGAATTATCCTAAGATCTTTTAGATGAGCATGATAAAGATTGGTGGAGAGAACCGTGGTTACCAAAAGAGATGGATAGGCTTGTCATCAAAATGTCAGATTTTGAGGTGCTTTAGATTGATTTATATTCTTCTTATTTGTTCCTTCCTTTGATAAATGCCGCCAAGAGTTTTTTTTCTTGCCTCTCAAATTATATCTATAATTCTATATTATCATGTCTGTTCATTAAATCAAGTGTTATTCTCAGAACAGGTGTACTGAAACATGTATGTCTTTGTATGCTTCCAGTTAGTTATGGTTATGGACATCTCAATTGTTTGATTAGAATAAGTTTTGCATCAGCATTTTTAATTTCAATAAATTGATGAATGTTTAGTAAAATTTGCCTTTATCATTTATCATATTATTTTAAAAAATGTGGACAACCGTTATATTCATCTGGGTATTTTTGCAGGAAGCAGTCAAATTGGTTCAAGCTTCATCGAGAAGGAGGGTTTTCTTCCATTGCTAATGTGACATGGGAAGATATTGGTGGGCTTGATCTTCTAAGAAAATCACTGAATTAGCTGAACTTTATATACATTTTTTTTATCTTTTAGATTCTATCTTTCTATTCTACCCTAAGACTTTGGGATAATTGGTTGCTTGTTATCATTTTATAATATAGGTAAGGGAACACTGATTCGTTTTTGAAAACCATTGTTGATGACTAATTTGGGGTGCAATTGATTATGAGAGGAAAGTTCTTGTGTTGGTAGAATGCTTGATTCTTAAATGAGTTGAAGATGAATATTAGTTTATGTTGGATGGAATATATTTAGTCTGCCTAAATTTTTCTCATAATAGTGTAACATGATGTTTATATATAGTAACTGGACATATTTTATCATAAATTGAACAGATTATTGTTTATGGCTTGTGAACAATGTAGCTTACTATGGATTTTATTATGTATATTGATATTTATTATGCTAATCCATTTCATTCAATGGGATTTAATATTAGAGATTTGAATTGGAGAGTATACTTTACAAAAGGATTTACTTTTTTGAATATTTTGGGCTTGTTACGTTTTTGTCAAGTAACAAGGTTGTATCTGGATTGTCAATTTGATATTTTTGTGTTTGTCTTCTTTAATGCAGTAGTCACCTTTGAACTGTAGAATTCTATTTACATTACGAGGTAAGTATGTGAAAAGAGTTTTATCTCGACTTGCGGAAAAAGGCTTCTGAAACCACGGTTTCAGTGTTTGCCAAACACTCAATTTTTCAGGAATTTGGGGTGGATCTTGAGACGGGATTTTTGCTCTATGGAGTATGGACCACCAGGATGTGGTAAAACAGTGATTGCCAAAGCTGTTGCCAATGAGGCAGGAGCTAATTTTATTCATATCCAGGTGTGTCTAAAGCCTTCAGCACCATTGTCTCTTAAGTTCTGGTTTAGTTACAGGATTCTCCTCTGTCTGAAATGAAGTATTTTAATGAATTGTCTTAATAACCTTTGTTGTAAGGCCCTGAACTTCTAAATAAATATGTTGGAGAAAGCGAGCTGGCAGTACGGACATTGTTTAGTCGTTCAAGAACATGTTCACCTTGCATTTTTGTTTTGTTTTGACAAGGTTTGTGGCTGTCTCACCTTTGAATAGTGTTTATTGCGAACCCAATTTTTGCCCCTCTGAGGAGTGGCAGAGAAATGTCTGAAATCTGGATGGTCCTAATGTCATTTTTTTCCATTGAAATTGTTAGGAACCAAATCTATTGAACTCAATACCACACCAAACCAGTAAAGCTACTGTTAGAAATGGCAGAAATGAATTACAATAGCCTCTGGAAAGTATGAAGATACCCTCCAGCCAAAAGAAAACCAAGTTTAGGCAAAGCTTGTTCCCTCTCCTAAACAACTCACAAAATATCCGCCCCTGTCCCTTGTTCCTAAAGGCTAATATATGCCAACAAAACAACTTTCACAGTACCCCAAAGCCACCCTACATGACAGCTAGGATCCTAAGTTTACTCAAAAATAGAAAGTCAACCCCGCAACCTTAAAAGCACCTTGCTCCCTTGTTTGTGCTATGTGAGTCTTTCTAGGTCTTCTTGCATCTGTTTGACCAGCAATTAGAGTTCTTACTTTGACCAGCAATTAGAGTTCTTACATTACCTTCCCCTAAAAGCTTCACCTTGTCCTCAAGGTGAGAATCGAGAAATTGTGTGGCAATGGTCTCCGCACTCAGTAGTGAGTTCGGAGATAACTCCATTCGGCTTGCTTTATTTTCGAGTCAAAACACTCTTCCAAGACTCCCCTGTTTCCAATGCCCTACGTTCGCTGTCCTCAGTCTCGACATCGATCAAGAAAACTTGCAGGTGTTTGTCCCGGCATGTGTGTGTAGGGCTATATTTCTCGCCACATTTATAACACAAACCCAGTTCTCGCCGGCAAGTTATCTCAGATTCAGGGAGTCGGCGACTCCATCCATTTCTGCGTGCAGTTGAGCTTAATGTCGATGTGCTGCTGGTTCGGTGTCTAACGTTTTCGGGTCGTTTGGGTATTGAGTTGGTATGACTGGGTAAGGAGGTAGTTCGGGTGGGCTCCAAATATTGGGTAACCCGTGGTGTAACCGTTTGGGCTGGGTATTTCTTGAACCCAATATTTTGCTACGTCTCATAAGTCCGACCACCCTTGTCCAGCTCCAACAATCGGTTCTTCTCGTCGACTCTGATCGCCATTCTGATCAGCCCCTCTAGATCGACTTCATCGGCCATCTTGAGTTCAGCCTGTATATCTGTCTTCAACCCATACAAAAATGCTCCCATTAAGCATTCTTCCGATGCATCCCTTAATGGAAAAGAGAGACGCTCAAATAGCTCCACGTACTCCAGGACCGATCTGTCTTGCTTGTTGGAGAAGAGCACCTTGTATTCACCTCCTCGTTGAAAAGTGTGGAATCGTTCCATCACTTTTTGTTTGAATTCAGGCCAACCTCTCAACGTGCCAGGGGCTTCCTTCCACTGGTACCAATGGAGAGCCCGATCCTCGAGGCATACGACGGCAGCCTCCAGCTTGTCTGATTCCGGTACACCGTTGATGTGGAAATAACTCTCAACTCTGCAGAACCATCCTATGGGATCGTCCCCATCAAATATTGGTAACTCTAACTTTCGATATTTCAATATCCCCTTCTCAGCGTCAGCATTACTCTCGGTTTCAGCCTCTGAACGACCATCCCCAGCGTCCGTCTTGTCCTTGTCTTTCTTACTAGAACTGGTGTCCAGTCGCAGCATCATTGCCCTCATTAAGTTTACAGCCTCAGTAAGTTCTGTCACCTGGTGTGACAGTCCCACGAGGTCATCTACCTTCCTTGTTAACCTTGCTAATGACTCCCTCAAGTCCTTAACTTCGTCCGTCATTCTTCCCAAGGTCAACCGCTTTGATACCAAATGTTATGAACCAAATCTATTGAACTCAATACCACACCAAACCAGTAAAGCTACTGTTAGAAATGGCAGAAATGAATTACAATAGCCTCTGGAAAGTATGAAGATACCCTCCAGCCAAAAGAAAACCAAGCTTAGGCAAAGCTTGTTCCCTCTCCTAAACAACTCACAAAATATCCGCCCCTGTCCCTTGTTCCTAAAGGCTAATATATGCCAACAAAACAACTTTCACAGTACCCCAAAGCCACCCTACATGACAGCTAGGATCCTAAGTTTACTCAAAAATAGAAAGTCAACCCTGCAACCTTAAAAGCACCTTGCTCCCTTGTTTGTGCTATGTGAGTCTTTCTAGGTCTTCTTGCATCTGTTTGACCAGCAATTAGAGTTCTTACTTTGACCAGCAATTAGAGTTCTTACAGAAATCATCATTTTTTGTATTGAATCTTTTGAAATAAACAAATATTGAATCATCTTTAGGTGGATGCACTGACAATCAAACGTGGTAAAGGTGGATGGATTGTTGAGCGATTGTTGAACCAGGTAATTACTTAATGCTAACATGCTGTAAGGACAAGTACTATTTTCAGCTTGGATGAAAAAGTTGACAAATATTTGCAATTGCAGTTACTTGCTGAGTTAGACGGTGCAGAGCAAAGGGAAGGTGTTTTTGTTATTGGAGCCACTAACAGGTAACTTGTTTGCCTTCTCTAATCACATTTTATATACACCCATTTGGTTCGGGGAAGGAATTTGAAAATGAAAGCATACAGATATTATTTTTGATTTCATATGTTTTGCTCTTCTCACCATTATTTAGTACTCATTTACATTGTCATTTCCTTTTTTTCCCTCTGCACTTGACAATTCTGGATACCAAGCAAGTGTTTGCTTCTCTTATGCAGACCTGAGGTGATGGACCGTGCGTTCCTTCGGCCTGGTAGGTTAGGTAAACTTCTGTATGTTCCTCTGCCAAGCTCAGATGAACGAGGCTTGATCTCAAAAGCTCTTGCAAGGAAGAAGCCAATTGATGACAGCATGGATTTGTGTGTCCTTGGAAGAACGGAAGCTTGTGAAAATCTCAGCAGTGCTGATCTTGCTGCATTGGTATGTATCTGCTTTTTTTAGTCGAATCAGTTAGTCTAATCTGATCTTGATCACAACAACAACAATATATGTGAAATGTGTAACAAAAATGTGGTAATGATTCTGAGGAGTTTGCTGACTTTGATTAACATATAGATGAATGAAGCAGCGCTAGCTGGCTGCTGCTAAAGAGAAGTCGGCATCAACAAAGAGAACTTGGGATGCATTGAACATCCATCAAGTTCAGTCATTTTGAGACTGCTCTCACTAAAATCTCTCCCTCTGTGTCAGACGCGGTATGATTGATTGCCGTCCATTGAATTCTTTATTTTTTGGCCAGAATTGTTTGTATTCTTTTGCCATCTGATGTTGGAATTATATATATTTAGATTTAGTTTTGATTGAGGTTTATACTTTATATGCTTAAAATGGTTTATTTTGTTTTTTGGTGCAGCAAAAACAATACTATCAGCGATTGGCAGAGACTTTTAAGGCTGCATGAGAGAATCAGTTATATATTTTTTTTGCTAGTGCATGTGTATCGTTTTATTGAAAGCAATCATGTTGGAGGCCACATCAGGAATTAAAAGAAGTTATATTGGGAGAATTATCCTCTAATTGGACGTTGGCTGATATATGGATTGATGGGTTGATGTTAAATAGTTTGTCCAAAAAAAATAACCAGAGAAAAAAAAAGTCGAAGAAATCATGGCAATTGTGGAATAGGTAGTTGGATTATCTTAACTATATATAAAAGTAGAGCCAAGTGTCTCCTAACTAACTCTGGTAGGCTCAAAATACTAAAACAACAATAATAATGAGTGGCAGTTATGAAAAATAGATAATGGGGAAGTTAGTTACATAATATTTAGTAAATATTTAACTTAACATTTTGATTATTTCCTTAGAGATCTTTAAAAGGAACAAATATAATCCTATAAATATAAATGTGCAAATGTACAAAATTAGGTTATCTACTCAATAGAAAATATAAGGATTCTAGTAAATTAATTACGACTTTTTATACATAGTAGTTTTGAGTATTTTTTTGAACATGTTGAGAAATTAAAGTCAAAATTACTATAGCATCATCTCTTCACCCATATATACATATATATGTGTATATACAAATCTATGGGTTATAGTGTATTTCATACTATAAAATGTTGTTTTAAATTTAAGTAAGTTTTTATATAACAACACATTAATAAATACCTGATCTCTCACTCGCACAAAGCGCCGGTCTGGGCTAGTTTTCAGGAAAAGGGCGCATAGAAAAAAAATATGAAGATAACAAAGCATGGTGGAAGGAGTTTCAGTGAAAGTAGGATGTATAATTTTTGCTTTGTATTTGTTGTTATTATTATATTTACTAATCTTTTATTATCTTTTTGAAACCTGAATGAGTATTTATTCTTATATTTAAATTTATTTTTTAATCAAACTACCTGTGAAGTATGTTGGACTTCATTTAAGATTATACCAAAAAAAGTTATCATACCTGGAACAAAATTTGAACTCACTTTATGAAATATGAGTTATAAGTGGTGACTAGTGGATCCTCATCTGTCATTAGAATGGCTGGTGGATGCTCAATAATAATCAATTTTCAACCAATGGTAGAGAAGAATTTGGACCTCTATTCATGAACAAAGCTAATATGATTCTTTATAGAGAGATTATTCTGTGGGATATTTATATTTTCTTAAGAGACTTTGATACTTCCATTTGTGGTATTAAGGAGGATGAGGCATATAGATATGTCATGAATGTCTATCTCTTCACTCTATTTTACTTGTAAAAATTCCTTTTAATAAAATTCTCCATGTTATCAAACAAGAAAAGAGCAGGCTAAAAAAGATATCAAATTACACATTATTACCAACAGGTTTAAGATAGCTTCACCAATGGGTTACTTACTCCATCTTTTCTCTCTTAATAACCAAACAAACAAATAACTATTATACTCTTATTGACAAAGTAACGTTAAGACAATTTTGTCAGTTGTTGCTTGAACATAAAAATTAATTTTGATGGAGCAAAGTGCCTGAGCCTCACAAGAGCATCAAATGTTAGTAGTCATTTTTATGCACGTTTGAACACCAGTGAATGATCAGAAGATGAGGACTTGCCATCAATTCCACAAAATTACCTGAACCAAAACAACCAACAATTGCAATGGCAATGTCATGCAATTATCAAGTAACAACTGTGAAGTATGATCTTGCTCATAACCATTTATTCAGATGAGAACATTATACAAATTTCCTCGGTCAATTTGATAAGGGGGAAAAGTGTATGAAAAATTGCAAAATTCTATCTCTTTTAACTTCTAACCATTATGGTAGTTGAAGTTACCATATAGTCATTCAAAAAAAACCCTATATTCCAAGTCTTTTTGGTGACAAGAAACTTCGATATCCTCAAGGAAGAAAGTCACTAAATCTATTGACAATTAGTGGTCCTAAACTATGCTGTCCAAAAGTATGATCTAATGCTAGTTCCTGCAAGATATAAGAATTGTTGCAGGATTCTGTATTTGTTGTATATTAACCTATCTCTAGCACTATGCAGAAGATCCAGGCTTAGCAGTTGACTGTTTGGTAGGTTGTTGCAGCCCTGGCTTTTGATCAGGAGGAGAATAAGATGGCCTGTTAGGACAAGCCTTAGAAACTTCTTCCTCTTTAATGCCAAACTGTAAAATGCAAAGATATAATTAAAAATCAAAATTTTGAAGACTAGCAGATTCTTTACTGTAAAAAGGAAAGATATGCTTTTGCAATTATTTTTTCAGATCACTATGGTAGAAAAATGAAACTTGTGTGCTATAAGATATAGTTCCCAGGAGCATTATTTCCTCTGGAGCTCATTGGCAACATTCTCAAGCCTGAGTCCATAATCTTACCATATACCACATATAACCTTAAAAGGGAAACTGTTGTGCATCTCACTATAGACGACTTAACTAAAAGTACTGTAATTAAAGATCATACTAACCTTGAAACCACAGCCGGATGCACATGCATCGAAGCATTTCTGCACATGTAAGGGAAGGAATCAACAATTATTTTTTTTAAACTCTTAAGCAGTGCAATGCAAAATACATTAACACCCTGCTTATATCATTTTAAATGAGTGCATCTTAATCTCATGAACTCTTAAGCAGTGCAATGCGCAATACAAAGAATTGAAAGAGGTATGCTCGGCTTTAGTGAGCAAAAGATTATATAGAGAAATCATGGCCTTCCAAGTGAATTATCAATATCATGACTCGCATGTTACCACATCACTCAATTTGCTAACTCACTTCAGAAAGTTGCCATAATTTCACGTCTAAAGTAAAATTGCTCATGGGCCAATCAGAAGAATCATGCAGTAACATACCTTTCTCCTTTAGGTCGTGTCTTTTTCTTGAAAAACAACCATGAATGCTTAAGATTCTAAGAGGGAGGCAATCATTGACCAAACGAAAGCTCTAATCAGAAGAACCCAAATGTCTACATAAATTGAACTGCATCTCAAATGATAGCCATTACTACATCATTATTGCTCTCAATTTCCTTAATCAAGATTCAGTGATTATTCTAGGAAACAGAAACAGCTAAGTTGTCAAACCTTACTGTTTCATTAAATCATTTCCAAATTTAATCTCAAATCAGATTGACCTTCACATTAAATTGAAAAAGGCTTTAACCAAGAACTACCTACTAATCTAATCTCAGTCAGTTGCTCCTACACCAAAACAGGACATACACCCCTAGCCTGTTAGTGCCCTCATTACCTTCTAGACAGAGTAAGCAATGTCATTATATGATGCTTTAGAACATAATTATTCCATTATCACTTGCTGCTATATAATATTGTTCACAGACGACTCCTCTAACTAAACCACAAACACATTGGCCAAAACAGAAAAAATAACCCACAGATGTCTTTTAGCAACTCCTTTAAATAAAGTATAAATATAAAAGGTTCCAACTTCAATTAAGAAGTAATCTAAAGTAGTGCTATTGCATCAAAGAACATCCAGTAGAAAATCATCAATAGGCCTATCCTATGGGCAACAAGAACAATATTTAACTGTATAATTATTATAAAATGATCACAGTATGCAGTATCCTCAGTCATAGTTTATATGAAATCAATGACATTCCTCAAACATGTAAAAGCTAAATCAACAATGACCAAAAAATTTCTTTTTATATTACAACACACTGACATATAGACAACCTTAACTTCAAGGAAGCAGAATCAAACGTTTAAAAAAAATTGAGTAAAAGTGAAAGAGAAACCATTAAAAAACAGCACTGTAAGAGCAAAGCTGAAACACTAATTTTAGCATAGCAAGTAATAGTGACTAGATGAGAACAGAAAATACCCCTGAATAAGAGGCTTCTCCAGGAGAGCGGTCAATATATGCACTCCACTGCTGCCCCTCTATTACAGGGTCCTTGTAGCAAATTCGGTTGCAGTCCTCCAAACCTGTTTCAACAATACTCCAAACCATGTGAGCTTTATGGATGTCTAATTCCCAAAAATGATCAGAGACAGCATTGTTCTCAGGAAGTTTAAAGGTTGAAGAAAACAGCGCCAACACTTTCTTTTATATATATTTATTACTTTTGTCGTATTCTATGTTTTATGGTGGTTAGTCTATTTTTCTGCTTTATTTTTCGTCAACAACTATTTCTTAGAGTTTTAATATATAATACGCCCTTATTTGATCACAGAATGAATTGACTACTTCTTGAATTTTCTCACTCTTCTATATCTCTTCATCACTTTCATTGGTCCTGCATCATAGACATAGTTCTGTTTCACTAGAATTAATAAATAAAAACAAATTCTAATATTAAAAAATATTTAGTGATAGGAGGGAACAACAGCTTTGTCCTTATAATGCCGGCACAAATGCAGAAATACCATAAACTTAAAACTATATATGTATGAATAAAGGATGAAAAAGAAGGGACAAGAAATTTAATTAGGAAAGTTTCTTTGACTTATATTAGATACACACACACATATATATTCTTCCCTTCCCATTCATTAACCTCAATCTGAACATATTCTAAGGAAAGGAATGTTAGATTTGAATCAAATTCAAAGAAAATGCCTAAACTAAAATTTCACTTCTCCATTCTCTTCAAAGAATATGCGTATAATTCAAAATGTTACGAAAAGTAGTCTCACATTCTTCATATGTCTCTTCATCCGAGTTGCAACCCTTCTTGCAGAAAACTCGCCCTAGGGTGTTATCACAAGTAAGGCAACAGTCCTTTAGGATAAACAAAAAACTCAAACAATGAATTTCTGTTCTTCACTATTTTCTGGAGTTAAAGCCAACCAACAAACAAGATACATTAGACTCACAAGAATATCCCCTTAATCACCAAGCAGAATAAGAATACATTGAAAACCATCATGAAATGCAACCCACCTAACTACAGAAATAATACTCGTCTAAGCAGGGATTGGTTTCATAATAAATTCTCTCGATCAACCACGCAAAAAATTCGCATCATAGAACCATCCATGGCAGATAATCATTAACCACACTATTTATAAACAAAGATATCAATTATTGCCCATGTCACGAACTCAAATTATCAAACCACCGACCAAGCATGTTATGAATCAACGAAATGGGCTCTACGCAGTCACAAAATCAAGAAAATGATATGCTTATGAGCATACATTATCAAGATTAAACATCTCAAAATCAAGAAAATACAGGAAGTGCAAGAAATTATAGAGAAAAATAAGCGGACGACAAAAACAAGAAAAGAATATAGGAGATTTATTAGATGGAATGGAAAGAAAAGAATTACATGGAAGCTGAGTAAGGGCTGCATATTTTCGGGTACATCGGTTTCCGCACGGAGGCACCCAATGCTCCGGTAGCATCGTTGGGCGGTGGAATGGTGGCTGTTCAGAACTTGCAGAAGTAGAAGGAGAAGAAAGAGAGTCAAGAGAAGGAAATGAGGCAGTTATTGAATTGAATGAACAGAGACATTACTCATTTAGACCAAATTTGCATTGCATTTAAATTGATTATGGTCCGAGCTTCCCGTTCTAAATCTTCTGCGAGTGATTTGGAAAAAGGACGAAAAATATATTTCTTTTGGAAAAATTACATTTAGGTCCTGAGTGAGAGAAAATACGACAACTAATTCCTAAAAATCTCAAAACTATATTTAAGTCTAGTAGGACTTTTTTATAATAAATTTTAATTGTCAAATGCCTATGGACTTGTTACTGGATGCTCATAGACCTGTGGAATTGAAATTTATTATAAAAAAATCTCATGAAACTTAAATGCAATTTTGAGATTTTAAGGGATTATCTTATCACATTTTCTCTTATCTGGGACCTAAATGCAATTTTTCCAAAAATTTTCATAACATAAGTTATTTTTAAGGTAGTAACAATTACACCATTAGAAATTAAAAAACATAATTGGCTAATCATGATAGACGGTTTCAAGCTGTGCCTTACTGGGCAGATTATTTGAGGTTGATTAGGTTTTAATCAAGGCCCAAGGGAATTAGTTAGTGTTTTATTTATTTATTTATTTTATGAGGCTATTATTAGTATAGAGATTGATATAAGGCTGTGATGGGATAATATTGAATTAAATGTAAATTTAAAGAGAGAGAAAAGTTACTTTAACAAGCTTTAGTAATGTCAATATCTTATATTTTAGAATCTTGTGTAATTAGGTGTTTATCAACAAACTCTTAATTAAAGTAGTAAGCAGTTTCGGGCCTCATCCCCATAAGGAGAAAAATACATATTCAAATCTCAAGAAACATATTTATTGAGAGGATGAAAATCATGTACACTCGAAGTTTCAAAATAGGAAACTTCATCAAATTAAGGGGAAAAAATGTATAATAAGATATTTATGTTTGTTGGTAATTGTTTGAGAGTTAGGACCCGTTTGTTAGGAAGAAAGCTTGGGGAGGGAAAGGGAAGATCCCAATCTTCCCATGGATTTTGGCTGTTTGTTACACAGAAAGTCCAACAAGAACTCACTGGAATTGGACATTTTCCCTTATTTGAGGGAAGATGATTTCCCTCCGAAAATGGAAGGAAAGCTGCAATCTTCTCAGGAAGATGGTTTTTTGACAGATTTACCCCTGAAATTCAAATCTCAAGAAACATATTTATTGAGATGATGAAAATCATGTACACTCGAAGTTTCAAAATAGGAAACTTCATCAAATTAAGGGGAAAAAATGTATAATAAGATATTTATGTTTGTTGGTAATTGTTTGAGAGTTAGGACCCGTTTGTTAGGAAGAAAGCTTGGGGAGGGAAAGGGAAGATCCCAATCTTCCCATGGATTTTGGCTGTTTGTTACACAGAAAGTCCAGTCAGCAACTCACTGGAATTGGACATTTTCCCTTATTTGAGGGAAGATGATTTCCCACATATTTATTGAGATGATGAAAATCATGTACACTCGAAGTTTCAAAATAGGAAACTTCATCAAATTAAGGGGAAAAATGTATAATAAGATATTTATGTTTGTTGGTAATTGTTTGAGAGTTAGGACCGTTTGTTAGGAAGAAAGCTTGGGAGGGAAAGGGAAGATCCCAATCTTCCCATGGATTTTGGCTGTTTGTTACACAGAAAGTCCAGTCAGCAACTCACTGGAATTGGACATTTTCCCTTATTTGAGGGAAGATGATTTCCCTCCGAAAATGGAAGGAAAGCTGCCATCTTCTCAGGAAGATGGTTTTTTGACAGATTTACCCCTGAAATTCAAATCTCAAGAAACATATTTATTGAGATGATGAAAATCATGTACACTCGAAGTTTCAAAATAGGAAACTTCATCAAATTAAGGGGAAAATGTATAATAAGATATTTATGTTTGTTGGTAATTGTTTGAGAGTTAGGACCCGTTTGTTAGGAAGAAAGCTTGGGGAGGAAAGGAAGATCCCAATCTTCCCATGGATTTTAATTTGTTGTTACACGTAAAGTCCAACAAGAACTCACCGGAATTGGACATTTTCCCTTATTTGAGGGAAGATGATTTCCCTCCGAAAATGGAAGGAAAGCTGCCATCTTCTCAGGAAGATGGTTTTTTGACAGATTTACCCCTGAAATTCAAATTTGGCGGGAAGTTCGAACTTGGCTGGAAATTTCAAATTTGGCGAAATTTTTTTTCTTCAAAAGTTCAAACTTAACAATAAAATATTTTTTAAAATATATTTTAGCAAAAAAAATATTTTTTATTATTTTGAATTAATTTCTTTTGAGGGTAAAATAGACATTTCCTAATTCCTTACCAACTACCACCTCTTCATTTTCTTCCTACCAAACAACTCAAGTCATCTTCCCTCATCTTTCAAATCTTCCTTTCCATTCATTTCCCTCCTCTAAAGTTCCTTTCCCTCCCCAAGTTTTCTTTGTAACAAACGGGTCCTTAGTAGGGTTAAAAGTATAAGGAAAGCCTTAGATGTGTGAAGGAGCTCAACAAGTGTGTAAAATCTTCTATCATAGAGTATATAATATTTCCTGTACTGGAAAGAAAAACTAAAATCTGACAAGTCACCATGTACTCAGTATTTTCCTTGCGCTGTATTGGTTAAGGTGTAGAATAAAGTAAACCTAGTGGATACTCAATAATCATCAATTTTCAACCAATGGTGGAGAAGAATTAAAACTTCTTCCAGAACTCAGTTAATATGATTCTCTTTAAATTAGATAATGTTTTGGCTGATGGTAATATTATTATTTTTCCTAAGAGAAATTGATGATAGTTCTATTTGTTGTGGTATTGAGTGGGATGAGGCATATAGATTTATCTATCTCTCAACTCCCTTTTCCTGGTAAAATTCCCTTTTAATAAAATTGTCCCATGTTACCCAAAAAAACTGAAGAGGCTAAAAATGATGTAGAAGTAAATGACATTATTTCCAAATAAGTTACCATATGCCACATGGCAGATTTGAAATAGCTTCTAAATAAGAAATACTTACATGTTCCAGAAGTACCACCTGATTTGTACTCTACCTCCGGTCCTAATTATAAGACACAGTTGACTTCCTTTGGAGAGATTAAGGAAGCTAAATAAGTTACTTAATCATTTTATAAGTTGTGTATCTTTAGATTATATATTAGTTTATTAGTCAAACTAATTACTTTGAAGAAAAAAATAAAAATAAAAATACTCTAAAGTAATTTAATTAGCTTCCTTAATTTCTCCAAAAAAGTCAACTGTGTCTTATAATTAGGACCAGAGGAGTAGAATACATCAACTCATCTTATTTTAATCACACATGGCAGATGAGCCATCTAGAGAAATTCAAATTTTATAAGTTTATAAAACATAAACTTCATAATTTAGAAAAACAAAAGACGCAATTCCTTCCCATAAGAAGTTGTTGTTGGTTCTAAGTTTATGTTTTGATGATAACAAACTTGGAAAAGAAAGAGGAATTTCATAATGCAATAGTAACAATAAAAAGAATTCCATAAGCCAATCTACAATAGAAATCTGTTAGCTAGGATATAAAAAGAACTTTTTTATTGTAAATTGGCTGAATTTGACAAGTCTGAAAAAAACATTGCCAAATCGTTAAACACAAACTCATACTCCTTCGCTATATGCTTGACCAGATCCATCCTCTTTGTATCCATTAAATGTTGAGGAAATTGTGACGATGCAAAGTTTTTAGTGCCTGGAGAATGATTAGATTGGAGTAAGAGTAAGGTTAGGATATGGCCCTTGAGTTGAGACGCCATTGATTCTAATGTGGGAGAGAAAGCAAGGAAATTAGGTTAGGGCTTATCCATCTGGGGATAAAAACACAGCATAAAAAATTACAAAATATATATAGGCACAATCGGGATGGGACAAAACCCGGACAGGATGACCCTCGTCGGGTTGGGAACATGGTAGTTAAAAACTCATTTTATCATTGCGATTTTACGTTTTAAAAAAATAATAATTTATTAAAACGATTTTACTAATTTTCCAAACGCTTTTATGTTTTTACGATTTTTTTACGTTACGATTTTACGTTTTATGATTTTTCATTCTCCTTCTGTTTTCACATAAAATCTTTGTTTTCACTGTCGGTCAGGACGAGACAAAATTAAATAACCTTCTAATTTCTATATATAAGAGACAATTCTCCATATTTTGGCATATGGAATTTTTTTCAATGTCATCATCTCGATTGGCTCTAATCCATGATAATGAGATTAAATATTTCTTTGCTTAAAAAAAAAGATGACATATTTCTTTCAAAGTACTGAAAAAAAAATCCTAACCCATCTCAGACGGTGAATTTTCTTTCAATGCTCCATATTTTGGTATATGGATTTCTTTGATTTTCAGCCTTTAAATATAAAAACAAACATAGACAAAAGGAATTTATTTTTTTTCAACTTTAGCACTTTGATATCAACATGGCCTCTGGTATTTCAATGTCATCATCTTAATTGGCTAGATATTTTTTCTTTTTAGAATATCAAATGTAAATAAATTGGATTTTCTATCACTTGGATATCACCAACATGGCAACATGGAGTAATTTTCTTGTTTGGTATTGGTGAGAACAAAAAACAGGTAAAAGAGATTTAACAACAATTTTAAATGTATTTGTTGGCAAGAAATTCATTCGAAAATTACAGCACTCATTATATTAATAAAAATACAAATTATGACATGACATGAGGAATCGGTCAAAAATGAAGTGAGAGTCCCACTATAAGTTCTGGTCATGATGAATAAATTACTTTAACCTAATCTATCCAACAAAACAATAAGAGAAAGACAAGCACATACAATTCCCATCCATAACTTGAATCAACAAATCAACTGAAATCTGGGCCTTGTAAACTGCAATGTCAATCTCCAGCTCTATAATTCCATATCCAGCAAATGAGGTTTTTTGTATGGTTGGTTCCTTCTACAAAATTACAAAAAAAATCTTATTAAAAAGGGGAAAACAGTAAAGGAGAAAATTCATCAAAAAGAATTGTATCGCCTATTCTATCATTGATTATGGATTTGCTTTTCGTCAGATAAAATTGAAATAAACTGCCTTACAAAATAAGAAATGGAAGCTGATACAATCAACCAGCTAAAATTAAGGGGGGGAAAAAGAGTTCAGGAAAAGAATCACCTGCCAAAATTATTGCCCGCTTTTATTTCTTCTTTTTATCCTTTGATTTAGAGTGTTGCTGCCCATAATATGCTTTATGCCTAGACAATGAAAACTTAAGATGAGCCACATTTTGCTTTCTCCTGGCTTTTCGAGATAAACTTTTTGTCTCAACGTTTGCCGCCTCTGCAGATGCTTTATCGTTCTCCCCCAATCTATCTGATGAAGTTGACTTGCTGGCATCATCTCTTGATTTTTTACTTTTGTTCTTCTTATCCAAACCTTTTGAATGAAGAAGTTCTTTAGCCCTCTTCTTCAGCTCATACCTCTTTTGTTTGCTTAACTTCCATTCCTCCTCCATATAAGGAGCAAGTTTTTTCAAGGAAATATATTGATTCAACTCTTTCTCATCCATCATCAGTATTTCCGAGTCACTCAAGCCAAATCCGTTTGGCTTTGTTTTGGCATACTTGAATCTTGTCTTCAGGTCCCCAATGGTATCCTCATAATCCAATTTATAATACTCATCCATCATTATCTGTCTTGCTTTCTCCAGCAGAGCTGTTTTCCGCTTCCTCTTCCGCTTACCTTCCTCATGAACTTGTTCTTCATTGTTTTCTTCCTCCTCTTCAAGGTCATGATCACTGCCATTCTCCATATTTAGTTTCAGTGCTCGTTCCCTTGCAGCACGAAACCCATCATCCCCAGCATCAGACCCACAGACATCCCAGTCTTTAGGAAGTCCAAGCAATTCATTCTCGTTTTCAAAATCAGGCTTCTCCATTTCATCTTCATCACCACAAAAATCTAAGTCAGCATCTTCTGCATTGTAATATTTTTCATCAAATGCCGCTTTCATCATCTTATCATACTCCTCAGGGTCAAATTCCTCTTCTATTTCCGTGGCAGACATTGGGATAATATCATCATCATCATTAATTCCTGCAGTCTTCATTATCTTTTTAACCTTCTCCTGCATCTCTTGTTTCTTCAAATTCTTCAAATGTTTCAACTCCTCCTCCCTCTCCTTCTGTGCTATTGCCATTCTCTCATCTTTGTTCTTCCTCTGTTCCTTCCTTGCATTTGTCTTCTTCCTCACTGATCCTTCCACATTCCGAGCATGACCTAACACCCTGTCTCCCTGATTTTCTTGATATCTGTATTCATATTCTTCCTGTCTTTCGAGATCACTCTCCTCTGAATCTGATACCCATTGCAAGTTTTCCTTATCAACACCCAAATTCTCCCCCTTTTTGTCAATCCACATCTCGTTCATGAAATAGTTTTTCAGAAACTTGGACTTTTCATTTTCATCAGTATCTTCACCAAAGTACTCATCCAATTCCTTCACATATTCCTCATCATCTTTTTCTCTTTTGGTGTCACCTGCCTTCTCCTTCACTACAAAAAAATCCTCTTCATGATCATTTAAACCCTCCTTTTTAGACTCATCAAGAAAAGCTCTTTTCAATTCTTCTTGCTCATCGATATAAGTCCTTTCTCCAGCTTTGTCACCAAAATCTAGTTGCTCCTCAATCAAATGCTTTGCCTTTGTATCTTTCAAATGCAATGACTTCTTACTCTTCTTATTTTCTGCTATACCTTTCTCCTTCGTATCAATTTTCTCTTCAGTATCCTCAAAATCTGGTCCCTCCTCAATCAAATGCTTTGCCATCACATCCTTCAGATACATCGGGTTTTTACGACTCTTATCTTTAGAATAGACTTTCTCCTTTTCATTGCTTTCCTCTTCACTACTATCATCTGACTCAAAAAGCTTAACATCTTTTTGCTTGAGACAGGGGTCCTTCTTCTTCACCTTAATTAAGCAATCAAAAAACTTCTTATTAGTCCTTGGGGACATTTTTAGTTCCTTATCATCAGATGATTCAGATTCTTCATCACTCTCAGAAGTTGAAGATGAAGAGATAACACCCTTCTTTTTTAACTCCTCAAGACGCTGGAGGTCCTCCCGCTTCTTGTTGTATTCAAATCTACGAGCATACTCCTCATTTATCTTGACTTCAGATACGTCATTGTTTTCAGAGTCACTACCATCAAAAAGTTGGAGAGCCATATTCTGTGGGAGACCAATCTCTATCAATTAGCAGCATATCAACAACAACATTAAATAGAAATTCCCATAAAAATGAATACTATTTGAAATTGGAAAAGTAGCATGAATCACAAATATGTTATACAGGAAAGTAGAAATAGCTACCGATTATGAATGGAGATAGACCCTATGACAAATACATAGAACTTAGCTCCGTTCTCAAATGAAAGGGAGACCAAAAGGCTTCTAAGAAAGCTCTTTTACCCACATAATTGTTTTTCTAATTTTAAAATAAACACTATTTTTCAACTAACGGCACTTATAGAGTACAGAATACCATAAAGGAAAATCACCTAAATGAAACAAATAAAGCTTTAAACTTCACATCACAATAAATAATGCTAGAAAAATATCGTATTTAAACTGGACAGAACAAAAAATGGAGGCTATTTTCTCTCTATGTAAATGAATACTCAAATACATATAATAGTCAGCTTCACCTATCATACTTTAAACCAAAAATCATGCAAAGCACAAAATGTTGCACGAAAAAATGGATGCTAAAAGTCTAAACAAAACCAAGCTGTGCACCAGCAAAATGCAGAATCTTGTACACCCATTCATCCAAGTTAAAATCACACTTTTGAGCTTGAAATTGAGAATTTGTCAAAACTATGTTTACAAAGTACCAAGAATAAGATAAAGATAGCTGAAGGTTTGGAAAAGAAATCCGTGACTATTTATGCCAGCAAAATACAAAACAGTTCTAAATAATGATGAATAAGTAAAACTAATCAAAGGGCATACAAAAGAATAGAAGCACCTATCGCGGAAGAAACGAAGTGAAGACTGAAGAGGAGTGATTTTTAACGTAACTAATTTCTAATGATTTATTGCTCCCAATAAAGAAGTTCTTGTCTATGAAATTGAAAGCTAACAGCTACGGCAACAGCGCAGTTCAAACTAGCGTTCCAATACTGCAGCCAAGAGTCATTTCAAGGGTCAATGTAATTAATTCTGTGTTTTAGAACCCTCTAGAGCAAAACCAACGAAGATGCACAAAGTGCGGATTGAAAATAAATAATCAAACGTGGAGGAGAGAGCAGAACCACCAAGCACGCTTCAACATATTCGAAATGAAGAAAATGCTTGAAAAACAATAATACCTCTTGCAGAGACTACTAGAGAGAGGTAGTCGTTGGCGGTGACAAAGGGAAACGAAGATTGTATCAGTGTTTGCCGGCGTCGGAAAAGAAGGTGGAAAGGAATAAGAGGCTGACGTGATGGTGGTGCAGTTGGGGGAGTCCGTCGCCGTCGCAACTTCGTAGGCTGAGGGAGGAAGAGGTTGCGGCTGGGGGCGATGAAGATGGGCCGCGAATTTGGTGAAGGGTAGGGTTAGGAATTAGATTTTTCATTTTTTTTAAATAACGAATTAATATCACTACGGATATGGAGTTGGGGAAATTAGGGTGGGGGACCTTAAAATAAAAGGGAAATTGTATTTAGGTCTCGAGAAAATATGACATAATTCTCTTTTAAAATCTTAAATCGTATTTAAGGCCCATAAGACTTTTTTGCTATAAATTCTAATTCTGCTGATAAGTCAATAGGCATTTATTGATAAGTCTATGAACGTTTACATTGACAAGTCTATGGGCATCCATTAACAAGTCCGAAATCAAAATTTATTGCAAAGAATCTGATAAGGCTTTGAGATTTTGAACGGATATTTTTGTTGTATTTTCTCTATTCAGGACCAAAATAAAATTTTTCTAAATAAAAATATATTTATTAGAAAAGATAAAAACATTATTATTATTTAGAAGAACTAAATATAAAAATATTAAATTGCCCCTAACAAAATCTTTTATATTCTAAGGGAAAACATGCAAGAAGTTTAACAATAAACTTTTGTGAAATGGGTATTTGGTACTATTAAGTTTTTTATTGGGTGTTAAAATGCACGTAAATGTTATAAAATTAGACAATATTAGCACTATCATTAACACAGTGAAAACCTAAGTCAGAGTTAGAGGGTCCAGCTCCATGTATAGAGGTTAATTTTTCCCACTCCAAATTGACCATTGAAGAGACAACTCAACAACATTTGACTGAATTTGAAGCTCTGAATCCATTAATGGCACACCAAGAAGATTGCCGGCAATGAATTACTGAAGGGTCCATTTAGATTAGTAGCGATAAAAGTGATTTTTTTTTAAATATGATTTTTGTAAATTTAATATATGATAAAAGTCATATTATAAATGTTATTTGTGTTTGGATTGACAGTGATAGATATAGTTTTTTAAAATAAAATAAAAACTTACATGTGCTCAAATTATTATTTAAAAAGTAAGTTAGATGGAAATTAACACGAATCTTATTGAATATTGTATATATATATTATTTGTATATATTGTGATAATTGAAGAGAAAAATTAAAATTTGATAAAATAAAAAAGTGGAGTTATTATTGAAATAAAGTAAAAAACACTAAAGTCCTTGATTAAATATATTCAATGGATAAAATTGTATATAAATTAGAATGCATATAAATATAGGGTTGATACTAAATATACTCCCTCCGGTCCTAATTATAAGAGTTATTTAACCGATTTTGAGAGAATTAAGGAGAGGGGTTAAATTAGTTAATTTTACTCATTTTCCTAAAATGTCCTTATATAAATTTAAAATGACACAAGTTGCCCTAATTATAAGTGTTTCTAATTTGCCTTACGTTAGACATCCATGACATATTAGTTTAGTATATATGTATATTAGTTGTTTTCTATATAGCCATGTGTATACATATAGATCTAATTTCCTTTCCACACGCTTTCTAATTGAAATAATGGTCTTAATATATAAACATATATGTGTGTATATATGTGTATACATATAGATCTATCTACATACATAGACACACACATACATATATAGACACACACACACACATATATATATATTGACACACGTAAACACGTATATACATATATATGTACACATATATATATAAATGCTCCTAATAATAAATATAAATAAAGGTATTATAAGAAAAAATTGACAAAAGTTAAAACTTATTCTTATAATTAGGACCAAAACCAACTCCAAAATTTGCTCCTATAATTAGGACTGGAGGGAGTAGTACATTACTAATTGGATCATATATCCCTAATAAGTTGATCTTTGATTTTATTATGAATATGATTTATTTGTGTTAAAGATAAAATGTAGGTATTTTTAAAGAGATCATGGATCAGAGAAAGGGAAAGGGAAATTTTGTCTCCTTTTCCTTCATTATTTTCTCACAACGTGAAAAAAAAAAAATCCAAAAAACAAAATCAGTGGAATTATACCGTGGATAGCTCTCGTTCCAAACCCAATTCCCTTTCCATTGGAGAGGATGCTCTCATTGGTAAGTTTCTCCCCGTCCCTCAATAATCAATCTAGATCATTCACTTCACTTAATCTTAGCTATCAATTTTTTTTCTAAATATTTCAAGATAGTGATGGATACTAAAAAGATATTGAAAAAATCCTTCATTATCTTAAAAAATTATTTTAGGGTACCGGTAATAAAAATATACTTCAAGATATTTTTTAAGATACTTATTGGTATTGAAAAAATATTTTATGATCTTGAAAAAATATTTCAGAGTGAGGTACTAAAAAAATATTTTAGGATACTGACTGGTACTGAAAAAATACTTCATGATCTTGAAAACATATTTCAGGGTACAGAATGATACCAAAATGATACTTCAAGATACTGGCTGATACTAAAAAAATACTTCATGATCTTGAAAAATTATTTCAAGATCTTGAAAAAACATTTTAGGGTACTGATTGGTACTAAAATATGCTTGAAGATACTTTTTCAGGATCCTAAAATAATTTTTCAGGATATGAAATATTTTTTTTAGTATTGGTCAGTATCCTGAAATATTTTTTAATACCCGTCAGTACCTTGAAATATTTTAAAAAAAATACATGGGCAAGATTAAGTGAAGTGAATGGTTTAGATTGATTGTTGAGGGATAAGGAGGGATGATGAGAAAGTTGCCAATGAGAGGATCCATTCCTGTTGCGCACCGAGAAGCACAATGAACAAAAAGCACATGTGAAGAGCTTCTTTTCAGAAGCTGCTTTTTCGGGTTAAAGCCCATATCAGATAATGGGTTTGGGTTGGCGGTAGAAGTGATGGCTTAAAATTTATTTGACTTTTGTAAAAGTCCGGTAGGAAAAAAGTTAAGTTGTAAATGTGATTTATGTTTGGATTGCCCGTTTGACTTTTTGTAGAAGTGGAACTGATGAGTGTTTGGATTATTATTTGAAAAGTCAGTTGAGATGGAAAATAACTGAAAAGGGTATGAATCATATTGAATACTACACACATATTATTAGTTGTATACATCGAGATAATAAAAATTTTAATTTGAAAAAAAGTTAAATGATTAATAAAAAAATTAATAAACAATAAAGTGCTTAATTAAATATATTTAATGAATAAAATTGTTTATAAACTAAAATGCATACAAATAATACATTAATTTCTTTTATTGTTATGCTTGACAAGTTTGTCTCTAATTCTATCATGAACACGATTCAATTGTGGTGAAGATAGGCCTGTTTGAATTGGTGGTGAGAGCGGTGACTTATTTTCTACATAAAGAGCATGAATCTTCTTAAATATTACATATATATTAGTTGTATAAATTGTGATAATTGAAGATAAAAATTTAAATTAAAAAATTAAATGATAGAAATTGTTAAAAAAAGAATTAAAAACACCCCATGAATATATATGTCTAAGGCGGGCCCACGCTAGGGTCATATTTGTTTGGCACAACAAACACCCCATGTATGTATTTACACCATAAAAAACAAATATGCCGGGACCCACGTGAGAATTATACTCAAACCATCTCTCTCCTCAATTCTCGACCTCCGTGCGCTGCCAACGCTGGAAAAGCTCCCCTCCTAGCTTCTTCAAAAAGCTGTGTTTTGGTTTAAAGCCCAGTGAAAAATAAGTTAACCCAAACATCTTCCACCCGGTTTTTTTTTTTTTTATTGAAACTTTTTTTCTAACGCTCAACAACTTTTTTGCTTGCAACGCTTTCATACCACAGATAACGTCTTCCTAAATGGACTCAAAAACACTCCACTGAGCTTTTATCATCACAATGGACTTTCCCCTCGCAAACGCCTTCCCAAACATGTTCTTTAAGTCGGCTTCCTCCATTAAAGACACAAGATGCGAAGACTGTGACTCATAAAATATTAAAATGTCCAAAGGTGCAACGTTAAGAGAGTCGTTGGAGGTGCGAAGGTAGTGAGGATGAGACACTAATGAGTTGTTTGATAAGAGGGGAGGGGAGGATTTTTTTTTTTTTGAATTGGATTTAAAATAATTAGAAAAGAGGGGATGCAATTTGCAATTAATTTTCTTTAGTATTTATCATACGTCTTCTTTTTATTAAAATTTTATAACCACATTTCAAGTTTTTAAGACTCAACTTATAATTTTTTTTCATCTCATCCCTTCCTCTCCCCTCCAAATCCTTCCTACCAAATAGCTTATAGGCCTTGTTTGGTTCAATGGAGGGGAGGGGAGGAGAGATTAATGATGGGAGGTGGGGAAAGGTTATAAGCTTTGTTTGGTTGGATAAAAAGGAAGGGGAAGAGAAGTTTCCTGTTTAGTTCAGTATGGGATGAGAGATGAGCTAATTAAACGTTGACAAATATGCCATTAGTACATTATTTAGAAAAAAACTTATACCTCACTTATATATGATAAAAAACCTTATATATATTTGAAATGATGATTTTATTATTAAGGAAAAATCTCAAGAAAATGCCATATGAATTTCAAAATCCCAAATAGGTGATTTCACAATAAAATAAGGTGTCAATTATTTTACTGTTCTCGTTAATTTCATTATTGTTGTTGTCAATAAAATTTTAAAGTTTAAGCGTTTTTTATTGGCATTTTTGCTTTTATTAATTTTAATATGTTAACTCATCAAATTTAATATGTTTTTTAATTTAAATCTAAATCTAAATCCTAAATGAAATTATAATCTTAAGATAACAAAGATAATTATGGTATAATTTAACGGTGCGAATAAAGAAGTAGATGAGAAGAAAATGGAGATGTCTCCTTCCAAAATTATTTATATTTTTTTAATCTAATATAAAGTTCATGAAAATTACGTATACTTTTACCTTTTAGTAAATAATGACTTTGGTCTTTAATTTATTCTTCTTTGGCAATCCTTGGATTATCATTTCCTTAATCGAACATCCTTGAATGCCATTATATTTCTAAAGAGGTCCTTTCCCAAAAAATCAAATGTGCCAGGGCACATGGCATCATTTTGTAGCTGGTCGCTTGAACGGTGTAGATCAAAGCTGTACAAAAAGATTATCTCCATACTCCATGGGATTATCCTCCCCAAATCGGAGGTTCAACAAAGGAAGTATCCCCGTCACCTGGGCAAAGCCAAAAATCGAATCAAACTCAATTCTTTTTTTTTTTTTTTTTTGAATTACAAGGCGGCAGGCACTAATGGTCTGAATTACAAGGAGCGGGATCGAACCCATGACCTCCCACTACTTGAGGCTAGGCTACAAGGCCTTTGGTGAATCAAACTCAATTCTGATATCCGGCAAGTAGCGATTCCACGTCACAGCCCTTCAACGAAAGGAAGAGAGAAGAAGCAAATAAAAAAAAATCTTCCGGTAAAAAAAAAAAAAAGAAAATCTGTGTTGCTATTCTATATAACTCTTCCTAGCTCGTCCCTTTCTCTCTCTCTCGCCAGCCATGGCTGCTTCAACGTCGCTCGTTGGAAGTTCCTTAACTCAACTTCCTCCTTCGTCTCGCTCCAGAGGCTATGCTCGTTCCAATTTGAAGTCCACCGCAAGTTGCTGTCGTTTCCCCTCTCGATTGCGGAATAATCGATTATCGTTACTTACAACTCCTGTTTCTTCTTCCTCGCTTCGTTTCTCCTCCAGAAGGTGCTTCTTTTATGTTGTTATCGATTGCTTTTCATTTGGAATTTTTTTTGTGTGTGCTCTGCATGACATCAATAGCTATGGAATTCTTTCTCCATGTTTCTAGCTTTCTTATCTTTCAGGGTTTTTTTTTTTTTTTTTTTTTTTTGTACTTTGTAAAAATGCTTTTAAGTAATTCCCTATTTGAAGCTCGAATTGGTGTAATATCTTGTGTGAATGTACTGACTAAGGAGACTCGTTCATCCAAATTCTCATTTCAACTTTCTGAAGCTACGAATCATTGCGGAAAGTATATCTTACGGTGTTCTGGTAGTTTTCATCTCAATATTAGATACAGCCATAATTAGATTGATTTTTTCTGATATTTTGCATCTCAATATTTGACGCGGCTATAATTAGATTGGCTATTGAGTTCCTATACTTAAATCTGCTACTCCTTTTTTGTGTCTCATTGTTGTTGAAAGGGCTTCACATAATGCTGCTAAAGGCGGACTGGATCTCCGAAGGAAGAATGGCGGTGCTTGGAAACAGTACACCACCATGCTTGGTGAACCAGTGACCGAAGGACTTTCATCCCCACAGTATCCCTTAATTTCTTGCTGTCCTGCCAGAAAAAGTCGAGCCAATCTTAGAAGATTTTCTCCCAGAGCTCTTCTTGATAAATCCTCTTTCCAATTGTCTAATAGCAAACTCGGTCATGCTCGTGTAAGCACTTCTACTTCATTTTCGTCTATATGTCCCTGTGCCTGGAACTTTGCAACTATACTCTAAACAAGTTGTTTGTTGTTTGGTTTTTTAATAATTTCCCCCTCAGTACAGTGTTTATATTACTTGTTTTCTATGATGAGTAGTCTGCTGTGTGAAATATGAAATACAAGTTCTTGTTTCAATTGCCATTGCATTTTCATGTGTTCCTTATTTTCAAAAATCGGTTTCTGCACGGACATTCCACATTCTTAATTTTTAAATTTTATTATATTTTCTTTTGCCTTTATTTTTCATATTTACTTTTCAGCTGTGAATCCTCATCACGCTTATAAAGTGCCCTTTGAGTCTGTTTTTGCCAATTTTTCAATTTTTCCAGGTTTAGGTAACATGTTTATTGAATGCTCTCAATTTTATATGCCAAAAGTGATTTACATGCTATCAATTTTTGCAGCAACATAATGCTTGAAAGTTGAAGATGTATGCTTTATTTTTAATTCTCTCATTAGACATGGTTAAATTTGGAGATTATCCTGCAGATGTCTATGTTTGTTTCATATCTGCTTTTATAATGAATGATTATGGCGATAGCCTTCTATGTGCAATCTAATTTCTTTTCCTTGCCCTTGAAGATCATGTTAAATTGGGTGATTGTTTTTTTTTTGGGTTAAGGTTCAAATTCCTCATGCTACCGTTGGTCCAGATGAGCCACATGCAACAAGTATAGCTTGGCCAGATGGGGTTACTGAGAAACAAGATTTGGGCATATTGGCTTCTGAGCTTGAGCAGATACAAGCATTTTTGAGTACTGAACTTCCATCTCATCCAAAGTTGCATCGAGGTCAACTGAAGAATGGGCTGCGCTATCTGATTCTGCCAAATAAGGTTCCACCAAAAAGGTTGGTTTTAAACAATGATGGTAGATATATAAGTAATGATATAAGGGCAATGAGTTCAAATTTGTTATCATATATAAAGTTGTCAAGCATGAATTTGCATCTATCTATGAACTACATCTTGAACTTGGATATATTACTTCAGGCTTGTTGATTCTCCCCCCCCCTCAATGATTTTGTATGTCATACGTTCATTAGTTAGTGTCGAGGAGGGCATGCTTGAAGAATTTTGACCTTGGCGCAGCTTGCTGCCATGTGACCTGGAGGTCACGGGTTCAAATCCTAGAAACAGCCTCTCCAATTGTGGGTGTAAGGCTGCGTACATCTATCTTTCCCCAGACCCCACCTGGTGCCGCCCCTTTATTGGACTAAATGAGCTGCTTTAAGTGTATTTGGCTAGCTGCTATTTGTTATAAGTGCTTTATCCTCAATTTCTTGAGCCTTCTATAGTCCTCCTATCTGATATTTTATCGCTATGTTGGTGAAGTTTGTTAATTGTGTCCTAGAATAAATGCTTATACAAGTGGTTAAGTTGAAGGAAGCAAGTGCAATAAGGGAGGAAAAGTTTGGACTATCAATGCTTAAATTTGAGAAACCTTTTTATCATTAACATAAGCCCTTGAAGTGGTTTGAGGGGCCTGCATAGTCCATTCCTTGTTTGTTAGAACTTTAGTCTTCGTTGATGATGGCTGTGGTAGGCATACTAACTTTATATCAACCTGTGACAAGGTTCATGGTGACTGCATGATCTGCTCCTTGTTCGTTAGAACTGTCATGTGCTTCATTGATGATGGTTCTGGCAGGCATAGTAATACTGTCTACCAATTTCTTGAATTTTAGGTTTGAAGCGCACTTGGAAGTTCATGCAGGCTCAATAGATGAAGAGGATGATGAGCAAGGCATAGCACATATGATTGAGCATGTTGCTTTCCTTGGAAGTAAAAAACGTGAGAAGCTTCTGGGGACAGGAGCACGTTCCAATGCTTACACTGATTTCCACCACACCGTATTTCATATCCATGCTCCTACCAGTACCAAGGTTTGGACTGTTTGACTAGTAATTCTCTATGGTTTGCTCCTGAAATTGAGGTTGGTCAGTTTAAGAGAACTGTTGTACTGAAGTGTGAACTGTGAAGTGTCATAGGGTCACAACTGTCACTGCAGGCCATCACTTTTGAGTCAGAGCAACTGTCATGCCATGTGTTGTATAGTATATCTGTATTTCTATATTGCATTTGATTACAAATTGATGTCATTTGTCAGGATTCTGAAGATGATCTACTTCCATCTGTGCTGGATGCCTTGGATGAGGTATGCTTTGTTTTATTTTGCTTTACTCCTTGCTATGCAATCTGCTTCTGTTCCCATATAGCACGCATATGATGTTCTAGTATGTGTAGTCTTAAATTTTAAATAAATGGTTTGATGCTTTGGTTTGAGCCCAGCTGGTTGTTGGCCTTTGGGAGAGATATGAGGGGTAAGAAAGAAGTGAAGGATAATATGGATATGCGATAGCTTTTAAATGGATCATGAAATACAGTTAAGGAAGAAGAGAGAAGAAAAAGAAAGGAGAGATGTTGGCGGAAAATGGATTAGGGAAGGGGCAGAGATTATCAATTTTTAGCTTCATTAAGCATAAATTATCCTCAAATAAATTCACATAGCTCTCTAGTTATCCTTGAAAAAACTTTCACATGGGTTTTTCAGTTGCTTCATTTTTTAAGCATGGGTTTACATAGATATTTGTCAATTTAAATCTAAGTGATTCTCTTACATGCCATCACATTAATAGTTGCTTGGCCTTTCACGCGAGTATCATGCGAGGTCTGGGCTAGTTTTTGTTAAAAGTAAGCCCATCCAGGTTTGCTAATGGTACTTTTAGGTTGGCATCTATACACTCACACCTCTTGATGTTTTCAGATAGCATTCCATCCAAAGTTCCTTGCTTCTAGAATTGAGAAGGAACGGCGTGCTATACTCTCAGAGCTTCAAATGATGAATACAATAGAGTACCGGGTTGATTGCCAGGTGGGTATTAGAAACTGTAAAGGTTTTGGCTGTTAATATGCTGACATTTGTGCAAAACATTGACCTGGTGCCATTTCTACAATCACAGTTATTGCAGCATCTGCATTCTGAAAACAAGCTGAGCAAAAGGTTTCCGATTGGATTAGAAGAACAGATAAAGAAGTGGGATGCAGATAAAATAAGGAAATTTCATGAGCGTTGGTATTTCCCTGCCAATGCTACTTTGTACATTGTGGGGGATATTGATAACATCTCAAAGACAGTTCACCATATTGAAGTATGTTGAACAATTTTTTATTCATTTTCCAAGAAATTCTTCCAGGCACGCTCATGTTTCTGGTTTGTAAGATTCTTAGAAAGTTACTGTTGTCATGCAGGCTGTTTTTGGGAAAACTGGTATGGATAAGGAGAAGGCTTCCGTGGCCACTCCAAGTGCATTTGGTGCAATGGCCAGTTTTCTTTCCCCTAAGCACTCTATTGGCCTGGGTGGAAATTCTATTGAAAAGCCAGCAAATTCAGTGGATCAGTCCAAAATCTTCCTTAAGGAAAGACAAGCGGTTCGTCCTCCAGTGAATCATAATTGGTCACTTCCTGGAATCAACACTGATGTGAAGCCACCGCAGATATTTCAACATGAATTACTTCAAAATTTTTCAATAAATATGTTTTGCAAGGTACTTAGAGGTTTGAATTTGTCTTGTAGTGACTCTAATTGCTTGAATCATGCTATTAGTGAAAATTTGGTAGTTTTGTATGCGGGGTTCCTTAGGAAATAAGGAACATGAATTTGAGAAACTGATTCATTAAGATGTAATGATAGCATGAACAATATATGAACTTCTTAGATTGACCTACTTGATTGCAGTCCTGATTTATTACAATATCTATTACACGCGTTTAGTTATTATATGCAGCTGAACTTTGTAAATCCCTCTCTCTTTACTAAATGACTTATAATTATCATGTGCAGGTTCCTGTGAATAAGGTTCGAACCTATTGTGATTTGCGAAATGTCTTGATGAAAAGAATATTTCTATCTGCCATGCATTTTCGTATCAACACAAGATATAAGGTGTGGCAAAATCTATTGAATCTGCTATTTCCTTATTTCCTCTTTGTAAACTGTCATGATTTCCAGTGTTGCTTGGTGGTTTATTATCTTATTTATTCTTTTGTATCTTTGAGTTTCAGTAATTTGAGTATAAGTGGCCTAGTTGTTCTAGGTCAAGCTACATTTTTCTGTGTTTGCAGGTGTACATTGATAGATTTTATGTCAGAATTTTTAGATCTTTTGATTACCAATCTTAAGAATAATAATAACTAGTGGTTTGGGAATTTAGGGATGTAAATTTTCCATAAAATATGTCAAGAGTTATTGACAGAGAGCCTTTTTCCTGTTATACTGTTGTTTAGTAACTTTTTTGGGACTTGATTTCTTCAGTTTATATATTCTTTGGTTTCTCAATGTTTAAATCACTGGTTTCTTAATTTATTTACTTGTGGATAAATGGTCCATTCCATGGTTCAAATGTGTGTTTAACGCAAATAAATTTCCAGAGTTCAAATCCACCGTTCACTTCAGTTGAATTGGATCATAGTGATTCTGGAAGGGAAGGATGTACTGTGACCACCCTTACCATAAATGCAGAACCAAATAATTGGCAAAGTGCCATTAGAGTTGCTGTTCAAGAGGTTTGTTTCATCTGTCCTGCTCTTTTTGCCCTTTATCAATTTTCTTTCTTTTTGCTTATTGTTCCTATTCTTCTTTGTACTACTTTTGTTTATACGTCATAGTTACCATTTTTTTATGTTTGATCTGTACAAATATAAATGCTGAGAGGGTAAGATGCTCAATTTTTCAGTGTTAAGTGACCTTATGGCCGTCTTGTGTCACTAATCATTGTTGTTGGACAAGTTTTAGAATCCCTTTCAGAAAGAAAACCTTTTTGATTTATGATTTCAAATTACCTGAAAGATGGATTGCCTATACTCATGATGCAGATCTAATGGGTAATGACCTATATTATACAATGCAGGTTCGGAGGCTTAAAGAATTTGGTGTTACACAGGGTGAATTAACACGATACTTGGATGCACTTTTGAAGGATAGTGAACACCTTGCAGCTATGATTGATAATGTACCTTCTGTTGATAATTTGGATTTTATCATGGAAAGTGATGCTCTTGGCCACAAAGTTATGGACCAGAAACAAGGACATGAAAGCTTACTTGCGGTTGCTGAGACAGTAACCCTTGAGGAGGTATTTTCATGGCCAGCCATTGGACCTTTTGCAGTCTCTTCGTTTAAAACCTTCTACTTTGACCTTATGGTTTGTAAGTGCTTTTTGGAGACATAACTAGAGCTTAGGCATGCCGCTCTCCGTTTTGAGGGATCATTTTATGATGTTGGAATCTGCTTATCTATCCTGAGAGTGAGGATGTTCTACTTAATGATTCCATATTCCTTGGATTACTGGATATGATGCAGATGCTTCTGTGTTATCTTGCTGCTTGTAATAATTGTAAATATAAGAGATTTTTTTCCCCCAAAAAAATGCTTAGCAGGTCGACGGTCTTGATTTGTAAATTTTAGAAAAATTAAGTTGCCTGTACTTGCACTCTCTTGTGTTTTGGCTTAACTGTTTGCATTTGATTATTCATTTCTCTTTTATGTTTATACTATAATTTAAAGCTATTTTAATTTTTGTTTAGCGAAAGTGCATTTCAATTTATTTGGTTGATTATGTTTGTAATCTTCTGGTGTAGGTTAATTCTGTTGGCGCTGAGGTGTTAGAGTTCATGGCTGATTTTGGAAAGCCTACAGCACCCCTTCCTGCGGCAATTGTTGCTTGTGTTCCTAAGAAAGTTCATGTTGAGGGAATTGGTGAAACAGAATTTAAGATATCCTCAAGTGAAATTACTGATGCTATCAAAGCTGGATTGGAGGAGCATATCGAGCCTGAGCCCGAGGTGTCCTAAACTTCATTCCCTACTTGTGTGTCTAAGTTAATATTAGAAGTATATGGTTTCTTCCAACATCTGAAGATTTTGTGTGCAGACATTGAATATTTATTTTGCATATATTGTGTTTCCTAAAATATAGTCTCAATTTGATTGGTAGCTTTACTATTCATATGTTTAGATGATGAGAATTCATAGAGGAAAGCAATTTTCAGTTTTTGTCCAATCACAAGTTAGGTGTACATATGGCACGCTTGATTTCTGATAAACTGATAATTGCAAATTCTTGTAGCTTGAGGTGCCAAAAGAATTAATATCTTTGGCAAAGCTTGAAGAGTTAAAGATGCAGTGTAAGCCTGCCTTCGTTCCTGTAAGTCCTAGAAAAGATGGAACAAAAATTCATGATGAGGAAACAGGGATTGTTCAGCGTCGTCTTGCAAATGGCATTCCTATCAACTATAAGGTATGAAATTTTGCCACTAGCTTTTCATGATACTAGTGAATCTCTTGAGGTTCTATCAATTATCCTATTAATTTGGGTTATGCTGCAATTATTCCTTGAATTGTGTTAGTAGAAATTTCTGCCTGGCTCAAGGTAGTTAAAGGCACAGGAATTGGTGGTGAGTCAGCAGGTATACTGCAGGATCTGTGGTAATAGAGATTAGAGTTTATAGGGTGCCAACTATAGACTTTGATAGAAGGAGAAAGATAAGGGCCTCAAGAAACTTGATGAGTTTGTGGAGTTTTAACATAGGCAAAGGTCCATAGTAAAACGATAAAATCAATTAGAAGTAACAATGAAATCAATAGAAATGTATGAGAAAAAAGACTCAAAACGTATGAAAAGCCAAAGCAGAATTGATATGATTAGAGCCGCAATTAACAATGACTAAGAAAAGGGGTATTTTGCTCTATGGGTATATTTTGGTAATGATGCATGGTATGTGCATTAAATTGACAAGACTCACTTTCTAAAGGAGGTAAAGAATAAAATGCCAAAAAACGTAAGGAGGAGAGAGAGTTGTAATTATCTTTTGAAGCTTAGATAGACTAGGATGATCCAGATGGTTGTGAAGTTCAGGTGAATAAGTGGAAGTGTGAACGATTGAGGATGTTTGGATAGTAACACGATACAAGCCCCTTTGACTCACACCTGGTTATAATAATTTGTCTCAGCCTGAACCTGTTGAAGAACATAATTATTTGATAAAGAAAATGAGGAATTAAGCGATTAGCCATTTTGCATTTTTGCTTATAGAGGCAAAACTAAACAGCAACTGGTTGCTAAAAAAGGAGGATCTATATGGATGCATGAAGACCTGGGTTAGCTTGGCATTGATTGGTTTGCTGTTCTTGGGCTCGCCAAAGGTTCAATGGAGCCCACATGATATCTCCCCAAAGCTGAATGACGTGGTTAGCCAGAATGTGATTGACATCCTCTGAACTCTTTCCCAGACAGTGATTGGAGAATCTTCTGCGCACTCTTGACTGTAAAGAGTAAAAGGAGAGAGAACCCTTTGAGGGAAATGTATTTAATGACTACTGACTAGAATGAAAATTTTCACGTGTAGGTTGATAGCAAAAGACAAGTTATTAAACTCTACTAATTTGGGGATATTACAACACCTCCATATACAGCAAACAAGCAGTCAGCATACTTCTGGTATTTACACTATACACTGATTCTAACAAGGAGAAATTAGTTGAAGAAAGGAAGAGAAATTAAATGAGGAAAATAAATTATCTAACTGAAATGTACAAGGTGAACGTTTGAAATAAATGAATTCTATCCATATTCAAGACAACAAAAGGATCTATCACTCAACCCCCCATCCTACCCCAAATAATTTTGTGCCACCTGGAAGCCCTGTATTTGCTTTTTTTTTTTTTTTTAAAAGTTTGCAGTTACTTTTGGGGAGATAATACTGAAGGCGACTGTAAGATTTGCAAATAGAATTTAGAATTTCAGCTTTTTCTTCTTAAATTAAGAGGGTGTAATTTGAATTTTTCATATGATTTTACCCTTCCTTTCTTGTCCGTAGATATCAAAAACAGAGACACAAAGTGGTGTTATGAGGTTAATTGTTGGTGGTGGACGGGCAGCTGAAAGTCCTGATTCTAGAGGATCTGTGATTGTGGGTGTTCGAACACTTAGTGAGGGGGGACGCGTTGGCAACTTTTCGAGAGAGCAGGTAATTTATCCTACTATTTTTTGTTTAAACATTAATGCGTGAAAATTTTTCCAATTTCAATTTACAGGATATGTTACATTTCTTCCTTCTTTCAAAGGAGAAGGCTTTCCTCCCTTGTATTAATTGTAATTTATTTGTTATTGCTTCTTAACTTACTAAACTTATTTTTCTGTTCTGCACACATAATTATGTGTTATGGGCATATATCTAGTTGTTTGAACTGTAATTTGATAGCGAGGATAGCGTAGATCTATTCCATATGAGCATCCGTGCATACAAAGATATCATTGACACTAACACATAAAAGACATTTTCAGTATCTCAATATGCAGACAAAGGCTGATATTGTTGGATCCTTGCATTTGTCAGTTTTAAGAGTTCAGAAAAAATGCTGGTGTTCATGGCCACAGATTTGAGACTTCATCTTTGCTGATTGTTGTATATTTTACTGATGATACCAGGTTGAACTTTTCTGTGTAAATCACCTGATAAATTGCTCTTTGGAGTCTACAGAAGAATTCATATCTATGGAATTTCGTTTTACTTTAAGAGAGAATGGGATGCGTGCAGCTTTTCAGTTGCTTCATATGGTGCTTGAGGTAATAATCTTAAAACTATTACACGCTTTCTTGCTATTAAGCCTGTTCTCAGCCACCTGTAGTCCTTGAACTGCATTGTATGTGCTGGGTTATAACTTTATGGGAATTATTACTTTACTCTGTTGCATGCCTTTTGTGGGTTCTCTATGTGCAGCATAGCGTCTGGCTAGATGATGCATTTGATAGAGCTAGGCAATTGTACCTGTCATATTACCGATCCATACCTAAAAGCTTGGAACGCTCAACTGCCCATAAACTCATGGGAGCAATGATGGATGGAGATGAGCGATTTATTGAGCCTACACCAAAATCTCTAGAAAATTTAAGTTTGCAATGTGTTAAGGATGCAGTGATGAATCAATTTGTTGGTGATAACATGGAGGTCTGCCATTAACAGCTTGAGTGTGTGGTCCTCAAGATGCATTACATTCCAACACTAATATGCCATATTTAATAACTTTATCTTGTTTGTTCTGTAGGTAAGTATTGTAGGGGACTTCACTGAGGAGGAAATTGAATCTTGTATTCTTGATTACCTTGGGACAGCGCGTGTCACCAGAAATTGTGAAGAAGAGAAAAAATTTATCCCACCTGTATTTCGGCCATCTCCATCTGATTTGCAGTTTCAAGAAGTAAGAATCTACTGATATTATGTCAATGTTCTTTTTCTTCTCCCCGTCCCCACAGTGACATTGTAGAACCATATTAAGTTTCATAGGTTATGAAACTGATTGGATACGCTCTTAATGTTTTAGGCATGTGACAAGTTTTTTTTTTGGTTGCTTTTGGACAGGTATTCTTGAAGGACACTGATGAGAGGGCATGTGCATACATTGCTGGACCAGCACCAAACCGTTGGGGTTTTACTGTTGATAGAGAAGACCTATTAGAGTCAATTAATAATACGTCAACAAGTGATAGTGGGTTTCTGCTTGATATCATACTCTATATTTGCGGATTATTATTTCTGAATAACTGTTCAGATTTTTTTTATCTTTAAATGCTTTAATTCTCGTGCAGTTGCTCAATCCTCATCTGGTTCTCAGAAGATAGGTGATTTGCAAAGAAATCTTCGTGGTCATCCTCTTTTCTTTGGCATAACTATGGGGCTGATGGCTGAGATTATAAATTCTAGGTACACTGTCCTTCACACCTGCAGTCAGCTCGATCCTAGACGATGCTTGAGCAATGTTGTTTCTATTTTTGTTGAATTAAGTATTTAATCATCTATATATTTTTCCCGTGACCTAGATGGAAACTGGTTAATCTTCAAGAGTACTAAAGTTTTCTCACACTAAAACTCCTCATATCGACAAAAGAAAAAAATATCAACAGATTATATATCTTTTTAAATTGAAGAGCCTTTAAATGAGGTGCATTAGTGCCTAGAATTTTATTCTTGAATGAATTGATGGTGGGAAACTTGTACGGCATGTGACTCTGCTAGTGGAACATGTTCTGCTAGTTGCACATTAGGTAAGGGGAATGTTTTATAAATGGAAGTTATAAGACTTGAACTTGTGATTTTGACTTACAAAATACTAGAAGTTTGATTTAGATCAGAAATACTTTTTAAAGATTGGTGGATATATGCAAAGTATGTTAAAAAAGCTTGATATTATATATTCCTGCAATTAGTTAAAAATACCTAAAATTTTTGAAATGTCAGGCAACATAGAGATATTTCATTATTTTACTGGGTGGTAGAGATCTAAGCCATCAGTACCTGGCTTTTGTATTTATATTGATCGCCAGTATGTTTTCTGGTTGCCTGAATAGCATTCTTTATTCATTGCTGTAACCTTGCTTACAACCTGACACATTATGAATTTTGTTGAATAGGCTTTTTACAACTGTCAGAGACTCGTTGGGCTTGACTTATGATGTGTCATTTGAATTAAACCTGTTCGATAGGCTTGAACTTGGATGGTATGTGGTATCAGTGACGTCGACCCCAAGCAAGGTGAGCGTTCTTATTCATACTTGCTTTTGTTTTTTTATCTAATTGGTTATTGCCTATTTCAATTTGTTTATTGGTGGTAACTTAAATTATATTCAGGTACACAAAGCCGTTGATGCATGCAAAAATGTTCTTAGGGGTCTGCATAGCAACAAAATTACTGAGAGGGAATTGGACAGGGTTAGTCATTGAATTTGTCTGAGTTGTTGTCGCATTACATTTCAGCTTCAATGTTTGTCTTTTGGATACAAGTCAAACTAAGAGAACTTGAAAAGCATAGCCACCTGCTGCATCCTTCTAATGTGAATATCTTTGGGTGCTTTTGTTTATTGTAGGCTAAGCGGACCCTTCTTATGAGACATGAAGCTGAAATTAAGTCAAATGCCTATTGGCTGGGATTGATGGCTCACTTGCAAGCTTCTTCTGTTCCAAGAAAGGTGAGATAAACTTGTTTGAATCTTGGTATCCAGTTATGGTGATCAAATATTCAAATCTTTTATGTTTTCAAAGAAAAGTAGAGTTAGTTACATTTTGAACAATTTGAAGTTCATCTTTCTGTGTAAACAAATTTAAACTGAAAATGTGAATTTAGTTGAATCTTTCATATCCATGCTTGTTTTTTATGCATTGATGTCTTCGTTGAATGTGGTTTTCAGGAAATATCATGTATCAAGGATCTAACATTTCTTTATGAAGCCGCAACAATTGAGGATATATACCTTGCCTATGAGCAGTTAAAAGTAGATGACAGTTCTCTATATTCTTGCATTGGTATTGCTGGGGCTCAGGCTGGACAAGATAATGCAGGTGCACAAGTATTCTCAATTTCAACACCCCCTTCCCAACACCACAAAGGAAAAAAAAAAGCTGCAATTCACTGCTGGAATTAAATTGGAATCCCAACGTTTTTGCACGACGGATAAATTGCCTATAGTTGTAATTGAGGCTTTTTGTTCTTAAAACTAGTTTCTGATGGTGATGCTTGTTTCTTGTTAACTATTTGTTGCTTAATTGGTTGTCAAGGCTAAAACTGAGAGTATTGCGTGTTCTTTGAAAAGATATTTAAACAAATAATAATAAAAAAGTACTCCTCCGGTCCTTAATGTAGTATAAAACATATTTCCTAATTTGATTAGATTACGGAAGTTAGTTGAGTTAGTTTATATGACATGTAATTTCTAAAACAGCCTAGTCATCTTCCTTAATTCCCTCATTTCCTTTCCTTGATTATGGTTGAGGGAGCATCACAGGGGATAAGTTAGGAAAACATTGACAAATATGTAAACTATGTCTTATAATTAGGATCAAGATCAACTCTCCAAATATATCTTATATTAAGGACTGGAGGGAGTAGTAACAACTATCTCAATTGATGTAAAAATTTTAACTAGGATAAAGGAAGATGCCATTGACATTTTAATCCTTATAAGATTTTTCATTAACCCTTTAGAGCATTAACTATGCTAAACTTAGTTTAATATTTATGTTGAATTAGAGGGGTTAAACCATACTCTATTAAACTTACTTCTTAAAAGAGAGTACATGTGGGCCTTTATATAGGCAAACATAGAGTAAACCCTAGAATCTAATCTTATCTAAAATAAAATCAACATGATTAAGATAGAGTATCCTAAGACATATTAGATATCAAAGATTAATCTAAATATCTAATCTAAATATCTAAACCATAATATTCTAACACTCCCCCTCAAGCTGGAGAGTATATGTCGATCAATCCCAGCTTGCCACGAAAATCTTCAAACTTCGTTCGACCGAGTGGTTTAGTTAGGATATCTGCAATTTGGTCTGCAGATCTTATGTGGGACAGTGTCATAATGCCTGCTTCAATCTTTTCTTTAATGAAGTGTCTGTTTATCTCAACATGTTTGGTTCTATCATGATATACTGGGTTCTTGACCATTTCAATGCTGGCCTTGTTATCACACCAGAGTTGCATTGGTCCCTCATGTTGAATTCCCAATTCTGTCAGTAATCTGATAATCCAGATTCCTTCTCATACTCCTTTGTTGACAGCTCTTAATTCTGCTTCAGCACTGCTTGGTGACAACACTGTCTGTTTCTTGCTTCTCCGGGTAACTAGATTTCCCACACGTATGTACGGTATCCCGAGATTGACCTCCGGTCTCTCTATCTCTTGCATGATCTGCATCGGTGTAGATTTCTATGTTCTGGTAGTACCTTTCGAAAGAATATTCCCTTCAGGATTAAGATTCAGGTAGCTCAAAATTCGGTGGACTGCCACCATGTGTTCTTCTTGGGGCTGATGCATAAACTGACTTACTATTCCAACTGCATAGCTGATGTCAGGACGTGTGTGGGTTAAGTATATCAATTTTCCCACAAGTCTTCTGTATCTCTCTGCATTAGTTGGAATACCTTGTGGTTTGATCTCTAAGTGGCATCCCTCTTCCATTGGTATCCCTTCTGGTTGGGTGCCCAACATTCCTGTCTCATGTAACAAGTCTAATGTATACTTGCGTTGAGAGACATTGATGCCCTTCTTGGTTCTTGCTATTTCCATGCCTAAGAAATACCTCATTTGTCCGAGGTCCTTTACCTGGAATTCAGTTGCCAAGTCCTGTTTTAGTTGAGCCATGGATTCTTCATCATCCCCTGTAATGATTATGTCATCAACATAGACGATCAATATGGTGACTTTGCCATTAACATGTTTGGTGAACAATGTGTCATCAGCTTGTCCCTGAGTATATCCAAGCCCTTTCACTGCTTTGGTGAATCTACCGAACCATGCCCTAGGAGATTGTTTCAAGCCGTACAATGACTTCCTTAGTTTACACACAGAGTTATTAGGAGCTAAAACTCCATCCGGAATCTCCATGTATACTTCTTCCTCTAGGTTGCCATTCAGGAATGCATTTTTCACGTCTAGTTGGTATAGAGACCAATCTAAGTTTGCTGCAAGTGATAACGGATACTTGAATGGTATTGAACTTGACAAGCTGGAGCAAATGTCTCCGATAGTCGATCCCGTATGTCTGGGTATATCCTTTTGCAACAAGTCTCGCCTTGTATTTGTTGATACTGCCATCGGGATTGAATTTCGGAGTGAAGATCCACCTGCATCCCACTGGTTTCTTTTCTTTAGGAAGAGTTGTGATCTCCCATGTTCTATTTTCCTTGAGTGCCCTCAATTCCTCTTCTGCAGCTTGCTTCCAATTTGGATCAGCCATAGCTTGTTGAAATGTATTTGGAACGATTATCTGTGCACTGTTAACAACAAAACTTTGCATTCTTGCAGACAGATTACCATATGAGACAAATCGTTGAATAGGATGTTGAGTACACGATCTTATCCCTTTTCTCAAGGCAATAGGCCAACTTGATTCTTCAGGATTTAATTCCGGATTGGATTCATGGTCGTTCCTTTGAATGGGAGAGATAGTTCTACCAATGTCTGGTTCAGTTTCTATCTCTTGTCGTGATCCCGCATCCATCCCTGAATTGATCTCAACATGTGTTTCCGGTTCATTGGGTATCTCAACATGTGTTTCTGGTTCATTGGGTTCAGGGGTGTTAGGCTGGTTTGTGGGAGCAAGTGAGTCAAGAGTAGTAATAAGGTTAGGCTGCGGTGAGGGTAATGTGTCTGATTTTAGCCATTCAATGTCATAATACTCCCCCTGAACGGGTAATTTGGGATAATAGGCTTCCTCTTCATAGAACACAGTGTCTTTGGAAACAATGAGTTTCTTGGAAGATGGGCAATAACATTTGTATCCTTTTTGAGTAGAGGAGTATCCAAGGAATATACATTTGTTGGCTCGAGTACCAAATTTGTTGCCATCTTTATTGTGAACGAATACAACACAACCGAACACTTTAAGAGGTAAGGAATTGAGTAGAGGGCAATTTGGAAAGAGTCGAAGGAGTTTTTGAATTGGAGTGTCATACTTTAGTACTTTAGAAGGCATACGGTTAATGAGATAAGCTGCAGTAAGGATGACATCCCCCCAAAAGATGGTAGGTACATTTCGTTCCATTAGTAAGGCACGAGTGACTTCTAATAGGTGATGGTTTTTTCGCTCGGCCACTCCATTTTGTTGAGGGGTGTATGGACAGCTAGTTTGGTGATGAATTCCTTGGTGGTCAAGGAACTCTTTAAGAGTAGAGCTCATATATTCTTTGGCGTTATCACTACGCAGTACCTTAATGAAGGTGTCGAATTGGGTCTGCACATAGGTATAAAACTTTTGAAATATTTTGGCCACTTCAGATTTGTCTTTCATTAAATACACCCATGTAATTCTGGTGTGATCATCGATGAAAGTAACAAACCATCTGGTATGTGTTTGGGTATTTATTCAAGGGACCCCAAATATCACTATGAATTAGTGTGAATGGAGAGGAAGGGATATAGGGCTGTTTCGGATATGAAGATCGTGTTTGTTTAGCAAATTGGCAAGTTTCACAATGAAAAGGAATAGAATTTTTATTAAATGAACTAGGAAACAAATATTTCATATAATCAAAACTAGGATGGCCTGATCGACAGTGCCACACAAATACATCATTATTTTTAGAATTTGAACTAAACAGTGCTTGTCTTGCCTTCCACGCATTTTTATTCTTGTTCGATCCTTCAAGGTAAAACAATCCATCCCATTCTCTAGAAGTCCCAATCGTCCTCCTCGATTTTAAATCCTGAAACACACATAAATCATCATAAAAAATTACTCGACATAGTCGGCCTCTCGTCAATTTTCTTACTGATATTAGATTACAAGCCAGTTCAGGCACAAACAGAACATTATGTATTGTCAACTGATCAGATAATGTAACTGTGCCAATTCCCTCAACCATTGTGACTACACCATTAGCTACTTTGACTTTAAGGTGTTCATGACAGAATTTAAGGTTGTGGAATAAAGTCTTGTTACCAGTCATATGATCCGTAGCTCCTGAGTCAACAATCCAGGTATTGTCACTAGTCGTCACAAGATTAAGAGCTACAATAGAATTACCTGATTTTACCAGATTGACATTGGGAATAGCGTTTGACTTATTTTGTTTCTCAAGCATCCGACGAAGCATCTTTAATTCTTCTGGGCTTAAGTGATCATCATTCTCAACTGTTGGTTCAGTTGTAGTAATGTGACTTTGGAAGTTTGATTTTCCACTGGGGGGCTTTCCATAGAGTTTCCAGCATTCTTCTTTATTATGTCCTTTCTTCTTGCAATAGTTGCACCATTTGGTAGACTTTCGTTCTCCGGGTGGTCCCTTAACTGCAAGTGCTGAGCTTTCATTTTGGCTTGGGCCATTTTTGTTCAGGAGTTTTCTACTTTCCTCGAACTGTACTAAGTTAACAACATCAAAGAGTTGTGGTAGAGGCTTCAGTCCCATGATTCTGCCCCTTATTTCTTTGAAAGCGTCATTTAAGCCTAAAAGGAAATCGTGTACCCTTCGTTCTTCCACAATTTTCTTGTGCAATTGTGCATCTTTTAGGCATTCCCATGGGTGAACTTCAAACAGATCCTGTTGCTGCCACAGTTTTAGCAAAGAATTATAATATTCAGTCACCGACATGTTACCTTGTCGTAAATCACGGAGTTGTCGCTTTAAATGAATCAAGGCAGCGGTGTTGTCAAGCGATGAGTAGGTCCTTCGAGCTGCATCCCAGATTTCCTTTGCTGTGTGTGCAAGGAGGTAGCCCTCACTGATCTCCACGGTCATTGAGTTACACAACCAAGTCATAACTTGGTTATTTTCTGCAAACCATGTGTCGAACTGAGTGTCATTCGGAGCTGGTTGAGGGGCTGCTCCATTTATATATTTCTCCTTTCTCTTGCCATGAATATACCTCAGTACACTTTGGGACCATTGAAGATAGTTTTTACCATTAAACTTATGGTTAATAACCATACTATGATTTTCTGGATAATCTGGAACCATCTCTGATGTTTTGTGGGGTACAGTTTGGTTTGGTTGTTCTGATGTAGAAGAGTCTTCAGTTTGAGAATTTATACCTGACATAAAGGCCATGGGATACACACCAGTTGGACTAACATTGTGAGGTATTGAACCAAATACAGGAGGGTCCATTGTACTGGTCAGAAAAAGGTCACTGAGTGCTGCTGTTCACGACGGCGCGTGGGGTTCACGCGCCGGGAAAGAGGTGGCGCGTGGGAGTCACGCGCCGCTCTTTTTGGCCGTCGCTTCTTCGGATTCGGCCGATCGGCGAGCCCTGATTCCGTCTGGGTGGGCGGTGAGGTGAGACGCGCCTTCCTTTGTACAGATCTGAAGGTCGCGTGTCTGGCTCTCTCTCTCTCTCTCTCGCACGCTGTGTTTCGCTCTGTTTCTCTCTCTCTCTGCCGCTCGCCTCCACTCAACGGTTGTGTGTGCACTCTTGGAGTTCTTCTTCGTCTCCTAAGGTGCTTCGTCGGAAAAGTGGATGGCCGAAGGTCTGGATGAGAGGCGAAACTGTCGCTGGAGTTTCCCCCCCCCCTTTTTTGTTTTGTTACTGTAGGTCTAAGAAACTTAACCTAGCTCTGGTACCATGTTGAATTAGAGGGGTTAAACCATACTCTATTAAACTTACTTCTTAAAAGAGAGTACATGTGGGCCTTTATATAGGCAAACATAGAGTAAACCCTAGAATCTAATCTTATCTAAAATAAAATCAACATGATTAAGATAGAGTATCCTAAGGCATATTAGATATCAAAGATTAATCTAAATATCTAAACCATAATATTCTAACAATTTACTAATACAGGTAAGAGTTCTAATGTTCCTGGGTCTGTTCACCAGTGTAATGTCTTTTTTCATATGCTAGGTATCGGGCAATGAAACGTTACTCTTGAAACATGCTTAAATTCAGAGGAGTTTAATCCTAGGGTTGCGTCTGAAGTAACCACATAAAAAATGTGAAAAAATAGAAGATATTCTAGCTCTGAGATTGCTAGAGGTCTCTGGCAAAATTTATTCCAAATCCCTCTTTCTCAGTCCTCACTCTTTCTATGTTTTTCTTCCCAATAAACTCCTAGAATTTCCTCTACCTATATATTTTTCCAAGGATTCAGTACCTTCACAGGCTCTATAGGAATTCCAATTCCAGTTTTGGCCTTAGAGATTCCAAGATTGTTTCCATGTAATGTAATAAAAGAAGCATATACTCATGCCAAAAAAGAAAAAAAGCATGCGTTTCTCTCTGGCAGAAGTTGAAATAATAATTACAAAAAGAGTCTATTATGACAGAACAATTATAGTTGTGTTTCTGGTTGCTTGTATGATGTTCAAGTTAATTTTTGTGTCAATCATGCAGCTACATTAGAAGAGGAAGAAGCATCTGATGCTTTTCCAGGAGTTATTCCTGTTGGACGTGGTTTATCTACAATGACTCGGCCTACAACTTGATTTTTCTAGATGGTTTGTCATGGCTGGGTTACTAAGAAATTTGGAGGTACTGTATGATTTTGCTCGACTTATGCATAAGCCATCTTAATAATTTTCTGCAAAATTAAATTTTTATCCCCTAAATCTTGGGTTTTTATTGGTGGGTCAATACTTATTAGCCAAAAAAAGTTGTTCTTCGGTCTCTTAACTAGACATGGTGATATCAACTCAGATTATTGAAAAACTGAGGCTCAAATCTATTTAACAAGATTTATGCTTACAGATGCAATTGAGTCGCTTTTCTCCTAGGTGTAACACACTGGTGTGTCTACTATATTCAATCTTAAAATGTAGTCATGAAGTATTGTACTGAACTGGAGTTCTTTTAGTTATATTTTCCCTGTGCACTAATTGGGGAAGTGAATGAGTCGCTTCTTTCCTAGGTGTAACAAACTGCTTGGTGCTTACTTTGTCCTTTTAATTAACTGTTTCAACAATTGTTATGTGCGATGCTACAAGAACTGTTCATTTATCTTCTCTATGATTATATGTGCTTTGGTGGTGGTGAGGGTTGAATTAATTTTTGCATATCCTGTCAGGAGTCATGCTCAGAAATTTAAAGAGGATTGATTAGGAGCATATTCATCCATGGAGCTTGCTTCATCCACTTCGTCACAAATCAACTATCAAGCTGTTTGACTTCCAATCAAATGATAGCATAAATAGCAAAAAGCCCATAAGTATACAATAAAACGGATATTTTAGTTGGTAAGATTCTTTGACACCCATTTTATGGCATTTCCCCGGGTTGCTGTTCCAATAATTTCTGATTGAGGGACTATTGCCTTGCAGCTAATTTATTTCCTCATTTTTGGAGGTTTTATATATTTTGGCCTTCAATTGAACCACTTGTAGCATATCATTGTGCCCATAAATTTGTAGGAGTTAAGAATGGAGAGGATATGTAGAATCCGCCACTAAGATGTGTATGTGTCATATTTTTGCACCTGGTCTTTGTTATTTTTAGGTACATTCTTTGGCCAAATCTTAGCATAGGAAAGTGACGTAAGCTCTACAAATTGTAAACTGTTGTATTAGGTCTTTGAAAGCTTACTGTTCCGCCTAGTCATGTATTCTCTGTAGCATCAATTTGTTAATCTGAAATGAACGAATAATTTTCTCCTGCAGGGTTTGGCTTATATCTTACTCATGTTGGTTTCTTGACTTGTTTATTCAGAAGAATGGGATAGTCTTTAGAATTTGGTATTAGAAATAGGGAAAATCCCTTTAAAAAACAGTTGAATTATTCAAATTTTGAATTGGGTCATTGAATTTAACAAATACTAAATCAGGTCAAATATCCTGAAATGGGATTTGAAGATTGGATAATTTGACTCTACTACCCCTCAATTGATTCCCTCACCCCTAATCACTACCTCTTTCCCAAACTGTAGCCACTATTCATGGAAATGTAGCCTCATCTTCGCGACTGCGGTTCTGCCCATCCCTACGTTTCAGACTCAGAATCGCTTCAAAAATGTTGTATTGTGGTATTTCGTCGGAGGGATCGTAGTCAAGTGGGGTGTAGCTCAAGATCCTTAATTTTCCAGCTTTTGCTGATCAACTCATCGGACCCACTTAACCATTTATGTGCCTAAAATATGAGCTAAAGATGAGAAAGTCGTCATCCTTCTTCAACGTCCAACCATAGTGGTGTCCAAGCTACTTTATTCTCATTCCTTCCCAACTCAAATGAACAGTGCCCTTTCACTTAAACTAAGAAATACTCGTTTATAAATAATAAAAGTGGATTTTAAATCATTTTAAACCTCAATCCATTGTCAGTAATAAATTTACATTATTTTATCACTTTATGATGTGTTTCGGTTGCAGTTTTTTCAGAAGCACGCTAAAAATCCAACAACCGCAACAAAAACTTGGGTGTCCAGAGTGATTAATGCGAGATGCAGATAGAATATATTATTACATGGTGAAATCCTATTTCCTTTAAAATGACCAATAAAAAGTGAAACAATCTATTGGTTTTATAATATCCGCGGTGAGCAGATGAGCTGGGTTCTTGATGAGGATGTCCCTGGCTACAGTTTGGAGGGAGAGGTTGTAATCAAGGGAGAGAGAGAATTAAATGAGGGATAGTCAAGTAAATTTTTATTTATTCCAAAACACTATTTTATAATATTTGATCTAACTTAGAATTTATTAAATTTAATGACATTATTTAAAATTTACGTAATTCAGTTGTCTTTTAAAAGGATTTTTCCTTAGAAATAAGAAAGAATAAGGCCTATTTGTTTATGTTTTTTTTTTAAACAGTTTTAAAAAATTGTTTTTGGAAAATTTTGTATGATTTTGTTTTTAAAAACATTTTAAAAAACTTGTTTGGAAAAATGTTTTCAACAAGTCAGTCTTTTTTTCTTTTTCTTTTTTAAAAAATCAGCTTTGTTTGATTTTGTGTTTAAAAATAGTTTATTTAAATTATTAAAAAAAAACTGTTTGGAAAATTGTTTTCTACAAATTGTTTTTAAAAACAGAATAAAAAGTTGCTTTTTAAAAACTAAAACAAAAACAGTTTTTAGTTGTGTTTTTGTTTTTCTATCTTTTATTTTTTGAGGTTATCCCCTATTTATCGTCGATACTATACTGTTGGAATGTGGCTGTCGTCACCACCGGCAACGTCTACCGTTACGTCATTAAAAAACATATTTTCTAAGACAACTATATCATTAAAAAAACATTTTCTAAGACAACTAACAAAGCACTTTCTTTTTCTTCCAAAACTTGTTTTCAAAAATAGTTCTATAGAATAAAAAATAGAGAACAAAATCAAATAAGACTAGTTTTTAGGTGTTTTTCTCGTTTTTATTTTTTGGGTTAAGCAGCAAATTTACCTCTGATGTTTTCGTCGAGGAGTAAGGTTGTCCTGAAAGTTTTTTCTGTCTCAGTATTGCCTGGGAAGTTTCAAAACGTAGTAAAATTGCCCATTTTAGTTAAAAAGTTAACGGTCAACATCAACTTTTTGACGGTCAACATTAGTTTTTTTAATGAAATAGAACAACATTGTTATGTTTTGAAACTCTTAGGACAACATTAAGACAATAAAAACTTTGAAAGCAACATTGCTTCTGGGCCTATACTTCTAAGGCGAATTTGCTGCTCAACCCTTATTTTTTAATGTTACCACCTATCTACTATCAAAATCTCACTAATCTGCCACATCACTTCAAAAAAAAAAAGAAGATTTTTTTTAAGACAACTATTAAACATTTTTTGATTGTTTTAAAACTTGTTTTTAAAAATAATTTTATGGAACTGTTTTGAAAACAAAAAATAGAAAAGAGAAACAAACGAACCGTAAGTTTTGAAAACAAAAAAGACCAAAAAAGCAGTTTAGATAGTTGTTTTAAAAATATGTTTTTGAAGTGACATGTCGTCGTCGTTGACAGTGACGTGGTGATGGTCGGTGCCAATTGTGTGAGGTCGATAATGGACATATAGCCGCCTCAAAAAAATACGAAAGAGAAAATTAAAAAATATCTAAAAACTATTTTTTATTATTTTAGTTTTTAAAACAATTTCTTATCTTTTTGTTTCTAAAAAAAACTTTTTAAGACAGTCTTTTTTTTAAAAAAAAAAATTATGTTTCTTAAGAACTTCTTAAAAACAGAAACAAGCTTTAAATCTCTTAAAGGTACCAAAACACAAGGAATTTTGAACTCTTGCATCAACCAGAAATATACAATCTGTATAGTGTTGAGCTTTGAAGACCTAGTTTTGTCACTCAATATCCTCCCTACTCATGCCACCTGTGAATATTTGTACCGCCTTCGTTTTCAATTTGACTGAAACAAAAGGCGCAACACAATCTGACAGAACAAGCGCATATGCAGATAGAGTTTAGTTTCCTAACGCAATTTAAGAATACAACAGAAAATCAATACTACTTATGGTGTCCTTAATATAAGACAGTCAATTAATTGAGGAAGAATAATGAAGATAAATAAATTACTTTAAAATATTAATATTTATTATTTTTCTCTAAATTAATTTTCGTTACTTATAAATTGATATATAACCTAATAATACACGTAAGTATTTCAGAAAGAAGATATAACATATGTTATAATGAAGTAAATTATTTATCTTCTTTACTCTCCCCAAATTAGTCTTATATTAATGACAGTAAATATTGTTCTTAATATTTATAATGATTCTTATTTTTTTAGAAGTAATTATGATTTTTCTCCAAAAATAGACCGTTGAAATGGATTGAAGAAGTTGCTTTATATCATCACATTCTGGTTCTCTGCCATGTTCATCATTTGATGTTTATAGTTTAACAATACGTAATTAATTCATTGAAACTTTAATATAAATTATTCTTAAAGAAACTCCTATTATTACCCCAAAAAAATGTATATTTTTAATCGGACATATTTTGGAAGTATATAACCTCAACTCAGGAAAAAAATATTTCCAAACAAATACATACGACAGTCAAAATATCAATCTCAATATTAGAAACTAGTTTTTTCAACAATTAGTTTTTACAATACTTATTTAAGTAGCATACAACATGCATACTTAACGTTTGCACAACATAAAGTAGCAAACATAGGCTCTCCTGAGATCCCCAAACATACATATTTACAAATTCATGGGCACAAAGGCTTGACTTTGACTTTTCATTCACTTCCTTTTCACGGCCTATATCTACCGTTAGATTGAAATTTGAATGGCTTAGATTTAATGTTTTATAAAATTATTGTGTTAAATATTTTATTTTATAATACTTTTAAACAATAATGACAAATTTAGCAGTTTGAATTTATTTATTTATTTTAATAATTTGAAATTTTATTAGTACTTATTCAAAACATTACATTTGGACCAGGCAAATTTCAATTTGACAGTACATACGAGTAGTGAAGAGGAAGTAAATGAGAAGGCTAGAGAAGAAAAGCCAAGTTTGATATGAAAAGACTTGGCCTATATATATATACCTAACAATTATAAATATAAACTTAGAGAATCTGCCTCAAGTGTTGTGTGTATGGTTTATTTATCTTCTTTTGTAGGAGGCTTGTTTTTGTTGAGATGAGTTTGGGCAATAAGAGCCATCTGAGCAAAACTTTCTAAGATTTCTGTGTGAACGAGAGAAGCGATAGGTGCAGCCTCCTCCTTGAACTCATACTCCATTGTTGATGTGATGAAGCTTGAATCTTCTCCTTTCTCTATCACTTGATATTGAGTCCTAAATTGTAATACTCGGATATTTATCTGGCATATTATAAATAAAAGTTGGATAATTCTGATAAGTGAAAATTCAATCTCCAGTCTTGTATAATTATAGCATATTTTCTAGGTAGAATTTCTACAAGAAATTAGGGAATTTAAGGGCCAAAGAGCCAAAATGACCAAAATGCCCCTGGAAAGGGTAATCAACTTAGGAAATTATGGGAAAAATACTAAAAGGCAGTAAAATGACCAAGTGAATTAGGAGAGTATATTATCCATAATTATGGTAATTTAATAAAATATGAACTTGGGAAAATTGTATAAGAGTGTTCAAAAAGTAGTAAAAAGACCAAAATACCCTTGTAATTATGGAATAATGTTAGAGGTATGAAAATACTAATGTAAATACATGAGTATGAAGATAATGAGACATTGTAATTAAGAAAATTATCAAGTTATGATAATTAAGTAATTAAGTAATATTTGGCTAATTACTTAAGCATAAGTGAAGGAAATTCACAAATAATTATATGAAACCCTAAAGTTAGTGGTTTTTGTTTTAAAATTAGTAAAAATGTATTTACTAATTAATTGGAAATTTCTATGAAAAATCATTGAGTTTAGGTATTTTTAGGCCTAAATACAAGAATTGACCAATGGGAAAATTCTGTAAAAATAATTATTTAATTAATTAAATAATTAATTAAATAATTAATAATTAAATAATAAAAAAACGAAATAAATAAAAAATGGGCAGAAAAAAAGAGGAAAAAAAAATGAAAAAGGAAATGAAAAATAATATGCAACTTGATATTAAAATAATATTATAATTAATTAAAGTTAAAAAGTGTGAATAGTAATTTTAAAATTAGGAAACGGATCCTATCTAGAGATCTAGGAATAGGAATCCCAAGGTCAAGGTAAAATATTGATCGGTGAGTTTTTACCTTTAAGTGACCTCTTCCTAAGTTAATTCCGAGTAGTTTGTGCTTTTTCCTAATAAAACAAAATAGGGAAAAATGCATATAGGCATAATTTTGGAAAAGAGGAAAATAAATTCTAACTCAACATTTAGGAATGGGTTTGAATTTGTTTAGACATATTTGGAATCAGTGAATTATTTCGAAGAGATTGATATCTCCGAAAACGAATTCCGACACCGGACACGTTTTTCGAGGAAACTTCAACTGGACTGTTGGAGGCCTATATGGAACCAAAATTTAGGTTAACTTGGACATTTCTACTAAGTGAGAACATGTTTTCAGAGTTGTAAATCCAGAATTTTGAGATTTCTCCGAAATCACGCGAATCGGTACCGATCGGGAAAAACTAGTGACCTGGGGCATAAAGTAACAATTTTGGAAATTCCCACCTTGTCCCTTCAAAACCCTATAAATACCCCCTCCTTCATAATTCTCACACCCTTTCTTCCTTCTCTTGGCCGAAATTTTTGGTTGAGAAAGAAGAGAAAGGAGCTCTGGGGAATTGTGCAATAAGCCCCGTAGAATTGTCCTAAAGTCTTCAACGGTAAGTCTTTTAGTCTTTAGTTTTTAGTTTAGTAGTTAGTAGAATTGTTAGTTAGATTTAGGAAGTAGGTGACAAGATTCCTACAAATGTTTTAGAGCCTTGTTTGCGTTGAAAAATATGCAGAGGTGTAAACATAGTAGGGATCGAGTCGCTGAAAAGTTGAAGTTTTCGCAGTTCTTTTAAAAGTAAGGGTAGAATTTGTTAGAATAGCCTTTAAATTTCAAGTATGATTGGGTATCATATGGGAGGGCTATTTTAGTCATTATTTTCGAAAATCATAATGGCGTCGAAGTTCTGGCAAAATTTCGGGAAGAAAATTTGTCAGAGTAACGAAGTGCTGGCGAAATTCCGCCGATTAGGGGTAGAAGGGCAAAATGGTAATTTTTACCTAAAATGCCAGTTATAATGTCAAATTACTAATGGAAGTGACATTATTCTCATAGGATATCTGAAACGTTGATTCTGCTGCCGTTACGCCCGACGTGCCGTAGGATTCTTGCACGTTTCTCCGTAGAAAGTACGTTTTCCGCCGGTAGTACCTAACGTTGCCAACGAAGGTACGGACGCGTCTTCGTAACACTAATCTTGTGCTTCTTAAATGCATATATGTCAAGGATATGTCGTAGACCGTTATACGTACGCTTTAAACGGGTTATGTTTGGAATGCCGTTATGTTTTCCTAGCGCTGAGGACACGAGTGTTTATCGTGGCACTGGTGAATAGTGCAGGCTGTTGTTGTTATTTACCCTATGGGGCTTTACATATTTCTCGTGCTTATGTTTTGTCGGCATAATGATCATGCATCTCTAGTATGCTTATGATATACCGTTGTATTAGCTCTAGAATATCTCGTTGGCCGTATACTTGTGTTGTTTGGGTATGAGGTTAACTGTTACCCGAGATTCAATGCGTTGAATTGAATCTCACCGTAGCTTCGAGGATCGGGAGGACCACGGTTCGTGGATCGAGGCAAATACCCGAGTAAGCGTGCGGTGAAGATTTATCTATCTTATCGCTTCTGTTTCTTTCTGTTATTTCCTTTCTAAACCTTAGGATTACTGTAATCATTACAATGTTACACAATGGTTGATGTTTTGGCTAAGAATCCAAATGCTCTTTCGCTCTATTGCTCCACTCTGATTGTTTGTTTGAAAAAAATTTTTTTCCGCATTTCAAACATGGGATGTTACATTTTATGGTATCAGAGCAATTTTTCTGGCAAGTGTTTAACTATGTTACCACGGACAGTTTGGTGCCGAAGGCAAGGCTAGTCTACGTGGGTGTGCCATAAGTCACTGCTAACCCGGTGAGGCCCCCATGGTAGACACTTACCTGGCCATTCTGTTCGGATAACGGAGTTAGGTTCTTAAGCCTTTTAACTTTGAGCACATTTTTGAAAACGAGTATTGATAAGGCCATTGTTGTAAATGTGTAAAGATGAACAGAGATAATGGCTAGTACGCCTTTAGAGCCGGAGGAACCTGTCAGATCAGATCATTCATCTGATGATGACAACTGTAAGTATTTCCAGCTGTTAAGCTGTCAAGACGATTCGAGAGTGAATCTTTCTTTGAACTTAACATCCTAGACAAGTTCTAGCTACGAACAGAACGCTGATAAGCACTATACGATCAAAGCATTGGATGGCGAAACAACGCAGCAAGACTATTAGAAGAGCGTACTTCGATATGAAGTTATGAATTTCAAACGCGAAGGATTTTAACCACTTGGTCATAAACCACTGGATGATGTAATAAACGTTAACATGTACATTACATCTAATATGAAAATATATAGGTTTTGATGCCACGTGTTGTGTTATTTTTCTGACACATATATCCATTGTTTGATAAAGGAAAGGAATTAAAAACAAATGGCGATACTAAGAGGTGCCGGTGCACCAAGAGGCCGAGGCCGTGGTCGAGGCCGAGGTAGAGGAAGAGGCAGACAGCCTCAGGATGAAAGAAACAATGAACCGAATCAACCGGACGTGATGAAATTGAAGAAATGCGTAGGACTCTACAGGAACAAAGAGTTCTGATTGATACTCTTCTGGCAAGACAGAACCAACAGGACCAGGAGGCACAAAGACAATTGGAAGCACGACAACAGGAAGAGGAGCGAGAAAATGAAGAAGAAAATAACTACAATGATGAAGAAGAATATGATGACAATGATGACAATGACAATGATGAAGAGCACGAAGGGTCCGAGAGATCCCAATCACCACCCGAGCACGGACAAAGAGAAAGGACTACGAAACCTGGGTAAACCAAGTTCGCAAGTTGAAACCACCTGGTTTCCGAGGGAGGAGTGAGCTAGGCGAGGATTGGCTTCGAGTCTTGAGAAGATTTTTGAAGTCATGGAATGCCACGAAATCGGATGGCCCAGTTAGCAATTTACAAGCTTGAGGAGATGCTCACGAGATGGTGGAAGAGCGTTTCCACAACTCGCCCGATCCCGTTACGTGGGAGATGTTCCTTGAGCAGTTCAATGAACAGTACTTTCCTCCATCAACACGAGTAATTAAAGAAGAAGAATTCCCGCAGATCAAGCAAGGAGCCGAGGAGTCTTTCGACGACTACTTCGCCCGTTTACCAACCCTGTCGCGGTATTCATCATACCTGAAAATCTACAAGAATGAGAGCTGGAAGGCTAACCGACTGGTAACCGGGCTGAAATATGATATCAGGGCAAGGTTAGTGTCTCAGCAATTTCCGAAGATGGCCAAAGCAGTGGAATCCTGCAGGATGACAGAGCGCAACTTGAAGGAATTGCGCAAATCCCGATGATCTTGTTGTATCTACACCGTTGGGTGTAAAGTCTTTAGCTTCGATGCATGTATGAATTGCACTTGCTATCGTGGATGGACGAGTTTCTAAAGTGGATCTTATCCGTCTACCTCTTCACGGCATCGACGTCATATTCGATCCGAATCGGTTAACGGCCAACGGTGCGATGATCGACTGTGGCAAAAGGAGATATCATTTGCCGGAGACAAGGTTGAAGTGAGCTCGAACTTTCTCTCCGCTACGAAGCCGATCGGTGCGTGAAGCAAGGATGTCATGCTTTCATGGTATTCTTCTCGGTTAAAGCGAAGGCGACCTTTCACTTCGGGATATTCCCGTGGTGAATGATTTTCTGATGTATTTCCTGAGGATCTTACCGAGTTACCTCCTATCCGAGAAGTGGAGTTCAACATTGACTTGATGCCTGGCACAGGATCAATATCAAAGCGCCGTATCGTATGGCTCCTAAGGGGAGCCCCAGTGCTTTTGTAAAGAAGAAAGATGGAAGTTTCCGACTCTGCATCGACTACCGCGAACTCAACAAGGTGACTGTTAAAAACAAGTACCCACTTCCCCGGATTGATGATCTTTTGGATCAGTTGTCTGGTTCCACAGTCTTTTCAAAGATTGATTTGCGTTCGGGATACCATCAGTTGCGAGTTAAGGATGGCGATGTTCCCAAGACAGCTTTCAGAACCAGATATGGGCATTATGAATTCCTTGTGATGCCCTTCGGATTAACAAATGCACCTGCGGTATTCATGGATTACATGAACCGTATCTTCCGACAACACCTAGACCAATTTGTGGTGGTGTTCATCGACGACATCTTGATATATTCTAAGAGCAAAGAAGAGCACGAAGAACATCTGCGAAAGGTGTTAGGCATACTCAGGGAGAAGCAACTTTATGCTAAGCCGAGCAAATGCGAATTTTGGCTGCGGAAGTTAAATTTCGGGCCATGTTATATCTAGCGGCGGAGTTGCAGTTGATCCAAGCAAAGTAGAGGCGCCTACGGGTGAAACGGCCGAGACTGTGACGAGATCCGTAGTTTTCTTGGTCTGGCGGGATACTACCGCAGATTTATACGGGATTTCTCGCGTCTTGCCCTACCATTGACAAAGCTTACGAGGAAGAATCAACCCTTTATATGGGGAGATGATTGTGAGGAGAGCTTTCGAGTCCGAGGAGAGGTTGACTACAAGACCGGTATTGATTATCCCCGATCCAGATGAGACCTATGTTGTCTACAAGTGATGCCGGTGGGCAAGGATTGGGATGTGTCCTAATGCAGCGGGCGGGGTGGTGGCCTATGCCTCTCGTCACCGAAACCTCACGAGCTAAACTATCCGACACACGATCTAGAGCGGCGGCTATCGTGTTCGCTTTGAAGATATGGAGGCATTACATGCGGTGTAACCGTAGAAGTGTATTGTGACCACAAGAGTCGAAATACTTGTTCGATCAACGAGAACTCAACATGAGACAACGTCGTTGGATGGAGCGATTAAAGATTATACCACGGAAATCAAGTATCATCCGGTAAAGCAAACGTTGTTGCTGATGCTCTTAGTAAAAGACAGTACAGGTATCATACATGATGATACGGGAGCAGAAACTGCTGGAGGATTTCAGAGACCTGAATCTATCCAACCAAATCTGCATGGGTCAAGAATACGTGGCCAAATGCTTGACCTATCGAAAGTAAAGATTGAACACCGTCGACCCCCGGTCTTTTGCAAGGACTAGAGCTGCCGAATGGAAATGGGAGAACATAACCATGGATTTTGTGGTAGGTCTGCCCAAAATCGAAATCATGACACAATTTGGGTAGTTGTTGACAGATTAACCAAGTCAGCACACTTTATTCCCATCAGTATCCACTATTCTCCGGAACGATTGGCGGAGATTTATATCAAAGAGATAGTGAGATTACATGGTGTTCCTAAGAGCATTGTCTCTGATCGTGATACACGATTCAAATCCCGTTTCTGGCAAGCATTACATGAAGGTATGGGGACTAAGCTAAGGTTTAGTTCGGCTTATCACCCACAAACCGACGGTCAATCCGAAAGAACCATACGACGCCGGAGGATATCTTTGCGAGCATGTGCCCCGGATTTCAAAGGAAGTTGGGATCAACATCTTTCGCTAGCTGAGTTTGCATATAACAACAGTTATCATGCTAGTATACAAATGGCCCCGTTCGAGGCATTGTATGGGCGGAAGTGTCAATCACCATTGTGCTGGACAGATTCGTCCGAAAAGCAGATACTTGGGCCGGATATGCTTGAGCAGACCTCTGAGCAGATCGCATTGATCAAGAAGAGACTCCTAGCGAGACATAGTAGACGAAGAGCTATGCCGATAAAAGGAGGAGACCTTTGACGTTCTATGTCGGCGACCATGTATTCCTTAAGTTATCTCCAAGAATCGCGGCGTCGGCGAACACTTAAGAGGAAGAAACTCGGTCCACGGTATGTTGGACCATTCGAAATTTTGGCTAAGCGCGGAGAAGTAGCTTATCGCTTAGCTTTACCCCGAACCCGAGTAATCTCCACGACGTTTTCCACGTGTCGCAATTGAAGAAGTACCAACCGACGGTGATCATGTCATCGAGTACGAGGATGTCGAAGTACGGCATGATAATACCTTCATCGTTGAGCCAGAACAGATCATTGATCATAAGGAGAAGCGGCTCAGAAATAAGACTATTCTGATAGTGAAAGTGGTCTGGAAGGGTTTAACACCCGAAGAGGCAACATGGGAAACCGAGAGTGACATGAAGGAGAAGTACCCAAAGTTCATGTCCCGAAGTTTAGTTAGTATAGATTAAATTTCGAGGGCGAAATTTTGTGTAAGGGGGGGAGAAATGTAATACCCGGATATTTATCGGCATATTATAAATAAAAGTTGGATAATTCGATAAGTGAAAATTCAATCTCCAGTCTTGTATAATTATAGCATATTTTCTAGGTAGAATTTCTACAAGAAATTAGGGAATTTAAGGGCCAAAGAGCCAAAATGACCAAAATGCCCCTGAAAGGGTAATCAACTTAGGAAATTATGGGAAAAATACTAAAAGGCAGAAAATGACCAAGTGAATTAGGAGAGTATATTATCCATAATTATGGTAATTTAATAAAATATGAACTTGGGAAAATTGTATAAGAGTGTTCAAAAAGTAGTAAAAAGACCAAAATACCCTTGTAATTATGGAATAATGTTAGAGGTATGAAAATACTAATGTAAATACATGAGTATGAAGATAATGAGACATTGTAATTAAGAAAATTATCAAGTTATGATAATTAAGTAATTAAGTAATATTGGGCTAATTACTTAAGCATAAGTGAAGGAAATTCACAAATAATTATATGAAACCCTAAAGTTAGTGGTTTTTGTTTTAAAATTAGTAAAAATGTATTTACTAATTAATTGGAAATTTCTATGAAAAATCATTGAGTTTAGGTATTTTTAGGCCTAAATACAAGAATTGACCAATGGGAAAATTCTGTAAAAATAATTATTTAATTAATTAAATAATTAATTAAATAATTAATAATTAAATAATAAAAAAACGAAATAAATAAAAAATGGGCAGAAAAAAAAAGAGAGAGGAAAAAAAAAATGAAAAAGGAAATGAAAAATAATATGCAACTTGATATTAAAATAATATTATAATTAATTAAAGTTAAAAAGTGTGAATAGTAATTTTAAAATTAGGAAACGGATCCTATCTAGAGATCTAGGAATAGGAATCCCAAGGTCAAGGTAAAATATTGATCGGTGAGTTTTTACCTTTAAGTGACCTCTTCCTAAGTTAATTCCGAGGCCGTTTGTGCTTTTTCCTAATAAAACAAAATAGGGAAAAATGCATATAGGCATAATTTTGAAAAGAGGAAAATAAATTCTAACTCAACATTTAGGAATGGGTTTGAATTTGTTTAGACATATTTGGAATCAGTGAATTATTTCGAAGAGATTGATATCTCCGAAAACGAATTCCGACACCGGACACGTTTTTCGAGGAAACTTCAACTGGACTGTTGGAGGCCTATATGGAACCAAAATTTAGGTTAACTTGGACATTTCTACTAAGTGAGAACATGTTTTCAGAGTTGTAAATCCAGAATTTTGAGATTTCTCCGAAATCACGCGAATCGGGTACCGATCGGGAAAAACTAGTGGACCGGGCATAAAGTAACAATTTTGGAAATTCCCACCTTGTCCCTTCAAAACCCTATAAATACCCCCCTCCTTCATAATTCTCACACCTTTTCTTCCTTCTCTTGGCCGAAATTTTTGGTTGAGAAAGAAGAGAAAGGAGCTCTGGGGGAATTGTGCAGCGAAGCCCTGTAGAATTGTCCTAAAGTCTTCAACGGGTAAGTCTTTTAGTCTTTAGTTTTTAGTTTAGTAGTTAGTAGAATTGTTAGTTAGATTTAGGAAGTAGGTGACAAGATTCCTACAAATGTTTTAGAGCCTTGTTTGCGTTGAAAAATATGCGAGAGGTGTAAACATAGTAGGGATCGAGTCGCTGAAAAGTTGAAGTTTTCGCAGTTCTTTTAAAAGTAAGGGTAGAATTTGTTAGAATAGCCTTTAAATTTCAAGTATGATTGGGTATCATATGGGAGGGCTATTTTAGTCATTATTTTCGAAAATCATAATGGCGTCGAAGTTTTGGCAAAATTTCGGGAAGAAAATTTGTCAGAGTAACGAAGTGCTGGCGAAATTCCGCCGATTAGGGGTAGAAGGGCAAAATGGTAATTTTTACCTAAAATGCCAGTTATAATGTCAAATTACTAATGGAAGTGACATTATTCTCATAGGATATCTGAAACGTTGATTCTGCTGCCGTTACGCTGCCCGACGTGCCGCCGTAGGATTCTTGCACGTTTCTCCGTAGAAAGTACGTTTTCCGCCGGTAGTACCTAACGTTGCCAACGAAGGTACGGACGCGTACTGTAACACTAATCTTGTGCTTCTTAAATGCATATATGTCAAGGATATGTCGTAGACCGTTATACAGACAGTTTTAAACGGGTTATGTTTGGAATGCCGTTATGTTTTCCTAGCGCTGAGGACACGAGTGTTTATCGTGGCACTGGTGAATAGTGCAGGCTGTTGTTGTTATTTACCCTATGGGGCTTTACATATTTCTCTGTGCTTATGTTTTGTCGGCATAATGATCATGCATCTCTAGTATGCTTATGATATACTGCTGTATTAGCTCTAGAATATCTCGTTGGTCGTATACCGTGTTGTTTGGGTATGAGGTTAATCGTTACACCGAGATTCAATGCGTTGAATTGAATCTCACCTGTAGCTTCAGGATCGGGAGGACCACGGTTCGTGGATCGAGGCAAATACCAGAGTAAGCGTGCAGCTGAAGATTTATCTATCTTATCGCTTTCTGTTTCTTTCTGTTATTTCCTTTCTAAACCTTAGGATTACTGTAATCATTACAATGTTACACAATGGTTGATGTTTTGGCTAAGAATCCAAATGCTCTTTCGCTCTATTGCTCCACTCTGATTGTTTGTTTGAAAAAAATTTTTTTCCGCATTTCAAACATGGGATGTTACATAAATGAAGTAAACCCTTTCTCTAAGTACCATCCTTCAACTATCTCTACTTCCATGATCATGTTCTTATTGTCTATCTTTGTGAACTTCTCTTTACAGCTTGCTTGTTGTCCTTGCAAATCTGATATTCAACTCGTTAAAAAAAAAAACAAAATAATTATTCATCAATTTATCAACGTTCATTTACTTTGTTCGCAAAGAATGACAAATAAGTACTACCAAAATATGCAAAATTTTAATATGGGTTAATATAATTTTTGGCCCCTAAAATTTATCCTTATTTTGGTTTTAGTCTTTCAAATTTTAAATCATGGGTTTTGGTCTCTCAAGAGGCAGAATGATTAGTTTTTTTTTTCTATGAATCAATGTTCTAAGCGGAATAAAATTTGAGGGATCAAAACTAAAATAAAGACAAACTTGAGAGATTAAAGGGTATATTAACCCTTTTGGTCTAGAAAAATGATATAGTAATTAATTCTCATGAAATTTTTGGAGAATCAGTTTTTATGAAATAACATAAATGCCTTCAAGTTAAAAAATCCGACATCCATTGGCCCTTGTCGTCCGATCGGAGCTCTAACACAATACTGGATAGTCAAGGAGGGATTTGATTCCACTATACCTATTAGTTCCCAAAAGATTAATATGAAATTTTTACTTTTTAAGGGTAAGATGTTTGACTACTAAGCAATAATTACTATTGGATATATTTTTCCCAAATTAAAACATAAATCATTTAGTGGGAATTTATATTTATAAACTATTGTAATAGTAGTATTACCTGGCTTAAACGTTACTTTCTGGACAGTTCCAACTCCTCCATCACCTTCAATGACTTCGACCTTCTGCAACATAGGGAGCTCTTTCTCCAGAAGCTTTCCCATCTGAAGCGAACTGTAGAGATCCCACGCCTCGCTCGCTGCCACGTTCAACTCTGCTTCATGCTCAATTTGTCATACATGTCTGATGATATGATTATTGGCCTCAGACTAGACTGTTAGAGCCTGCCCCTTCAAATAATAATACAATAAAGAGAGATATATGCTTATGAATTATAATGTTTCCTTCACTTTAATTCTGCGTTTCTCTGCTTTTATATGACTACCAAGTGCACTATCACACAAAAACCCCTTGCTCTCATTTCTTTGTCTTGTAGTATACGTATGCGAAATTGATTGGAATTTCATAGGAGTATATATTAGGACCATACTTACATCAATTTTCTCATATCCAATTTCGTTAAGTTCTTCAATCACACTTGACCACATGTCCTTTTTTTTTTTTCATATAGGTTTATAGTTAAATGATAATAATTTAAAAATAATTATTTATATATAAGAACTTGATGAAATAGATATAAGGAACTTGACATAAGTATTTTCCTCTATATTCATCTCTCTCTCTCTCTCTATATATATATATGTGTACACACACACGTATACATACATGTATATATATATACATGAGTACACACGTATACATACATGTATATATATATACATGAGTACACACATGTATGTATGTATGAATGAATGACACATGTATGTATGTATGAATGAATGAATGATACAAATATGCAGCATCCGACCATAATACTTAATTACTCTGTCTCAAAATATAAGACGATCGATTATAATACTTAATTATTGACTGGTTAGCTTGTGCCAAGTTAGATGCCAATACTGATCGGCAAAGATGCTTCTCTTGTTATTTTTAATTATTATTTCCCATTTCATTTGTGTCCACACACATTACTTGCAAAATAATAATATTATTAAAGAAAAGATGAATCAAGGTTGGTATGCACAGCATATTTTGGGAATCTTATGGAGCATTGTGACTAAATATTCCGAACCTAAGATTTGTCGCTTTAGTCTAGTTTAGCTTTAAGCTCTGTTCACTTGTAGCTACATGTGTGTATAATTAATATGGTATGTTTGTATGTGGTGGCTTGCCTACGTATATAAAAATAGACATAGTTACCTACGTACTAAGACATTATAACTCACCTAATTATATATCTTTTTACTACTGGTCTTTAATATAAGATCTAATTTGTAGTTTAAATTATACTACGACTAGGAACAATATCTTATATTAAGGACCCAAGGTACTATTATTTTTAGATGAGGGATCAAATACGAATCAAGGAAAGACACATGATAGGAGTGAGTCTCAAAGACTTTGCTGTGCTTCCTTTGAACATATATTTGCTATGACTCTAGTAAGCTTCTTCTTATATATTTTCTTTTAAAGTAATTAATTAAGACTTAAAGTAAACTTGAAATATGTGTTTTAATTTGATTCTAACGTGCAGCCTCTCAACTCAATGGAATTTCTTTTCTACTACTTTCTCTGATCCTAAATATAAGACAAAATTGATTTTTTTTTGGAGAGATTAAATAAGCTACTTAAATTATTTTAGATTTTTTATATTTAGATTTTTTATTTTAGACTAATAAGTTTGACTAATAAACTGATATATAATAAAAAGATATACAATATATAATATGATTAAGTAACTTATTTAACTTTCTTAATTTTTCCAAAAAAAGTCAACTATATCTTATATTTAAGACCGGATGGAGTATTTTAATTTACTCTCTTGATATGATTAACACATGGTAATAATGAATAGTTTTGGGCGGACTCCTTACCACATTACCATAGTTCAACAGCGCTGTAACAAGATTTTTTTTTTTTCTTGGGCAATGTTAGACATATTTATATTGTTAATGTAGACTTTTTATTTGGCATCATCGATATATATATGTGTGTGTAAATTTTATTATAAAGACTTTTTTTAATGTATTTTCAAAGTTAGCTAGTTTTTCCAAAAACAATATTAAAAATTATATAACTATCTATTAATTAAATTATGTTAAAATTACACAAACATCTCTTTTTTTTAAATATATAGAAAATGTAATCAAAATAAAAAAGAGGGTTAATATAATCTTTGGTCCCTTAAGTTTGCTCTCATTATGGTTTTGGTCCCTCAAGTATTAAATAGGAAAAATTATAATAAAGGACCTATGAAAAATAATATTTATTAAGAAAGACTATAAAAATGGTAATTATTTTGAAGGAATAGAAATTAAAACATTAAAGTAAAGACTAAATTGCTCTTAGTCAGATTTCCCATATTCTCTCTAACTGAATTAAAATCTGAAGTGATTAATGGATAATGACATATAGAGATCAATTCAAATAACCTCGTTCTTTTTCGATTGCATAAACTTGAAACTAACCTTGACTTTTCATATTCCACATCAGATTAAACTTGAAAATATTAGCAATGAAGAAGAACATCATTTTTCGATCGTCTACTTCCAAGCCCAAGTTGCAACTTAGGTAAATGATTTTGAGTGAACTAATTAGGTTTTTAGGACGGATATATATATTTTTTGAAAACAATTAATCTGGTACTCTTTTTCTGCATTTTGGTTTTTAGGTCGGTGAAATCCAATGCTGATTGGAGTGACGAAATGAGAATGGTAATTGCAGGGAAATTTGATATGGAAAATGAAAAGCGTTAGTTTCAAGTTTATGCAATAAAAAAAGAACAAGGTTATTTGAATTGGTCACTATTTGTCATTATATATCAATCACTCCAGATTCTGATTCAATTAAAGAGAATATAGGAAATATGGTTAATGACAATTTAGTCTTTCTATTTCTATGGTCTTAATCAATATTATTTTTCTTAGGTCTTTTATTATAATTTTCCTTTTTAAATAAGAGGTTTTTGTCTGGGGGATGGTCCAAATTTTTGTTTAATTATGGGGACCGGTATTTTAAAAGAAATAAAACTTGAGGGAGTAATTAAAACTTGTAATTTATAACTTGAGGGACCAAAACCAAAATGAAGACAAACTTTAAGAATCAAATATTATATTAACCATAGAAAACATATTTGTGTAATTTCGGAGATATGAACAATAGAAGTTTGTACTAATTTTGAAATATGGACGAAGAAATTGGTACACGTTAACAATTTTTTTTAGAAATCCGTATGATTTGTTCTTCACAGAAGTCCGTATAGTTATCATTAAAAATAAAAAGATCCATACAAGTTTTGAAAGTAAGAACATTTTCATTTGATAGCTTGTACATCAAGCTAATTACTGATCGGCAAAGATTTTTCTCTTGTTTTTTCCCCTAAAAATTAGTATTCTCATTTCATATACGTATATATAGCCACACAAATCAAAGTTGATAAGTATAGCATATTTTGGGAATCCTAGATGGGGCATTGAGACTAAAGATTCTGAACCTTAAGATTTGTCACTATTTGAACTTCATTATTATCATATAAACCAGACGAGACTCAGATAAAGCTATTCGTTGAAGAAAATCAAAGACGTGGGAAACTTGAGTAAGAGCTAGAGCTGGATACAGTGGCGGAACGGTTCATTGGCCAGCTGGGGCCAAAATCTTCTAAAATTTGTTAAAATATATGTACATATTTCAATTAACGGTAGTAAGGAAACCTTTAACCCATTAATTAAGACTTGTTTAGATTAATGTTTGCCAAAGTGATTTTTATACCAACTGTATTATACAAGCTGTAGTTAGGAAAAATAAATTTGTTTTATGATTTATGATCATCAGAAAAAATCTATACAAGTTTTTTTGAAAGCAAGAAATTGATTTGTTTGCTTGTGCCAAGGTAGATCTCAATACTGATCGGCAAAGATGCTTCTCTTGTTATTTATAATTATTATTTCCCATTTCATTTGTGTCCACACACATTACTTGACAAAATAATAATATTAGTAAAGTAAAGATAAATCAAGGTTGGTATGTGTTACGGATTTATATAAGGCCCATATTCCGCGGTATGGCCCAACAAGGAGCAATCCACATGGCACAGATATAATGCCACATCACTTGGGCTTTGAGGCATAGAAGCCCATAGTTCAAACCCTAAACCTAAGGTAGCCTCTATATATAGCAGGTTAACCCTAAAGATTCATCATCTTCTACACGGTCTACGCTCCGGCTAATCACATACAGTAGCCACAGAGCATACGACCACCCCCTTAGGCCGAACGCCTCTACTATCATCGAACTACGTGGACTTTGATCCTCTTCGTGGTACGTAGGCCCTAGGAATCGCTCCTAGGTCAAGTCCCAATCAACATCAACATCCTAGCCCCTCAGGGCTAGACAATCTGTGTTCTACACCAGAACAGTGGCGCCGACCGTGGGGACTCGATAAATTTCGATTCCTACGACCAAAGATGGTCAATACCAGAAGCAGCAGTCAGATGCCTTTGCACGAGCAGTTCCTGAAAATCCACAACAGCAAAATCAAGAATCGTAGTAGCTGCTTCACATGGGTTTTCTTGTAACTCTCCATGGGTCCACATGACGAGAAGATAGTAGGCAGGATTGTCATCTTCTTTCCATGGAAACCCAGGTTATTATCCTCTTTCCTTGGGAACCCAGGATCCTCCCTCCTTTCTCCTTGGGAACCCAGATGTGTTCATCTTTTAACTCTCCATGTGTCCACATGACAAGAAGATAGTGGGAAAGATTGTCATCCTCTTTCCTTGGAAACCCAGGTTATTATCCTCTTTCCTTGGGAACCCAGGATCCTCCCTCCTTTCTCCTTGGGAACCCAGATGTGTTCATCTTTTAATTCTCCATGTGTTCACATGACGAGAAAATAGTGGGAAAGATTGTCATCCTCTTTCCTTAGAAACCCAGGTTATTATCCTTTTTCCTTGGGAACCCAGGATCCTCCCTCCTTTCTCCTTGGGAACCCATATATGTTCATCTTTTAATTCTCCATGTCTCCACATGACGAGAAGATAGTGAGGCAGGATTGTCATCCTCTTTCCTTGGAAACCCAGGTTATTATCCTCTTTCCTTGGGAACCCAGGATCCTCCCTCCTTTCTCCTTGGGAACCCAGATGTGTTCATCTTTTAATTCTCCACGTGTCCACATGACGAGAAGATAGTGGGAAAGATTGTCATCCTCTTTCCTTGGAAACCCAGGTTATCATCCTCTTTCCTTGGGAACCCAGGATCCTCATCCTCCCTCCTTTGGAACCCAGATTTGAGAGCAGGATCCTCCCTCCTTTCTCCTTGGGAACCCAGATGTGTTCATTTTTTAATTCTCCATGGGTCCACATGACGAGAAGATAGTATGAAGGATCCTCATCCTCTTAGACTTGCAACTGCACTTAAAAACAATGTTTACATTCTCCTCTCATTGGATAAGCTGGGCAATTGAGCAATGTGGAATGAAGGATCCTCATCCTCTCTCCCTGGGAACCCAGATTCGAGCAGGATTCTCATCCTCTCTCCTTATGAGTCCGTGGGGATCGATAAATTTCGATTCCCGTGACAAAAAATGCTTCAAACAAGAAGCAACAATTTATCCCGATCCTCGATAGGGAGTTAGCATTTTATTCTTCCAAAATTGAGCCTAGGGCAAGCATATCAGAATCACCACTCATCAGATTCATACCTGGCGATCGATCACCCTTCGTTGAAGATATTAAAATTAAATCAGGAATCATGGGCTCCACCAAGGCAGACTCGACGGCTGTCAAAGACGACAGCAACGAAGCACCGACCAAAGGAGGTGGGAATGACCATTGTTTCTTAAGGAGACATGGTCGAAGATTCTTCTTCCCCAGAGGCAGAGAAGGAGAACGACCCAGTAGGCCGAGATCCTCTTCATCCGAAAAGTGTCGAGTTTGTAAGTGCCGGGGTCCGAGATTCCTGAGATTGCCCGGTTGGAAATTTAATGCCGCCTCGAGATGCCGACATGCCGAGACTGTCCACCCGGTTATTTATACTCAATTTATCTTCAACCGAGTGAAATCTTGAGATTTACCGACTTAATAGCAAACAAATTGCTAACCCGGAGACCCGCAAATTAATCCCATCGAGGATCCTCAAAGAAAAAGGTGAATACCCAGCGCAAATGCTTGGGTTGCTCAAGCCATTTGATTTCTACGTTTGCAGATTTCAAGCAAGGATCATGTCCGGTGTTGGCCATGGTAAATCTAGAATTGCAAAGGAATCTCGGCTTTGCGCAAGGGGATGGCGCTGTTATCGCCGTTAATCCGTTTGTAAGCGTAAAGGCTGGGATTCCTTGAATGTTAGAATCAGGACCGAGATAACAGTCCTGTAAAGCTGCAAAGGAATACTTGGGCCGGTTTCCCAAACCGAGGAAGTCTCCAATGCCGAGATAATGAAGTCCGTCAACCTAGCCGACATTGAAGTCGGCAAAAAGGTGCTGAGAGGGTAAGGCAGGGTCACGACAGTATTTTTGTCCGAGATGGGATACATGTTGAGACGCAAGTAGGTTCGCTGCAAATATGGCGAGATTCCGGCGTGGTTCTTGAAAAAGATTTAACGGAGTTCCCCACCATTATCGTCATAATTCAACTCTTTGACGCCTTTACCGACCATGATTTTCCTTTCCAGCAAAGGGTCGCGAGTTCATCTTCATCTTCATCGCGAGGAAACATACCGAGACGTTGAGACGATTAGAAACGAAGGAACCAGAGGTCGAATTCGGGATTCCTTCATGGGTTTCATGGTGGCATCAAGAAGCAGTCAAAAAAGCCAAACCTAAAAACGCAATTTACACACAAGGACCTAAGTGAAAATCTCAAAAGGTTTCACACAGGGACCTAAGTGAAAATCTCAAAAGGTTTTACACCTGGACCTAAGTGAAAATTTCAAAAGGTTTCTCACAGGGACCTAAGCTGAAACTCTTAAAAAGTTTCACGAGGGACTAAAGTGAAACTTCTGCAAATCATGGAGTCGTACGGAGCAATGCAATTGCATAGTACTTCTTGCCGATTCAGAGCAAACCCATGACAATTTAAAGTGTTTTAGAAGCTATATCAATTCAAAGTAAATCCGCGCTCCTCAATTGGACCCCGGATAAACTGTGGAGTTTTGTCCCTACGAAAGGATGAAGGCGCATCCCGGTTAAACTAAATCTGGTTAAAACTCGGGCTCCGTGTTGAGACGGCAATGCCGCCAAGTCTATTTCATACAGTTAAATCCGTGCTCCTTAAGTGGACCCCGGATCGTAAAAGGAATCCAGGGTTACTACACCCATAATGGATAAACAAATCCAGGGTTACGACACCTACAATTGGAAAAACAAATTCAGGGTTATGACACCCATATTGGACTAAATTCCGGGTCACGACACACAGAACGGGTTAAGGGTTACGACGCCCACAATTGGAGAAACGAATTCCGGGTCACGACACCTTAACGGATCTCGTTACTCTTCATAACCGCATCAACTTGGATTGTTTCGATATGACAACCGCCATCGTCAATTCTAAAGTTTGCTCAAATTATGGGTACAAGATATTATTCGTGGAGGTCGTACCTTTTTCTTTAAATCTTGTTTCTTTATATGTGATTGTTCATTGCATATTTCTTCAAATCCACATATCACCTGTGTTTCCTTCGAGCTATTGGTGCCCTCCCATCACTGGGCGCAAGGGTGCCGTAGTAAACTAGAGGGAATCCACCTCCAAAAATAGAAGAATGCCGACCCTGCTACACCGATCCCGCTTAAAACCCTGCCCGTAAAGTCTTGACGGAAACAAAAGACGGACCCCGGTTACACCGAATCTAATAAAAATCCGGCCCATGTAAAGTCTTGAAGGCGAGCTCTGGTTACACCGAACCCGGTTAAGATCCCGGCTCCGTAAAAGTTTTGAAGGAGGACCCCGCCACACCAAATCAGGTTAAGATCCGGCTCCGCGTAGAGTCTTGCCAGATAAAGTTATACGATTAAATCCACGTTTCCATAACCAATTCGAACTCTGAACACCGAAAGAACAGCTTAAATCCGCCTTTCCATGGTTAGTTCGGAACTCAGATAAATCGGCGGTGTTCCCTAGTTGGAACCCGGATACATTGAACAAAGGACGCCGAGGGCCATCGAACCCGGCTACCAAGCGAAGCCGTCACCGTAAGCTTTCGCAACTCCTGTCGCTTCCAAATTACGCAAGGCCGCTGTTATCAGCCCTTGCAAATATTTTGGATAGTTAACGACGTGCTACGTACCGACAAGGGAATGGATAAAGACTCAGGTTACTCAACCCAAGTCACACTTCGAACTTGGGGCACAAAGCCAACACCAGGGCCAACGAGCCCGGGTATTCAAACTACACGAGGCCGCTGTCATCAGCCCTTGTATTAACACCGGCCGACGAGCCCGGTCCTTAAACTACGCGAGGCCGCTGTCGAGACATGGCGGCCAAACAACTCATTGCGGCCAAGTACAACAGAAAGGTCAGGCCCAGGGCATTCGACCGGGGCGACCTAGTCCTGCAAAGGGCTGACGTCGGCAACAAAAATGCAAAAGACGGCAAGCTGGCCACAAATTGGCAGGGACCGTACCGAGTCAAGGAAAAGCTAGAGAAAGCAGCCTATGTTCTCGAGAATCTGGCAAGGAAACCTATCAAGAGGACGTGGAACACCGACAAGCTAAGGGTCTATTATAGCTAGACCTAGTCGCAAAAGAAATCTCGCGACATACGCCGCATAATGCTTGGCAATTTCGCTAAGTAAGTAGAGCGACACCGAGACGCACAAGCCCGATTATCTCTACAAACCACGCAAGGCTGCGGTTATCAGCAGTGGTGTATATTTTGATGCATCGAAATTGACACCGAGATAAGAAGGTGGATAGTCATGTCGGACCCTGATCAGGTCAAAATGCTAAAACCAATGCCGTCCTGGCGACATCGACCAAGCATGTGACAATTCGCCCTTGTTTTGGTTAGATACGGGAAAAACGACTCCTGGACCTCGTAGCGCGGTATATGTAAAACGTAAGACACCCCTACTAATACACCTGGTCTACTACACCGTAAGAGTACTAAGCGGACTCTAACTATTGAAGGACTCGGGCCCTGGCCTAGAACTTAACTACGTGCGCCTATGCATAAAAGTTAAAAGTACACAATGGACCAATTACTTGAATTTTCATTCATAAGGTTAATTGTTCAAAAGTACACACAAAACCGGCATCCTACGCCGGAACAAAAGGAAAAGGAAAAATAAAAGAAAAGAACTTCTAGCTGGAAGGGGCTGCTTCATCCATAGGCGCCCCGCCACCCTCGGGGCCAACCCCGGAAGCAGCACACACGGAATCCTAACAGTCGCAAGCACCTCATCCGAATTTGGAAAGTAACACATCCTGGAAGCTCAGAAACCTGAACTACCAGGCTGGGGGAGCAACAGAGTGGACAACGATTTGTTAAGTGGAAAAGCGTGTTACCAGAAAGTTTAATGCAAGCTCGGACAAGTATCCGAAATGAGCACGTTGAACGATTTGCACAAACAGTAAGTATTTTGCATTTATTATGATTTGCTTACATGTTATTAAATGCAGGAATATAAACCAGATAATTAGCCCGGGAAAATTGCTACGAAAGCAAATTAAGCTGGATGGACGAAATCCATCCCCAGTTCGTGGGAGCCAGGTGTCACAGACAATCATGGCAGAACCAGAGGGGTGTTCCCCAAGAGTCACGCAGGGGCCACCACCGCTACCCCGGATCCTCATAGGGCGGGACACTAACCGGCACCATGATTTGCCCGAAATCACGCTTGACCCCATATCTACCACCTCGGACCCGTAGGAAGTTGGTTCTCACCACGACCTTCCTAGGGCCGGAGTTCACTACCTCGATCCCCCTTCGGCCGTTGGTAATCACCACAGTATTTCTCAAGCCGTCAGCCGTCATCATGACACCTCACGAGACGTAGGACGCCGCCCCGGCTTATCGGACCTTGCGACGTTACCACGCACCCAGGGAAATGAGCTTCCAGCCTGACGCAGACGTCAGGGGACGGACAATACCTCAGAGGACCTATCTAAGACAGCATACACCCCGGCAGTCCAAAACTTTGAACTACCGGGCTGGGGCAAATCACATGGATTTATATAAGGCCCATATTCTGCGGTATGGCCCAACAAGGAGTAATCCACATGGCACAGATATAATGCCACATCACTTGGGCTTTGAGGCATAGAAGCCCATAGTTCAAACCCTAAACCTAAGGTAGCCTCTATATATAGCAGGTTAACCCTAAAGATTCATCATCTTCTACACGGTCTACGCTCCGGCTAATCACATACAGCCGTCACAGAGCATACGACCACCCCCTTAGGCTGAACGCCTCTACTATCATCGAACTACGTGGACTTTGATCCCTCTTCAGGGTACGTAGGCCCTAGGAATCGCTCCTAGGTCAAGTCCCAATCAACATCAACATCCTAGCCCCTCAGGGCTAGACAATCTGTGTTCTACACCAGAACAGTATGCACAACATATTTTGGGAATCTTGTCGAGCATTGTGACTAAATATTCAGAACCTAAGATTTGTCGCTTTAATCTAGTTTAGTTTTAAGCTCTGTTCACTTGTAGCTACATGTGTGTATAATTAATATGGTATGTTTGTATGTGGTGGTTTGCCTACGTAGTTAGGTACTAAAACATTATATCTCATCTCGATCATTATATCTTATTACTTAGGTCTTCAATATAAGATCTTGTTTGTAGTTTAAATTATACTACAACTAGGAACAATATATTAAATCACTTCAAAAAAGTTAACTAACTGTTATATTAAAGATCTGGATAATATACTATAGAAGTCTGTTGAAACTTGAAAGTAAACATAAAATACAGAACGCAATTAGGAGTCATAGTACTAATACCTAAATTTTGTTTACTAAAACCTTTACACAGAAAATGAGTATTAATTTAGATCACTTGACAATACCTAAATTTGATCGATCAAATAGTATTAAATACTTAAAAGTTGAATATAGCTTGTTCTTATGACCCTTGAGGACATTGCGCAAAAACCATATGTATGTATGCCATTTGGGATCTGCGTAATTTTTTTATCAGTAATGAGATCTTAACCTTTTAAATTTAATATAAACGGTTTGAATTTAAAACTTTTAGTTTGTGATTTTTTTAAATGATAAATTCATTTTTGTAAAAAGTTATATTTATAAGATTATTTTTATTTTAAATCAGGAAAATCCCAGAAAAGTATGTTTAAAAATAGGGGAAAGACAAATCAAGGAGTCCAATAACATAAATCTCAAATCAGACCTGTAGGAAGATTATGAGATTTGCAAATATTTCCAAATGACAAATTTGAAAAGACCCTTTCTCACAAGCAACAATTATCCATAATGGTATGACAAAACTTGCCTAGCCGGTGAAAAATGAAACCAATTCTTTCAAGAAAAGACATTGAGGTCTAGGGCACAAATTCCGCCCACAAACCCACTATAGAAAATCCATCACTCTGGGCACAACTAACAAATAAGAGAAAACATACATAGCCCACATGTTTTTCAACAATGAACCTCACAACAAAGAGTCTACACAAAATAATTTCCGATACAGGATATGCTTATGAATCCACCAAAATATCAGAGTCAACAAATTAGGGCCTCGAGCTCAACAATGGTTAAACAATTACCCAAAATAATAAATATAGTATTTAAATAACATGCATGAGGGCCTTAGAATGACAATATATTTATCAATACATCACATTAATAAAAAAGAGGCCGACAAGGCTACCAATAGCTATGCTAGCTATGCCTTTGGCCTCTACAAGGATTAGAGGTCTCACCTGAAAAAATATTAACAACAATGAGATGAGACATAAAGTCCCAGTAACAGAAATTAATTTACAACATATGTAGGATATGAATACAAGTCAGAGAAGCACGTTTATAATTATATATATAAATATCAATTTAACAATCATCAGCGAACAATTTACTCTTTTACCTATATGTATGTGTGTGTATTTAAAAATCATCCAACCCATCCACCATATCCAACTAGTTGCCTCTTTGGACGTGGTACAACCTATCGGTGCTAGTATATCGGCCAAATGTTAGCTAGTCACTTCAAGAATACTTCTCCCTCCAATGCCACCACTGATATACCTTAATAAGGAGGTGTCCGCCCAAAACACTCAACTCAAATCCGGTCTAAGAATAAGAGAGCCGATGGGCACACAAATTCTCCACAACCCCTACTATACAGTCCCATAAATCCCAAAAACAGTAAACATAATGTATACACACTTTTCAAAAACATTTCACATCAATACAACACCTCAAATATATTTTATCACATTACATTCATCAGCACAAGCATCACAACCACATATTATACACTCCAATTACAACATACAATTTGAAAGTACACCACTTCATTGAAAAAATACAAAGGGTTTTTCAAATCACATTTTAATTTTATAAAGAAGGAAAGGTTTAGGAAACACCTTACAGTCCAGAACAAGAATATAAAATAAATTAATAACCCTGGTTACTTCAACTCATTAAAATCCTTAGATAACGTCTGCACCATCCTCATACATCAATCACTCAATTTTGAAAGTTAAAGTTTCACCTTCAACATACCCATAGTCATAAAACCATCAATATCAACATTCTAGACCCATTAAATCTATTTTCTAACTTATATGAGCACAACTCAATCATTAAACAACTCTTCAAACCTCCACATAATCAGCTAAAATATGTGACCATATTTAATTGGCTAAAATAGGTGACATAAAATCACATAAAATAATGGTCGTTTCAAATCCAAAAGAGTCAAGAAAGCGGATGAAAGGCACTTAGTCAAATTGGTACATATTGTCAACAAGTTCTTGGCACATGAACTTGTCCTATTAGAGGTTGAAGGCTAACACTTTTAAATCCCTAACGAGGCTATATTTTTGGCCTAAGACAAGAGCAGAGGGACAATGAAAATAAGTGTTTATTAAAGGGAATAAAGCACTTAAGATTTAGTGCATTTTGTGCTAAGTTAGCACTTGTCAAGCAAGGGATTAATATCTAGTTGATTATTATCCAACTTGTGTATGTGTCTTCAAGTTGTAAAGACCTCTTAGAGGGGCTGATATTTCGAAATCAGCTAGGGCCATGGAAGACACAATTAAGCTTGATGATTAAAACTAACAAGCACATTGACAAGTCAACCAACCAACCAACCAAGCATTGACACTTGGTATTAAGGGATACCTAAGCCCTTATTTGTGTCATCAAATGACATCATAAACTTTCCCAATAAGTCTTGATTTTCAGCTGATCCTATGGTGTAAGGAGGAAGCCAAGTGTGAAGATAAGATCACATGTTAATTGATGTCAAAATCTTCTAGAAACTTCTAGAAGCTTCTTGGCCAATGGAAGGACTAAGACCATAGGATGATGACACATGGAAAAGCAATCCAAGGGTCCTAAATGAGCCATCAAATTCGTCCAAGATTGAGTACAGGAGAAGAAAGATGAGAAAACTTGGTTATTAAGTCTTGAAAATGAGATATTTTGCAAGGGCAAAGATGGTCATTTAACTTGTAGGACCCACAAAAGGCTTATCTTCCATTATATAAGCACATGGCCTCTCCTTGCATATCATCACAATTGAAACACTCAGCTGATCTTAGAAAGAGAGAGAGGGGCAAAATTATGGAGAGGGAAGAAGGAAGGGAAACTCAAGAACACAAGGTAAGTTGTTCTTGTGATTTGGTAGTTATCTTCTTATGCTTTCCATTAATTTCTAGCCTTGATGAAAACACTTTCTCATGGTTTTTATGATGATGAAAACCGAAACATTTGGAGCCAAGGAGGAAGAGGAAGTTGCAAGAACACAAGGCAAGTCAAGGTAAGAGATGATCTTGACTCTATTTGATTGGGATGTTCTTGAACTTGTTGGAAATTTATGGTAATTTCTCCTTGATTTGGAAACCATAGACCAAAAGGGGAGGTTCTACCCAAATGGTTTAAAAACATGTTTAAAGGCTGAATAATGTGTTAGGAGGTGATTTGGCACCTAAAATCATAGATTTTACAAAAAGCCATAAAACTGGCGATTTGAGTTCACCAGAGGCAGTAAGCTTGTGTGTGAGTTTTAACCAATCAAATGATATCTAAAAATCATGAGATTTTTCAGAAATAAAGTGTCTATACATAGATTTATCTTGATATATAATATGTAATTTTTAGGCTCTGTACAAAGAGATAATGATTTTTGAAGTTGAAACACATCTCTGGAAGTTCAATCTGAATAGTGGTAGTTGTGTGTGGATTTTGGCTGATCAAATGATGCCTAAAAATCCTGAAATTTTCTAGAATCAAAGTAGAAAGAAAGAGATCTCTTTTGATGTATAATAAGTAATTTTTAGATTTTTTTACAAAAAAGATGTGAATTTTTCAAGTGAATCCATATTTTTGGACATGTGATCTAAATAGTGGTGAAAGATATTAAAACTAGGAATGACTCAGATATTTCGAGTTTCTGGGATTATTTTTTCATGAAAATAGACATGTTAAGGGTCATGTAGATTTTTGAAGCACATCAATTGGATTTTTTGTACATTTAGTTATGATTTTTCAAAGTTACTGAAAAATCTTAGCTGAAAAGTTAGCAATCCAAAATTAAGGAAAGATAAAGTTAAAAACTGGATAACTTATCCACTAAGGGTAAAAAGGTCAAAAGTGGTGAAAATAACCCTTTGGATATTACTCTAAGTGATATGGTATTAATTATAATATCATATAAGATTTGGAAGAGTAATAATACGATGATAATATCTTAGGATATCCGAGAAGTTTGGGGTCGGATTCAAAGGACGAGCATATTACTAACTATGCGGTGAAAGGTACATTCATGTACAACAACTTAAATCTCCTGTGTCTTGTATGCCTATATATGCTTGATTGAATCATGGTTGTGGATTCGTGACCAAGACTGGGTTTTGGGGTCATGTGTTTGTTTACATTAAGCTAGCTGTGGATTATTGTTTTTATATGATAATGATGCATGCTTGTTTTCCTAGCGCTGAGGATCCGTGACCTGGTCATGAGCCACTGGTGAGTGCTTGAGGTTTCGTGTCTTGGACACGAGACACTGGTGATTGCTCTAGCCAGAAACGATACATGTGCTATGTGCTATTGTAGTCGGGTTGCGGTGTGTTTGTTGAATGTTGTATTGTTGTGATTATCTATCATATATTGTTTATACTTGCATATGAGGTTAATTGTTACCTGAGATTCAATTCGATTGAATCTCAAACTTGAATAAAGGTTATGGAAAGGGATCTGGACCTGAGAAGGCAATGTGAATGGAGCAAGTGAAGAGGCGCTAGTCAAGAAGAATGCGTGAAGAAGTTTAAACAGAGTGTGTTTCTGGAAATGAATCTAATGATGTTAATTCATACCGTTGGTGTCTAAGGAAAGATGGGTCGAAGTGGTTACTTAATTAGTCACTATTGCCAAAGCGCAGAGAGACTCCTACTAGATTCATACTGACTTGGCTAACTGATATGAATAATTGAGTTAAATTCATGGCTTCAGGTCTAGTTAGAGCATGGTTTGAGTTTGTATAATTGTATCACACAAATATTCTTATGGGAATTTAAATTAACCAGTATATGTTTGGGCATATAATATCAGTTACTCATCGTCCAAACGCTAATGCATGCTCTCTGTTGCGAATTACTCTGATCTGTCGCACTGTCAACTCTGTTGATATTCCTAATACTACATGTCAACGGGCATAATAAGTAGTAAGGAATTTGGGGTGTTACAATCCGAAATGACCCAAATGACATCATGCTTAGCAGTAGTCTCTAGCAAACCCACTTTGAAATATATCGAGATGCTATCCCATTTCAATTTAGGGATGTCAAGGGGTTGGAGCAATCCTGATAGCTTTTGGTGTTCAATCTTCCCTTTCTAACAAGTTAAACACTTCAATACAAAGTTTGTCACATCACGCTTCATCTTTGACCACCAATACTCTTTCTTAAAATCTCTGTACATTTTAGTTATTTCTGAGTGAATAGTGTACTTTCTCTGATAAGCCTATTTCGAGATGGTCTTCTTGATCTCTTCATCATCTAGAACACAAATAATCTTCTTACACCTTAAGATGCCTTATTGTCATAATCTAGTACATCACCATTTTCCAACTCTTCCCTAATCCTTAACAACCTGTCATCTTTTCAATACTTAGGATCACCTATGCTTCTGGTTCAAGGTAGACCTCTGGTAATCCTTTCAAAAGGTTATGCTCAGTCATACACATATGAAACATGTGTATTGACTTTTGGCTCAAAGCACCTGCTACTACATTAGCCTCCCTCAGATGGTATTTCAACTTTAAATTATAGTTCTTCATGAACTCCTTCCATCTTCTTTGTCAGCTGCTAAACTCCTTTTGATTCTTGAGGTATTTCAAACTCTTAAAATCATTGAAGATCCTAAACTATGGACTGTAACATCCTAATTTTTAAATTTTAGGATTTCGGTGTGATTATGAAAGAATTATATATAAATGAATTTATTATATATATATATATATATATATATATATATATATATATATATATATATATATATATATATAAAATAAACATAATAAAAGAAAAAAAAATTGAGGAAGACAAATCCTTATATGGAATTAAGGATTAAATTTTAATAATTATCTTATACTTGCAAGTATGAGTTTGAAAGAGGATTAAGTGGGTTAATTTTTTAAAAGTAACCCAACCTCCCAATATCCATTAATTCCTTTCAACCCCAGTTTACCCAAAACGTACAAGTAGCCCAATTCGTTTAATCCCTTTGGCCCAACACATTAAAAGGGAGCAGGAGGTATATGTATACATATTACTTATAATTCTCCCTTAGCCCAACAAACATAAAACACATCGTCTTTTTCCATTCTCCAGCCCCATACCTACCGTACACACGCAACAGAAGGTACATCGATAAAACACGCTAACCGACCATTCTCGGCGTCAATCACGGTGAGCGAGCGAAGGAGATCAGCAAGAAGAAGAAAATCTCGGCGCTATACCTCTCGAGCCCAAAGACCGTGTAATACTCATCGGTCGATATGCCTTCTCGGACTGGACCCCTAGCTCATTATAAAATCACTATTCCTTCATGCAGCAAAACGTGCCTTCTCAGTCCATTCTCCATCTCCTCGGCTTGGACCCTTAACCCATTACATTCCATCGCTCTTTGCTTCCTTCTATCCATTCACGTTCTTTGAGACGGAAAACGTGACAGAGAAAGATGAGGAAGGGGAAAGTGAGAGCTCGGTTTAGAATAAGAAAACAGAGGAAGAGTTTGAGAAGGAAAAGGTCAATCGGTGCTTAAAAATTAGAAGCTATTGGAGGTGAGTTTTTGAAGCTTTTCTTCCTTCTAGTTTTCGTCACGATTTCAACTCAAAGTTGGGAATATTAGACCATAGGAAATAAGCTTTAATTTGCTGTAATATTGTCGCTGCTATATGTATATGATATATATGGCTACCATATGAATAAGTATATATATGAATAATGCATGCTAATTTGTAAACGCTACATATAGATATAAAACCAGGCCCATATATGAAACCAATAAGGAACACATGCTGATATACGTTGAAACCAAGCTATAAGTGTGTGTGTGAGTGGTGATTGTTTTAAGAACAAATAGGCATTTCATGGTATGTATATGTAAAACGTTGCCTGGTACACACATATACATTATTATATTTTTTAAAAAAAAATTGAAATGAAATGAATAAGAAACTTCACTGTTGAATATTTTATATAAGGCCATGGATTCATGAATTCTCGAATCATTTACTTCTACAAAGATACAGCATATCATTAAGCATGTCGTTGACTTGGTGATTTTTTTTTTTTATAAATACATATATGTCAATGTACATCATGAAAAGAAAAAAAAACAATAACAACAACAAAAGAAAATCTTGCTTACTATTTTGTATAAATGTATATATATTGGTTAGTATTTATAAAACTCCTAATTTAAAGGGTTAGGATAGCCTCAGAGAGTTTAAACTGATAATAATAAGAAAAACTTTACTTTGAAAAATATATATGTATATAATGTCACTACATAGGAATTTCTATCGGTTTAGCTTTTGTATATGAAGGACCAAACTGTAATTTTTGGAATTGTGGGACTAAAATGTCATTTCTGAAAAATTGAAGGACAAAATAGTCCCTTTTAAAATTTAAACCCCAAAATGTCATTTTCAATTCTTGTAACAGTAATATTTTATTATTAGAATTTGCATTTTTAGTTATAGGAAATTATAAGCTTTAATTGTGTGAATGTAGAGCATTCTTATAAGCGGTGATTGGGCGGGTTACGTTCCTCGAGCTAAGGTCAAGCTTGGAGTTGAGGTAACCGGGGTTAATTTATTTTATATGCTTGTTTTGGGCTGTAAGGTATTTTTCTAAGCCTTACTTTCATATATATAACTTGTATGTGTTTTGAAAAATTATGTGTATGTTTGAATATGAAATTATTTCAGAGAAGCGAGTGTATTTTCCAATCTGTATTTAAGTAAATACTATTGTTGGGGTTGTTTTGTTGTGATGGTTGAAATGCTTGTTGTGAGTTGATATATTTGGAATAATAATTTACTAAAAAGTTGTTGAAAAATTTTAGTGTTATATTATTTCTTCTGTTGTGGGTTATGTTGGGTTGTGTGGAAGAGATTTAGGGTGAACTTGTGCCTGGCTCTCTCAATCCTGGCCCGGATCTTGAGTTGAGTGTTATAGGCGGACACCTCCCTGTTACGGTATTACGTTGGTGACATGGGAGGGGACAGTATTCTTGAAGTGACTAGCTAACCTTGGCCAGGGTATACTAGCACTGATAGGCTGTACCACGTCCGTAAGATATAAGGAGGAGCAGGATGGATGAGTGGGGATGGTTTTAATTGTTAATTATTATGTATTATTCTGTTTGTAATTGTGCCAGAATTAAGGATTTCTGTAGTGGTTTGTGGGCGAGTGTTGTGCCCTGAACCTGACATGTATGTTATCGAGTTTGTGGGCGGAGTTTGTGCCCTGGACTTCGGGTTTGTGGGCGAGTGTTGTGCCCTGAACCTGACATGTATGTTATCGAGTTTGTGGGCGGAGTTTGTGCCTTGGACTCCAATTTGATAAATTAATTTCGGTTACAGGGACTTTATGTCTCACCCTGTTATTACTAAATTTTTCAAAGCGAGACCTCTAACCTTACTAGAGGACAAGGGAAGCAGACGAGAGGCATAGATGTCGTGAAATCTACAGGCCTCTTGTTGGTAATAGTGGTGTATTGATTTATATATTGCCATCATAGGGCCCTCATATTTCTGAAATACCACATTAACTATTTTGGGTAATCGTTTATTTGCCGAAGGCTTTATTTTATACGCTATCATATTATGGTGGATCCACAATCATATCTTGTGCGAAAATTGTTTTTGTGTAGACCCTTTGTTGTGGGGTTACGGTTATAAGACTCGTGGGCTATGTGTATTTATGTTCTATGTTTGTGCCCAGTCGAGGATTTATTTGTGGTGGGTCTGTGGGAAGAATTTGTACCCTGGACCCCGAGGTGTGTTGTCTTAAAAAGAAAAAGGGTTTTCCATAATTACATGTTAATCTTGTTTTTTATGAAATCAATATGGTTAATTATTGATTTATGAGAAAGGGTTTTTTCATGGACCATATAGATAATGTCTCAAAATCTTCAAGGTAAACACTACTACTGTAAACTTTAAGTAATGAGTCAAATAATCATCCTCACAAAGTCTCAGTTGTTGAGAATCATAGATCACTACCTTGTTGTCATGCATCAATACAAACCTTAAATCTTTCTTAGAATAATCCATATCCACTGTATATAGCGGAAGTAGGTCGGAGATAGTGAGAACAAGAGTTGTGGTAACTCATCTTCAGTTCTTAAAATGTTGCCTTATACTTGTCATTATATAAAAAGAGCTAGTCCTTCTTAGTTAACATTGCTAGAGGCATGGAAATCCAGGACAAATCCTTAATGAATCTGAGGTAATAATCAGCTAAACCAATAAAACAACACACCTCAGTTACTAATTTAGATGACTCCCACTTCAATATGACTTTACTTTGATAGAATATAATGCAACACCTTTAGCTGACACCTTATGACCCAAGAATTTCACTTCCTTCAACAAAAATCCACATTTGCTCAACTTCACATATTTGTTCATAACAATTGTAATATGAGGAAGATGCTCTGGATGCTCCTTTTTAGTCTTTGAATATATCAAAATGTTATCAATAAGTACCACCGTAAATTGGTTCAAATAACGTATGAATATCTAGTTCATATAATCCATAAACACTATAGAGGCATTAGCATGTCCAAACGGCATAACTAATAACTCATAATAACCATATCTAGTATAAAAGTCATCTTAAGAAGATGTTCTTCTCTGACGCTAAGTTACTGATAACTTGACCTCAAATCAATCTTAGAAAGTAGTAAGATACCATTCATCTAAAGGACTATATTCCTTATATATCCTTGGAAGAACCTAGTTTGACCACATATTATCCCATATTAACTGAGTTTACTTATTCCCAAGTCCTAAACTTCTAAAAAAGGCACAATTATAGCTGCAACTTGCCAATCCAAAAGGCATGAAGTCTAACCATCACTACTTCCACCAAAGATTCATCTTTATTAATGCTACTAGGACCTCATCACATATCCATTCTCTCCTTCAGGATTCATATTTTCTACTAAAATTTAATACAATATCTTATACACCACAAGATTGCATAATTTAGAAGTGAATTTACATGAAAGGTGTGTAACATCTCTTGGTTTCAGATCCTCTCTCCCCACCTAAAGATGGAACTCCACAAGAGAGTGATTAGTAAGATCAAAACAAAATAACATAATAATAAAAGGGAAGCATGTGTGTAAAGAATATATATTTCCATATTAAAAATGCAATGCACAACAAGGCTAGGAAGTCATAAACACAAGGCTCTAGATACTAGGTTGAAAAGATTCTTTCTCACAAACAACAATTATCCATAATGGTATGAAAAAACTTGCTTAACTGATGATAAATGAAACCATTTCTTTCAAGAAAACACATCGGGGTCTAGGGCACAAATCTCACCCACAAATCCACAACAAAAAATCGATCACTTTGAGCACAATTAACAAACAAGAGAAAACATAGCCCACAATTTTTTTCAACTTTGAACCCAACAACAAAGGGTCTTCACAAAATAATTTCTGACATAGGATATGATTATGGATCCACAAAATATCATAGTAAACAAAATAGGGCCACGGGTTCAACAATGGTTAAACAACTAACCGTTAACTCTTAGAAATTGACAACATTCCACCATATTTTCTTTCTCTTTTTACCTATTTTTGGGTTCAAAATGTGTATAGGAAATAAAGTGTATAGAAGAAAATGTGCATACCAAAGTATCAAGCAAAAATTAAAGAAATTCTTGTTATATCCTATATAGTTTGTGATTCATTGAGAATTGATAAATCCTCCCTCTTTTGTAGGAGGATGAAGACAAGTTTTGAAGCTTTATAAGAACCAAGAAACAAGGAAAAAAAATAAAGGAAGTGAAGCATTGCAAAGTTAGAAGGAACTTGTACAACTAGCCTCAACAAGTTGACCAACTAGCCATGGCAAGTAAACAATCTCAAGAAGTTTTTTCTTTGTGTAACTAGCCACGTCAAGTTGACAAACTTGTCGTGGCAAGTCAAGACCCTGAAGAAAAATTAACTCTCTGTGTAACTGGTTGCGGCAAGTTGACAAACTTGTCGTAGCAAGTCGAGAAAAAATATAGTTGCACTTTTGATTTGAGAAGCAGAAAAATACTACTTAACCTAGAGGAAGACGTGAAAACTCATTCTCTAGACTAAGGAACAGTGGAGCATGCAAAGGAAGAGCCTGGGAGAGAGATTTTGACAATTTTAGAGGCTTGGGTGCTCTTTGCAAGAGAGGTTTTGAGATTTTCACCTTGGTTCTTCTTCTTTCTCCTCTTTTCCACTTAACTTCTTCATGTATTTAGTAGCTTTGTGTAGAATTTCTTTGTATTTGGACATGAGTAGCTAAATCTTTTATTCTAGGTTTTAACCCTTTGTATGGATTAATGCTTGGATATTCCTCTCTTTTGTTCGATAAATATATATGTGTTGATTTCAACCTTGGCTTAATGCTTCTAAGTGATTGGCCTCAATTTAATTAGATGATTTATTCACTTAGGTTTGTCTTGAGAGAGTTAATCTAGGTGTAGAAGTTGGTTAAAATCATGCTTGTCTTGAAGTTTACTTGATAAATGGATGTTTGTTGGTAAAATAGAGATATCTTTACTAATCTTATATTGTCACATTAAGGTTGTTGCTTAAAGATTGATTCTCATTAATTATAGCAAGAGAATGTGCATTTTAATGAAAAGAGAAACTTGATTTTGACTTGAGAGAGTTGGTCAAGTGTTTTTGAACCTTAGACTAACACTGTTAGTTCTCAATGTGTTTTGATGATAACTGATAATTGTAAACAAGTATGAATGTTTTTGATAAGTTAAATTAATTGATTTCAAGCCAAAAACATTCTGTCAGCACCAAACTCGAGCCTAGATGTGTGAACTCGAGTTTGCTACTAACAAAGAGCAAGACAAGCCATTTTAGCTTTTAAACTCGAGCCTGTATATTTAAACTCCAGCCTAAAACCTCCAGAGTATGTGTTCAAAGAGTTTACAAATGTGTAAACTCGAGTTTGTGGTTGCAAACTCGAGTTTGCCTCTGGCGGGAAGCCTTTTCAAAATGAAACTATTTCTTAAACTCTACAGTATTTATTTTTGAGTAGAGTTTGTTATTTGTTGAAAATCTACAAGAGTTTACAAATCATGTAAACTCGAGTTTGCAGTTGCAAACTCGAGTTTTCCATTGGCAGAGAGCAACAAAGTTTTTCAAAGATACCAAAACTCTAGTTTCCATTTGGAAACTCGAGTTTAGGGTATACAGAGAGTTCTCTAAAGTTTCCAACGTTTTATGGAAACTCGAGTTTGGTTTGAAAACTCGAGTTTTGCATCATAAGAGAACAAAGCTCGATTCTGACCTTATGAAAACTCCATACTTCAATTTGACAAAGTTTTTCAAAGTTTTCTCATAAAGAGAAAACTCGAGTTTCGTTTTGGAAACTCGAGTTTCGGCCTTACAGAGAAGATTCCATAGTTTTCAAACAAAATGAAAACTCGAGTTAAGTTTTGAAAACTCGAGTTTTGGCCAGGCAGAGAGCTTTTCTATTTTTTCGAACATTTGAAAACTCCAGTTTTGTTTTGGAAACTCCAGTTTTGAGTTTTTGGACTAAAACATAATTTCTCATCAAAAGTCCAAAAATCGAGTTAGTCACTTAATGGCTCGAGTTTTGCACTGTTCACAAAACATGTCCAATTACAAAATCGCGATGTTTCTCTCTGTGAAGAGAAAACTCGAGTTTGGATTGAAAACTCGAGTTTCGGTCTTTTACTGAAAGTTCACTGAAACATGAAAACTCGAGTTTGGAAGAACTGACTCGAGTTTGCATCGCGAATTTGAATTTCGAACTGAACGAATTTGCGAAATATTTGTGTTTGATCTCAATACTTTATATCATCACTCATTACTATTCCTAACTATGTTTAATCAGTGTGTTAGTGAGTTTCAGATGATTTAGACAGGATTAAATGGAGATTTAACATAAAGCAAAAAGCAAAGTCAGAACATTAAATGCAAAACCCAGAAAAGTTGCATATTTCTGGTTAATCCGCCTGCACACGTTTGGAAAAGCAGAAAGGATGATTTCCACTTCCAGCATTAGCTACTCCAACGGATTAATAATCAGAGAGTCAACTCTGAACATCTGCACAGCTGGATTAACCAAAGAGAAGAGAGAGAAGAAGACCAAAAGCTTCACTAATCATCTTCTAATGTCTCCAACGGTCACATTAGGATTTACAATGGTCATTTATTGATCTCCAGCTATATATAGAGCTGCAATCAAGTCTTCAACAAGAGAGACAACACACAGAAACGAAATACACTTCAATAGTTCATTATTCTTTAGTTTTCTGTCTGTACAGTATCTTTGATACTTAGAGCTTCAGTGTTTATCATATATCTACTCAGTGAGGAGTCTAAACACTATTTGATTATCTGTAAATCTTAAGGTTGTGGAACCTTAAGTAAGGGTCTACAATTACAACTTGTAAGGGGGAGTGAGTCCTAGGGAAAGGATCATCTCTAGTACAGAGTGTGTAATTGTTTGTATCTTTGATTACAGCTTGTAAAGAGGAGTAAGTCCTAGTAAGAGGATTACTCAAGAGTTACAGAGTGTGTAGTCAAGAGTGAAAAGTCCTAGAGTGTGTCTAGGCAGTGAAAAGTCCTAGAGTGTTTCTAGGCAGTGAAAAGTCCTAGAGTGTTTCTGGGCAATTGTAAAATCCTAGAGTTTCTAGGTGACTTAGTGAAATCTCGGAGTGTTTCCGGGACTGGACGTAGGTCAAGATTTGGACCGAACCAAGATACATCTCTGTGTGAATCTTTCCTCTCTATCTCTACTTTGCCTTAACTTACATCTGTTGTGTGGGTGACTTGGTTCTTGAGCATTCAGTGAAAGGTTCTTGAGCAATCAGCGAAAGAATTTTTATAATCACCTATTCACCCCCCCTTTAGGTGATATTCCACCCTTCAAACACATATATGTATTGAAATACTAGTAGAGAGGAAAATAATCAAGTCTTATGAAATGCAAAAGGGGAAGAAGAATTCTAGGCTCCATTTAATCATTGAAGTCAAAGAATCATTTGCCTTTATCAATTTTTAGTTTTAGAAATAGTTTTAAAAATTCTCATTCCACATTAAAACTTTATTTTAGCTCAACTTGATTATATTCACTAAGCCTCTTGCTTGACCAATTTGTTATACAAATCCTCATGGAAACGATACTTTACTTATCACTTTATTACTTGGCGTGACTCGTGTTGCAAGGCGAACATTACCCGAACCAATAAATATAGTATTTCAAAGGGTTAAGGTGCAAAAATAGACATGTGCTTTTCTCCAAGGAGCGCCCAGTAGCAAATGCTTTTTTCAGGTGCAAAAGTAACTATGTGGTTATAAATTAGGTGCAAAAATAGCGTTTGATCGTTAAGTGCAAAAGTCAAACTTAACGGTCAAACGCTATTTTTGCATCTAATTTGTAACCACATAGTTACTTTTGCACCTGAAAAAAGTATTTGCTACTGGGCGCTCCTCGGAAAAAAGAAAATGTCTATTTTTGCACCTTAACCCTATTTCAAAAATATGAGGGCCTTAGAATAACAATATATTAATCAATACATCACATTAATTAAAAAGAGGCTAGCCTACAAGGCTACCAACATATGTAGGATATGAATGCAAGATAGAGAAGCATGTGTGTGTGTATCCACCTTATTACCTTTTTGGATGTGGTACAACTTATTAGTGCTAGTATACCTAGCTAAAGGTTAGCTAGTCACTTCAAGAATACTTCCCCCTTTCATGCCACCACGATATATTATAATAAGGAGGTGTTCGCTCAAAACACTCAGCTTAAATTCAGGCTAGAACTGAGAGTCAATGGGCACACATATTTTCCACAACGCCCCTACCACACAGTCATAAAATATCCCTAAAACGGTGAATATAATATATACACACTTTTCAAAAACCTTTCATATCAATACAACACCTTAAATGCATTTTATCAGATGACATTTATCAACATACACATCACAACCTCATATTATACATTCCAATTACACACATACAATTTGAAAGTACACTTCTTCACTAAAATAAGTTCATATACAAAAGTTCATAGGATTTTTCAAATCACGTTTTTATTTCATAAATATGGTAAGGTTTAGGAAATACCTTACATTCTAGAACATGCATATAAAATAAATTAATCCATGTTACCTCAACTCCAAGCTTAACCTTAACTTGAGGAACAAAGCACAAATGATCACTAGTCACAAGGAAGCTCTACATTATCAATGTATATACCCAATCAATTACAAGCAACAATAAAAGAAAAAAAGTAGTTATATAATTTAACTCTGAAAAACCTAATTTCCTCTACAACCATTATCCTCAATATGTCCTTAACCTCAACAATCCAATGTCATAAATCACTTCTCATGAGTCCAAATCACTCATTAAAATCCTTAGATTACCTCTACATCATCCTCCCAAGGGCAGACACAGGGGAGCTAGGGTGGGCCCCGTCCCCCCTAAAATTTATATGCCCATTTATGTACTAGAAAGTGAAGTATGTGGATAGAGTGGAGCTGCTGAGGGCAGGGGTGAGCATTCAGTTTTTCGGTTCGGTATTCGGTTAAAACCGAAATACATGTGTTTTTATCAACTGAACCGAAACCGAAGTGAAAAAAAAACCGAACCGAAAAAACCAAAATATTTCGGTTTAGTTTTTCGGTGATTTCGGTTTTTGGAGAGTTCAAAAAAGAAAATATTAATAGAAGCAAAATTATGAAGAGTCCCTTTTTTTTTTACCAGAAAATAATAGAAAAGCAATAAAATCCACATGTTATGAAAGTGAAATAAAAAATATGAAAATAGAGATCCAAACAATCCATGATAAATTGCAGCTACAATAAATGAACGGTTAAAAATTCATCTTTGGGTTGGGTCTGGAGGTGACGTGGGTCCATCTTTTTATAGAAAATATTTTTTTAAAATAAACGGTTAAAAAATTCATCTCTAGAAGAAAAATTCAAGGGAAATATAAATTCACTGTACAACGCTGTTTTATAGCAATTTCGGTTTTTAGGTTAAAACTGAATTAATTTTATATAAACCGAACCGAAAATCGAAATAAGCATGTTTTATAAACCGAAAAAAAAACCAAAAACCGAATAGACCGAAACCGAAAAACCGAATTGGTTTCGGTTCGATTCGGGTTTCAGTTTCGGTTATGATTTGCTCACCCCTAGCTGTGGGAGCACGTGAGAAGGAAGGAGATGAATACCGTCCCACTCTGCACTTCGACGTCGACGATGATCTCCCTCTTTATTATGGTTCTTCTTTCATGCACACCTCCCTCCCCTTCTACTCTGAGGTTTTGTGCTTAGTCATGCTACTTTTGCATATATACTTTGTTCAATATTTGGATATTTCTCACTGCTCTTTTTAGTTGTTTCTGTCTGTTCCTTCTCCCTTTTGTTGTACATGAGCACTCCATATTGTTTCAATTATGTATGTTTTTATGTTACCAAACAGATCACTTTATGATCTTATTATGTATTGAATGTATTGATTTAGAAAACAAAAAAGAAACAAAAGCTTTGCTGTCTTGCGCGGCATTTTAGTGAACGCTAATCCCACCCCCAAAAAAAATAAAATAATGGCATAGGCACTAAGAATATAAAGGTTACAATTGAGATCGATGCTCCCATTAGTACAGGTTGCTAATGGACAAGGCCATTGGCTAATGAAGACACTTTGTAAGAGAAACAGTCTCATCTTGAAATAAGAAAAAAAATAACCCCAAATAATCTGTATTCCAAGCTAGGCCAAGTGTGCAAAACTGCAAATATGTTTACCAGTACTCCTTGTCTCTATAGATGGTTATTTCAGGATTTTTTATCTTAACATAATGGTGATAATCTTAATATTTTAGCCCATCGTCATTAAAATTCCTAGGTCCGCCGCATCCTCCCACATCAATAACTTAATTTTGTAAGTTAAAGTTTCACCTTCAACATACAGATAGCCATAAAACCATCAATATCAATATTCTTGACCCATTAAATATCTTTTCTAACTTACATGAGTATAGCCCAATCTTTAAACAAGTCTGTAAACTTCGACATAATCAAAATCATATCAAACCCTAACGTAAATATCAAATCCTAACCATAATTTCATATAACTCAAAATTTTAACAAAACTAAATCGATGAAACAGTAAATAATACCTACAATAAACCAAATAAATTATTTAAACCAAATTTAATCGGTAAAAATATCCTATAGAAAATAAATCTCATACTTTTTAAATAAAAATTTAACTTTAAATTGTTACTACAACTAAATGAAAAATCTAAACTGATTAAAATTAACTATTAATCATCTTTTACATTTTTATAGCTATCTTTTGTTAAAAGTCAAACTTACCGAAACCCTCGCCCCAAAATTTTCTCCAATCACTACAAAAATAGTATCACGGAAGTTAAAAATATGTAGAAAAGTTCTGATAAAAAAGTTTCATGAAAAGAGGTAAATTTAAGTACCTATTTGATCCTCAAGTGAAACCTAGGCTCAACAATGGAGGCACTGTGTAACATCCCATGTTTGAAATGCGGAATTTTTTTTTTCAAACAAACAATCAGAGTAGAGCAATAGAGCGAAAGAGTAATTGGATTCTTAGCCAAAACATCAACCATTGTGTAATATCGTAATGATTACAGTAATCCTAAGGTTTAGAAAGGAAATAACAGAAGAAACAGAAGCGATAAGATAGATAAATCTTCACCGCACGCCTACTGGGTATTTGCCTCGATCCACGAACTGTGGTCCTCCCGATCCTCGAAGCTACAATGAGATTCAATTCAACGCATTGAATCTCGGGTAACGGTTAACCTCATACCCAAACAACACAAGATACACCAACAGATATTCTAGAGCTAATACAACAAGATATCATAAGCATACTAGAGATGCATGATCATTATGCCGACAAAACATAAGCACGAGCAATATGTAAAGCCCCATAGGGTAAATAACAACAACACTGCACTATTCACCAAGGCCACGATAAACACTCGTGTCCTCGCCGCTAGGAAAACATAACGGCATTCCAAACATAACCCGTTTAAAATCATGCGTATAACGATCTACGACATATCCTTGACATATATGCATTTAAGAAGCACAAGATTAGTGTTACGATGACGCGTCCGTACCTTCGTTGGCAACGTTAGGTACTACCGGCGGAAAACGTACTTTCACTAAAACGTGAACTTCAAACAACGTGACGGCAAAGAAATCGAGATTCGATATCCTATAAGAGTAATATCACTTCCATTAGTGATTTGACACAATATCTGGCATTTTAGGTAAAAATTACCATTTTGCCCTTCTACCCCTAATCGGCGGAATTTCGCCAGCACTTCGTTACTCTGACAAATTTTCTTCCCGAAAATTCGCCAGAACTTCGACGCAATTATGATTCTTGAAAATAATGACTAAAATAGCCCTCCCATATGATACCCAATCATACTCGAAATTTAAAGGCTATTCTAACATTACTACCCCTATTTTTGAAAGAGCTATAAAAACTACAACTTTTCAGGTACTCGATCCCTACCAAGTTTTTACCTCGTCAGGCATTTTTCAATGCAATGAGGCCTAAAAACAATAGTAGGAATCTCATTCCCTACTTACTAGAACTATCTAATAATTCTACTAACTACCCAACTAAAAACTAAAGACCGAAAGACTTACCCGTTGAAGACTTTCCGGACAATTCTACAGGGCTTCGCTGCACAATTCCCCCAGAGCTCCTTTCTCTTCTTTCTCAACCAAAAATCTCACAAAATTACCTAATTGGTCCATTCTTGTATTTAGGCCTAAAAATACCTAAACTCAACTATTTTTCATAAAAATTTCCAATTAATTAGTAAACACATTTTTACTAATTTTAAAACAAAAACCACCAATTTTAGGGTTTCATATAATTATTTGTGAATTTCCTTCACTTATGCTTAAGTAATTAGCCCAATATTACTTAATTACTTAATTATCATAACTTGATAATTTTCTTAATTACAATGTCTCATTATCTTCATACTCATGTATTTACATTAGTATTTTCATACCTCTAACATTATTCCATAATTACAAGGGTATTTTGGTCTTTTTACTACTTTTTGAACACTCTTATACAATTTTCCCAAGTTCATATTTTATTAAATTACCATAATTATGGATAATATACTCTCCTAATTCACTTGGTCATTTTACCGCATTTTGGTATTTTTCCCATAATTTCCTAAGTTGATTACCCTTTCCAGGGGCATTTTGGTCATTTTGGCTCTTTGGTCCTTAAATTCCCTAATTTCTTGTAGAAATTCTACCTAGAAAATATGCTATAATTATACAAGACTGGAGATTGAATTTTCACTTATCAGAATTATCCAACTTTTATTTATAATATGCCGATAAATATCCGGTATTACATTTCTCCCCTTACACAAAATTTCGCCCTCGAAATTTAATCTATACTAACTAAACTTCGGGCCATGAACTCTGGGTACTTCTCCTTCATGTCACTCTCAGTTTCCCATGTTGCTTCTTCGGGTGTTAAACCCTTCCAGACCATCTTCACTATCAGAATAGTCTTATTTCTGAGCCGTTTCTCCTTATGATCAATGATCTGCTCGCTCAACGATGAAGGTATTATCATGCCGTACTTCAACGCCTTCGTACTCGGCGACATGATCATGGTCAGGTTGGTATTTCTTCAATTGTGACACGTGAAAAACGTCGTGGAGATTACTCAGGTTCGGGGGTAAAGCTAACTGATAAGCTACTTCTCCGCGCTTAGCCAAAATTTCGAATGGTCCAACGTACCGTGGACTGAGTTTCTTCCTCTTGAGCGTCCTGCCGACACCAGTTACCGGAGATAACTTTAGAAATACATGGTCGCCGACATAAAACGTTAGAGGTCTCCTCCTTTTGTCAGCATAGCTCTTCTGTCTAGTAAATTTTGACCTTTTAATTTACTCTCTCCCTGTTTTTTTTTTTGGACTTTATCAATTTATTAAAGGAAAAATGACAGAAAAATATCACTTAAACTTTAAAATTCTGGTGATAACAATAATAGTGGGATTAACAAGAATAGTAAAGTAAGTGACAATTCATTTTGTTAGGAAATCACCTATTTGAGATTTTGAAATTCAAATGGTATTTTTTTGGGATTTTTCATTTTTATATTACTTTATACAAAGACACATTAATAATAAAAATAATTATATTATTTCTACATTTTTATAAATGATATTTTTAAATTAACTCTTTTTATTTCAATGTTAACATGATAAATTATATTTATCATGAAATAATTGTTCCAATTTTGTTTAATTATTGTAATAAAATTGGGATGTTATACATTCTACCCATGCAGCATTTAGGGAGCTCAAGTTGTCAATAATTATACTGAAGTTGTTAATTACAATTCTTAAGTTATTATTCTGTAAACTTAAGTACGTAGTCAATTACACCTGCCATATGTAGCTTCAAAATATTACCTACAAGGTTGTTAGCATTTAAGGAGCTCAAGTTGTCAATATATATACTGAAGTTGTTAATTGCGATGCGTAATCATTTAGGTATAGATAATAATAACTTAAGAAATACAATTAACAATTTCAGTATACATATTGACAACTTGAGCTCTCCAAATGCTGTCAGGGACAGATTGGGCATTTGAAAAGATTAGCAAATTAATTCCAGATTCCTTCTATAGGTGTGACTTGAGATTTGTGATATTAGACTCACTCATTTGTGATATTAGACCTTGGGCTATATCAGTACTCATTTTCAAAATATGCTCCAAATTTTTGAAAAGGCTTAGAACCTAACTCCGTTAACCGAACAGAATGGCCAGGTAAGTGTCTACCATGGGGGCCTCACCGACTTATACGGTGACTGATTGGCACACCCACGTAAACTAGCCTTGCCTTCGTCACCAAACTGTCCGTAATAACATGGTTAAATTCATGCCAGGACTACTGCTCAGATACCAAAATTGTAACATCCCGTTTTCACAAGCAGTATAATTTTTTTTTTCATCAAACATCATTTGTAAACATCAGAGTAGTGCACCGGAGCGATTGAGTAACTGATATATATATATATATATTAAAATACTCACGGTAGCATGTCTTGCTGTTTAAACAGCGGTACAAGAGTGTTTCAAAAGTAATACATAAAGAAGTCTTCAGCTGTGACTCCTAGGCGTGCTGCTTGTCCTTCTTCTCGATCCTCGGTCTACCCGACCCTGAAGCTATATTAAGGGCTGAGGTCCATGCATCGAACCCCAGGTAACGGTTAACCTCATGTTTATATACACCATATATGAATGACAGACAACCACAAAATTTTGGCAACATCTACTACGGTCAGACATAGGGTATACATATCGATATGTATGGCAAAAACAATACGGTCGGATGACGAGACGTAGTACAATGAGTACAGATAATAGTACAGTCAAAGTACAGAAAATAGTACAATCAGAGTACAGACAATAGTACAATCAGAGTACAGACAATAGTACAGTCAGAGTACAGGCATGACAGACAATAGGCATGACAGACAATAGTACAGTCAGAGTACAGGCATGACAGACAATAGTACAGTCAAAGTACAGGCATGACAGCGGAAACACATATATGCATACAATAACCATCAGAGTTAGTGTTACAGTACGCGAACGTACCTTCGTTGACGGAAATCGGTATTTCTGTCGGTATACGGCACGACAGTAGGTCAGAACGTAATCAGGGATATCCTATCAACATAACAACGTATTTGTTAAGGATCTATCATTACGACGGACATTTTTAGTCAAAATGACTATTTTACCCCTGACCCCCTAATCGGCGGAATTTCGCCAGCACTTCGTTACTTTGATTTTAATTTTCCAAAACTTCAACATAACTCTTACTCCAATATCATTTTCGAAATATAAATCATATTAATTAATGATTTACATCATAACAGGAATTTTAGGTAAAAATTACCATTTTGCCCCAGATGCCCCTATCGGCAGAATTTCGCCAGAGATTCGCTATTTTAACTCTAATCTTCCAAAATTTTGCCAGAACTTCGACCCCACCATGATTTTCGAAATAATGACTAAAATACCCCTAGCATATGATATCTAATCATACTTGGAAGATTAAAGACTATTCTAGCATTTCTACTCTAACTACCGAAAGAACTACGAAAGCTTAAGTACCGAAAAACTTACCCAGAGCTTCGCTGCTTTTTCCTCCAGAGCTCCTCTCTCTAAAACCTCTCTCTAATTTTCGGCCAAGGCTCTTGAAAATGGTGTGAGAATTGAAGAGGAATGCTTGCCTATTTATAGGGAAAAAATGTGCCAACTTTGGTAAATTTTCCTTCCAACTTTGTAATTTTCCCCTCATTTCAAACCATGCAAATTAGGGTTTAATGGTGGATGATTCTTGACCATGGAAAGCTCAAAACGTCCAGCTCCCTCATGAGTCACCAACTTGTGTGACAAGTTGTGTTTTCTAGAAGCATTTAGACCGATAAAGCTCCCGATCGGTACCCGATTCGCGTAATCTCGGAAAAATCTCAAAATTTTGGATTAGACAATTCCAAGACAATTCATTCCTCATTAGAAATGTCTTGTCTAACAAACTTTTTAACTCTGTCTAGGTCTTCTCCGGCCTGACGGAAGTTTTACGGAAAAATGTGTCTGCTACGAAACGAATTTCCTAATCATCAACCTCTGGACAAAAATTCACTGATTCCAAATATGTCTAGATAATTCTAAACTCATCTCCAGATGTTGAGTTAGAATTTATTTTCTTCAAATCCTAAATGTGACTATCTGCATTTTTCCCTATTTCGTCTTATTAGGAAAATGGTCTACCGGCTTCGGAATTAACTTCTGGAAAAGTCAAACGGAAGATAAAAATCCACTGATCAATATTTTACCTTGACTTTGAAAATCACATTCCTGGTTCTCTAGATAGGATCCGTTTCCTATTTATTTTTTACTATTCACTCTAATTAATTATATAATAAAATAATACAACTTGTGCAAAATATCATGATATTTTTTTTAGCTTATTCTTTTCCCATTTTCTTGTCCAAATTCGGCTGGCCCTTAATAATAATTATTTAATTATTATTAATTAATTAATTAATTAATTATTTATTTCAATTTTCCCAAAAATTTCACAAAATTACCTTATTGGTCCATTCTTGCATCTAGGCTTAAAAATACCTAACCTTACCAATTTTTCTCCATATTTTCCAACTAATTAGCAAATATATTTATGCTAATTTTCAGCCCTTACCCACTAATTATAGGGTTTTACATAATTATTTATGGATTTTCCTTTGTTCATGCTTAAGTAATTAGCCAATAATTACTTAATCAACTCCTTAATATTTGTTGCTAATTTTCTTATTTAGCATAACTCATTACCTTACAACTTTTACACTGACATTAGTGTTTTATGCCTCGTGCCCTATATTAAAATTTACGGGGCATTTTGGTCATTATAATACTTTTTAACTTTTCCCCCTTTATTCCTTTAAGGTAATAATTTAATAAATTACCTAAATTAGGGACAGTATTATTCCCTATTTCAAATAAATATTTACTTGCCTTCTTAATAACTTTCACAGGGTATTTCATAACCCGTAAATGCGTTTGGGGACCTATTTGCAAACTTCCAAACGTTTTAGGGACCTAATTGCAAATTATCTAATTTCAAGAGAAATTACCCTAATAACAAGATAAATTCAATACAAGGTGTTTGATACCTCATATTCACCTATTTTCAATAGGTATATTTACTCATTTATGATATTTTTCCTAAGTCAGATTTTAGGGTATTACATTTCTCCCCCCGTTAAACAAAATTTCGTCTTCGAAATTTGCACTTTACCCACTAAACTTCGTACGAACTAAAATCCGTTCTACTCGGACTTTGGACTCCACGCGTCGGGTCTTTACTTTGTCTGCCAGCCGCCCTTCTTGGTAATCGGGAATTCACCTCGGTTTGTCCATAAAGATCTTGTCATTTTGTATTTTGATATATGATATTTCCCCGTGGTTCCCATACACCGCGGTTAACACCACAAATACCAAAATGGGTACCAAAAATGTCTCCATAGTTCCCATACACCATGGCAACATAAGATACCTCCTACTCAATGATATGATCACGGTCGAATTATAGTAACAAGGAAACGTGGAATACGTTACGGAGATAGTTCATGCTTCATACGATTTATTCGATTAACTAACACCTAGCTAACGCACAGAGAAAAATTCCTTAGTTAGAGAGATAGTACCTTGGACTCTCTCCGGAAGTTCTCTGTCCATTGTACTGGTTAGTGCGTACATTCGGCCCGAGTTCTGTGGCCTGAATCCCGCAGCTTTCTCCGGACAGTGCACACTGATGTGCCCAGGTTTTTGACACTTGAAGCATATCAGCTTCCCATCGCATTCGGTACTTCGAGGATGATACTTCCCACTTTTGGAAACGATCGGAGTCCCGACATTCCAGGGTTGTTCTGCTGCCCAGTCTGGAATGGCCTTTTACCTTCTCTTGGAGAGTCACTCCAGGGTGCTTCTCTCTTTCGTGAGGAATTTTCACGGCTGCCCTCACTACGATTGGTACGGCTACCATTGTGATTTCGTAATATACGTAACTCCTTCAGGTTGCGCTCAGTCATCCGGCAAGATTCTACTGCCTGTGCCATGTTAGGAAACTGTTGAGACACCAGTCTGGACCTTATGTCGTACTTCAGTCCGTGAATCAACCTGTTTGCCTTCCAACTCTCGTTAACATTACTTTTCAGATAAGACGAATATCGAGACAGGTTGGTGAATCGGGCAAAGTAAGCATCAAAGGTTTCCTCGGAACCTTGTTGAATATGAAGGAACTCCTCCTCCTTAATCACTTGTGTTGAGGGAGGAAAATACTGTTCATTAAACTTTTCTATGAACTTCTCCCAAGTGACAGGGCAAAACTGGGTCCGCAACGTCGTGGCTACACTCTTCCACCATCTGTGCGCATCACCATCGAGTTTGTAAATTGCCAGCTGAGCTTTCCGGTCCTCCAGGCATTCTATCACTTCAAAGATCTTGTCTAGGCTCATAAGCCAACAGTTCTCCCTCGTCGTGGAGGTGACTGAGTCCTATCAGATCCCTCAGCTTCCTCATCATGCTCATCTCCTCGCTCATCTTCTTCTTCTTCAGAATGTTGTTCTCTCTCAGCTTCTCGATCTTGTCTTGTTTGTCTCTTTTCCAGGAGTACATCGATAAGAGCCCTCTGTTCTTGCAGATCCCTCCTTAAATCTTGCATCTCGTTTTGTTCTGGTTGGTTCGGTACTCGGTTGTGCTCGAGTTCAGGTATCGCTCTTACTCGGGGTTGTCTACCTTGTCCCCTACCTCGGCCTCTGCCTCGGCCTCTGGGAGCTCCGGCTCCTCTCAAATTTGCCATGTCTGGTTCTTTTCACCTTTATGAGGGAAAACGTTAGATGAGGAGTACAACGATGATCATATCATAATTTCTATCGCACTTCATATCTATACTACTAACGAATAGACACCCGCAACATGTCCCTCGTTCAGAACTCCGTTGGTTCGTTCTTCCTAGAAACGGGTACGGAAATACGTATCGGAAGTTCCTATACATGAGCCAAATACTGCATGTACTTATCTTTATTGGTCTCGGAGTTTCATCCGGCGTGGCCTATCTTCGCATATAAGCTCGGTGCTAGGAAAGAATCACCGTCCAGCACAAACTGGCGATTATCAGAGTGATCAGAGACTGATATCAGAGTTATCAGAATTATCAGAGACTGATATCAGGGTGATCAAAATTATTGGAGACTGATATCAGGGTTATCAGAAACTGATATCGGGATTATCGAATTGATGTACCGGCGTAAAGTGGTACACTGGTTCAGAATGGTATACTGGTTCAAACCAGTACACCGAAATGAGGTGGTACACCGACCTTGGGCTATATCAGTACTCATTTTCAAAATATGCTCCAAATTTTTGAAAAGGCTTAGAATCTAACTCCGTTAACCGAACAGAATGGCCAGGTAAGTGTCTACAATGGGGGCCTCACCGACTTATACGGCGACTGATTGGCACACCCACGTAAAGTAGCCTTGCCTTCGGCACCAAACTGTCTGTAATAACATGGTTAAATTCATGCCAGGACTACTGCTCTGATACCAAAAATGTAACATCCCGTTTTCACAAGCAGTATAAATTTTTTTTTCATCAAACATCATTTGTAAACATCAGAGTAGTGCACCGGAGCGATTGAGTAACTGATATATATATATTAAAATACCCACGGTAGCATGTCTTGCTGTTTAAACAGCGGTACAAGAGTATTTCAAAAGTAATACAGAAAGAAGTCTTCAGCCGCGACTCCTAGGCGTGCTCCTTGTCCTTCTCCTCGATCCTCGGTCCGCCCGACCCTGAAGCTATATTAAGGGCTGAGGTCCATGCATCGAACCCCAGGTAACGGTTAACCTCATGTTTATATACACCATATATGAATGACAGACAACCACAAAATTTTGGCAACATCTACTACGGTCAGACATAGGGTATACATATCAGATATGTATGGCAAAAACAATACAGTCGGATGACAGACAGTAGTACAGTCGGAGTACAGATAATAGTACAGACATTCGTTGACGGAAATCTGTATTTCTGTCGGTATACGGCACGACAGTAGGTCAGAACGTAATCAGGGATATCCTATCAACATAACAACGTATTTGTTAAGGATCTATCATTACGACGGACATTTTTAGTCAAAATGACTATTTTACCCCTGACCCCCTAATCGGCGGAATTTCGCCAGCACTTCGTTACTTTGATTTTAATTTTCCAAAACTTCAACATAACTCTTAATCCAATATCATTTTCAAAATATAAATCATATTAATTAATGATTTACATCATAACAGGAATTTAAGGTAAAAATTACCATTTTGCCCCTGATGCCCCTATCGGCGGAATTTCGCCAGAGCTTCGCTATTTTAACTCTAATCTTCCGAAATTTTTCCAGAACTTCGACCCCACCATGATTTTCGAAATAATGACTAAAATACCCCTAGCATATGATATCTAATCATACTTGGAAGATTAAAGACTATTCTAGCATTTCTACTCTAACTACCGAAAGAACTACGAAAGCTTAAGTACCGAAAAACTTACCCAGAGCTTCGCTGCTTTTTCCTCCAGAGCTCCTCTCTCTAAAACCTCTCTCTAATTTTCAGCCAAGGCTCTTGAAAATGGTGTGAGAATTGAAGAGGAATGCTTGCCTATTTATAGGGAAAAAATGTGCCAACTTTGGTAAATTTTCCCTTCCAACTTTGTAATTTTCCCCTCATTTCAAACCATGCAAATTAGGGTTTAATGGTGGATGATTCTTGACCATGGAAAGCTCAAAAACTTCCAGCTCCCTCATGAGTCACCAACTTGTGTGACAAGTTGTGTTTTCTAGAAGCATTTGGACCGATAAAGCTCCCGATCGGTACCCGATTCGCGTAATCTCGGAAAAATCTCAAAATTCTGGATTAGACAATTCCAAGACAATTCATTCCTCATTAGAAATGTCTGGTCTAACTAACTTTTTAACTCTGCCTAGGTCTTCTCCGGCCTGACGGAAGTTTTACGACGTGTCGCTATTTAAACGAATTTCCTAATCATCAACCTCTGGACAAAAATTCACTGATTCCAAATATGTCTAGATAATTCTAAACTCATCTCCAGATGTTGAGTTAGAATTTATTTTCTTCAAATCCTAAATGTGACTATCTCGCATTTTCCCTATTTCGTCTTATTAGGAAAATGCTCTACCGGCTTCGGAATTAACTTCCGGAAAAGTCTAACGGAAGATAAAAATCCACTGATCAATATTTTACCTTGACTTTAGAAATCCCATTCCTGATTCTCTAGATAGGATCCGTTTCCTATTTATTTTTTACTATTCACTCTAATTAATTATATAATAAAATAATACAACTTGTGCAAAATATCATGATATTTTTTTAGCTTATTCTTATCCTATTTTCTTGTCCAAATTCGGCTGGCCCTTAATAATTATTATTTAATAATTATTTTTTAATTAATTAATTAATTAATTATTTATTTATTTATTTATTTATTTCAATTTTCCCAAAAATTTCACAAAATTACCTTATTGGTCCATTCTTGCATCTAGGCTTAAAAATACCTAACCTTACCAATTTTTCTCCATATTTTCCAACTAATTAGCAAATATATTTATGCTAATTTTCAGCCCTTACCCACTAATTATAGGGTTTTACATAATTATTTATGGATTTTCCTTTGTTCATGCTTAAGTAATTAGCCAATAATTACTTAATCAACTCCTTAATATTTGTTGCTAATTTTATTATTTATCATAACTCATTACCTTACAACTTTTACACTGACATTAGTGTTTTATGCCTCATGCCCTATATTAAAATTGACGGGGCATTTTGGTCATTATAATACTTTTTAACTTTTCCCCCTTTATTCCTTTAAGGTAATAATTTAATAAATTACCTAAATTAGGGACAGTATTATTCCCTATTTCAAATAAATATTTACTTGCCTTTTTAATAACTTTCACAGGGTATTTCATAACCCGTAAATGCGTTTCGGGACCTATTTGCAAATTTCCAAACGTTTTAGGGACCTAATTGCAAATTATCTAATTTCAAGAGAAATTACCCTAATAACAAGATAAATTCAATACAAGGTGTTTGATACCTCATATTCACCTATTTTCAATAGGTATATTTACTCATTTATGATATTTTTCCTAAGTCAGATTTTAGGGTATTACAATTTACAGCAACAAAAAAGTTATATTTACAACAGAAAGTGTCATATTTACAACAACATTTAAACACCTAGATTTTGTTTCAAACTCAAGTCCCTAAACGTACTGAGGTCATTTACAATAGAAAAATGCTATATTTACAACAGGAAGGGCTATATTTACAACAAAATTTAAAATATGTCCACTTACAACAGAAAAAACCATATTTACAATAGGAAATGCCATATCTACAACAAAATATTCATGGATTTTGTTTTCATATAAATAATATCAAAAAAGTCGGGACTTTTTTTGTTAAATGTACCTGGATTTAATGAATATTTTGTTATAAATATGGTACTGTTGTAAATATGGCTTTTTGTTGTTGTTATAAATGGTCAGATTTTAAATTTTGTTGTAAATATAGCACTGCCTATTGTAAATCTAGCCTTTTTCTGTTGTAAATGACCTCTGTACATTTAGGGACTTGAGTTTGAAACAAAATCCAGATGTTTAAATGTTGTTGTAAATATGACACTTCCTGTTATTAATACAAATAATATCAAAAAAGTCCCTAGAGACTTTTGTGTAATTTGGTGATTTCAAGGGACTTAATTGTATTTATTTCTGGTCCTTGGGACCGCCACGTAATTTTCCCTAAAATATATTAAACACCATTTTATTTTACCTAAATTACGAAAAAGTCTCTGTATTTTGAAAATGTATATAAATATCCCTTCAAATTAAAATAATTAAAATTTATATAGTACAAGCATCCCTTATATATATGAGATTCAATTTTCAATCACCCAGCTATTAGTTGCCTCTAAGTTTGACTGGTAAATTATTATTTTGACCAAAATACCCATATTTAACATAAGAATAAACATTTATATTTACAAAAAAATAATCCTAATAAATATATTTTCAAAATTTCCAATGTGTCATAAAATGTTAAATTCTTAATCAGATTTATTGGATTTTATTTATTTAGGTTTCTTATAATTTTTCATCAGATTCATTATAGATGATGTAAATTTGAGAAGTTATATAAATTATATAAATTTATAATTTAAAACTTTTAAACACATGTTTTTCTGCAAATATTTATAAGAGAAAATACCAAAAAATTATCATTTGAAATTCAAAATGCCAAATAGTCAAATTTCACAACAAAATGAGTTGTCAATTACTTTTTTTTCCCTTGTTATTCTCTTTACTTTTGTTGTCAACAATATTTTGAAATTCAAGTGATATTTTTCTGTCATTCTCCATATTTATAACAAATTTAATTAATTATATATTAAGAAAAGTAATCCAAATTTTAATTAATTTTTTTATCTATGTGAATTAGATAATTAAATTTTTGTCTCAATATAATTAAAACATTAGATAAATAATTATTTGTGAAAATAAAAAATATAAAAAATCTTAAATAATTTTAGCCAAAACTAGGGGATTATTAACGATGAAGGTAAAATTAGCTAATAAAATTTATTTTAATTAGAAAAATATATATTTAGATTATTCTCAATATAGTCAACGGTTTAAAATTAGGTGTATAAATAAGGTAAAATACATGTAGTATTAGAAATAAATTGAAAATATTATTAATTAAAAATCATATAATTTGTTGATATATTTAAAAAATTGAAGAATTTCTAATATAATTTTACTAAAATAAAAAATAACTTGATTTGATTGTCCGCAGCATAAAATATATTTTTCCAGTTCAATACATCCACACATTACTTCACAATAAAGAAAGGAGGAAATAACAATCAAATAAAGTTGAGAATGACATTTCGGACCCGAAAGGGAGGCCATTGTGATCACAAATTTTAAAGCCAGAGATCATATTTGCCCCCACAAGACATATCATTGTGAAAATATAAACCACGCAACTCAAAAAAGAAACTCATAATAGAGAAGCACAATAATTCATATTCTGGCTGGAGATAATGCTATTGCACGTGCTTAGAAAATGATCAGTGACATCTCTTGAGCATGAGCTAGAGTTGGGCAAGTCTACTGGCTAGCATGAGGCGTGGGACCTCATCGAGAAAGAGATGTCAAGTCTGTTTCAATATATACAATAACGACAAAATTTGAAATAATCCTATAACTGTATGTTTTTAATGAAACTTTGATCATTTTAATTAAAACAAAGAACAAAAATTCTGGATATCAACTCAAGCAAGAGACTTCAGAAAATGGCCATTCAAGCTCTAGCCAACATTGCTCAAGTGGTCAAATTTTCATCTCAATCAAAACAAACTTAGCTTGTAGTAGATAGGTGGTCTTTGTTCAATATGCATTATGCATTGCACCGTGTTCATCAGTATGCAGCTGTTATTAGCTTTTATGTATCCGTGGATGAATTCAATGTCACAAAAGAATCATATGATTTGAATTTCGACCAAAAAATATCATATGAAATGTGTATATATGCACGTGTTTTGTGTGTGTCGGCATGTATGATTATTGAAAATTGTTGTGTGTTTTGTTTTTGTGATTTGTGATTTGATTTGATTCGAATTAGATCAGCTTGCCAATATTAAGGTAAAAGCGGGCGTTATATACATATTCTAGCTTATTGAATGTGATGTGATATTTTACCAAAAATAATCCTGTCAAGCTGTAACACGCGATTGAGTAACTGATATGTATATATAAAACGCCGTAAGTCTGGCTAATTACAACAGCGGTACAGTAACCGCGTGGTTCAAAAGTGAGATACAACACAAAGGAAAGCTTCTCCCGGAACAACAAAAGGAAATCGTCACCGGAACTTCTACGCGGATCGCTTACTCTTCTCCTCGGCCCTCGGTCCTCCCGATCCTCGAAGCTATATGGAGAGCCGAGGTCCATTGCACCGGACCCCGGCAACGGTTAACCTCATATCTACATATACGTATATGGACTACGACAAACACGTAATCAATAGTATAAAAGCACATAGTACAAGCATCTCCCAAACAGCGTATCCCGGCAAAGACATAGGCCCCCGCAGTGTAACCCTAGCAAGACCTAGGCCTCTTGATCCTCGGCAAGACATAGGCCCCTAACAACCGTATCCCGGCGGCACCTAGGCCTCTAACATGCGTATCCCATTACCCATCAATCATAACAACAAGACATAACATATAATTCACATAGCACATACACGCATACCATAAATATCGAGTTAAGGTTACCAAGACGCGAACGTACCTTCGTTGACGGAATCTCGCACGTTTACGGAAAATCGTACTTGACGTAAAACAGATTTCCGACAAATGTTTCGTGATTACGGATATCCTATCAACATAACAATGTACTTGTTAAGGATCTATCATTACGATGGACATTTTTAGTCAAAATGACTATTTTGCCCCTGACCCCCTAATTGGCGGAATTTCGCCAGCACTTCGTTACTTTGACCTTAATTTTCCAAAATTTCAACATAACTCTTACTCCAATATCATTTTCGAAATATAAATCATATTAATTAATGATTTACATCATAACAGGCATTTTAGGTAAAAATTACCATTTTGCCCCTACCCTTACTAGTCGGCGGAATTTCACTAGAGCTTCGCTATTTTAACTCTAATCTTCCAAAATTTTGCCAGAACTTCGACCCTACCAATATTTTCGAAATAATGACTAAAATACCCCTAACATATGATATCTAATCATACTTGGAAGATTAAAGACCATACTAACATTTCTACTCTATCTACCGAAAGAACTACGAAAGCTTAAAGCTCGGTACCGAAAAACTTACCCAGAGCTTCGCTGTAAATTTCCCCGGATTTCTCCTTCTCTCTTCCTCTCTCTAGATTTTTGCTAGCTTAGTGAGAAGGTGTGTGAAAAATTATGAAGAAGGGAGGGGGTATTTATAAGAATTTCTAAGGACATAAAGGGAATTATTCAAATTGATTTAAACCATGGAAACTTAGGGTTTTGGTGGATGATTTGTGGCCATGCAACACACCATTTCGTTCAGCCCTTCCCCAAGAAAAGATGAGTCACCAACTTATGTGACAAGTTGTGTATTCTAGAAGCATTTATACCCCGATCGGTACCCGATTCGCGTAATTTCGGAAAAATCTCAAAATTCTGGATTTACAACTTTGAAGACATTTTCTCACTTACTAGAAATGTCCAAGTTAACCTAAATTTTGATTCCATATAGGGCTCCAACAGTCAGTCTGAAGTTCCTCCCGAACGCATTCGGTGCCGGAAGTCGTTTTCAGAATCATCAACCTCTGGATAATAATTCACTGATTCCAAATATGTCCAGATAATTTCAAACTCATTTCTAGGTGTTGAGTTAGAATTTATTTCCTTCAGATCCAAAAATGTGCCTATCTGCATTTTTCCCTATTTTGTTTTATTAGGAAAATGCACAATCGGCTTCAGAATTAACTTCCGGAGAAGCCTAACGGAAGATAAAAATCCACTGATCAATATTTTACCTTGACTTTGGAAATCTCATTCCTAGATCTCTAGATAGGATCCGTTTCCTAATTTTCATTTTACTATTCACCTTTCTAATATTAAATTAGAGTTTATTATTTTCAAAACTCTTTATATTTAAATGCATTTTCTTTTCTTTTTTCTTTCTCTTTTTTCTGCCTATTTTTTTTTTTATTTCGTTTTTTTTTATATTTGATTAATTATTTAATTTAAATAATTATTTTTACATAATTTTTACATAATTTTCCTATTGGTCTATTCTTGCATTTAGGCTTAAAAATACCTAAACCCAACTATTTTTCCCCAAAATTTCCAATTAATTAGTAAATATACTTTTACTAATTTTCAACCATTTTCCACTAATTTTTGAGCTTTACATAATTATCTCTGAATTTCCTTTGCTTAAGCTTAAGTAATTAGCCAATAATTACCTAATTACTTTCTTATCAATAGTTGATAATTTTCTTAATTAGAATGCCTCATTACCTCATAACTTTGGCCCTGACATCTTTGTTTTCATGTCTTCTGCATTATCTTAGCACTTACGGGGGTATTTATGTCATTTCAATACTTTTTGAGTATTCTTCTACAATTCCTCCAAGTTTGTAACTTAATAAATTACCTAAATTAGGGACAATATCCTTCCCTATTTCAAATAGATTTTTACTTGCCTCCTTTATAGCTTTTACAGGATATTTATAACCCACAATGTGCTTAGGGACCTATTTGCATATTTCCAAACGTTTTAGGGACCTAATTGCAAATTATCTAATTTCAAGGGAAATTACCCTAACAACAAGGTAAACTCAATACAAGGTGTTTGAGACCTCATATTCACCTATTTTCAATAGGTATATTTCCCAATTTTTGATATTTACCCTAAGTGTGATGTTTAGGATATTACATTTCTCCCCCCGTTAAACAAAATTTCGTCCTCGAAATTTGTACTTTACCCACTAAACCTCGTATTATCATGTTTTCAGACTATACGTGTCGGATCTTTGCTTCGTCTGCCCGCTGCTCCTCCTGGTGATCGAAAATTCGGTTTGGTTTGACCATTATGATCTTGTCGTTTCGTACTTTGATATATGATGTTTTCCGCGGTTCCCACACACCGCAGTCAATACCACAAATACCAAAATGTTTCCTTGGACTACACCATGGCAACACAAGATACTTTAAATGTTTCCATGGTTTTCATATACCATGATAACACAAAATACCTCCTACTTAATGACACGATCACGGTTGAATTGTACTAACGAAGAAACATAGATTACGTCTCGTAAGTAATCTACGTATCACACAATTTAGACGAAAAACTAATACCTAGATCATGCAATGCATAGAGAACATTCCTTACTAAGAGAGATAGTACCTTGGACCCTCTCGGAAGTTCTCTGTCCATTGCGTTGGTCAACGCGTACATTCGTCCTGGGTTCTGTGGCCTAAATTCCATAGGTTTCTCAGGACAGTCTGCAATAAAGTGTCCTGGCTTCCGACATCGGTAGCAAACCCGTCTCCTTTCACAGGCAACACCAGGATGGTAATCCCCGCATTTTGGACATGGTCGAGTCTCCCGCATTCTTGAGTTGCTCAGCTGCCTAGACTGGAATGGCCTCTTACTCTCTCTTTGGGAATCACACCATGGTTCCTCTCTTTTCCGCGAAGAACTTCCACGGTTGCTCGTTACGCCTCGCACTACTAGTGCTGGAATGTTGGGATCTACGCAGCTCCTTCAGGTTCCGTTCAATTAACCGGCATGATTCTACGGCTTGAATCAGCTCCGTAAACCGTTGAGATACCAGTCTTTCCTTGATCTCGTACTTCAACCCGTGTATTAGTATGTTTGCCATGCTGCTTTCATCACCATTCTGCCTCAAAGCGATGAATATCGTGATAGATTAGTAAACCGGCAAAGTAGTCATTGATAGTCTCCTCGTGGCCCGCCGGATGTGAAGGAATTTCGTCTCCTTGGTCACTTGTATCGAGGGAGGAAAGTACTGTTCGTTGAATTTCTCCAGAAACTTCTCCCAAGTAACTGGACAATAGCGCGTTCGTAGTGTTTCTGCCACGACTTCCCACCAACGGTCTGCATCTCCTTCAAGCTTGTATATCGCCAGCTGAGCTTTGCGATTTTCCGGGCACTCCATTACTCCGAAGATCTTCTCTAATTTCTTCAACCAATCCTCCGCCGTTTCCAGCTTTCCTTGGAATGCTGGGGCATTTAGCTTACAGAACTGAGTAACCCAATATTGTGACGTATTGGCATCTCTGGGTGGTCGAGGTGGTGGTGACTGGGATCTCTCTGACCTCTCAGCTTCCTCAGTCTATCTATCATCCTCTTCATTTTCTTCTTCATTCTCGCCGTTTCGTTCCTCTTCCTCATGTCTTGCCTCGCTTTCGCCTTGCCTTTCACCCAAGTTCCTCTATCATCGCTCTTTGTTCATCTAGCATCTCTCCTTGTCCATGTATTACAGCCCGTGCCTCTTGCAAAGCAATCAGTGAGTTGGTTCTTGAACTGGTTGTTCCGGATCTACTACTAGATTTGTCCGAGGTCGTCTGCCTCGCCCTCTGCCTCGGCCCCTTCCTTGGCCTCTGGGGGCTCCGGCTCCTCTTAGATTTGCCATGCCTTGTTCCTTTTCCCTTTATTAAGAAAACGTTAGATACAGGGAGACATTTCGCATATCGTAGATTTTATCGCACTAGTATCTATACCGCACCTAGGCTCTATCGTACTTATAGACTTTATCGCACCTAGAACTTACTCGGCACATAGACTTTATTGCACCTAGTATTTTCTACACATAGGCTTTGCTATACGCAGTTTTCACACCATAAACAAATAGACACTCGCAACGTTTCCTTCGTCAGATTATCGTTGGTTCTTTCTTCTCAACAACAGGTACGGAGAAAATAATGAAAAGTGGATCAAATCCAGTTTCCATAAGAGTACGGAAATGCATAACAGAAATTTCTCCGATAGAAGTTCTCAACATGGGTCAAATACCGCATGTACTAGGATAGAATTACCGTCCAGTGCAAACCGGCGGTTATCAGAGGTATCAGAGACTGATATCAGAGTTATCAGAGTGAGTTATCAGAATTCGTGTCAGAACTGGTTTTCAAGATCCATGATCTCCCGGGTTGTCAAAGTGATCGTCGATAGGCGACTTTATCAGTGGTATCAGGGGTATCGGAGGTATCAGGGACTGATATCAGGGTTATCAGAGACTGGTACCGATATAAGCACAGGTGATGAATTCACCGGCTCTGGGTTAGAGTGATGCACCGACAAAGGGTGGTACACCGATTTAGGATAGTATACCGGTTAAAAATGGTATACTGAGATGAGGTGGTATACCGACTTAGGCTATATCAGTATTCATTTTCAGAATATGCTCCAAAATTTTGAAAAGGCTTAGAACCTAACTCCGTTAATCGAACAGAATGGCCAGGTAAGTGTCTACCATGGGGGCCTCACCGACTTTACGGCGACTAATTGGCTTACCCACGTAGACTAGCCTTGCCTTTGACACCAAACTGTCCGTAATAACATAGTTAAAGTCATGCCAGGACTACTGCTCTGATACCAAAATGTAACACCCCAACTTTTCAAAAGCAGTATAAAATTTTGTTCATTTAAAATCATCAGAGTAGAGCACCGGAGCGATTGAGTAACTGATATGTATATATAAAACGCCGTAAGTCTGGCTAATTACAACAGCGGTACAAGAACCGCGTGGTTCAAAAGTGAGATACAACACAAAGGAAAGCTTCTCCCGAACAACAAAAGGAAATCGTCACCGGAACTTCTACGCGGATCGCTTACTCTTCTCCTCGGCCCTCGGTCCTCCCGATCCCGGCTATATGGAGAGCCGAGGTCCATTGCACCGGACCCCGTGTAACGGTTAACCTCATATCTACATATACGTATATGGACTACGCACAAACACGTAATCAATAGTATAAAAGCACATAGTACAAGCATCTCCCAAACAGCGTATCCCGGCAAAGACATAGGCCCCCTGCAAAGGTAACCCTAGCAAGACCTAGGCCTCTTGATCCTCGGCAAGACATAGGCCCCTAACAACCGTATCCTGGCGGCACCTAGGCCTCTAACATGCGTATCCCATTACCCATCAATCATAACAACAGTACATAACATATAATTCACATAGCACATACACGCATACCATAAATATCAGAGTTAAGGTTACCAGTACGCGAACGTACCTTCGTTGACGGAATCTCGCACGTTTTACTAAAATCGTACTTCGACGAAAACAAGATTTCCGACAATGTTCGTGATTACGGATATCCTATCAACATAACAATGTACTTGTTAAGGATCTATCATTACGATGGACATTTTTAGTCAAAATGACTATTTTGCCCCTGACCCCCTAATTGGCGGAATTTCGCCAGCACTTCGTTACTTTGACCTTAATTTTCCAAAATTTCAACATAACTCTTACTCCAATATCATTTTCGAAATATAAATCATATTAATTAATGATTTACATCATAACAGGCATTTTAGGTAAAAATTACCATTTTGCCCCTACCCTTACTAGTGGCGGAATTTCACTAGAGCTTCGCTATTTTAACTCTAATCTTCCAAAATTTTGCCAGAACTTCGACCCTACCAATATTTTCGAAATAATGACTAAAATACCCCTAACATATGATATCTAATCATACTTGGAAGATTAAAGACCATACTAACATTTCTACTCTATCTACCGAAAGAACTACGAAAGCTTAAAGCTCTGATCGAAAAACTTACCCAGAGCTTCACCAGTAAATTTCCCGCTTTCTCCTTCTCTCTTCCTCTCTCTAGATTTTTGCTAGCTTAGTGAGAAGGTGTGTGAAAAATTATGAAGAAGGGAGGGGTATTTATAAGAATTTCTAAGGACATAAAGGGAATTATTCAAATTGATTTAAACCATGGAAACTTAGGGTTTTGGTGGATGATTTGTGGCCATGCAACACACCATTTCGTTCAGCCCTTCCCCAAGAAAAGATGAGTCACCAACTTATGTGACAAGTTGTGTATTCTAGAAGCATTTATACCCGATCGGCACCCGATTCGCGTAATTTCGGAAAAATCTCAAAATTCGGATTTACAACTTTGAAGACATTTTCTCACTTACTAGAAATGTCCCCGGAAGTCGTTTTCAGAATCATCAACCTCTGGATAATAATTCACTGATTCCAAATATGTCCAGATAATTTCAAACTCATTTCTAGGTGTTGAGTTAGAATTTATTTCCTTCAGATCCAAAAATGTGCCTATCTTCATTTTTCCCTATTTTGTTTTATTAGGAAAATGCACAATCGGCTTCAGAATTAACTTCCGGAAAAGCCTAACGGAAGATAAAAATCCACTGATCAATATTTTACCTTGACTTTGGAAATCTCATTCCTAGATCTCTAGATAGGATCCGTTTCCTAATTTTCATTTTACTATTCACCTTTCTAATATTAAATTAGAGTTTATTATTTTCAAAACTCTTTATATTTAAATGCATTTTCTTTTCTTTTTTCTTTCTCTTTTTTCTGCCTATTTTTTTTTTTAATTTGGTTTTTTTTTTATATTTGATTAATTATTTAATTTAAATAATTATTTTTACATAATTTTCCTATTGGTCTATTCTTGCATTTAGGCTTAAAAATACCTAAACCCAACTATTTTTCCCCAAAATTTCCAATTAATTAGTAAATATACTTTTACTAATTTTCAACCATTTTCCACTAATTTTTGAGCTTTACATAATTATCTCTGAATTTCCTTTGCTTAAGCTTAAGTAATTAGCCAATAATTACCTAATTACTTTCTTATCAATAGTTGATAATTTTCTTAATTAGAATGCCTCATTACCTCATAACTTTGGCCCTGACATCTTTGTTTTCATGTCTTCTGCATTATCTTAGCACTTACGGGGGTATTTAGGTCATTTCAATACTTTTTGAGTATTCTTCTACAATTCCTCCAAGTTTGTAACTTAATAAATTACCTAAATTAGGGACAATATCCTTCCCTATTTCAAATAGATTTTTACTTGCCTCCTTTATAGCTTTCACAGGATATTTATAACCCACAATGTGCTTAGGGACCTATTTGCATATTTCCAAACGTTTTAGGGACCTAATTGCAAATTATCTAATTTCAAGGGAAATTACCCTAACAACAAGGTAAACTCAATACAAGGTGTTTGAGACCTCATATTCACCTATTTTCAATAGGTATATTTCCCAATTTTTGATATTTACCCTAAGTGTGATGTTTAGGATATTACACAAGCAGTGAATAATTTTGTTTACGTATTAAAAATATAGGGAGAATGACAGAAAAATATCATTTAAATTTTAAAATCCTGTTAACAAAAACAGTAATGAGATTACCAACTCATTTTGTTGTAAAATTACCTATTTGTCATTTTAAATTTCAAATGGTATTTTTGTGGGATTTTCCTAAAAATATAGGGCTCATATTTTTCAACAATTTCATAACTCAGTTTGTGAGGACACGTGTGGCCATATATTGAGTAACCATCTTATCATGGCCACACATGCATGTTCTCACATGATTCAGTTTGTGAGTATATATAAAACACGCACACACACAACTTAGAAGCAACTCAAAAACAGCAGAAGCATTATATTCATAATTGTTGGGGAACAAGTTGCTGTGTTGAGAAATTCAAACATGTCTGCAGGTAGTGTTCAGCACGAGCTAGAGCTCGGTGTTCCGGCGATCGAGGCTTGGGATCTCTTCGGCACATTGCGATTTCGAGAATTCGCAGAGCAAGAAATGCCGAAAGTGTTTCAGAAGGTGGAGCTTGTTGAAGGTGATGGAGGAGTTGGGACTGTGGTCAAAATAACATTAGCACCTGGTAAATATATATTTTAACTGTATCATCTTATATATATAAGCCTATTTATGTGGGTTATGTGCATTATTCGGAGTATAGCTAGGGAGTAAATTGCATTATTTCTGGGTTATGAATAGTATCAATTATGAAAATTTTAATATTTTAAATTGATGTTGCATACCATCTTTCATTTTTAAAAATATAGCCTAGTGATGTATGTATTATTTAATGAATTGCATTGTTTCTGGCTTCTTACTAGTCGTGTGTTCTGCTAACTCAAAGTCCAATCCAAGGGATTATTTATTTATTTATTTTTAAAGAATGAGATAGAGTTACCTCTTTTTTATTTTGCTTTAGCTACATCTATCTCTTTTATTTTGAAAAAATATATAAATCTCTTTGCACTTAAAAATTATCACACAAACTTCACCTTTATTTTTAAGAGATTTCATGGGAGAGTTTTTATTTATTGACCAAGAATTTCATGGGCGAGTTTGGATTAGGGGTGTTAAAGTGACTTTTATTTAATCTCATTTTTAAAAAAACTTAAGTTAGATTGAAGCTAATTAGTGTACTTTGAATATATTTGGATACACTTAAATAAAAAAAAAGTTAGTTTAATAAATTGAAACTTATTTGAATAATTAATGAAAAGGAAAGTTTAAATGCAAAATGACTTAAAAGTATATGAGTTTATTAAGTACATAAATATTATATGTATATAATTAGATAAATTTAAAAAATATTAAAATTATAATTATAAAAAATAAAAAGTTAATGTGTTATTTAAAATTATTTATTATATTTTTTGATATTTTCTTATTACAAATCTATCAGTGAGGAAGAAATAGTGTGATAATTTTATTATTATTTTAAAATATAATATTTGAAAAAATATAAAATTGATTCTTTTTTTAAATAAATTATCAAAAAAACCAAGGTTGTCGCAAAAAGGGTAGCGATAAAGAGACACTGCAACGTGACTTTAGAAGATTAAAAGCAACAAAAAGTTGCTTTAGGTTTAAAGCTAATTTTAGGGTCGATGTGCTTTTTTCAAATGGAAAATGGAGGATATCATCAAAATCTAAATATAAGGTATAAAGGAAAGTAATGTTATTAAAACCGAATTAGACTGGTCAGTTCAAGCTAGAAACTGACGAATCGGCCACATAACCAATCTTGTCCGGTCACATAATCGGTTTAACTTGTTCAATATAATTTTTATTCAAAAAATTAGTTTAATTCGATTTTTTTCCATAATTTTATATTAATTAATAATCTTGAAATCTTCATTTCCTCATTGGTTTGGCCCCGGATTTACTCTGGTTTGATTTCGATATGACCCATTGACCTTTGACCCAGTACCCCAATCGATTCAATATCTGGTCTTGGTTTAATAACCTTAATGGAAAGTATAACAGCAAAAACTCTCTTTCATCATTCACCCCCTTTAATTATATGAAAGGTGGTTTTTAATCAAATATATTCATAACACTATCTAGCTCATGACTTTTCCTAAGCAATTAGTAAAAAGCTATTCCAAACATAACTAATATGAAGTGTGTTTTCCCTCTAAATGTACGTACGTACATACATACACATATACATACAAACATATCTATTATGAGGTGTGTTTTTCCCTCTAAATGTACGACTGGGATCGCCAAACACCATCCCAAACAAAATGTGTGTGTGTGTGCGCGCGCTCGCGCGCATGCATGTATGTATGTGTGTATTGTTCATTAATTGCATTATCTTGTCTTTGGTGTGATATAAAATAGGTACACTTGGACTAAGCCCTTACAAAGATAGGTTCACAAAGATAGACAATGAGAAGCGAATCAAAGAACTAGAGGTAATTGAAGGGGGACACTTGGAATTAGGGTTTACTATGTTTAGGGTTCGTTTTGAAGTGATAGAGAGGGGCGAAGAATCAAGCATCATCAAATCTACAATTGAGTATCAACTTCAAGAAGATGACGTTGCAGACAATAATAATGGGCATCTTGTTTCTGATTTTATTGAAGCTCTTGCCAATATTGCTCAAGTTGCCAAACTTCATCTCAACAAAAACAGATCAACAAAACTTGAAAATCAAGCAAACTAATTAAATACTTCCATGTATGTTTGCTCGCCTATGTAAAATTACTAAAAAAAAATTAAAGGGCTTATTTGGTCCTTTAATTTCATACAATGTTTCATTTTCGTTCCTTAGTTTCATTTAGTCTTCTAATAATCCTAATATTACTAATGAAAAATGTTGATATTAAAATTTTAAAGGGTCAAGATCCAATTTTGCCTTGTAAGTTTTTGCATAGGAACTGCTGGTATTTGAAAGCGTTTTTAGAATCAACATTATCCCAAAAGTGTCAAAAAGGAGTAATGTCACTCTTGGCTGTTAAAAATGCTAATAATTAATTTCAAACAAAATTATCAACTGTTAGTATTTCAGAATTAAGATTACTACTGAAATGATGGAATATTCAAGGGCAAACAATTCAAAAAAAAATTATTTTATAAAAGAATTATAGATGTATAGTACTAACTTAGTTTCATATGGAACAATCAAAACAGAAGCTTCTGGGAAAAAAAAATCCAAACTGAAGCACATCCATGTAATCTCTCTTTCATATACTACAACTATTAGACAAGAGTATGAAAAATAAAGAAACTCTAGGCAGATTCACTAAATCCACACAATACTTTCTGAAAAGAGGAAACAAAAAACGACATAAGTTGGAAAAGCTATGGACATATAAGTTGGCATTATACATTATACAAGACCCTATGTAGCAGAGCCACCTTAGCACATATGGGTCAACTAATGGTTGACTATTTGGGTCTTTAATAGGAGGGTGAAATTGCCTTTTTTTTTTTTTAACTTTTCGGACACAATTGCTCCCTCGAAAACTTCTAACAAATTGAAACTTATTTGGATAATTAACTAACTTAACTAATCTAATCAAATTTAGTAAATAAGCCTTATAATCGTAGGAGGAAGTAATATTCATCAAAATAATGATATTTTTATTGGACAAATTGACATAGTCAAACGCTACTCAATTTGAATAAATTATTAAATCAAATAGGAATTTATAAGTTAATCAAATTATTTATTTTCAATAATCATCTTACTATACACTCTCTCAAGTCTTACATAGTACTTCCTCCAGTTCTAATTATAGGACAAAGTTTGTAGTGCAAATTGCACTACGAACTTTATCTTATAATTAGGACCGGAGGAAATATATACTACTCAACTCCTATTTATATGGTAGGAAGAAATTTTTTTATATTTACAAGTTACTATTTAATTTTTTTAGTAAAAAACTCCAACTTCCTTTACATTTTGCTTTAATTACACGGATATTTCCTATATTTTGAAAATATATGCTTAAGTTCAATGTTCGAACCATTAACTCTGTTAAAAATATTTTAATAAAACATTTTTAATTAAAATTATTAAAATATATTTTATTTACTAATTTATCCTTCATTTATTGTACTACAGATTTTGTACTCTAGGATAGATTATATACCACTCTGGTTCTATTTATAAGTCTATTTTGACCAAAAAATTTGGTTTTATTTATAAGTTCAGTTTCATATAATAAATGAGATTGTGACAATTTTACCCATATTAATTGCCCCTATGAAGATAGAGAGAGAGAAGAAACAGTTGAAAAATACCCAATCATAAATGAGGGCAAAGTTGAAAATTTACCTCATAATCATTGTGTCAACTAACTTTCCTTAGTATGTAAGATTTGGTCAAAGTGGACTTATAAATAGGACCAGAGTGGTACTACATAAGAGTAAAGTCAACACGTCACTAAATTTTAAGAGAATTAAGGTTTTCTTTTTAGTTTTAGGGAAACATGTTGGAAGTGACTTATAAATGAGAATAGAGTTGTATAAGTTACAACTAACCCACATAGATAAAAATGTTGGTTTAAATTAGTTAAAAGCAATAAATGTGTAAGAGATATAGTTTTTTTTTGTTTTTTACAAATATACCCTTCCTTATTTGTTGAAAGAGAGTAAGTGAGAGGGAATCATGAGAGGAGAAATACTAAGAGAGAATGTGTAATAATTGATGAACTAGCATTCATTTAATTAGGGTAGAAATGAATATAGCATATTAAAACTTCATAAAAAAGAAAAGTGTAACTTAGTAAATAGGATCATGCCTATCACGGAGTCTAACTTATATGTGGAACCAAAGGAGTGTAAACCTTATAGTGTTAATATTGTAAAATTCATCTCAACAAAAATTAAAAAACTTGCCAACCAAACAACCTAATTACATGAAAATCAAATAATTTATTTGTGTGCTTAAAATTATTCAAATCTACCAACGATTAGTTGGTTTGAGAAATCTGGTTGGTTATTTATTTTAGATAAGGCCTCAAGTTTGAGTGATATAAACCAACATGAGTTAAGATGCAAAAATACCCATGAACTTTTATCCAAAGCATACTTAGCACCATATACTTTTCGGAGATGCAAAAGTACCCATGAAATTTTAGAATTGAAGCAAGAATACCACCACCATTAGATTGCATGGATGGACGTTACTTTTACAGTGAGCCCACACTATTTAAAAAAGGGTTAAGTACCAATTTTGCCCCTGAAGTACGCGCCCAGGAGCAATTTTACCCCTTAAGTTTTTGCCGGAGCAATGTTGCCCCTGAAGTATCAAAACGTAGCAATGTTGCCCCTCCGTTAAAAATCCTAACGTTGACCGTTAGTTGACTGTTAGGGTTTTTAACGGAGGGGCAACATTGCTACGTTTTGATACTTCAGGGGCAAAATTGCTCCTCTAAAATGTAGCAATATTACCCCTGAAGTATCAAAACGTAGCAATGTTGCCCCTCCGTGAAAAACCCTAACAGTCAACTAACGGTCAACGTTGGGATTCCGTTAGGGTTTTTAACGGAGGGGCAACATTGCTACGTTTTGAGACTTTAGGGGCAACATTGCTCCGCCAAAAACTTAAGGGGCAAAATTGCTCCTGGGCGCGTACTTCAGGGGCAAAATTGGTACTTAACCCTTTAAAAAACTAAAAAGTCTAGGTTTTGTAATTTCCTTTATTGTCCTCCTCTCCTCTCTGGTTGCGCCGCTTTCTCCTTCCTCCCTCGTCTCTCCATTTTCTTCTCAGATGCCAATATTGGCAGTGATGGCAGTTTCCTAATGATACATGTAAGTATTTCAGAGAGATTACGTAACATATGTTATAATGAAGTAAATTATTTATCTTCTTTACTCTCCCCAAATTAGTTAATTTGGTCTTATATTAATGACAATAAATATTGTTCTTAATATTTATAATGATTTTATTTTCTTAAAAGTAATTATGATTTTTCTCCAAAAACAGACCGTCGAAATGGATTGAAGAAGTTGCTTTATATCATCACATTCTGACTCTCTGCCATGTTCATCATTTGATGTTTACAGTTTAAAAATATGTAATTAACTCATTGAAATTTTAATATAAATGATTCTTAAAGCAACTCCTATTATTACCCCCCAAAAAATGTAGTATTTTTAATCGGACATATTTTGGAGTAGTATAACCTCAAGTCAGAAAAACAAATATTTTCCAACAAATACAAACGACAGTCAAAATATCAGTGTCAATATTGGAAACTAGTTTTTTCAACAATTAGTTTTTACAATACTTATTTAAGTGAGTCCATAATTGACACCATAAACTAGCTCTCCCACACTGAAGACTGCACAAACACCAAGTCTTTGCTGTAACACCTAAACCATACAACATGCATACTTAACGTTTGCACAACATAAAGTCGCAAACATAGGCTCCTGAGATGCCCAAACATACATGTAATACCCAAATAATTATTTATCTGGAATATTATATTTTAATAAATAATACCTTTTGGAAATAAGTGAATATGTGGTCTCAAAACTAGTATAGTATTTATCTTATTTTCTAAGGTAAATTCTGTTAAAATTAGAAGAGTTAAAGTGCCAAAATTCCTAAAATACCCTTGTGAGACATAAAATACCTAGAGAATATTATAAAATATTGCACGAGGCAATTAAATAATTGTTAAAAATTAGAGAGTATGTCGTCTCTAATTTAGATAATTTTTGGGATTATTTCCCTTAGAAAATAATAAGGCAAAATTAAATATTATTTTGGGGGACATAAGTTGTCCAATGATTTTTAATATTTTACATGGAGCATATATGACCAATATCAGTAAAATAGTTGTGAGATATTGATTAATTCTAATTAAGAAAATTTTCAATAATTAGTAAGCAATTAAATAAATAATTAATGGCTAATTGTTTAGGAAATAAATAAGGTAAATTACATAAATACTTAAAGGTTTAATTAGCCAATGGAATAATTATTAATTAAGGTAATTAAGGCATGGATTAATTAAATAATGCAAGGTTTGAAAAGTCAAAATGTGTGAGCTAGCCGAAATTTTAAGGGAAAAATAAAGGAAAATTGAGTGAAATTAAAAATGGAAAACTTAGTGAAGAAGTTGTTGAAAAAGTAGAAAGATATTTGTGAAAAAGCATATAGGATAAATGAGAACCGATAGAAATTAAATCCTAACTCAAAATCCTTGAATTAGGGTTCTAACAACTGGACATATTATAAATCAGTAGATTTTTGTCCCGAAGATGACATTACCCGAAGTAATTTCTGTAACCGACGACAGTTAACCGAAAATGTTCAACAGGATAGGAAATACCCTTAATGGGATCAAAAATTTAGTTAACCTAGATACTTTTAAAGAGGAAGTTTAGATCTTCAGGGAGTTGCTAAGGAATTTATGAGATTCTTCAAGATTACGCGATTAGAACACCGAACATGGGACTTTGTCGGATGAAACCCCATAAAGCAAGGGATGACATCACATTTGATGATGTCATTTTTTCCAAAAGGACAAGGGGGAGGTCGGCCAAGCACATGAATGGAGGAGATTTGGAGATGCAAAAGTGCTTTTGATCAATGGCTAGAAATAAAAGAAGAAAAAGTGCAATTTTGCCCTTGGCCAACTCTATAAATAGGCCATCCTTCATTTGAGTTCTTCACACCAAATCCTCTTAAGGATTTCAAAATATTAGAGAGAAGTTAGAGATAGGAGCTCTGGAGAAGTGAGAGCTAGAAGGAAGGGGAGGTTCTGCAAGGGTAAGTTCTTCGGTTCTTAGTTTTAGTTCGGTAGTTCTTGAAGTTCTAGGATAGATGTTGTTTTGATCTTTAATCTTCCAGTATATTGTAGATATCATATTTTAGGGTTAAATATGATATATATTTCGAAAATTATGTTGGAGTTAGAGTTATGGCAAAATTTTGGAAGATTAGAGTCAAAGTAACGAAGTTCTGGCGAAATTCCGCCAACTAGGGGAGTCAGGGGTAAAATGGTCATTTTTGACTAAAATGACTGTTTTGATGATTGATTAGTAACACGTACGCTATTGTCCTTATAGGATACCTGTGATTACGTTCTGACCAACAGTTGTACCGTATATCGTCAACGAATGTACGTTTGCGTACTGTAACACTAACTCTGATGGTTATATTATGCGTATATGTGATGTGTGTATGGTATGTTTATATGTGGTGTGTTGTTGGAATGCATATTGATGTTAGAAGATAACTGTATGCATGCTGGGAGCGATATATCTGTAATGCTAGGAGCGATATATCTGTAATGTTGGGAGCGATACATCTGTAATGCTGGGAGCGATACATCTGTGATGCTGGGAGCAATATATCTGTATGCTGAGAGCAATACATGTGCATTGGTTACGTGTTTATATACTGTTAAGGTTGTGATTATCTGTAATCCATATGTGTGTATGTAAACATGAGGTTAATCGTTACCTGGGGTCCGTATGCGCGCATTGGACCTCAGCTCTTAACATAGTGTCAGGGTCAGAAGGACCGAGGACCGAGGAGAGAGGGAAACAACAAGCTTAGAGATCCGGCTGGAGACTATCTTTTGTTGCCACGGCGTGGGGATCGCCAGGAAGACACTTTCTTTTGTTATGTACCTACTGTCTTGTTAGACAATCAGATTAATATACCGCCGGTTGGCATTTTGAATATAAATATCAGTTACTCTTATGCTCTGATGCTCTACTCTGATGAAAAAATAAAATTTATACTGCTTTTGAAAACGAGATGTTACAATACATATTCACACATTCATGGTGTAATACTCGGATAATTATCTCAAATACTTTTAGAGGTACTTTGAAGTTTATGTAATCACTTGAGAAGTATTTGGAATAACACGGATTATTGTCCAATTAGGGGTCTTTACTCATGGGCACAAGGGCTTGACTTTGACATTCCATTCACTTCCTTCCCACTGTCCATCTCCACTGTTAGGTTGAAATTTGAGGAGCTCAGATTTAATATTTTATAAAATTATTGCATTAAATATTTTTAAACAATCATGACGAAAATTTAGCAGTTTGAATTTATTTAATAATTTGATATTTTATTAGTACTTATACAAAACATTACATTTGGACCACACAAATGTCAATTTGACAGTAGATATGAGTAGTGAAGAGGAAGTAAATGGGAAGGGTAGAGAAGAAAAGCCAACTCCGATATGAAAAGACTTGGCCTATGCCTAACAATTATAAATATAAACTTAAGAGAATCTGCCTCAAGTGTGTGTATATAGTTTATTTGTCATCTTTTGTATGAGGCTTGTTTTTGTTGAGATGAATTTTGGCCATAAGAGCAATCTGAGCCAAAATTTCTGTGTTAATGAGAGAGGCGATAGGTGTAGCCTCCTCCTTGAACTCATACTCCATTGTTGATTTGATGAAGCTTGAATCTTCTCCTTTCTCTATCACTTGTAATCGAGTCCTAAATGAAGTAAACCCTAGCTCTAAGTACCATCCTTCCACTATCTCTACTTCTTTGATCATGTTCTTATTGTCTATCTTTGTGAACTTCTCTTTATAGCTTGCTTGTTGTCCTTGCAAATCTGATATTCAACTCATAACAAAACAGAATAATTATTCGTCAATATATCAACGTTCATTTAATTTGTTCGCAGAGAATGACAAATAAGTACCACCAAATTCTAATATGTGTTAGTATAATTTTTGGTCCCTCAAATTTGTCCTTATTTTAGTTTTGGTCCTTCAAATTTCAAACTATGGGTTTTGGTCCCTTAAGAGGCAAAATAACTTAGTTTTTCCTTAAGTTATATGGACCAATGCTCTAAGCTGAATAAAATTTGTGGGACCAAAACTAAAATAAGGACAAACTTAAGAAATTAAAGAGTATATGAACCCTTTTAAGATCGTCGGGAAAAATGGTATAGTAATTAATTCCTATGAAGCTTTTGGAGAATAAGTTTTTATGAAATGACATAAATGTCCTCATGTAAAAAAATCCCTCCACCATTGGCCCTTGTCGGCCGATCGGGGTTCTAACACAATACTGGATAGTCAATGTGGGATTTGATTCCACTATACCTATTAGCTCCTAAAAGATTAAGATGAAATTTTTACTTTTTATAGGTAAGATGTCTGACTACTAAACATTAATTACTATTATATCGATTTTCCCCAAATTAAAACATAAATAATTTAGTGGAAATTTGTATTCATAAATTAATATAATATTACCTGGCTTAAACGTCACTTTTTGGATAGTTCCAACTCCTCCATCACCTTCAATGACTTCGACCTTCTGCAACATAGGGAGCTCCTTCTCCAGAAGCTTTCCCATCTGTAGCGAACTGTAGAGATCCCACGCCTCGCTCGCCGCCACGTTCAACTCTGCTTCATGCTCAATTTCTGCATGCATGTTTGATGATATGACTATTAAATTCTACCTTGACACACACACACACTCTTCTGATGCCTTTATTTGCCTCACAGATTCGATATCACTACCTCAGATTGTTAGAGTCTGCCCCTTCGAATAATAATATAATGAAAAGAGATGTATGCATGCTTATGAATTATAATGTTTCCTTCACTTACATTCTGCGTTTCTCTGCTTTTATATGACTACCAAGTGCACTATCACACAAAAACCCCTTGCTCTCATTTGTTTGTCTTGTAGTACACATCTGTAAAATTGATTGGAATTTCATAGGAGTATATATTAGGACCATACTTACATCAATTTTTTCATATCCATTTCGTGAAGTTCTTCAATCGCACTTGACCACGTGTCCGATTTTTTCCATCAAGGTTTATAGTTAAATGATAATAATTGAAATGGATATAAAGAACTTGAGCAAAAAAAAAAGATATAAAGAACTTGACATAAATATTTTCCTATATATTTATATGTGCGTGCATATCCCCCCCCCCCCCACCCCCACCTATATATGATACAAATATGCAGCGTCCGACCATGATACTTAATTACTCTGTTTCAAAATATAATACGATCCATTATAATACTTAATTACTGATTTATTTGCTTGTGCCAAGCTAGATGCCAATACTGATCGGCGAAGATGCTTCTCTTCTTTATTTTTAATTATAATTTCCCATTTCATTTGTGTCATCACACATGACTTGACAAAATAATAATATTAGTAAAGTAAAGATAAAATCAAGGTTACGTTGGTATGCACAGCATTTTTTGGGAATCTTGTGGAGCATTTTGACTAAATATTCCGAACCTAAGGTTTGTCTATGTATATAAAAATATACATAGTTACGTACTAAGACGTTATGTCTCACCTCATCATATCTTATTACCACAGGTCCTCATTATACTGATCGGCGAAGATGCTTCTCTTCTTTATTAATTATTATTTCCCATTTCATTTGTGTCATCACACATGACTTTACAAAATAATAATATTAGTAAAGTAAAGATAAAATCAAGGTTACGTTGGTATGCACAGCATTTTTGGGAATCTTGTGGAGCATTTTGACTAAATATTCCGAACCTAAGGTTTGTCTATGTATATAAAAATATACATAGTTACGTACTAAGACGTTATGTCTCACCTCATCATATCTTATTACCACAGGTCCTCATTATACTGATCGGCGAAGATGCTTCTCTTCTTTATTAATTATTATTTCCCATTTCATTTGTGTCATCACACATGACTTTACAAAATAATAATATTAGTAAAGTAAAGATAAAATCAAGGTTACGTTGGTATGCACAGCATTTTTTGGGAATCTTGTGGAGCATTTTGACTAAATATTCCGAACCTAAGGTTTGTCTATGTATATAAAAATATACATAGTTACGTACTAAGACGTTATGTCTCACCTCATCATATCTTATTACCACAGGTCCTCATTATACTGATCGGCGAAGATGCTTCTCTTCTTTATTAATTATTATTTCCCATTTCATTTGTGTCATCACACATGACTTTACAAAATAATAATATTAGTAAAGTAAAGATAAAATCAAGGTTACGTTGGTATGCACAGCATTTTTGGGAATCTTGTGGAGCATTTTGACTAAATATTCCGAACCTAAGGTTTGTCTATGTATATAAAAATATACATAGTTACGTACTAAGACGTTATGTCTCACCTCATCATATCTTATTACCACAGGTCCTCATTATACTGATCGGCGAAGATGCTTCTCTTCTTTATTAATTATTATTTCCCATTTCATTTGTGTCATCACACATGACTTTACAAAATAATAATATTAGTAAAGTAAAGATAAAACCAAGGTTACGTTGGTATGCACAGCATATTTTGGGAATCTTGTGGAGCATTTTGACTAAATGTTCCGAACCTAAGGTTTGCCTATGTATATAAAAATATACATAGTTACGTACTAAGATGTTATGTCTTACGTCATCATATCTTATTACCACAGGTCCTCATTATATCTCACCTCATTACTTGTTGTGTCGTGAGAATTGCTGTGAACTCCTAGCTGAAGAAGAAGAAGAAGAATGGAGGGAGGAGCACCAGGAAGGCAGGAAATATCGTACGCTGATCACGTTCAAAGGCGTCATGAAGAGAAAGGCTGTCTCTATGCTTGGTCTCTCTACACTTCACTATATATTTATATATATTACGTTAATTTAATTAATTAATTAGTCCCTTCAATATAATTATATTTGTAGTATAAAAACAATCTGATGAGCAAGTTTAATTTGGACTGATATGTGCAGTTTGTTCGCACTTTGCTGCTGCTTTTGCTGCTATGAGACTTGCGAGTGCTGCTTGGAAATGGCCTGTTGCTGCTGCGGATAAATAATAGTATATATATATATATATGTATGTATGAATGTTCTTAATTATTACTTTTTCTAGATGTTCATCTTCAGGTGAAATATGTGAGGGATTTATGCTTCATAGTGAAATAGTTCATTCAAGGAATTTAATTTTATAGCAGCTGGATGATCTCTTATTCTTCTTGTAATTGATTACATCATGTGCGTATATTAATTTCCTATTTGTGTGTTTTTATGGGTTTTTGGCCAACGAGTCCTTTCGTATTTGTGTTACTGATCATAAAAGAGCGGTAGCGAATTCAATGGTTTAATAATTTATCAGACTAATGAATATTGTAGCTTTAAGAACTGATTTTTCCCATGAGATTGGGATTAACAATATATTATATGTTTGGCATCTTATTAATTTATGCGAGGCCCTCAAGGCGTCAGAAAATGGTGGGGTTCTCGTCGGATCAAACAGGCGTTCGGGTCGGGTGGAGTCCAAGTACTTGTGTAGTAGTAGTTAATCCTGTGGCAAGATGGTAGTTAAAATCTTGATTTATCATTGCGATTTTACGTTTTTACGATTTTTTTTTTTCATTAAAACGATTTTACTAATTTTCCAAACGTTTTTGTGTTTTTACGATTTTTTTACGTTTTTACTACGTTACGATTTTATGTTTTACGATTTTTTATCCCTCTTACGATTTTACGTAAAATCTCGATTTTAACTACCTTGTGGCACAACGACGTGCCGTTTAAAATTATTTGGAGAGACATGTAAAGAAAAATGCATTATAATATAAAATAATGAATAATTATGATATACATAGCCTTCTTTTAAATATTCCCTACCATTTGATTATCCATAAATTTGACTTGTACTATATATATATATATATATATATATATATATATATATATATAGTTCACCCACATTACAAAAATGGTTTTGTCTAACAAAACCATTCATAATGGATTTTGTCATAAAATTAAATAAATTCTCATTCTCTTAATTCAAATATGATATATGATTTTTTTTTTTTTTACAAATGTCAATTAAAACTAATTTGATTCCAATATATATTATCTTGATTAATGCACTAGTGGAAAAAAGGCTTTTAAGACCGGACAAAAAAGGTACATTAGGACCGGACCCGCGAGCAGTCTTGTTCCAGGCGGTATTAAAAGTCGACCTTTAAGACCGGACTTTTACACGGTCTTAAAGATTTTCTTTAAGACCGGACATTTTAAACCTTCGGTCTTAAAAGTCGTACTAAATAAATCTGAAATATTTTGGTTCGGTCCTAAAACTCAAACTTTAAGACCGGACAAAAAGTCGATCGCTCTTAAAAGATCCAAATATTAAGACCGGACAAATATCAATCCGGTCCTAAAGATAGCGGACTCTAAGACCGGAGGAATAATTACCCGGTCTTAAAAGACTGACTTTCAAGACCGGATTGTTTCAATGGACCGGTCTTAAAGACCAACTTTTAAGACCGGCTTAACACCTTTAAGAGCGGTGTTATATATACATCCGGTCTTAATATTTGAACATTTAAGACCGTATTTTTATTTGCGGTCTAAATTTTCCCGTATTTTTCCCTGTTTTGTTCTTCCCGATCAATATATATACACAAATCCACCATACAAAACAGCACATAAAAGTCGATATACTTTAAGCTACAAGCTATGAACATGAATAAATTGAATTGGGAAAAAGAATACAAATATTATCCACCATGAGTTATGTGGCCTCTTAATTAAGTCTAAAACAACTAAAGTAATTTATAAAATAAGCTAACATATAACTAATTACAAAGGCAATGAGTTACAATACATGCAAAGACGTAATTCAACATACAAATGTAGTCCAATATATTATTCACCATGCCTTCATTTGATTCCCACCCAACAACGTAACATGCATCCTCTTTATAACATGCCCCTTTGAAACGGATCCTCGCCACAAAACAAAACAAGAACAAATTCATATTCAATGATGACATTGTTTAATTAAGAACATAGACAACATATAATAATTGTTAAAACCTTAAAGTTTTCTAAGAATACTGCATATGAATATTAATTACCTTATGAATTGACACTTTTATAAAGTGATATCCTCCCATATCCCTTCTTGATGATCATTTCTTATGCCGGGTTCATTATCCGCTTCATCTTCTTCGTTCATGTCCCAGACCCCTTGTAAAGGAGTACTCTCGGAAGATCACCATAATTTGAATGACTTTCCTCATCAATATCAATGACCCTCTTTCCTTGGAGAGCTACGAGACCACATTTTATTTTCTTGATCGGTGATATAGAACACTTGTTTTGCATGATCTCGCCATAATAAAAGGTTCATCTCCAAAACTTCTACTATTGACATCGACTAAAGTGAATCCTAGTCGATCGATCCGAACACCATTATTGACATTAACCCACTTGCATTTGAAGATGGGAAATCTAACTTTGACATAGTCCACCTCCCAAATCTCTTCAATAACCCCATAATATGGCATGACCGCCAATTTAGGCCTCTTGTCTTTCGAACCGGAGAAGTGCATAGATTCAGCCTCTAACATAACACCACTTTGTCTCGACCGTGCTCCTATCATCTAGGGACTTCGTGTAAAATGTATAACCATTGATCACATACGAATTCCAACTTATGACATCAAACTCGGGACCACGTGCTAACCATTTCATTGTCTCGAAACACATTCGATCCCTCGACCTTTTGTTTGAACCGGTTTGCAAAAGTTCTCGTTATGCTCCCTAATCAACCTTTGTTCGGTCATTCGATGGTTCTCTTTCCTTACATGCCTCTTTATGTGCAGATATGCCGGCTTGAACTTCATCAACATTATTCAAGATGTATAAGTGGACTTGTGACAATTCATCACGATCCACACTCTTTACCGAAGCCCCACGTCTACCCCCTTCAAAGATGCCGACGTTTTGGAAGCCCAATATGTCTTACTTTGGCCAAATAATTTTGACAAAATTCCATGGCCTCTTCGAAACATATTTCGAACAATTGATGCTCTTGGCCGGACGCGTTCTTCACATACCCTTTTAGGAATTTCATAGATCTTTCAATAGGGTACATCCACCGTAAATGGATAGGGCCGCACAACTTTATCTCCTCACTAGATGAACAATGAGATGAACCATGATGTCAAAAATGAAGGAACAAAAAGCTTTTCAAGGTGGCACAAGATAAGATATCCTTCATTCTCCAATTCATCCAACTTTTCAATCTTGAAAACTTTACTACAAACCGCATTGAAGAAGAAACAAAGTCTAGTCAAAACGACCCGAAGATCATATTCGGCGATCCTCGAATAGCTACGGGAGTAGCTGTTGCATCAAGACATGACAGTCATGAGACTTTTGGCCTACTAATTTCAAGTCCTTCATCGAGACAAGCCTCTTAAAATTTGAAGAATACCCCGAGGGAACTTTTGTGCCATGTAAACACTCACAAAGCTTCGTTTCTCATCCTTAGACAAAGTATGAGAAGCCGGGGACAATAAGTTCTCTTCCCATATGGCCTTGGATGCAAGTCTTCGCGTATTCCCATTGCTTGCAAATCCAATCTTGCCTTCACACCATCCTTCGAACTACCTTGTATGTTGAGAAGCGTGCCCACAATACTATCACATACGTTCTTCTCCACATGCATGACATCAATACGGTGTCTCACATCAAGATTGCGCCAATAGGGAAGATCAAATAATACGAGATCTCTTCTTCCATATATTTGTTTCTTTTCTACTCTTTCCATGCTTACCGAAGATGACACCGATATTTTTAACCTTTTCATACACTTGCTCCCCAATCAATGCCACCGGAGCTTCTTCATACTCTTGGCCACCAAAAAGGCCTTCTTTAATCGACGATATGGGTGGCCCCGTCTAAGAAATCTCCTATGTCCAAGATACACCGTCTTTCTTCCATGTTGAAGTTGATGGTAGCATGTGCCTTCTTCACAAACCGGACATGCTTTATGGCCTTTTACACTATACCCTGACAAGTTCCCATATGCTGGGAAGTCGTTTATAGTACAAAATATCATGGCTCTCATTCTAAAGACCTCCTTCTTGAAAGAGTCAAAAACATCGACACCTTCTTCCCACAACTCCTTCAAGTCTTCGATCAAGGGCTCTAGGTAAACATCTATGTCATTTCCGGGTTGTTTTGGTCCCGAAATCAACATAGACAGCATGATGTACTTTCGTTTCATGCATAACATAGGAGATAAGTTGTAAACAATCAGGACTACGGGCCATGAGCTATGTATGCTGCTAAGGCTTCCATAGGGATTCATTCCATCCGTGCTAAGGGCAAGCCCGAGGTTCCTAGGTTCTTCGCCGAAGTTCGGAAATAATTGATCGATCTTCTTCCATTGAGAAGAATCGGCCGGATGTCGAAGCCGTCCATCCGAAATCCTCTCATCTGCATGCCACCTCAGATTTTTGCATCATTTTCATTCGCAAACAACCGCTTGAACCTTGGTATGATTGGAAGATACCACAACACTTTTGCAGCCCCTTATCCGACTTGTACCGTGGGGTTTCACACATCGGACAACTCGCTTCTCTTCAAACTCTTTTCTATATAATACACAATCATTCGGGCATGCATGGATCTTTTTGTACTCCATCCCCAGTGGACAAAGTATCTTCTTAGCATCATAGTAGCGATGCGGCAACACGTTATCATCCGGAAGCATGTCCTTCAAAGCCTCAAGCAATTCTGAAAACTCTTGTCGCTCCATCCATGACGTGCCTTCAAGCTTACCAATTTCAATACGGCGTTCAACAATTGGTATTTTTACACCCACGGTATAGCGGTGTCTCGCATCACCGCACATATTACCATATGCATGTGATCGCTCAAAAGCCTCTTCTCCTACATCACGGATAATGTCCTCTATGCGATCATCCATATCCGTGTCATTATCATCAAAGGCCACTTCCCATGTTGTTTCCCACTTGATGGCACTTGTTCACCATGCCATACCCATACCGTATAAGTCTTACAAAATCCGTGACAAATTAAATGTGTGCGTATAACTTCGTGACATAGTCGACACTCATTCAAACATTTTACACAAGGGCAATAATACTTCCCCATCATCATGGGCATTTTTTTAGCAAATTCTATAAATTCCCTAACCCCATTCTGATATTCAATACTCGTTCGTAAAGCATCTATCCAACTGTGATCCATAGTAGAATTCCTATATATTATTTAGACGAATTAAGAATTACTTTTGGTCATAAATGCATCACGGTGAATCGAAGAACCAAAATAAATGCAAGACGAGGAAATTAAATGCAGGGATGAAGGTCTTGTGGACTAACTCCGTAGCATATGCGTTTGCCGAGTCGTCTTACTTCTCCGCTCACGAACGTTGATGTTGCGAGACAAGACAAAGCAAGAGTAACCTAAAAACACTTGTTGGTCAGTTGGGTAGGTCTAAAGTGCAAATATAATCTTCAAAAAACAATATTCGTTAACAACAGAGAATACCCATAACAACATTACACCGATTTCGTTAAACCCATGAAAACCAAGAACGATAAGTCGGAAAGTAATAAAGTTTTAACCGAAACATCTCTTACAGCTTCGTCTATAGACGTTTAGCTAAGGAACCAGAGAGTGATTGTCGAGAAAGGTACGCGAAGCGACGAAGCCGAGAGGGAAATTTCGAGTCGGAACTCGAGTATTCACTTTCGGCGCGACAAGAGTTCGAGAGAGGAAATTTAATTTTTCCGCGCGACAAAGATACCTTATTTAGCTTTTTGGATTTTATTAATACCGGTTATTAATTAAATGTCCGGTCCTAAAGATACAACTAACATTTTAAGACCGGAGTTTTAAAATTATCCGGTCCTAAAATTTTATTAGATTTTTAAGTTTTAAGACCGGAGGTTTATAAAACATCCGGTCCTAAAATTCAAATTATCTTTAGATCCGTTACTTATAAAATAAAATGTCCGGTCTTAATGGCCTTCGTGATTGGTATATTAAATCAATAAAATAAATGATATTTTTTGGACAAAATTGGAGAATAAGTTTCTTTAATGAATTACCGGAGAAGAGCCAAAAATTCATACAAGTGTTCTTAATGTTTCTTACATTACTTCAGAATATATACACAACAACAAAAACACAAATGAAAAACAAGCTGAATATTATCATCCACAAGAATCGATCAACAACCTCGGCGATTTCGGCGTGAAGAGCATTAATTTCCCACGGAGATCAACAAGTTGTTGTCTTATTCTCTCCACCCGCAATATGAATGGATCATTACAGGAGAGCGGAGAGGGTCGAGGTAGGCGCGCCTGGGCCAACAGGTTGGAGAGGGGATTACGAACATCCGCATGGCAGCTTCAAGATGACGGTTGAACTCAGCAAGAAAAGGATCGGCAGAAGGATCGAGGGGGGGTGCGGCATGAGCAATCTCTTCATCATCCGAAGAAATAACAATGGGTCCAACGACCCGAGAGTCTTCGGAAACAATACGACGCACTGTCGCTGGAGGAGGCGCACCATATAATGATCTAGCCATGGCACGAGAGTGAGGCGTGTATGCACCCTACGAGTAGTTTGCTTGTATCTAACCATGGTTTGAGGATTTTGAGAAGTTGGGGCGAGAGCTAGGAAGTGAGGAGTTAACAAGGACAAAGAGGAGGTAGTGTGTGGAGTATATAAAGACAGATGGCAGGAGAGATAAACGTCGATGATGAATTCGTCAATTTACTTTTATACAAACTTTTAAGACCGGACTTTTATCTTATATCCGGTCTTAATTTTAATTCAATTACTTTTAAGACCGTCCTTTTATCAAATATCCGGTCCTAAAACTCATTTAAGACCGATATATTACTTGGTATCCGGTCCTAAAACTAATTTTTAATTCAATTACTTTTAAGACCGTCCTTTTATCAAATATCCGGTCCTAAAACTCATTGTTGAAATGAAAGTTCATTCTTTTCAAGAGTCCCTTCCCCATTGTTGAAATGAATTCAGAGTCTCTTCGGCTTCCACATAAACTTCCCAACTAGGCGTCTCCTCGTATTCGAGCAAATATGCGTCTCCTCGTTAATGTTTCCTAAGCGTTTCACATTCTTCGTGATGGGTTCTCTATTTAAACCCGTTGTTACTTTCTTAACATTCATCTTCATCTCCTCCTAGAACCTCCACCGTAATGGCTTCTCCACCACGACGAGGTCCTCCTTCGGGCGAAATCCCGAGGCACCTCCATATCCTCCTCCGTTGCCTCCGAAACCGAACTTCCGATGCTTTGGAGCACTGATAGCCCGCGTCGATCATATAGACCGAAGCTTGGGCAAACTGTTTCAGTCTATCACGCCGTCAACAACAAGCGAAAGCGGTACTCGACGCCAATGACGTTGAGTACCATACCTCGATGACGACGTCTCCGACCATTCCCTCCTCCGACAACGATGGGGAGGATTAGAATTTTAAGTTTTTTTTTTGTACCGCCGCTTACGAGGCGAAAAAAAAAATTATTAAATAAAATTTTTATTTCCCAATCGCCTTCCTTGTTTGTCTTTAACTTTATGTTCTTTTTCTCCGACAACAAGAACAAACAAAACATTGTCCTATTCGTGGTGATCAATCTTAAAAATTTGCGTAATAAAGTTAACAGGTTGCGACCATACAAAACAAAACAAAAAAACATTATTTACCTTTTTCGAATAAAAACAAACAGAGTGACGACTATTCTCAAGTTTGGACCATCGTTGTCTTCCCTCAACTTTTCCGGATGTGATGAAAATTTTCGTTGTCGTTTTCGTTATCTTCTTTCTTTTTCCAACAAAAAGAAAAGGGACACCGATGACGTTCTTCACATCCGAAAAGTTGAAACGAGAACAACGAAGCACAAAACTTGAGAAGAAAGCCAGAAACATGGTTGCCTTGAACCCTAACGATATGTCTAAAAATCGAGTCACCAACTCTATTAAAATGAAGAATATTAGGACCGGACGTTTAATAAATCCTCGGTCCTAAAAATTAAGCCTTATTTTAAAATTTAAAGTTAGGAGCGGACAACTAACAAATATACGGTCCTAAAGGTTTCGGCAATCTATTAAATAAAATGAAGACTTTTAAGACTCGACTACTAACAAATAAACGGTCCTAATAATTTAGCCGTATATTTTCTATACTTTTAGGACCGTACTTTTAACAAATATACGGTCCTAAAAGTCTCTACCCAAATTTTTAGAATTAGACGAAGACTTTTAGGACCGGATATTTGTTAAATATACGGTCTTAAAATGGACGAAGACCTTTAGGACAGTACTTTTAACTAATATACGGTCCTAAAAGTCTCTACCCAAATTTTTAGAATTAGACGAAGACTTTTAGGACCGGATATTTGTTAAATATACGGTCTTAAAATGGACGAAGACCTTTAGGACCGCACTTTTAAAAAATATACGGTCCTAAAAGTCGCGAATACTTTTCGTGAGCCTCATCGGCTCATTTTCAACATCCGCCCGTACCTCAAATTTCAAGCACTAAATAGCTTTATCCACCATCCCATTCATTCAGAAACCCAAAATGGACACACACAAATTGTTCGAAAAAATAAACAAATTTATTATTGAATTACATTGCTATATTTACAAATGAATTAATTAGCTAGTCGAAAAAATAAACAAATGTACAGAAGGCTATTGTTGCTACAAAGATCATATATTATTTACAAATGAATTAATTTAGGACATTAATTATTGTCTTGACTTGGATTTTCTAAGACTAGTTTATACGAGATATTCACAAAAAACCTCGCATATGTGCTCGATTTCATCATCATCAAATGGCTCTTCACAGGCAAACCTCGTAACATCAAAGACAGAAAAAGAATTAACATATTATGTGCATATTTCATATGTAACATTAAGCCATCGATGATCGAATTCAGCCATAACATCTTACCCTTAAAGTGACTTTAGTGTTTCCCTCCGTCACAATATCATATAAGTGTTTCATGACGTACGGGCCACATAAGTTCGATCGTTCGGTTGCCGACGGGTCTAAAAATAACAATAAATATATATAAGAGCATATATAGCTTATCGACCAACTTGAAGGCAATTATGTCATGTCCAATTATGTACTAACCTTAATTTTGTGCCATTTAGGATCTGTGAGCTGAGCACCACGCTTTTTTTTTACCTCAACACGAAAGGTCTTCATGGCACTATCATCAAAATCAGAAATTTATCAGTAATGTTCACTGAAAATTCACAACAGAGATTTCAGACAAGACAATCAAAATGACATTCTTACTTGGTGATCATCAGCTTCAACGTAGTCGATGGATCGCCGTGAGTGGAGCATAAGAAGATAACATAATGGAACTCCATGTTCATGACGACCAACCGCCGGTGGTTGCTGAAAATTCACAAAGATAAAGTACTCGGTGATATATATATATGTAGCATAATTATATTAAGTGAATTGCGACAAGTATATATGTATACCCGAGCCGGTGTGGAAACAAGTACACCTTTCTTTGCACTTTACACAACCTATTTGATATGTACTCTGTCTCAATTCCAGAGGTAGTGTTGTGCTTGCATACACCGGGCACAAGAATCCAAAATCCGAAATTCACGCCTCTTGAACCGGTTTCTCGTGCATGCACCTACAAGAATGACATCGATGAGGGAATTAGTATATATGTATATATGTGTGTCTAAACGGTGCATTTCAATTATGTAATCAAGGAAGAAGATACTTACTTCATAAATAGTTGAACACATGCACTAGTAACCTCGGCTCCGTGAAGCGGCATGGACTCTACATCTTCATTATCAACTAAAAGCGGTTGAGGATGAGGAGGCCTACTACTTCATTGACAGCCACGATTTATCTTTAAACCATTTTTGGCTACCAAATCTTTTATTTTTTCCTTGGCCGTCAAGTTAGCGGTAGGGGATGGAACTTGAGGAGGGTGGAGCTTGAGGAGGGGTGGAGCTTGAGGAGGGGTGGAGCTTGAGGAGGAGTAGAGACATCTACAAGCTTCACCGGCCAAGAGATGAAGGTTCCCTTGACATCACTCACAACCTTCACTCATCGGTTGGGAGAGGGACAGTGCATCAAAGATCACCTCTTCAACCGACACTCGACTTCATCATCGGCCATTTGTTCGTGGTGTACGGTTGATCCCAAGTTGTGGACAGTCCCTTTAGCAACCAATTGTCTATGACCATCACGATCCTCCACATACGAGATGACAAGGTTGCTCGACTGATCGTCCAACAATGCGGCTCCTCTAGTGCTCTGCTGCTTTGCATAGGTTCACCAAGGTGTCAAGGGATCCACACTGGTCTGGCCGAGAGCTCAGGAGGAACTTCATTTTCTCCATCTCCTCCTTCATCTTGCTCATCTCAGATTGAAACATCCTCAATGTAGCATCTTTCGCCGCTGATTCCTCACTTAATTTGGCCAGCGTCTGATCCATCTCCTCCCGGGTAACCATACTTTGTCTCGTGGCGTTTGGATTTACCAAAGTATTGCTTTAGGCCTACCCGTCCTCCAATCCCCTTACACGCCCGCGTGATCTGGTTTTCCGGTCGCAGCGGTCGAACATCATTCCTCCCGTCCGACGCAAAGATCCCTCTGCCTCTTTCTTTTTAAGATCTTCCCGTAAGATACGTATAACGAGAAGCTTAGTGATGAAACATGTTTAGTAAGTAAAAAATAACAATATCGATACTTACAATTCGTTCGGCAACTACACGAGTTTTTCACTCGTGTAGGCGCCGCTTGGCTTTGCCGAATATACAACCGAGCTCCTCGCGACGTATTGGAGATGGCGGCTGGTCAACTACCGTAGAAGGATTGGATTCAGCTTCATCTTCTAATCTCTTCCGTTTGGCGCCATCAAATCTTTTTCGGCCTTTTCATATCCGCGCGAGAAGCCCTGTGTGGGCAATCATTCTTTCTCCCAATCTCCCGATATTTTTCCCTTATTTTCTCGTGAATCGGGATTGAAAACAACTATATATCAATTATGAATTCCAGCCATGTCACTAACGAAATTAGAGAACTTCGCTTGATATGAACGTCAAACATTAGTCAAATTCACTTCATCAAGTTTCAACATTTTACTTAAGGAAGATGTAGCATTGTAGAAGAAATTGGGAAAACCAAAGAAAAGGGAGTTGCGAAATGCCGCCAACTCGATCAATTCATTCATTCATCATAAATGGTTCCTACACATATTAGAATAACTAACTAACTAACAAAGAACGTCTAACCATGGCCATTACACGTTTACATATCAAACTTGCATGGAACTAGGACATGCTCCTCTCATGCAGACAAAGGCAGCAAATGTATACTTCTATTCACACACCAAACCATTTAACTAACGAGGATTAGATGTACACAATAACATTCACATATCCTCACAGTTAATAAGCAAACAAAAGTGCAAACAAAACTAAATATAACTCACCGAGCTTCAGAGTGGTCCGCTTCGAACAAATTGTTGCCAAGTTTGTTCATCAATAAATTTGTACTTGTCCTGTGGTTGATGGTCGCTTCTCCTCGGCAAAAATATAAGTGTTAGCCGTAAAGGTCTTAAACTTCCCGAACCGCTCAAAGACAATAAGACAATGTTGAGTCTTTGAACTTCTCGGACTGGGGACGGTGAATGTAAGCGGATAGTGTCCCACATAGGATCCTTTATTGTTTTTGGTCCACATTTTTCCACTCATCACCAAAATGCTAACCTTGCTGCGTACTAGAGCGCCGACAAAACTAGTATATGTGCTTTTATTAGGACCGAAAGGTTGCAAATTTTCATCAAAATGAATCTCGAGCTTCGTCCCAGTATTCCGACTAAGGGATACTTCCATCATTCGTGTGCCGCTTCTACCACGGCGTGCACGGCGCTGAGGAGGCTCAATGTGAGATGAAGAGGGTTCGTTTCCGACCCTCCCCAGTCAAACCAGTTAATTTTTTATTCAAACTTTAGTACTGGCCAAATTTTTGTCCGGTCTTAAAAGTCTTACTTTTAAGACCGGTCATTCTGTAACAATGGTCTTAACATTTATTACTTTTTTATTTAAACTTTAGTACTGGACAAATTTTAAGTTCGGTCTTAAAATCAAAGTTTTAAGACCGGCTTTTATATATGTTCGGTCTTAAAACTTTAATACCTTTATATTTATATTTTTCCGTATTATTTTGGAGTGTAGAAAATATAAGTCTCGCCTTGATGAGATTTCTACATAAAAGTATTTGATATTTCAATTTTTTTATTAACATTTTTAAGGCCGGTTGTTATTTTAACAGTCCGGATAAGATCTATGAAAAATTGATCAGACTAAGAAGTTCTTTATATTTACAAATATGCCACCGGTCACATATTTAGGACCGGTCGATAATTAGTCCGGTCTTAATGAGGCGTCCTTCATTGTGTAAGAAGTTCTTTTTATTTACAAAGCGCCACCGGTCACACCATTAAGACCGGTGCTTCGATTATCCGCTCTAAATGAGGCGGTCTTATAGCCCTTCATTGTTTAAGAAGTTCTTTTTATTTACAAAACTGCCACCGGTCACACCTTTAAGACCGGTGCGTCGATTATCCGCTCCAAATGAGGCAGTCTTAAAGCCCTTTTTTGCACTAGTGATGTATGAAACTTGCACATATCATATGAGAATGCTAAGGAGTAGAAGAAATGTCAATCCAATGAATCGGGAGAGAAGATAATAACTTATCAATACCAATATAAAATACAAATTGTAGAGTATCATGTATGCATGCCTTTCGATAATGAAAAGTTCGGGACTAAGAAAAACTACATATATATGTAAGGAAACATATAATAGTGCTTAAGAGGAGAAAAGAGATGGAAGACAAAGCTAAAATGAAAAGTAGGACTAATAATGAAAGAAAGTACCTTAATGTTGAGAAATGTGAGTTGAGTGTTTGTTGGGAAATCTATGGTGCAACAAAGAAGCACAAGTCCCAAGAAGAAAATAAAGATAGGTGTGATGTGCTAAACTCCATTGATGTATGAATAATATTTACATAAAGAAGAGAATTAAACAATTTAATTCTCTGATGATATGATTATTTAATTCTACCTTGACACACACTCACACACTCTTCTGATGCCTATATTGCCGTCACAGATTCGATATCGCTACCTCAGACTAGAGCCTTCCCCCTTCGAATAATAATATAATAAAGAGAGATATATGCTTATGAATTATAATGTTTCCTTCACTTTCATTCTGCGTTTCTCTGCTTTTATATGACTACCAAGTGCACTATCACACAGAAACCCCTTGCTCTCATTTGTCTGTCTTGAAGTATACGTCTGCGAAATTGATTGCAATTTCATAGGAGTATATAATATAACCATACTTATATCAAGTTTCTTATATCCATTTCGTCAAGTTCTTCAATCACACTTGACCACGTGTCCTATTTTTTTCCATACAGGTTTATATATAGTTGTTAACTAGTATAATTAGAGAGGAAAATAGGGAGAAAGAAGATATGAAGAATGATGTATATTATCAATGGAGCAATATGCTCTACAAAGAGTGTAATGTGATTCAGTGTAATGGTGAGGGTGTGGATCCCTTTATATAGATTAGGGCCCCTAACTAACCCTCTAACTAACTCTTTAACTAATCACTAACTAATCAATTGAACTACAACAACTAAGCCCTTAATATAATGGGCCTTAACCAACTAATCTATTTCCTTATATTCTAACACGCCCCCTCAAGTTGAATACTATTTAATAAGGTGCTCAACTTGAACAACACAAAATAAGGGGATAAGGTGAATCAAATTGAATTAGTTTTACAATCAACAAAAATACAATTCAAAGATTTCTTCAATTCACAATTTTCTTCTTCCATAACATTCTTCTCCATGCTAATCCTCATGCTTGCTGTTTCAATATCCCATTTAGCACATTACTCTAAATGTCTATGTTCATATCATCAGTTATAATATCTAATTTCTCAACTGGACTCGTCAATTGGAACAAAACAGTCTCTGGTGATCTTCTTGTGCAGGTGATGAATGAAGGACCTGGGCATATACCAATGCACAAGATTCCTGAAAACATGCAGAAACAAACTGAACTTTGTATTCTCCTGCAGCTTTAAACTTTAAAATTATTCTTCACCAAACTGATACACGCCTAATATGCAACCAGCTCCAAGTTCCATCTCAAATGGCCGGTCATTCACTCCATTCATAAGGCCCCCTCTTTGGAAGTTATTCTCTTTGTTCAGAACCTTCCTACTGAAGGCATGCATTTTCCATTGCAATGTGCTCAGTACCAATAGCTCCATTTTGTGAATGCTTTTGGCTTCAAATACAAACTTCGGTTCTTCAACCTGAAATTCTTTCAATTGAGGCATTTTGGTTTCCTCCACTTTGGTTGCTATTGACAAACAAGCCACGGCTAACAATTGCCCAATCCATTTTTGGCTTCTATTAAAATCATGCATCGATAGGAATCAATCAAAGTAGTTGGTGGATAAACAAAAGGTCATTGGTCCAAAACCATAATAGTCGTGAACCTTCCAAATCCAATCAAAAGTGACAACCAATAGTTGCACCTCTCAACCAATCACACCCATTGCTTCACAATTTCAATGCACCTAGCAGCATGCCAAATTGTGATGGGGACCAAACACAGAGATTCTTTGCTTCCAATAGGGACAATAAAATGACAAAAAAATCAGTGAAACAGAAATTGAAGCAAAACCATGATGACTTATGAAAGTCCTTTGCCACCGCAGGGCAATGTGAACGGATCACCACCGCATTGATTCAAAGCTCTAATCACCTTGATAGCCAATTATGATTTTTCAGGAAACAAAAAAGCAATAGCAACAGTTAACCATATCAAATGCTCTCAATCATAAATGTAGCAACAAACCACCGTTGCAGACCCTGGGACTTGGATGTAGGCACAACAATCAAAGATCCCCAATGAAATGGCTGCAGTGGTTTGTGGTACCCATGGCAGCACAGGAACAGATTCAGTATCAGTAGAAGCATTGAGAACAGATTCAGTATCAGTAGAAGCATTTACAACATCATCTGGCATACAGCTTGATCCCAACATTTCTACTGTCGTAGAGAAGTTTGATAACAGGAAGTCTCACTGTACTGCTCTCTCCAACAAGGTCAACAACTGCAAGTGTTCATCGATTGTAGAAGATTTGCTTAACTTAACTCCCCACTGCCTCCTATTCTCTTCTGTCCAAATTGATTGCAATGCTTCAAGAGGAACAAAAGCCTCAATACAAGCCAACAAGGCCTTGAGCAACCTTATCCGCAAGGGAAGACAAGAATCCCAAGTAAAAATACCTTCGGACTCTAACTTCTCTCCACATTGAAATGCATGTTTAGAAAAATTAAATCCATTATTAGTAGCAAAAGTATGGTGGCAAGAATTACAATGGGGATCTTTAAAGAAATACGGATTCAAACACACATCACATATTTCCAGCATCAAACAGGAATTGGGGGATCTGTGTGGTCTTTCATCTTCCAGTCTCACCAACAATCATCAAAATATAATGCTCTCGGACCTCTTCAACAAGTCTTTTCTCAACTTTGTCACAAAAAGGATTCCAACAGCAACGATAGTCACACCCTCTGGGTTCTTTGACGGAGCACGTGCGGATATTGATTCTTGCCGGAGATCGCAGGGGCGAATGCCTTCCGTGCTTATGCGAGAATCGTGTGTTCCCCATTCTTGGGTGACCTGGAGGAGGAGGCGTCATAGCTCTCTACTCTACTCTACTGTGGGTCATTCTTTCCCATTTCTCCGCCGGCTTCAATGGCTGACTGATCTTGACGGGAGAATCGCTTCCGGCCTGCGTCTGACCGTTCTTGACGGAGATCGCAGCGGAGCGTTCTTTGTGGGCCTCTCTTCTTCCTTTTCTTGGAGATCCGAGAATGGTTGGGTACCGGATCTTAAAAGTCTAGGCTGGGTTCTTGCGTGAGCAGCGGATTGAATCGGTGGTGATTGAGCAATTGGTGTTCTTGCGCGTCGATTCGAATGAATCTGCAGTTGGTGCTCGGATCACGACGGACTGAAATGCGGCCTGGATGAAGCAACCTGATCTTGAATCAGCAGAGAATTGCGTGTCCGAATTGCGTCTTCCAGATCGGATCACGATGCTGCTCCATGGGTCCTTTTCTGGATCTTGAATTAACGATGAATTGCATGGTCCGGTTGGGTCAGTCGTTGCTCCACGGGTCTTGCCTTCTTGGACTGTCTTATTGTGATCTGGCCCAAATCTTGATTTGTAGGCCGTAGAGAACAGTGAAGCAAGAAAAATGGAGGACCGAGTAAATCACAATCTTGAATATCCGATTGAGATTTGGACTCTTCTTGGATATTTGGTCAGAGTGGGCCGTGTGTGTCTGCGTTTGGGCTTACTTCTTTCCCTGAAAGATTATGTTCTCTCCTCCTGCTAACAATGAGTATAATGAACCTTGATTATTGGGCCCTGAATCTTGAAAAATAAACCTGGCTTATGATACCATGTTAACTAGTATAATTAGGGAGGAAAATAGGGAGAAAGAATATATGAAGAATGATGTATATTATCAATGGAGCAATATGCTCTACAAAGAGTGTAATGTGATTCAGTGTGATGGTGAAGGTGTGGATCCCTTTATATAGATTAGGGCCCCTAACTAACCCTCTAACTAACTATTTAACTAATCACTAACTAATCAATTGAACAACAACAACTAAGCCCTTAATATAATGGGCCTTAACCAACTAATCTATTCCCTTATATTCTAACAATAGTTAAAGGGTAATAATTCAAAAATATTCTCATTTATATGTGAGAACTTGACATAAGTATTTTCCTATATATTTATATGCGTGTGCATCTCTCTCTCTCTCTCTATATATATATATACTATATATGTGCGCGCATGCGCAGCATCCGACCATAATACTTAATTACTCTGTTTCAAAATATAATTCGATCGATTATAATACTTAATTATTGATTTGTTTGCTTGTGCCAAGCTAGATGCCAATACTGATCCGCAAAGATGCTTCTCTTGTTATTTTTAAATACTATTTCCCATTTCATTTGTGTCCACACACATGACTTGACAAAATAATAATATTAGTAAAGAAAAGATAAATCAAGGTTACGTTGGTATGCACAGCATATTTTGGAAATCTTGTGGAGCATTGGCTAAATATTCCGAACCTAAGATTTGTCGCTTTAGTCTAGTTTAGTTGTAAGCTCTGTTCACTTGAAGTTACATGTGTGTATAGTTAATATGGTATGTTTGTATGTGGTTGTTTGCCTACGTATATAAAAATATACATAGTTACGTACTAAGACGTTATATCTCACCTCATTATATCTTATTACTACATGTCCTTAATATAAGATCTTGTTTGTTTGTAGTTTAAATTATACTACGACTAGGAACAATATCTTATATTAAGGACCCAGGGTACTATTATTTTTAGGTGAGGGATCAAATACGAATCAAGTAAAGACACATGATAGGAGTGAGTCTCAAAGACTTAGCTGTGCTTCCTTTGAACATATATTTTCTATGACTCTAGTAAGCTTCTTCTTTTATATTTTCTTTCAATGTAATTAATTAAGACTTAAAAAGTAAACTTGAAATAAGTGTTTTAATTTGATTCTAACGTGCAGCCTCTCAACTCAATGGAATTGCTTATCTACTACTCTTTTCGGTCCTAAATATAAGACAAAGTTGATATTTTTGGAGAGGCTAAAGAAGCTAATTAAATTATTTTAGAGTATTTTTATTTTTATTTTTTTTCTCTAAACTAATTAGTTTGACTAATAAATTAATATATAATCTAAAGATACACAACATATGATATGATTAAGTAATTTATTTAACTTGTTTAATCTTTCAAAAAAAAGTCAACTAATCTTATATTTAGGACCGGAGGGAGTATTTTAATTTATACTCTTGATAAGATTAACACATGGTAATGAATAGTTTTGGGCGGAGTCCTTACCACCGTATAATAGTTCAACAGTGCTGTAAACAGATATATATTTTTTCTTGGGATAAGGTAAACAGATTTATATTGTTAATGTAGATTTATATATGTGTGTTTGCAAAGTTTATTATAAATACTCTTTTAATGTATTTTCAAAGTTAGCTAGTTTTTCCAAAAATAATAATAATTATTATATGACTATCTATTAATTAAATTATGTTAAAATTACACAAACAGCACTCTTTATTTTTAAATATATACAAAATGTAATCAAAACAAAAAAGAGGGTTAATATAATCTTTGGTCCCTTAAGTTTGCTCTCATTTTGATTTTGGTCCCTCAAGTTTTAAATAAGAGTTTTTTGCCTATGGGGGATGGTCCAAATTTTTGTTTAATTATAGGGACCAATATTTTAAAAGAAATGAAATTTGAGGGACTAAAACCTCTGTTTTATAAATTGAGGGACCAAAACAAAAATGAAGGCAAACTGAACCACAGATTATATTAACTCTAGAAAAGATATTTGTGTAATTCTGGAGATATACTGATCGATAAGGTATCAATATAATTTATTTTTATTTTCAATGGAAGTTTGTACTAATTTTGAAATATGGACGGAGAAATTGGTACAACGTTAACAATTTTTTTTAGAAATCCGTATGATTTGTTCTTCACAGTAGAAGTCCGTATAGTTATCATTGAAAATAAAAAGATCCACACAAGTTCTGAAAGTAAGAAAATTTTCATTTGATAGCTTGTACACCAAGCTAATTACTGATCGGCAAAGATTTGTCTGTTGCCTTTGCCCCTAAAAATTATTATTCCCACTTCATATACATCCACAACAACAACAACAATAAATAAAGAAAGCCACACAAATCAAGGTTGATAAGTATAACATATTTTGGGAATCCTAGATGGGGCATTGAGACTAAAGATTCTGAACCTTAAGATCTGTCACTATTTGAACTTCATTATTATCATAGAGACTCAGAAAAAGCTATCCGTTGCAGAAAATCAAAGACATGTCAAGGAAACTTGAGCACGAGCTAGAGCTGGATGTGCCGGCGAGTGATGCATGGGACCTCTTCGGCAGGCTTCGGATCGGACAACTTGTTGAGAAAGAGATGCCAAGTTTGTTTCAGAAGGTGGAGCTTGTTGAAGGTGATGGAGGAGTTGGAACAATCCTCAAATTAACATTTGCACCTGGTAAGTGTGTGTGTGTGTGTGTATTCATTTTTCTTTATTCTATGGATAATAAATTTTTTTCCTCTCTTTTTGCCAATAGCATTTTATTGTTAAAGAGAGATTGCCCTAACCCAACCAAAAAAATTCACCTGTATGCAGGTTGACAAAACACGGTTCGATTTCAGTCATTCAAAATCATGTTTGAAATTTAGAATATAAGGCCACCAGTAAATGTAATCAACAAAGCACGTTACATCTTAGAAGAGATATATTAGATGATCCTTATCATAAAAAAGCACTTCATTCCAGTCTTATTTATAAACAACATTCTCTCACATAGGGTTTATCCGATGTATATATAATCAACAATTTGGCTGTCTAATAATTTAATGCACTTTTTTCATTTTTATCTTAATTAATTACATGTCTCCCCATTCTCCCTCACACTTGTCATTTCATGAATAAGGGTAATATTGCATCTCTTACACTTTTGTTGTTTTAGACCAATTTTAACTAACAATTTGTATTGTGTGATTTGAGTAATTGTTACTTACAAAAGGGATTGGACGAGGGAGTATATTTAATTAAATTTTTACTTTAAAGTCATTGACTATGAGAGAAAATGTAATACAAATATGAAAATTTTCTTTTTAAATATTGGTAAAACCGGAAACATTTTAAAAAAAAAAAAATCAAACAGAGTTAATGACTTAACCACCTCTCATTAGTTGCATTGAGGTGGTTGGAATCCCCAAGTAATAGGGACCGGAGGGAGTATACTTATCCTTATATATATATTTATCCCTAGTTTTGGGGTGATTTTGATTAGGTACACTAGGGCTATCTTCTTTGAAGGAGAAGTTCACAAAGGTAGACGATGAGAATGGAATCAAAGAAACGGAAGTAGTAGAAGGAGGGTTTTTGGAATTAGGGTTTGCTCTGTGGCGGGTTCGCTTAGAAGTGATAGAGAAAGGAGAAGAATCAAGCATACTCAAATCAACAGTTGAGTATGAGCTCAAGGAAGAAGCTTTAGCCAATGCCCCTTTAGCTTCCAATGCATTTCAATCTCTAGCCAACATTTTTGAAATGGCCAAAGCTCATCTGAACAAAAACAAGCTTACCAATCAACCCAACTGATATATAAATGTTCTAATGACTTCTTTGAAATGTCGTAATCTACTTTGGTTTGATATGTTTTGTGATACTTTAATTGTGATGCGTATCTTAATTTATATTGAAATAATCATATGGCAGTGTAATATACTCTCTCCGGTCCTAACTATAAGACACATTTGACTGATTTTGGGAAGATTAAGAAGAAGAATTAAATTAGTTAATTTTACTCATTTTCCTAAAATGCCCTTATATAAATTTCAAATGACATAAGTAAAAGTGAATCAACAACCCCGCTACATATCTCTCCAACCAATTTTCCTTTCCACAAGCTTTCTAATTGAATAATGGTCTTACTATATATATACATATATGTGTGTATATATATGTATACATATAGATAGATCTATCTACATACATACGTACATATGTATAGAGAGAGACACACACACACCCATATATCTACACACATATATATATATATATGTTTATATACAGAGATGGAGCTTCTCATATACAGGGGGGCCAAAAAAAAGAAAATTGTCCCAAAAATTTATACATTTGTCCCAAAAAGTTATACATTTGGCCCCCCTAAATGTTTTTTCTTTTTAATTAGTTAATGAGTATACATTTGGCCCCCCTAAATATTTATTTCAAGCTCCATCCTTGTTTATGTGTGTGTGTGTGTGTGTTTGTGTATGTACACACATATATATTGACGCACATAAACACAGATATACATATATATGTACACACACATATATACACAAACACATATATATAGATACACATATACATACATACATATATATGTTTATAGACACACAGATGTGTGTGCGAGTGTGTAATGCAACTCACATACATATACTCATCAAAAACCAAACACACTTGAGAGAATAAAATAAGGGTATTTTAGGAAGAAATTGACAAAATAGAGAACATAATCAAATAAGGCTAGTTTTTAGGTGTTTTCTTGTTTTTATTTTTTTATGTGGCCACCTATCTATAATCAAAATCACACTAAACTGTCATATCACTCTTTTAAAAAAAAAAAAAAACTGTCAAACATTTTTTTTGTTTCAAAACTTGTTTCTAAAAATAATTTTACAGAATTGTTTTGAAAACAAAAAATAGAAAAGAGAGACAAATAGACCCTAAGTTTTGGAAACAAAAAAGACAAAAATATCAATTTGGATAGTTGTTTTAAAAATATGTTTTTGACGTGACATGGTGGCCATCGTTGAAAGTGACATAGCGGTGGTTGGCGCTAGTTGTATGAGGTAGATAGTGGATAGCTAGCTGCATTAAAAAAAAATAAGAAAGAGAAAAAAAAATAATGAAGATAGACAAACTACTTTATCTTCTTTACTCTCCGTAATGACAGTAAATATTGTTCTTAATATTTATAATGATTCTTATTTTCTTAAATTAATTATGATTTTTCTCCAAAAATAAACTGTTGAAAAGGATTGAAGAAGTTGCTTTATATCATCTCATTCTGATTCTCTGCCATGTTCATCATTTGATGTTTATAGTTTAAAAATATGAAAATAAGTCATTGAAATTTTAATATAAAGGATTCTTAAAGCAACTCCGATCCTATTATTACCACACAAAAATTTAGTATTTTTAATCGGACATGTTTTGGAGTAGTATAACGTCAAGTCAGAAAATATATTTTCCAACAAATACAGACGACAGTCAAAATATCAATCTAAATATTAGAAACTAGTTTTTTCAACAATTAGTTTTAACAATACTTATTTAAGTGAGTCCATAAGTGACACCATAAATAAGCTCTCCCACACTGAAGACTGCACAAACACCAAGTCTTTGCTGTAACACCTAATTAAACCATACAACATGCATACGTAACGTTTGCACAATGAAGTAGCAAACATAGGCTCCTGAGATCCCCAAACATATCACACATTCATGGGCACAAGGGCTTGACTTCGACTTTCCATTCACTTCCTTTCCACTGTCCACCGCTACAGTTAGATTGAATTTTGAACAGTTCAGATTTAATGTTGTAATAAGCCCATTTTCATGTAAATTATTGTAACATCCCAATTTTAAAAGCGGAATTTTTTTTTTTCCAATCAGAGTAGAGTATGGGAGCGAAAGAGTAACTGATCATAACAAAATATGAACCATAGTGTGATATAGTACTGACATTACAGCGATCCTACTTGTTCAAAAGGTAAGTACAGAAAGCGATAAGATAAATCCGGCCGGAAGCCTACTCCTGCTGCTTTCCCCTATCACCGATCCGTGGTCCTCCGGATCCTGAAGCTACAGCTGAGATTCAATTCACCGCATTGAATCTCAGGTAACGGTTAACCTTACGCTCAAATAAAACAGTATATAGACAATAGATATTCATGACATAACAGCCTACACAAATATAGCTCGCACATTACCCCGTGCCACGAACACGTGTCCTCGCCGCTAGGAAAACTCAAAGCGGTATTATCATGTCTTATAACCCGTACAAGGTCAGTATGTATAACGACGACCCTAAGCGAGCCCCGTATATGAACGTATCTATGACATATATGTATATGAGAGCTATAGGATTAGTGTTACAATGCGCGTCCGTACCTTCGTTGATGTACGTAGATGTTTCGCGGAAATCGTACTTTCGACGGAAAACACGGTTTGTCCGACAATGCACGTTGGACAGTAAGTAACGGCAACAAATTAGGATTCTGACGTCCTATAAGAGTAATATCACTTCCATTAGTGATTTGACACTGTAACTGGTATTTTAGGTAAAAATTACCATTTTGCCCTTCTACCCCTAATTGGCGGAATTTCGCCAGCACTTCGTTACTCTGACAAATTTTCTTCCCGAAATTTCGCCAGAACTTCGACGCAATTATGATCTTCGAAAATAATGACTAAAATAGCCCTCCCATATGATACCCAATCATACTTGAAATTTAAAGGCTATTCTAACAAATTCTACCCTTACTTTTAAAAAAGCTGCGAAAGCTTCAACTTTTCAATGACTCGATCCCTACTATGTTTACACCTCTGCATATTTTTCAACGCAAACAAGGCTCTAAAACATTTGTAGGAATCTTGTCACCTACTTCCTAAACATAACTAACAATTCTACTAACTACTAAACTAAAAACTAAAGACTAAAAACTAAAGACCGAAAGACTTACCCGTTGAAGACTTTCCGGACAATTCTAGAGGGCTTCACACGCACAATCCCCCAGAGCTCCTTTCTCTTCTTTCTCAACCAAAAATTTCGGCCAAGAGAAGGAAGAAAAAGTGTGAAATTTCTCAAGGGGAAGGCATCTATTTATAGGCAAAAACAAGGGCCTTGTTTGGCAAATTTAAGGCTTTGTTTGGAAAATCAAAGTTGTAATAACCCATTAATTGCAACTTGTTCAACCATTTTCCCCGATCGGTACCCGATTCGCGTGATTTCGGAGAAATCTCAAAATTCTGGATTTACAACTTTGAAAGCATTTCCTCACTTATTAGAAATGTCCAAATTAACCTAAATTTTGATCCCATACAGGGCTCCAACAGTCCGAGTTGAAGTTTTCTCGAAAACGTGTCCGATCGTGTCCTGTGTCGGAATTCGTTTTGGGACTACCAATCTCTTGGAAATAATTCACTGACTCCAAATATGTCAAAATAAATTCAAACCCATTCCTAAGTGTTGAGTTAGAATTTATTTTCCTTATTTCAAAAATATGCCTATATGCATTTTTCCCTATTTTGTTTTATTAGGAAAATGCACAAACGGCCTCGGAATTAACTTCCTAAGAGGTCACTTAAAGGTAAAAACTCACCGATCAATATTTTACCTTGACCTTGGGATTCCTATTCCTAGATCTCTAGATAGGATCCGTTTCCTAATTTTAATATTACTATTCACCAATTTTGCTTTAATTAATTTTAATATTATTTTAATGTGCAAGTTGCACAACTTGTTTCTATTTTCATTTTATTCTTTTTCTTTTTCTTTTCCCTTGGAAAATCGGCTGGCCCTTTAATTATTTTAATAAATAATTATTTTTATTTAATTAATTATTTAATGATTTATTTATTTACTTTTTCCAAAAATTTCACAAAAATTACCTAATTGGTCCATTCTTGTATTTAGGCCTAAAAATACCTAAACTCAACTATTTTTCTCCAAAATTTTCATCTAATTAGTAAACATGTTTTTACTAATTTTAAAACAAAAACCACCAATTTTAGGGTTTCATATAATTACTTGTGAATTTCCTTCACTTATGCTTAAGTAATTAGCCCAATATTACTTAATTACTAAATTATCATAACTTGATGATTTTCTTAATTACAATGTCTCATTATCTTCATACTCTTGTATTAACATTAGTATTTTCATACCTCTAACATCATTCCATAATTACAAGGGTATTTTTCCATAATTTCCTAAGTTAATTACCCTTTCAGGGGCATTTTGGTCATTTTGGCACTTCGGCCCTAAAATTCCCTAATTTCTTGTAGAAATTCTTCTTAGAAAATATGCTATAATTATACAAGACTGGAGATTGAAATTTCACTTATCAGAAATATCTAACTTTTATTTATAATATTCCGTATAAATATCCGGTATTACATTTCTCCCCTTACACAAAATTTCGCCTCGAAATTTAATCTATACTAACTAAACTTCGGGCCATGAACTCTGGGTACTTCTCCTTCATGTCACTCTTAGTTTCCCATGTTGCCTCTTCGGGTGTTAAACCCTTCCAGACCACCTTCACTATCAGAATAGTCTTATTTCTGAGCCGTTTCTCCTTATGATCAATGATCTGTTCTGGCTCAACCACGAAGGTATTATCATGTCGTACTTCAACGTCTTCGTACTCAATGACATGACCTCGGTCTGGCTGGTATTTCTTCAGTTGTGACACGTGGAAAACGTCGTGGAGATTACTCAGGTTCGGGGGTAAAGCTATCTGATAAGCTACTTCTCCGCGCTTTGCCAAAATCTCAAAGGGTCCTACGTATCGTGGACTCAGTTTCTTCCTCTTAAGCGTTCGCCGACACCGATTCATCGGAGATAACTTTAGGAATACATGGTCGCGGACATAGAACGTCAAGGGTCTTCTCCTTTTGTCCGCATAGCTCTTCTGTCTACTATGTGCGGCTAGGAGTCTCTTCTTGATCAATGCGATCTGCTCGGAGGTTTGTTCAAGCATATCTGGCCCAAGTAATTGCTTTTCAGATGAATCATCCCAGCATAATGGTGATTGACACTTCCGCCCATACAATGCCTCGAACGGGGCCATTTGTATACTAGCATGATAACTGTTGTTATATGCAAACTCGGCTAGCGAAAGATGTTGATCCCAACTTCCTTTGAAATCAAGGGCACATGCTCGCAAAGCATATCCTCCAGCGTCTCGAATCGTCCTTTCAGATTGACCGTCAGTTTGAGGGTGATAAGCCGAACTGAACCTCAGCTTAGTCCCCATACCTTCGTGTAACGCTTGCCAGAAACGGAATTTGAAACGCGTGTCCCGATTAGAGACAATGCTCTTAGGAATACCATGCAATCTCACTATCTCTTTGATATAAATCCCCGCCAATCGTTCCGGAGAATAGTGGATACTGATGGGAATGAAGTGTGCTGACTTGGTTAATCTGTCAACAACTACCCAAATCGTATCATGATTCCTGATTTTGGGCAAACCTACCACAAAATCCATGGTTATGTTCTCCCATTTCCATTCCGGCAGCTCTAGTCCTTGCAAAAGACCAGGGGGTCGACGGTGTTCAATCTTCACCTTCTGACAGGTCAAGCACTTGGCCACGTACTCGTAACGTCTTTCTTCATTCCGGCCACCAAAGTTCGGATTTCATACTGTACATCTTGACCATGCCTGGATGTAGAGTATATTTACTCTTGTGAGCCTCATCCATTATCTTCCGCCTTAATTCATCAACTGGCGGTACATAGATTCGCTTCTTGTACCTGACCAATCCACTAAGTGATAGGTCATGGTCTTGGGTCTCACCTCGAGAGATCTTCTCACGAATCTCGATAGCCCAATCATCCTGCTTCTGAGCTTCGTCAACTTCGTCTCTCAGATCATACTCCCCTTGACTAACAAGAAGAGTTGCAAGATAGGCATCAGCTGGTGCATGAAGACCCATGCAGACTTGATTGGATAGATTCAGATCTCTCGAAATCTTCCAGTAATTTCGCTCTTGTATCATCATATATGCCACCCGCACCGTCTTCCCGCTAAGAGCATCAAGAACGACGTTTGCTTTACCCGGATGATACTTGATCTCCGTGGTGTAGTCTTTAATCAGCTCCATCCAACGACGTTGTCTCATGTTGAGTTCTCGTTGATCGAACAAGTATTTCAAACTTTTGTGATCACAATACACTTCTACGGTTACACCGTACAAGTAATGCCTCCATATCTTCAAAGCGAACACGATAGCCGCCAGCTCTAGATCGTGTGTAGGATAGTTCAACTCGTGAGGCTTCAGCTGACGAGAGGCATAAGCCACCACTCGCCCGTTGCATCAGACACATCCCAACCCTTGCCCACCGGCATCACTGTAAACAACATACTTTTCATCCGGATCTCGGGATGATTAACATTGGTGCCGTAGTCAATCTCTCTCTCGGTTTAAAGCTCTCCTCACGCTCATCTCCCCATACAAAGGGTTGATTCTTCCTCGTAAGCTTTGTCAATGGAAGGGCTAGACGCGAGAAATCCCGTATGAATCTGCGGTAGTATCCCGCTAGACCAAGAAAACTACGGATCTCCGTCACGAGTCTCTGGCCGTTTCCACCCGAACTGCATCTACCTTGCTTGGATCAACCGCAACTCCGTCGCTAGATATAACATGGCCCAGAAATTTCACTTCCGGCAGCCAAAATTCGCATTTGCTCAGTTTAGCATAGAGGTACTTCTCCCTGAGTATGCTCAACACCTTTCGCAGATGTTCTTCGTGCTCTTCTTTGCTCTTGGAATAGATGAGAATGTCATCAATAAACACCACCAAAAACTGGTCTAGGTGTTGTCGGAAGATACGGTTCATGTAATCCATGAATACCGCAGGTGCATTTGTTAATCCGAATGGCATCACAAGAAATTCATACTGCCCGTACCTGGTCCTGAAAGCCTTGGAAATATCACCATCTTTAACTCGCAACCGATGATATCCCGAACGCAGATCAATTTTGGAGAAGACAGTGGAACCGGATAAGCGATCCAAAAGATCATCAATCCGGGAAGTGGGTACTTGTTTTTGACCGTTACTTTGTTCAATTCACGGTAGTCAATGCGAGTCGGAAGCTTCCATCCTTCTTCTTTACAAACAACACCGGGGCTCCCCACGGTGATACACTGGGTCGAATGAACCCTTTCTTCAAAAGCTCTTCCAGTGCTTCTTCAACTCCTGCATCTCGTTAGGAGCCATACGATACGGCGCCTTTGATATTGACCTGTACTGCATCAAATCAATGTTGAACTCCACTTCTCGGATAGGAGGTAACTCTGTGAGATCCTCCGGAAATACATCGGGAAAATCATTCACCACAGGGATATCCTGGAGTGAAAGATCACTCGCTTTGATCGAAAAGAATACCATGCAGGCATGGCATCCTTGCTTCACGCACCGATCGTCGTAGCGGAGAGAAAGTTCGTGCTCACTTCAACTTTTCTCCGGAAATGATATCTTCTTCTTGCCACGATCGATCATCGCACCGTTGGCCGTCAGCCAATTTAGACCGAGTATGACGTCGATGCCGTGAAGAGGTAGATGGATAAGGTCCACTTTAGAAACTCGTCCATCCACGTTAGCAGTACAATTCATACATGCATCAGAAGCTAAGGATTTTACACCAAGCGGTGTAGATACTACAAGGTCAAAAGGTAAACTACAGGCATGCATTCCTAGGCGACTTGCACAATCATAAGAAATGAAAGAATGACTGGCTCCCGAATCATACAATGCCTCAAGTAGATTTCCGTTAAGGTAAATAGTACCTTGGACCATCTCCGGGGACTGTCTGGCCTCTGTGTTCGTTAGTGCAAAGATTCGGCCAGTGCTCTGAGGTCTCGCCTCTCCAATCTTCTCAGTACACTCTCTGCTATAGTGTCCCGGCTTATGACATCTGAAGCATATCTGCTTCCCTTCACAGTTCACGCCTGGGTGATGCTTCTTGCATTTGGGGCACGTTTGAGATCCCGACTGCCTGGGATAGTTCTGTTGCTTGACTTGGTATGGCCTTTTATTTCCACCACGGGGTTACTCCGGGTGCCTTCCTCTTTAGTGAAGAGTTCTCGCGGTTGAATCCACCTCGACCAGCATTATTGTTGTTGAAATTCCTTGATCTCTGAAATCCTCTGAGGTTGCGCTCAGTCATCCGACAAGTTTCCACTGCGTTCGTCAAATTTTGGAATCGCTGGGACATGAGCCTTTCACCAATTTCATATTTAAGCCCATGAATTAGTATATTCACCATACTGCTTTCATCGTTGCCCCTTCGAAGATGTGCTGAGTATCGGGACAGGTTGGTGAACCGGGCGTAGTAATCGTCGAAAGATTCCTCCTGTCCTTGTCGGATATGGAGAAATTCCTACTCCTTGTTCATTTTCACTGAAGGAGGGAAATATTGCTCATGAAATTTCTCCAGAAATTTCCCCATGTCACGGGACAGTCATTGGTCTGTAGGGTTTCTGCCGTGACTTCCCACCAACGGTCGGCATCTCCTTCAAGTTGGTAAATCGCCAGTTGGGCTTTGCGATTCTCAGGGCAGTCAATCACCCTGAATACCTTCTCTAGTCTCTTCAGCCAATCCTCCGCCAAGTCCAGCTTTCCTCGAAAAGTTGGCGGCTTCAGCTTACAGAACTGATTAACCCAATACTGGGTATTCTTTTCCCTTCTTCCTCGTCGTGGAGGTGATTGTGATCTATCGGATTCTCAGCGTTTTCCTCACTTTGATTGTCATTGTCCTCCTCCTCTTCTTCTTCTTCTTCTTCGTCATTCTCCTCGTTTTCTTCATTGTTGCGCTCTTCCTCCTCGTGTTGACGTGCTTCCAATTGTCTTTGGGCTTCTTCATCCTGTTGATTTTGTCTTGTCAACAGAGCATCTATGAGAACCCTCTGCTCTTGGAGTGTTCTCCTCAATTCTTGTACTTCGTTCTGTTCCGGTTGGTTGGGTATAATATTTTGTTCGGGTATTGCGTCCATTTGAGGCTGCCTGCCTCCTCGTCCGCCTCGACCTCGGCCTCTGCCTCGGCCCCTACCTCTCGGTGCACCGGCACCTCTTATGATGGCCATGTTTTAACTTTTCCTTTATATCAAATAACGGCTAAGTGTTAGAACAATAACACAACACATGGCATCAAGTCATATATATTTTCATATTAGATGTAATGTACATGCTAACGTATACTACATCATCCAACTGGTTTATGACCAGTGGTTACATTGTATGTCCCCACGTTGTCGTCATCAGATGAATGATCTGAGCCAACAGGTTTCTCTGGTTCTACGGGCATACTAGCCATTGACTTAGGGTAGCACACCGGGTCAAAATCATATTTCGGATCAGAAATATCAGGGTTTTCGTCTTCGTCCCGCCGTCTCTGGAGCTACGGATTTACGAGCGTTACGTCCTATTTTTACGGGATAGAAGATCTATGAATTTTTTTGTTTCTGTCCATCACTACCTATTACACCAGGGTCATATCAGTACTCCTTTTCAAAACGTGCTCAAAGTTTAAAAGGCTTAAGGACCTAACTCCGTTATCCGAATGAATGGCCGGTAAGTGTCTACCATGGGGCCTCACCGACTTATACGGCGACTGATTGGCGCACCCACGTAGACTAGCCTTGCCTTCGGCACCAAACCGTTCGTGGTAACATAGTTAAATACTTGCCAGAAAGTTTTGCTCTGATACCATAAAGTGTAACATCCCAATTTTAAAAGCGGAATTTTTTTTTTCAATCAGAGTAGAGTATGGGAGCGAAAGAGTAACTGATCATAACAAAATATGAACCATAGTGTGATATAGTACTGACATTACAGCGATCCTACTTGTTCAAAAGGTAAGTACAGAAAGCGATAAGATAAATCCGGCCGGAAGCCTACTCCTGCTGCTTTCCCCTATCACCGATCCGTGGTCCTCCGGATCCTGAAGCTACAGCTGAGATTCAATTCACCGCATTGAATCTCAGGTAACGGTTAACCTTACGCTCAAATAAAACAGATATAGACAATAGATATTCATGACATAACAAAGAACATCTCATCGAAGTGTGACACGCATGAACATAAGCATGAAGCAATTATGTAAGGTCCTACACAACAACATTGTGACACGAGACAGGACATAAGCATAAAGCGGTATGTAAAGTCCTACACAAATATAGCCTGCACATTACCCCGTGCCACGAACACGTGTCCTCGGCGCTAGGAAAACTCAAAGCGGTATTATCATGTCTTATAACCCGTACAAGGTCAGTATGTATAACGACGACCCTAAGCGAGCCCCGGTATATGAACGTATCTATGACATATATGTATATGAGAGCTATAGGATTAGTGTTACGAGACGCGTCCGTACCTTCGTTGATGTACGTAGATGTTTCGGCGAATCGTACTTTCGACGGAAAACGGTTTGTCCGACAGCGCACGTTGGACAGCGTAACGGCAACAAATTAGGATTCCTGACGTCCTATAAGAGTAATATCACTTCCATTAGTGATTTGACACTGTAACTGGTATTTTAGGTAAAAATTACCATTTTGCCCTTCTACCCCTAATTGGCGGAATTTCGCCAGGAAATTTAAAGGCTATTCTAACAAATTCTACCCTTACTTTTAAAAAACTGCGAAAGCTTCAACTTTTCAGCGACTCGATCCCTACTATGTTTACACCTCTGCATATTTTTTCAACGCAAACAAGGCTCTAAAACATTTGTAGGAATCTTGTCACCTACTTCCTAAACATAACTAACAATTCTACTAACTACTAAACTAAAAACTAAAGACTAAAAACTAAAGACCGAAAGACTTACCCGTTGAAGACTTTCCGGACAATTCTACAGGGCTTCGCTGCACAATCCCCCAGAGCTCCTTTCTCTTCTTTCTCAACCAAAAATTTCGGCCAAGAGAAGGAAGAAAAAGTGTGAAATTTCTCAAGGGGAAGGCATCTATTTATAGGCAAAAACAAGGGCCTTGTTTGGCAAATTTAAGGCTTTGTTTGGAAAATCAAAGTTGTAATAACCCATTAATTGCAACTTGTTCAACCATTTTCCCCGATCGGTACCCGATTCGCGTGATTTCGGAGAAATCTCAAAATTCTGGATTTACAACTTTGAAAGCATTTCCTCACTTATTAGAAATGTCCAAATTAACCTAAATTTTGATCCCATACAGGGCTCCAACAAATCCGAGTTGAAGTTTTCTCGAAAAACGTGTCCGATCGTGTCCTGTCGGAATTCGTTTTCGGGACTACCAATCTCTTGGAAATAATTCACTGACTCCAAATATGTCAAAATAAATTCAAACCCATTCCTAAATGTTGAGTTAGAATTTATTTTCCTTATTTCAAAAATATGCCTATATGCATTTTTCCCTATTTTGTTTTATTAGGAAAATGCACAACCGACCTCGGAATTAACTTCCGGAAGAGGTCACTTAAAGGTAAAAACTCACTGATCAATATTTTACCTTGACCTTGGGATTCCTATTCCTAGATCTCTAGATAGGATCCGTTTCCTAATTTTAATATTACTATTCACCAATTTTGCTTTAATTAATTTTAATATTATTTTAATGTGCAAGTTGCACAACTTGTTTCTATTTTCATTTTATTCTTTTTCTTTTTCTTTTCCCTTGGAAAATCGGCTGGCCCTTTAATTATTTTAATAAATAATTATTTTTATTTAATTAATTATTTAATGATTTATTTATTTACTTTTTCCAAAAATTTCACAAAAATTACCTAATTGGTCCATTCTTGTATTTAGGCCTAAAAATACCTAAACTCAACTATTTTTCTCCAAAATTTTCATCTAATTAGTAAACATGTTTTTACTAATTTTAAAACAAAAACCACCAATTTTAGGGTTTCATATAATTACTTGTGAATTTCCTTCACTTATGCTTAAGTAATTAGCCCAATATTACTTAATGACTAAATTATCATAACTTGATGATTTTCTTAATTACAATGTCTCATTATCTTCATACTCTTGTATTAACATTAGTATTTTCATACCTCTAACATCATTCCATAATTGCAAGGGTATTTTTCCATAATTTCCTAAGTTAATTACCCTTTCCAGGGGCATTTTGGTCATTTTGGCACTTCGGCCCTAAAATTCCCTAATTTCTTGTAGAAATTCTTCTTAGAAAATATGCTATAATTATACAAGACTGGAGATTGAAATTTCACTTATCAGAAATATCTAACTTTTATTTATAATATTCCAGATAAATATCCGGGTATTACAATTATTGTATGAAGCTAATTAATATTATATTATTGAGATATATGGAATTTTCATAAATCTAAGGCAAATAGTATTTGTTTTCATCTAATTGGTTAGTAAGGGATTATTATTGTGAGATGGTATAAAAGGGTAAGAGATAATTTAAGAAACACACATAGCAAGTTAAGAAGAGCATAAATAAATGACCTTGGACTTTGGAAATGAATTAATAATATATATAAGTCCTTGGTGACATCACAAGCCAATTAATACATATGTGTTCAAAAGTAATTAAAAGCATCAGATTTTCCCAACTTCACCAAGCATTTTCGACCAAGGGAATTAAGAGGATAAAGACAAGTTGTTTAATGCATGGACAAGGCAAGTACAAGTGATAAAGCTTAAAGATACAATTGTGAACACATGAAGTTATTTAACTTTATGAAAGGGACCTTTATCTACACGAATTTAATGCAAGATGGAAAATCAAATTATTTTCCCCATGCATCAGATATCTCGGTCAATTTGGAGATAAGAAAGGATGAGTAAATGTGATATAAAATAAAGCTTAAAACAAAAGGATAAAGACCTAGGTTGACAAATGACATCTTAGGAATAAAAGTGGAACCTAAGAGTGATGATTTAGCATGCTTATTTGATATAGGGGAAGAGCAAAAGTCCTTATTCCCATAGTCAAGTCTCGGCCAGCTGGAAGGAAAGGACCAAAGTGTATATTTTAAGTATTGAAGTAGAAGGAGGAAATCAATGAAAGGGAATTTTTAGACCAATTAAATGAAGACATGAGGAAAGCTTAGGATTGGATTTGGGGAACATTTAATTGAGATTATCTTGAGGCCCATAAGGGATGCACATTTCGGATAACCCAAGGAGAGATAAGGAAGGGTCAAGTTTTCTCTAGAAGGTAGGAGAAAAATCAAGAATAAAAGAGATAAACTAAAGGGTATTTTGGTAAAATATCAAAAGAGGATATTTTGTATACTTTCTAATTGCTATTTAAGGACACCTAAGCACTATGTGGTAATTTAATATTGGAAAAAGAAAAGTTAGGGACACATATGCATATTTAATTAATTGAAGGGACACCTAAGCTACTAAGGTGGCAACATATAATTTAAACAAAAAAGCATGAGGACACTTGGATATATTTTATGGACAACTTATGCCACCTAACCACCTTACCCATTAAGCAAATCATTTCCACCACAAGAAGCTAATAATTAGAAAGATATTTTGGTGCCCTAAGGGGACACTTGTGTGTGACATAGAGAGGGAGGAAGGGAAGCCAAGTTTTTTTTAGAAAATAGAAGAGAAATCTAGGGAATTCTAAAGGACAATTACAAGGGTAAAAAGGTAAAATTGCAAGAAGATATTCTTGGTGCCCAAGTCTCTATATAAAGAGAACCTATTCCCCCATTTAGCACCAAGAAAGACATCACATACATGCACACATAGATAAGAAGAGAGTAGTGAGTTAAAGAGCTAAAGCAAGAAGGAAGAGTACCAAGAAGATTGACTCAAGGTAAGAGAGTTATGGAATTTATTCTACTTCCTTCAAATTCATACAAATATGTTTGAGTTTTCAATTAGTGATCATGTATAATATTATTGGAGTTCTAGCTACAACTACTAAGGAGACGAGGTGAAGTTGCTAAAGAAGTTAGAACTTTGAACAAGTAAGTTCTCTTCTCTAACTTCTTGTAATATTGCAAACATTTAAGGAAATTATGGTCAATAGCTATAACTTGGTGATATGATTTTATTTTGATGATTTTGGTGGTTTAAAATTGTTTAAAATGGAATTTTGTATGAGAAAGAGTATGGGGTACAATTTAGAAAGCATAAAGTATGAATATATGCAAATAAGGAGGTAGAAAAACCAACAGGGGTACTTTTGGATAATGGGAATAATTTACGTATTTTTGGACTTGGAAAGTATTTTTAGTTTAAAATAGGCATGTCAAAGGTCATGTATTTTGGAACACCCCGATCAGATTTTTCTACAATTAATTATGAATTTTTTAAGTTTGATCAAATTTCAGAAATTTTCAACACCTTGTGCGAAAATAAAGGAAAGTTTACCAAAGAAGAAATACTCATTAACAAATGAAATTAATGAGTTTCAAAAGTAGAAAGACCCTTGATGCAAGTGTATAATTACAAGGAAGAATTTATATTAGCAGTGACACTGTTATATTATTTTATTTTAGGTCTATCGTTCTTATCTAGTAGTCGGGTGTTTACTATTTTACTGACCAACTACTTGCAAGTAAGTAACCTTAATTTCATGTACTTTGTATGTATGTTTTACCATGATTGGTTATGCATTCGATGTTATGTTTTTCCAAGCGCTTTGGATACCAAAACCGTTGTGTGCGACCCCGGCATGGTTATGTACCTTATTTAAGCAGTATATGTTATATGTGACTGCTTGTTCCGGTTTAAGCTTTATGCCTCACTGTGTGCGACCTATTGAATGCTGTATGATTTATGATTATGGTTTTCTTGCATACCTTGTACATACACTGTATATGAAATTAATAGTTACTCTGGGATTCATCTATGACTCCCAGGTTATTATAAGAATACAAGAAGTACATCTAGAATTGAGCAGGTAACGGGAGGTAAAATAGGAAAGCACGACTGAGGTTTTATGGAGGATGAAGAAAGCTTTTTGATATTACATCTTAGTTGGATGACGGTATATTATAGTTATTTTTTTGAAATTTATCTGGATGACTGTATATTAACCCTTGGAAGGACTTGTTCTTTTGATTACTTCTTTACTTTTTCAGTATTATATTGTCCATAATATTCTCATTGCTCTGCTGCGTAGATACTCTGATACATATTTATTTTGTTTAAAAGTAAAGGACACACTACCCACCACCTGAAAAGGTGAGGCCGGTAGAAGTGTAACAAATATTTTATAAAATTATTGCGTTAAATATTTTATTTTATAATAGTTTTAAACAATCATGACTAAACATTACATTTGGACCAGACAAATTTCAATTTCACAGAAGATATGATGAGTAGTGAAGCGGAAGTAAATGGGAAGGTAGAGAAGAAAAGCCAAGTCCGATATGAAAAGACTTGGCCTATACCTAACAATTATAAATATAAACTTTGAGAATCCACCTCAAGTGTGTGTGTAGTTTATTTGTCTTCTTATGTAGGCTTGTTTATGTTGAGATGAATTTTTGCAATAAGAGCAATCTGAGCCAAAATTTCTGTGTTAATGAGAGAGGCGATAGGTGCAGCCTCCTCCTTGAACTCATACTCCATTGTTGATTTGATGAAGCTTGAATCTTCTCCTTTCGCTATCACTTGTAATCGAGTCTTAAATGAAGTGAACCCTAGATCCAAGTACCATCCTTCCACTATCTCTGCTTCTTTGATCATGTTCTTATTGTCTATCTTTGTGAACTTCTCTTTATAGCTTGCTTGTTGTCCTTGCAAATCTGATATTCAACTCATAAAAAACAGAATAATTATTCATCAGTATATCAACGTTCATTAAATTTGTTCGCAGAGAATGACAAATAAGTACTACCAAAATATGCTTAATTTAATATGGGTTAATATAATTTTTGGCCCCTCAAATTTGTTCTTATTTTTGTTATGGTTCTTCAAATTTCAAACCATAGGTTTTGGTCCTCAAGAGGCAAAATGATTTAGTTTTTTCTTCAGTTATTTGGACCAATGCTCTAATTAAGCTGCATAAAACTTGAGGACCAAAACTAAAATAAGGACAAACTTAAAAGAGTAAAGAGTATATTAACCCCTTTTAAGATCATCTGAAAAAATGGTATAGTAATTGATTCCGAAGAAGTTTTAGGAGAAAAAGTTTTAATGAAATGACTTAAATGCCCTAATGCAAAAAAATGCCTCCACCATTGGCCCTTGTCGTCTGATCGGAGCTCTAACACAATACTGGATAGTCAAGGTGGGATTCGATTCCACTATACCTATTAGTTGCTAAAAGATTGATATGAAATTCTTAATTTGTATAGGTAAGATGTTTGACGACTAAACAATTATTACTATTAGATCGATTCTTCCCAAATTAAAACATAAATCATTTAGTGGAAATTTATATTCATAAATTAATGTAATATTACCTGGCTTAAACGTTACTTTCTGGACAGTTCCAACTCCTCCATCACCTTCAATGACTTCGACCTTCTGCAACATAGGGAGCTCCTCCTCCAGAAGCTTTCCCATCTGAAGCGAACTGTAGAGATCCCACGCCTCTCTCGCCGCCACGCTCAACTCTGCTTCATGCTCAATTTCTCCATACATGTCTGATGATATGATTATCAAACCCCTTTCATTCAGCGTTTCTCTGCTTTTATATGACTACCAAGTGCACCACCAAACAAAAAGCTATTGCTCTCATTTGTTTGTCTTGTAGTATACGTCTGTGAAATTGATTGGAATTTCATATATATATTTGGACCATACTTACATTAATAAGTTTCTCATATCCATTTTCTCAAGTTGTTCAATCACACTTCACCATGTGTCCTATATATTTTTTTAATAAAGTTTTATAGTTAAATTATAATAATTTAAAAACATGACTCGTGGTCATGTGTGATTGGAAAACTTGACGAAATGGGTATAAGGAATTTAACATAAGTATTTTACTATATATTTATATGTGTGCCTCTCTCTCTCTCTATACACACACACACATATACATATATATATATATATATAGACACACACTAGCGACTCTTAGAAGAGACAAGGGGGGCCATGCCCCCAAGAAATTCGTAAATGAACAAAGGAGAGAGATGACACTGGTGGACTGGTGACATATATACAGCGGTGGTAGAGAGAGAGAAAGAAGGAAGAAGAAGAAGGTAGAGATGAGAACGGAGGACAAATGGTAGAGTTCGCTGAACCGCTGGTGATCTGGTATTCTGGTTTGTGGTCTCAAGCTCGTGGCACCCATGCCCCCTGGTGCTTTCAAACTCTGTCTCTGAAAAATGGCGTCCTCAGTCATCTCGGAGAAGAAGAAGGTCCTGGTCAAATCCTATTTGACCTGGGACCTAGATGAAATTTTCAGAAGTTCTCAAGAAGGGATTAAAGTACAAATGTTTGAAAACTTTGTAGAGAGTACTATAATTTCTGAAAATTATGGTATTTTTCTGTAATTTTCCCTAGTCTCTTTTCTTCATTGATTGCAATTTCCAAAATTTCCAGGGACTTTTCTATAACATTTCTTAGTCCTCAAAACATAATTCTGACCCTCTAAAATCTCAAATTTTCTTTTTAAACACCTACAATGCAAAATTAAGAACAAGCAGTATCAAAAGTCCAAACAATCATTTGTATGAATAATTAACAAATTATGATCATTTTACCCCTAATATTAAAAATCCAAGAAATCATAACAAACCTTAGAATTTTTTTAAGAAAAAATTATATAATATTTTAAAAATGTTATATAATCATAATTTTTTTAATTAGTTAATAATTATACATTTGGCCCCCCCAATCATTTTCTCCAAGATCCACCGCCACACACACATATGATACATATATGTAGCTTCCGGCTATAATACTTAATTACTCTGTGTTTCAAAATATAATTCGACCGAACTCGATATCCATTATAAGTCATTTTTAACATATTTCAATTAACGGGAGGACGGAAACCTTAAACCCATTAATATAGACTTGTTTAGATTAATGTTTGCCAAAGTGATTTTTATTCCAACTGTATTATCCAAGCTGAAGTTAGGAAAAACTCATTTGTTTTATGCTTAATTACTGATTTGTTTGCTTGTGCCAAGGTAGATGCCAATACTGATCGGCAAATATGCTTCTCTTGTTATTTTTAATTATCATTTCCCATTTCATTTGTGTCCACACACATTACTTGACAAAATAATAATATTAGTAAAGAAAAGATAAATCAAGGTTACGTTGGTATGCACAGCATATTTTGGGAATCTTGTACTGTGACTAAATATTCGGAACCTAAGATTTGACGCTTTAGTCTAGTTTACTTTTAAGCTCTGTTCACTTGTAGCTACATGTGTGTATAATTAATATGGTATGTTTGTATGTGGTGGTTTGCCTACATATATAAAAAAAGACTTAGTTATCTACTAAGAGTCTAAGACTATCTCACCTCATTATATCTTATTACCTCAGGTCCTTAATAGAAGATCTCGTTTGTAGTCTAAATTATACTAGGAAGAATATCTTATATTAAGGACCCATAGTATTATTTTTAGGTGAGGGATCAAATACGAATCAAGGAAAGACACATGGTAGACAGTGGCGGAGCCACAAGGTTCTTTGTGGGTGCAAGTGCACCCATAAAATTGTGGCTGTTGAGTTTTTTTTTTTTCTTTTTTTTTAGCTGATGAGTTACTACATATCTTAGCATAAACACCTATAATCCCCCTCAAAATATGGGACATTATTATATAGTGCTATGAGGCCCATTGGTGGTTTTATTTTTATGGGCCCCAAGCTTTACTACTTGCTGCCAAAGCCAACGTTTTACTTTTTTAGTATGACGTTTTTTTTTAATATGACCATCTGATTAAATTAAATATAAATATTGTCAGACTTTTTTAGCATTTGTTATGCTCTTTTACTCCTTCCTTGATAGTTGACTTTTTAATATCCTATTACATATGACAAACCATAATAATTTTTCCTTGCATGTTGCTTTGGAATTTGATTGTGTAACATCTGGGTATCTGTATGTCATGAGATTAGAGTATATTATTCTGTTTAAATTGATTTCCTCGGAAATACTTTTCAATTGAACCCCATTTCTAGTCTTAAACTTTACGAAGGAGTGGGTTGCCTTTTATCCTCCTTAAAAAAAAAATCGGGGGCGCTGTCCCCCCCCTTAATTGTGCACCCACAAACTTAAATTCCTGGCTCCGCCACTGATGGTAGGAGTGAGTCTCAAAGACTTTGCTGTGCTTCCTTTGAACATATATTTGCTATGACTCTAGTAAGCTTCTTCATTTATATTTTCTTTTGAAGTCATTAATTAAGACTTAAAGTAAACTTGAAATATGTGTTTTAATTTGATTCTAACGTGCAGCCTCTCAACTCGTTGGAATTACTTTTCTACTATTTTAATTTAATCTCTTGATAAGATTAACACATGGTAATGAATAGTTTTGGGCGGAGTCCTTACCACATTACAATAGTTCAACAGTGCTGTAAACAGATTTGTTTTATGGAGATTGACTTTTAGGTCCCAACTAAAGGAAATAATATCATAAAAGCCCCTACTGACAAGTGAACAGAGGCAACTAACAAGTGAATCAGTTATCATTAACAACTCATGGGACTTATCAATGAATTATTTCCTTTGGTTGGGATCTATATATCATTCTCCCTTTTTTTCTGGGAAAAGGTAAACAGATTTATATTGTTAATGTAGACTTTTTTGTTTGGCATCATCGATATATATGTGTGTATGTAGGAATTCAAAGTTTATTATAAAGACTTTTTTAATGTATTTTCAAATTTAGTTAGTTTTTCCAAAAATAATATACAAAATTATATAACTATCTATTAATTAAATTATGTTAAAATTACACAAATATCTCTCTTATTTTTAAATATATACAAAATGTAATCAAAATAAAAAAAAAAAGATGGTTAATAAGAGGTTTTGGTCCTTTAAGTTTGCTCTCATTTTGGTTCTGCTCCCTCAAATTTTAAATAAGAGGTTTTGGTCTCTAAAGGGGGGTTTGGTCCAAATATTTGTTTAATTATAGGTATCGGTGTTTTAAAAAAATTAAAACTTGAGGGACTGAAACCTTGTGTTTGAAATTTGAGGGACTGAAACCAAAACGGAGGTAAAGTTCATGAACCAAAGATTATATTAACCCTGGAAAAGAGATTTGTGTAACTCCGGAGATACTAATCTATAAGATATCAATATAATTTTTTTTTTCTTTTCTCTAGAAGTTTGTACTAATTTTGAAATATGGATGAAGAAATTGGTACAACGTTAACAATTTTTTTTTTAGAAATCTGTATGATTTGCTCTTCACAGAAGAAGTCCGTACATTTTACGTTTAGTTATCATTTAAAAAAAAAAAATCTATACAAGTTTTGAAAGTAATAAAATTTTCATTTGCTAGCTTGTACACCAATCTAATTACTGATCGGCAAAGATTTGTCTGTTGCTTTTTCCCCAAAAGTTATTATTCCCATTTCATATACGTCCACTCACTACTTGACAAAATAATAACAACAACATCAACAACAAGAAAGAAAGAAAGCCACACAAATCCAGGCTGATAAGAATAGCATATTTTGGGAATCCTAGGGGGGCGTTGAGACTAAAGATTCTGAACTTTAAGATTTGTCACTATTTGAACTTCATTATTATCATATAACCACACGAGACTCAAAAAAAGCTATCCGTTGCAGAAAATTAAAGACATGTCTGGGAAACTTGAGCACGAGCTAGAGCTGGATGTGCCGGCGAGAGATGCATGGGACCTCTACGGCACAATTCGGCTCGGACAATTTGTTCAGAAAGAGATGCCAAGTTTGTTTCAGAAGGTAGAGCCTGTTGAAGGTGATGGAGGAGTTGGAACAATCCTCAAATTAACATTTGTACCTGGTAAATATATATATATATATATATATATATATATATATATATATATATATATATATATATATATATCTATATATTTATTTTTCTTTATTCCATGGATAATACTTTTATTCCTCTCCTTATGCCAATAGCATTTCATTGTTAAAGAGAGACTGCACTAACCCAACCAAAAAAATAAAATAAAATATCACCTGTATGTAGGTTGACAAAACACGGTTCGATTACGGTCATTTAATAAGTAATAATCATGTTTGAAATTTATAATATAAGGCCACCATGAAATGTAATCCTTATCTTAGATGATCCTTTTTTTTTTTTTTAAAAAAACACTTCCTTCCCGTCTTAGTTATAAACAACATTTCCTCCCATAGGGTTTATCCTAGAGCCGGGAAATCGGGCCAAGCCCATCGGGCCGGCCCGTTTAAGCCCTGGCCCTGTAGGACTCGGGCTTGAAAAATAGGTCAGAATTTTGAAATTGGCCCTGCAGGGCCGGCCCTGTAGGGCCTCGGGCTTAATCGGGCCGGCCCTGCAGGGCCTCGGGCCGGCCCGTTTTACTGTAGCATTTTTTAAAAAAAAAAAAGTTAATTACCTAGACTTCCACTTAATGAATGTATTTATTTGTAATTACTTATATTTTTTTAGTTTAAACTATAACCTTTTTTATGTTTATTATTATTTTGTATTAAATAAACACATACTTTGGTATTACAATATTATATAAGTAATAAATTATAAATATATTTTGTGTAAAATAAGTATAATTATTTTTACTCGTCGGAAAATCATACCCGAATCGAAGGAATCTGCAGACACACACAAAATTACGAGAGGGAAAGACATTTTTCAGGCATACACAAAGGAATTCCTTTGTTTAATATTTTTGAAAAAAGGAAAAACATATTCTTTGTATTTATTTTTTTATTACGAATTAATAAATGTGTTTATTTGTTGAATGATTTATATTGTTTAGATATTAATGTTGATAACATTTATTTGATAGATTAGAACTTTAATGGTTGAAATTTACTAATTATATTTCTTTGAAAAAATCAAGGAAAAAGAAGAAAAATAGTTAAAATTTGGAATAGTAATTTTCAGGCCCTGTAGGGCCGGCCCTGGCCCTGGTACTATCGGGCCGGGCTTTGAAAAATAGATGTTTTCCTTACTCCAGGCCCTGTCGGGCCGGGCCGGCCTTGATTCCCAGCTCTAGTTTATCCTATGTATAATCAACAATTTGGCTTTGTCTAAAAATTTACTGCACTTTCTTTTATTTTACCTGAATTAATTACATGTCTCCCCATTTTTGCTCACACTCATCATTTTCATGAATAAGGGTAATATTGCATCTCTTACACATTTATTGTTTTAAAGCAATTTTAACTAACAATATTTGTTTTATGTGATTTGAGTAATTGTTACTTATAAAAGGGATCATACGAGGGAATATATTTAATTAAATTTTTGCTTTAAAGCCATTGACTATGAGAGAAAATGTAACACAAATATTAAAATTTTCTTTCTAAATATAGGTAAAATCGGAAACTTATTCCATTTTCAGACAAAGTTAACGATTTAACCATCTCTCATTAGTTGCAATGAGGTGGTTGGAATCCCCTTATAATAGAGACCAGAGGAGTATACTTATCCTTATATATATTAATTGCACTGAGTTTTGGGGTGATTTTGATTAGGTACACCAGGGCCAGCTTTTTACAAGGAGAAGTTCACAAAGGTAGACGACGAGAATCGAATCAAAGAAACGGAAGTAGTAGAAGGAGGGTATTTGGAATTAGGGTTTTCTCTGTTTAGGGTTCGCTTAGAAGTGATAGAGAAAGGAGAAGAATCAAGCATAATCAAATCAACAGTTGAATATGAGCTCAAGGAAGATGCTTTAGCCAATGCCCCTTTAGCTTCCAATGCAATTCAATCTCTAGCCAAGATTTCTGAAATGGCCAAAACTCATCTCAACAAAAACAAGCTTGCCAATCAACCCAACTGATCTATAAATGTTCTAATGATGACTTCTTTGAATTGTCGTAATCTACTTTGGTTTGATATGTTTTGTGATACTTTAATGTGATGTTTATCTTAATTTTATATTGAAATAATCATTTGGCATCGTAATATATAATACTAATCGTATGTACTTTTTGTGTGTCTGCGGAAACTATCTCATGAAATAATTCTGTTTTTATATAAATGGACAAATTTCCTTCAAATGGGATAAATTAAACATACAATATACTACCTTCGATCCTATATATATTAAGTTACATTGAAATATTTATATTTATTATTTTTCTTCAAACTAATTTGTTTGACTTATAAACTGACATATAATCTAATGATATATGACATATGTTATGGTCAAATAGTTTATTTAGTCTCTTCCAAAAAAGTCACATAACTATGATATTAAAGACTAGAGGTGGTAGTCAGGGGCAAAGCTAGGGGTGTTAGGGGTGGCCCCCCTAAAATTATAGAATATGACCTAGATTTTCAAAAAATTATATTTTTGCCTTATACAAATTTCAATATTTTCACTTTAATCCCTACTATTTGTTTCGTGAAGGGACTAAAATGAAAATAATGAAGTATTTGTAGAGCTAAAATGTAATTTTATAAACACTTGGGATAGTATTCTATAATATTCGCCCCCTAATTGCAATTTCTGGCTCCACCTCTGGTGGTAGTATACTACACAAGTTTATTGAAAGCAAACATCAAATACAAAACACAATTAGGAGTCATATAGTACTAATACCTAGAAATTTGGCTTACTAAAACCTTTACACAGAAAATAAATGTTAATTTAGATCAATTGACAATACTTGAATTTGATCCATCAAATAGTATTAAATACTAAATAGTTGAATATAGCTTGTTCTTATGATGACCCTTGAGGACATTGCGCAAAAACCATCTATCAGTATACTCTTTGGGATTTGCGTAATTTTTATCGGTATGAGATCTCAACCGTTTATATTTAATATGAACGGTCTAAATTTAAAATTTTTAGTTTATGATTGTTTTTAAATGATAAAATCATTTTTGTAAGAAGTAATATTTATAAGATTATCTTTATTTTAAATTGGGAAAATACCAGAAAAATATTTTTAAAATAAGGGAAAGACAAATTAGAAAGTCTAATAACATAAATCTCAAATCAGACCAATGGGAAGATTATGAGATTTGCAAATATTTCCAAATGACAAATGTGAAAAGACTCTTTCTCACAAGCAACAATTATCCATGACGGTATGCCAAAACTTGCTTAACCGAAGATAAATGAAACTATTTCCTTCAAGAAAACACATAGATCAAAGGTCCAGGGCACAAGTCCCACCTACAAACCCACTATAGAAATTCATCACTCTGGGCACAACTAACAAATAAGAGAAAACATAGCTCACAAGTTTTTCAACACTTTAATGAACCCCACAATAAAGGGTCTACACAAAATAATTTTTAACACACGATATGATTATGGATCCACCAAAGTATTAGAGTAAACAAAATAGAGCCTCAAGCCCAACAATAGTAACAGTTACCCAAAAGAATAAATATAGTATTTAAAAAACATGGGAGACTTACAATGACAATATATTTATCAATAAGCACAGACACATATATGTGCCAATTTTGGCCCCAAACAGTGAATATTTGCACCTCCACTTGGTGGGTTTGGGCATATATGTAATTCTGTATATTTGAGAGCAAATATTGTCAAAGGTCCTAGCTAGATCCTCCAAGCAAAAATGTGTTTTGAGGGAAAATATGGTGTGTGAGATATAAAAGTTCTTAATTAGCCGCACTCTTTATGAGATGTAGAAGTATGAGTCAAATAATCAGCTCTATGTTTTATGACATCTATGAGACCTATGTCTAATTGGGAAAAAGAAGTATATTTTTATTAATGTGTGCTTTCACAATTTATATTCACTTAAAAATTGAGCTTTCGTTATCAGTTAAAAAGAAAAAAATAATAATAAAACTGGCCGGCAACAATTTACATATTGAGCATCAACTGTACAAAAAAAGCCAACACACAAGCGAATAATTGAAGGTTGAAAGCGATTTGTTGTGTTGCCATGCCAATAGCTACTACTTTTTAAATAATTAATCGTATTATTAATTCCTACGAGTATGACTTTTATATAGCCGGGCCCTCTATAAAAATGTTTCATTTTAATGTCTCTGTTTTGTTGCCGCACTAATTTGTTTCTTACCCTAGGCTACTAGCTAGCAAATCCAATCTTTTAATACTCTAAAAGTACAACAAATCCGTCAAAAAAATAAAATGAAGTTGTAACGTTACATATATATACAAGATAAGAGAGTCTCAATAGTAATGACTCATAATGACTATTAATGAAGATTATCCCTAATCCCTACAAATCAGGAATTCCTATAAATCAGGGATTCCTAACACTCCCCCTCAAGTTGGAGCATATATGTTTATCATGCCCAACTTTTACAAAGGTACTCAACCCGTGTCCCATTTAAGGCTTTCGTTAAAAGATCTGCTAGCTGGTCATTTGATCGCACATGCCATGTAGATACAACATTTTCTTTTATCTTGTCACGAATAAAGTGACAGTCGATTTCAATATGCTTCGTACGTTCATGGAACACAGAGTTTGATGCTATATTGAGTGCTGCTTTATTGTCACACCATAGTTTCGCAGGTAATACTGTGGTAATGCCGATTTCCTTCATGAGCTGAAATACCCACACAATTTCTTGCACTGATTGTGATGACATGGCTCTGTACTCTGCTTCTTCACTTGATTTTGACACAACACTTTGCTTTTTACTTCTCCAAGATATCAAGTTTCCACCAACAAATACACAGTAACATGTAGTGGACCGTCTTGTGGCCCTAGATCCTGCATGATCAGCATCACAAAAGCATTCTACTTTAGTATGCCCATAATCTGTATAGAGAAGGTCATTACCTGGGGAACCTTTCAAATAGTGCAAGATATGCTTTAAGGCTTCTCATTGTGCCACTGTGGGAGATGCCATGAATTGGCTAAGTACACTGACTGAAAAGGTTATATCAAGGCGAGTTACTGTTAGGTAATTCATGTTCCCAATGAGTCTCCTATATCTCTCAGGAGATGCAAATGGATTTAGTTTCTCTGGATCAATCTTCTTCTTTAGGTCATCAAGAAGTTCATCAAACATGTTATCATTAAGATCCAGGAACGGATTCAGAATCATGGGAATGTTACTTGGTGCAACTCCAAGCTTTCCAGTCTCCTTTAACAGATCAAGAACATACTTCCTTTGAGTCAAAAGGATGCCCATCTTGCTTCTCAAGACTTCAATACCAAGGAAGTACTTCAACAGTCCTAAATCTTTCGTTTGAAAGTGGGAGTTAAGAAAGACCTTAAGCTCTGAGATGCCAGCAATGTTACTCCCAGTAATCACAATATCATCGACATACACTACTAGAAGAATCATTCCTGCATCGGACTGCTGGTAGAACACAGAATGATCACTCTTACTTTGGTTTAAGCCAAACTTCTTGATCACATCACAAAACCTATCAAACCAAGCATGAGGGTTTTGCTTTAAACCATACAATGACTTTCAAAGATAACATACTTTCCTATGCTCCCCCTGAGCAACAAACCCAGGTGGTTGCTCCATATACACTTCCTCAAGAAGATCACCATTCAAAAATGCATTCTTAACATCCAACTGATGCAAATCCCAGTGATAGGTGGCAGCCAAAGAGACAAGGAGACGGACGGAAGTAAGCTTAGCCACAAGGGAGAAAGTCTTAGAGTAGTCAATGCTATAAGTTTGAGCAGTGGCGGAGCCACACTTGTGTCTTTGTGGGCAAGTGCAGACATAAACTTTTGAAATATATATATATTTTAGTTGTAATCCATTAGTGGTAATGGATCTATAGCTCAGTGGTAGAAATGAATATTAAAAATGCAGAGATCACGGGTTCGAGCATGGCTGGTGCCTTTCCATTTCTTATCTTTTTCCAAGTTTCATGCAGCAGGTACTTTTTTTTTTTTTTGCTCAAGATGCCATTACATAATACCAGGACATATTGGACTTGTTTTACTGCTCAAAGTATAATTTGAAATGTTGAAATTACATTTCTATAACAATTTTTTAAGAAATGTTTTAATGTGTATAGAATTAAAATAAATATAATTTATTAAGTCTTAACATCGAATAATGCTTTTATAATAGTTCTGTTGTAATACCTTAATTGATTATTGATTATTATTTTTCTATGTTAAGTTAAGTAAAAACTAGAGACCAAGAACTTACCCTATGTTCTTTAACTCCTTCCTCCACCTTCTCTAGCTTCCATTTCACCTCCCTCTCTTCTTCACAATCAGATGTTTGATTGTGTTTTGGTGTGAAGAATGAAGAGGGCAAGCACCTCTATTTCTAGAGAAAATTTCAAGGCTAAAATGGTAAATCACAAGGTGTTCCAAATTCTCTTCTTTCTTTTACACCATAGGATCTATTTCCACTTTATCATATTTAATCTCAATCCTTCAAGCCATGGTCGACATACGCCCCCCAATTCCAGCCTTTAATTGTGATTTCCATATGTCATAATTTAATGGTTTTTCATTGGTTAGTTGAAAAGATTGACTTTTCAACTCTAATTAATTAAAATTTCCCATCTCTTCTCATTAGCTGTACGTGCTAGACATTTGGGGCTGATTGAAGCTTAATTTATTTCCTTAATCAAGTGTTTATATGTCCACTAATTACATATCCCGTTACATAATTGATTTGTTAGCTTAACCATGGCAATTAATGCTTATTTAGGCAAGTATTATTTCATTCTCTTTGGCTTAATTATTTTCAAATTAATTAGCCCTCTTTTGATGCTTTTAATTTGTCTCTAATTAATTAGGAGAATTTATGCAATTTATCCTAATTAATGCAAGATAATTTGTCCATTATTTGCTAATTGACACTTAATTCAATTAAGTGTTTTTATAACTTTTTCATGGCTCTTTTGAACATAAAATAGTCATTATTTTATGTGACTCCATGTCACATATGTTAACCAATTTAATATGATAACATATTCCTAAAATACAGGATTTTCGGTCAATCGAAAATCGGGTATTACAGCATTCAGTGTACGTGCAGTCACATAATGCACATAGCGTTGACTGTGAAATATCACACAGCAACATACAGTGATTATTGCAGAGCACACAGCAAGTTCCAAATCCACAGCGTTGGGAAAACAAGCATAACAACTGAATGCAAATAAACGCATGTCCCAGACATGGATCACAATCTTGATAATAACATGCATACACAGATATACAGAGTACGTAAGATTAGAGTTATTACCTGTATGCTTTACCAGTTCTCAAATTAGCTCCCAATACTTTCGTCACTCCAGGTAAGTATCGAATCCTCTACTTGTTTTCCATAGTCGGTTCTCCGTTCCGACAAATTCTCCACCAAATCGGAGGCAAGATCAGCCCTTGGCTCTTTCTCTTTCCTCCTACTCCTTCTTCCTCTTCTCCTTCTCTCTCTATTTCGTCTCTCTCTCTCTCTATCTATCTCTCTTCACTTTTCTATGTTTTTGCCAAAATGGCCAAAAGACAAATGAGGGGAAAGGGGTATATAATAGAACACGGGTGTGGTCCAAAACACGCCATGTGTTTGGTCCAGAACACGCCACGTGTCTGGTCCAAAATGTGCCAACACAAAAGTTGTGTCATCATTAATCATCATAACTTAATTTATTAAGCTACTTTATTGGTGTTTACCCGGGATTCTGCTCGGGGTTTTTCTTAGGATTACAACACGCATACCGAGACCCGCCAAATGACACCACATACCAATGTCTTCTCCCAAAAACGCAAGGCACACATATCTCTACCTTGGAAATGTCATGTGCATACCTATTTCGGCACATTTTTTTATTAGCTAATCGTATCATACCTTAGGGCATAGCTGAGTGGCATCTTTCCTAACCGGTTAGCACTGTATAAGTGTTTTGTGCCCTTCTGCACTGGTACTTTAATTCTATGGCCTATACATACTGGGTCCACTAACCAGTATGGCCGAATTACTTAGTCCCTGAAAGCTATTTTATTCTCTTGATATTCTTGGGACTCTTCCCAAACTGGGCTTAGTCATCCATCTAATTTAAGTTTATTTTCAAGTCTTTAGGCCAAAAATTCAGGATGTTACAAAATAAATACCTTTGCACTGATTTGGGTTATGAATCTGAAATTCTGAAAAGGTTGTGCCAATATGCAAAATCTCAAATCCATAAAATAGGGATATTGAAAAGTTGGTGCTTTAATAAAATTGCCCTCAAATTTTTTTTAAAAAAAAAAAAAGGAAAAAAAACATCCTCATGAAGTTAAGGACAGCAGATTTGGTACACCAAGCTGAATCATTTTGATCACAAATTCTAAAGCCAGAGATATATTGGTCCCCACAGGACATTCATTGCGATAACATAAACACACAACTCAGAAGCAACTCAAAGAAACAGAATATTTCATATTCTGGAGATCAAGTGCGTTTTGAAAAGTCAGAGATGGCAGGGCATCTTGAGCATGAGCTAGAGTTAGGTGTGCCTGTAACATCCCCAATTTTATGTAAATTGATGTATTGGATGAATTAATAGAATACATGAATTTTCATCAAGCCTTTAGTTTATGGTATTTAATTTCCAAGTAAATAATAAACCAGAGAAAATGACGTGGAATTAATTGAAAATTTGGGTAATTAATGTGGCATTGGACAATTTAATATAGGAGATGACAATGAAAGTCAAAATATATATTTTCCCTTTTTACCCTTTTATTTTCGGCCAAAGGGGAAAAATAAGAAGAAAATAGTGAAATTCCTAATATGGGTCAAGAAGAAAACATGTAGAAAATTTGTGGACATTGGGCTAGAAAGGGAAGCAATTTTTGGAGCCCAAACCAAGAAGACTTTTGCTTCAGAAAAAAGCTCGTGGTGCTGGGTGCTCCCGGGGGTCAAGCTCATGTGTAAAATTGCTCCTTAACCCTTATAAATAACATAAGACGAGTTAAGTTATAACTAACCCACTTTGGTCAAAATATTGGTTAAAAATAGTTAGAAGTAATAAACTTGTAAGAGATATAGTTTTTTTAGAGTAAAATACATTGATTGTCCCTCTATTTTACCTAAATTATACAAACCTCTCCTCTATTTTAAAATGTACGTAGAACTCCCTCAAAATTAAAATGCATGGTATAGAAATCTCCCTTACATATTTGAGATTTTATTTCGATTCACTCAACTGTTAAGTTTAACTATTTATGATTTTTTTTTTACCAAAATACCCCTCTAACAAATGAATAAACACTTATATTTGACTAAAAATAACTTTTATGCAAACTAAAAAAAAAAATTCTAATATATATATGTTCAAAATTTCCAATACATTATAAAACTTATAATTTTTATTATATTATAAAATTTAAAATTGTTATCATATTTATTGAAGTTTATTTATTTTAAATGACTAAAAATATATTTCTTTCTGTGTTTTTTTTTTAGTTTTTGCAATGACACCGTGATTGAAAACATATTTGAAAGGAAAAAATTTCATCACCATATGTTATTAATAATGTAAATTTGAAATATTCTATAACTGATATTTATTTAAAATTTTAATTTTTTTAAATACATTTTTTGCACAAGCACTTATATAAACATGTTTATTTAAGTATGCAACAATTAGAAGAATTAATCATATTTTAATTAAGTTTTCTATATCTGCATTAATTAAATTAATTATGTCTTTATCTTAATATGAAAAAAAAATTAGATTACTTAAACAATTTTAGCAAAAATTAGGGAATTAGTAACGATGAAGAGTGAATTAGTAATGATGAGGGTGAATTAGTAAATAAAAATTATTTTAATATTACTTTTAATAAAAAAATAAAAATCATTAATGGAGTTAATGGTTTGGACTTAATGGTATATTTTTAAAATAGAGGAGAGGTCCGTGTAATTAAGGCAAAATGTAAGAGAGCTGAGGTTAGAGTATTACTCTCTTTTTTATAAATTTTCCCGTTTATTACTGAAAGAGGAGAATAAGTGAGAGAGAATCGTGAGTGGAGAATGTTGGAATAATCTAACAATAATGATCCCAAATATATTGCATAATTCTACAAGAAAGAGCAGCAGTGGAAGGCTTGATGAAATACCTTCAGTTATGTAGTATTTCACAACTTGAAAACTTTAGAGAACTATAAAGAGTTAGAATTAGAAAATAGTATAAGAGAATATGTCAAGGCTTCTTCAAACGGGAATGTGGGCATAGTGATGGTCTAGGAATAGCTGCCACCCATCAGTGAACCCTACTAACCATAAGGGATCAAGTACATATTTTTCATGTTACTGCTCTAAGACCTAGCCTATACTAGTTATAGCTTCCCATCAAGGCTAGTAATAACTTATAAGGTATATATAACCATAAACCAAATCTCTATACCAATCACGTGTGGACCACAGTCAGGAAATCACTACTACAAAATATGGATATTACTACCCTAAAAGACGTCCTTATTTTAAAAAAGGAAGTAAAAAGTGAAGGCGGTGGCATTGTCGTAATTATTTTCTTGATTTTGAGACTTTAGACAACCTAAATATTAATTTAGGACGCCTAAAATATTTTTAGACAACCTAAATTTATTTTAGGTAGTCTAAAATGTAATATTTGGCGCAATTTAGGATATTTTTTGGCGCGTGGAAAATTTTAGGTGACCTTAAAGTATATCAGGACGCCAAAATCAGTATTTTTGGCGACCTAAAAGTATTTCAGGACGCCAAAATCAACATTTTTGGCGCAATTTTGAAAATTTGAGAAATTTTTTGGCGCCAGATTTTTTTTTTTAGCAACCTAAAAGTATATCAGGTCGCCAAAAGCAGTATTTTTGGCGACCTAAATGTATTTCAAGACGCCAAAATCAACATTTTTGGCGCAATTTTGAAAATTTGGGAAATTTTTGGCTCAGAATTTTTTTGGCGACCTAAAAGTTAATCAGTCGCCAAAGCAGATTTTTGGCGACCTAAAAGTATTCAGTGTCGCCAAAAGCGATTTTTGGCGCAATTTAGAAAATTTGAGAAATTTTTGGCGCTAGAATTTTTTTTTGCGACCTAAAGTATATCAGTCGCCAAAAGCAGTATTTTTGGCGACCTAAAAGTATTTCAGGTCGCCAAAATAAGTATTTTTTGTTTCCCTGCTCCTTTATTAATACCTCTCACCTTTTTCATTAGTTAATCGTCCCTCTCTCTCTCTCGCACGCATCATCACCATCGCTCTCCCTCGCGCTTGACTTCTTCTCATCCCTTGTTTAATTTCATTTATCCCTTCTTTCCTCTACTCACTATCCCTCATTTAATTTCATTTATCCCTTTCTCTTCTCATTTGATCTGCACATACGCCTTCCCCTTCTCTCCTCTGCACCCCACATCTTCTCTTTCAATCTATTCCTACTCCTTCAACACTCTTCGATCTTGCTGGCCGAGGAGACAACGGCGAGAGATGACGGCACCGGAGTTTGAAAGGATGATGATCTCATGCTTCACTATTGGTGCCATTTTTAATTTCAGGTCCGATCTGTTCTTCCCTTTCCCTTAATTTTTTTTTTCTGATTCCTCACTTCCATAATATTTTATTCTCCATCGCTCTCTAAATATTAACAAAAGCTTACTCAAACTAATCAAGAATTCATTTTGTCGTTTCAAACTCTACCAAAACAAAATCCTTCTTTTGATTCATAACCTTCGTTTTGAGACATGTGTTCTATCTTTAAACGTTAGGCATGTGAAATATTCATTTGGATTGTTAGTAATAATGTAGTGTTGGTGTTGATGTATGTATGTATGTATTTGCGTGTCATTGGAGTGAAGAAACCAATTGGATCACTGATGAAATTGATTTTGGCTAAAATCATACATAAGACAACCTAAATTAATTTTAGGATGTCTTAAATCATACATAAGACAACCTTAATTAATTTTAGGACGTCTAAAATCATACATAAGACAACCTAAATTAATTTTAGGAGGTCTGAAATCATACATAAGACAACCTAAACTAATTTTAGGACGTCTTATATCATACATAAGACAACCTAAATTAATTTTAGGATGTCTTAAATCATACATAAGACAACCTAAATTAATTTTAGGATGTCTTAAATCATACATAAGACAACCTAAATTAATTTTAGGGCGTCTTAAATCATACATAAGACAACCTAAATTAATTTTAGGACGTCTTAAATGAGGCATTCAGGACGCCTTACATAAGACGTCCTGAATACAATTCAGGACGTCAAAAATGAAAAAAACGACTTCCCCCTTCGAGACGTCCCTCTAAAAAGGGACATTAATTGGGTCTTATTTAGGTCGTTTTTTGTGTTTTTTGTAGTAGTGAATATTTTATTCAAGACAATGATAAGATAATATCTATATAATATATATTAAATAATAAAATATCTAACAAAAAATTTGAGAGAGAATGTGTGACAAGCTAGTATTTAATGAGGATAACAATGAAAAGAGCCTATTAAAAATTCAGACCAAAAAAAAAACGTAACTTAATAAATAGGATCTTGCCTATCACTGAGTATATATAACTTTATATAGAACGGAAGGAGTGTTATCCTTATAAAGTAGAGTGTTAATATTGTTATTAGTTGTAGTTATTGATCTAACCAAATTTCTCTTCCCCGCCAATTTCCTGAAAATAGGTAAAATAGGGATATCTTATTTCAAAGCGAAGGTTACGAAGATGGACAATGCAAATAGAATAAAGATAAAAGAGCTCATTGAAGGAGGATATTTGGAGTTAGGGTTCACTTTGAATTAACAGAAAAAGGAGAAGAATCGAGCATCATCAAAACGACAATTGAATATGAACTCAAGGAAGAAGCTTCAGCCAAAGTCTCTCTTGTTCCCCTTGATATTCATGAGGCTGCCAACATTGCTCCACTTGCCAAAATTCATCTCAACAACAACAACAAAGGCAAACAGCTTATTACATATATTTGCATGTGTCCGAGTTTTGGAGATTTATAATGAGGTTTCAAGGAAGAGATTTAATTACTCTAAAGTTCAATAACAAGTTAAGAACATGCAATCACAAGTGTCAGTGCAAAGAATGACAATAGGTTTATACTCCTCATTTGTTGTTGGCACTTTTTAGTAATTAAGATCATTCCTTGGAATCTCATTATAATTCTCCTAATTTATTTGTGTCTTTGAATTATCCAAATCTACCAACAATAGTTGGTTTAAGTTGTCTCTAGTTGTTAGTTTTGTTAAATAAGTTCTTTAGTTTAGACAGTAGTTGGTTTAAGTTGTCTTTGGCTGTTGGTTCTAGTATTTTAGCATCCAAGATTTTAGACAAAAGGTTTTTACATTCACTAAACTTATGTTATTGGATGATATTGGGAGTGATACTGAGATTAAGGTTTTAAAAATACGTTGGGTATGAAGTAATGATTGGAGAAACTACTTAAATTAATTTTTTTTCATAATTATTTGTAAATTATAAGAGACTATATAACATCCCTTATAATAAATTAAAATAATGTTTCCTTTCTTCCCCAGCTTCCCTCCTTCTCTTTCGCTGAAGCTTTACAGAACCAACAATGATGATGATGACTTCAAACTGAATTTTTTATCACCTCTCTCCAATTGAGTTCCTTTTTTTTTTTTTTTCCAAATATCTCAGTATCACAGTTCAATTTCGGTGGACTATCGCTTTCATGAAGCCATTGCTCAGCGATCTTAGTGACGGTGGCGACAACGAATCTTCCCCATCTCAATGAACCCATTGCTCGGCAACGGCTTCAACTGCAACTCAACTCCTCATTCTTCGATCTGTGACTTCTTGACCCCTTCTTCCTCTTCGTCCTCTCCTTTGGTTTTTTATATTGATTTTTTCGTTGGGTTGGTCGATCTTTCTTCTATGATTTTTACTGTTAGTTGATGCATCGTCATGGTTCGTTAGTGAAGGAACGAATCAGTTTTTCCAAATTTTGAAGAAAACTGTGTAATTGATTTGACGGTGATGAGAGTTTCAGAGGGAGCTTGCCTTCGATATGGAGATGCTGGCATCAATGAAGATGGCGATGGATGAGGATAAATTTGAACCTATGTAGAATTTTATAGGGGCAATTTTGTCCTAAATTTATTATAAATAGGGGTAATTTTCTCTCAAAATTTCCCATTCCCAATATAGCCTTTTCAATACTAGGGATGGCTGGTTTTGTGGCAATCTCACTCTCGTAGTACTCCCCATTAGAGCTAGTAATATGGGTCAACCCGCCCGTATGGATTGGCCCACATACCGGATGAAAATCTAAAGGTCGGGTTAAAAAGAGCCCTTAGAGCTGCATCAAAACAAGCTGAGATTTAGTTAACCAAACTCGTAACATGTGGGTTACATTTTTCTTTATTTTTTAGAATTTTTTTTCATATTACTTTTTCATTTTTTTTAAAAACAATATAACGATATTTTTGATATTAATATAACGATATTTATATAAGGGTTAAGATATAAAAATACTCATGAACTTATGTCCAATGTGCATCAACACCATGAACTCTTCTTAAGTGCAAAAATAATTATAAACTTCTAAAATAAGGGCAAAAGTAACATAACTGCTAAAATGGCTCTAAAGTTTTTATTACCCTATGAAAGTACCAAAATACCCCCAGAGAAGGGAAGCCAATGACGTTTCAAGAATTGTTTTTCGCAGTGGTTGGAGGGAAGAAGGTGGCCAGGGACCACACAAGTTTGCCTAATTATTACGATTCAGAGCACACCAGAAAGGTCAGAGATTAGAAGGAGGGTCTTAATTTGTTGGTGCTGATGACGTTGATCGAATTGCTAAATGGACTAATCGTTATCCTCAAAACCCTCCAGATCTAAGGTATTGGAATATCTAAAGCCAATTTGAATGTACTATGTTAGCAAAACGATGATGATGTTGGGGGATACTGGCTTTTTTTTTTCTAAATCCTGTGACTTAATGAAGAGGAACATCTGTGGAGTATATTGATGAGAAGGAGAAGCTAACATTTAAGTTGTTGGAGTTGATAGCTCTCAGATTGGGGTTGGAATCGAAGACGTTTCGTGGCTGTTACTTGAAAAATCAGACCAGCTTTATCAAGAGTATCCTGCGGGTCCTTTGCCTCACTAGGTTCATGGAGTTGACAAGGTCGGAGAGGACGACAAAGATGTGAGTGAGAGTGTTTTTTTAAGTTTGGGTATTTCGGTATTTCATAGGGTAAGAAATGGATGTTAGAGTCATTTTAATGGATGTCACTTTTGCTTTTATTTGGAAAGTTTATAATTACTTGAAGAGTTTATATTGTTGGGTGCATGGTAATTAAAATCTCGATTTATCACTACGATTTTACGTTTTTTCGATTTTTTTTTTATAATATAGTAATTTTCCAAGCGCTTTTATGTTTTTACGATTTTTTTACATTTTTACTGCGTTACGATTTTACGTTTTACGATTTTTTATCACTCTTCTGATTTTACGTAAAATCTCGATTTTAACTAACTTGATTGGGTGCACATTTGAATATAAGTTTATAGGTATTTTTACACAATAACCATTAAATTTTTCAAATGAATGTACTTCCTCAATATTTTCCTAATTTACCTCAATTGATGCTCCTTCAATAATAACAAGGAGAAGAAAGAAAGAGGAAATTGGGGAAAGTAACTAAGACATTTTAGAAAACACGTCATATTAACTAAGTAACTAACTTCCTTAAATTAAATCAAATTAAATAAATATATCTTATATTAACGAACGAAAAGAATATAATTTTACTCTTCATTTATTAGTTATATATTAAATAGAGATAAAATTGAAAAATTATTGAATTTAATTATAAAATTAATAAAGTTAAGGTTTTTCTTAATATATGTAAAACAAACGAACAGTGACTTATAAACAAGACAGATCACGTTTATATGCATATAATTGAATTGGTTATAAATGTCAAACCCCACTACAGACATCCATGAGGATACTTGGAAGTAACTGGTTTTTTTTTTTTTTTGTCCCCCACCAAGGCCAGGGCACGGCCTCGGGCTCTATGAGCACTTACTGGGGACTTACGAGATCGCCTACCAAAGGAGTCCCAGCGAAGGAAGAGGGGATTGAACCTACGACCCAAGGGCCTAGTCCTGGATCCCTTACCATCTATGCCAACTCACATTGGTACTTGGAAATTGGTACTTGGAAGTAACTGGTTCTTCCCAAGCAAGGATTCAAATATTGTAAATGGACCCAGAAAAAAAAACAAGAAAAGATGCCTCTATCAAGACCTGAAATAAAAAAGGGAGAATATTATTTAGATCCAAACCAAAAGAAATAATGTATTGTCAAATCTCATAACTTATCAATAGTAACTTTTCATTTATCCATAAGAGACTTTTATGATATTATTTCCTCCCAACCACTCATATGACATGTTACCAGATAGTTACAAAAAAATAAATTTTAAAACCAATGCACAGAAGACCTAATTACAAAAATACAATAGATATTGCATTAAAAAAACCAAAGATAAAATCCTTACCCTCATTCCTGACACAACAGGGCAAAGAGATTCCAGAAAGAGACAGTATTGAGGTACTTTGAAGTTGCCAAAAGGAAAAATATCTACACCTTTCATTAGATGTACAGAATGTGGCTTGTAATAAATTTTATAATTTATACTGATATTGATGAAGTCCAAATATGGATAAAGATATGACAATTCTTACCTGCGATCCTTATCTAGTCAAGTGCAAGTTAACCGTAAAAGATAACATGATTACAATGTTTAATCCTTAGAATTTGTCATCATTTTGGTTTTACCTCCAATAATTTCAAACTATCCCTTTTGGTCCATCAAGCTTGTTTCTATCGAAGATGTCATTCACTACAGTTTAACAAGGGCCTGAATCATTTTGCCAATTGAGGGATTAAAACATGTAGTATGAAACTATAGGAATTAAAACCAAAATGAAGTCAATCTATAAAGGCCAATTATTGTATTAAGCCAAAATAAAACTATCAGGACAGCTTGAATATTCTTTTACTCCATCATCATTAACTTGAGTTCACTGTCATTGTCTCTCGCTCAACCCCAAAAGTAAAATAATTAAAGTTCTCACAGTGAATTTTAGAAAATGAAGCAGTAATAAAAACATACCAAAGGAGCCTACAAAGAAATCTGAACATGGCCTCATTTCATTTTTGTGTCTTTACTAAGTAATATACTGATGCGTACACTATTTAGCGGGTAATGATAATAATTCCTCCTATACCAATAAGGAGTTCCAACTTCCAAGTAAACAATGACACATAAGAAATGAAACATGGAACTTCTATCTAGATATTCATTAGAAATCAGATGACTTGAAAATACAATCCAATTTTCCACTTGTCTCGTCAAATCTAAATAGGATGGCAAGGGACAAGATCAGAAACGAATTAACCAAAAAAAAAAAAAAAAGATCATCACATTCAATTTACTGCCAACAGGAAGAACCACATCCAAAAGAGGGTAACTAAAGAAGAAAAATCCTACAACCATATTACACAAGCCTCGCGAACCTTTAAAAGCTATTCCGAGAAGTAAAAATCAGAAGGCAAACAAGTGCAAACAGATTAATATTCAATATACCTGCCTGATACAGGCGAAGCGGAAAGTGACTATTTTGTCTCTCTATTTATGATTGCTAGCACTCTTTTTCTTCAGCAGGCTTCCAAACTTGCCAAGTAATGGCTTCTTCTTCTTCTTCAGCTGCTGCTCCTTTGATGGTGAGTTTCCACCATTATCAATGGTCTCCGTTGAAGAGGGTCCATTTATCTGATCAAATCCCTCACCACCTTCTACCTTTGACTCAACTTCTTCTTCAAAGGACTCAGGCTCTGGTTCTCTCTCTGGTGAGAACTCTTTCTTCTCTATCTTACAGCTCTCCCACATCTTAAACTCGCCTTCAACTGAATCATCTTTTTCTTTGTTCTCATCTTCCTTTGATTTTCCATTTGCATGCTCATGTTTGGGGGATTCAGCTTTTTCAGACTTGTCATTCAAGAGAATACTTGAATCCTGGGAATTCTGTCTTAGTCCCTCCCGATTGGCTGAAACATCTACCTTGGCTATGTCTTCTCCTGCATGTCCATTCTCCTCAGAGAATTCAACTACTTTAGGAAGTAAATCATAGTCTTTCTCACTGTCACTAAGATCACCATTTTCCTCAGTCTGGTTTCTGGCAGTGGCTTCATCAAGCAACTTAGATAGCTCCTCCACCTTCCTAATAGAAGCGGCTTCACTAGTACGGAGTTCCTCATTTTCTTGCACAATACTCTGCAACTCGTTCTCTTTATCCAATAAACTCTCCTTCAATTTCATGCTCTCAGCCTTTGCTTCCTTAAGAGCTTCCTGCAAGTGAATCACCTCAGCCTCGACCTCTTTCAGGTTTTCCTTCAGCTGAGCTTCTTCCTCCTTTATGGCAGAAGCTTCTTCCTGACTTTCCTTCAGTGATTGAACCAAGCTACTCACTTCTCTTTCCAGAGAAAAGTTATGTTCCTCAGTTTGCTTTAAGCAGTTGACTAAGTGGACTTCTCTCTGCTCCCACTCAACCTTGGACTCCTCAAAGTCATCTTTAGATTTTCCAATACTACGTGTAAGAGCATCAATCTCGTGCCTTGCCTCATCAAGCATAGACTCATACTTTTCATTAGTAGCTTTTAAGACTGCCTTCAAATCTTCAATCTCGGTCTCATTCTTCTCATGATCAGCTTGGCTGGCTAACAGCTTTTCTTTGGCTTCTCTGGATTCTTCAGACATGTCATGTAACATGGACTCATATTTTTCATTATTAGCTTTTAAGACCAACTTCAAATTTTCTATCTGGGTCTCATAGCTTTCATAATCAGCTTGGCTAGTTAACAGCTTTTCTTTGGCTTCTCTGGCTTCAGCAGACACTTCGTGTAACGCAGATGCTAAGCTTTCCATTGCCTTCTTACTCTTTTCTTCTTCTTCTCTAGAATTCTCCAATTCATTGATAAGTTTGTTCTTCTCTTCTAATAGAGTCTGCACACTAGAAGCAGCAAGCTTTTCATTATTTAAGGCCTGTTCTTTCTCTTCCTTAACTGTTTCAAGTTCAGCTTTCAAAGACTCAATCTTCCTGGACATTTCAAGACTTTCCTCCTTAGCCACAAGAAGTTGACGCTCAGAATCCTCAAGATCACCTTTTTGTCTGCCAATTGTCATTTCTAACAATCCCAACTTCTCTTTAAGTGTAGCAATCTCAGATTCTGCATCATGTAACAAATCATTGTTTCCTTCTAACTGTTTCATTACAGATTCCAGCGATTCTGATGCTGATCTCTCCAACTTATTTGCTTCTTCAACTTTTACTTCTAACTGCTCGACTCTATTTTTCCACTCTTCCAGTACGCTGTGGGCATAAGATTCTGCCATCTTTGCAGCTTCAAGCTCCACATTAAGCTGTTCAATATGAATCTCTTTCTTGATTAACATCGCCTCAAAATCTTTGGCTTCTTCAAGCTCTTGTTTGAGACTTTCTATCTCTGTTTTCAGCTCCAACACAATATTATTTTCACCAGCCTCCGTTTCAAGCTTTGAATCTAGTAAAGACTTCACCCGTGCTAATTCAGCGGAAAGAATTTCAGCTTTCTCTGCTTGAATCTCAGCGATTTTAGTTGCATCGTCAGCATGACTCAATGCCTGGTTCTTTGCATCAGTAACCATGGTAACTTCTTGCTTAATTTGCTGAAGCTCTTGAGTGGCAGAGAGAAGAGCAGCAACATCTAAAGCATGCTGGTTCCTCACACTTTCAAGCTCTTTCTGCCATTCTTCTTCTTTCTTATTAACAGCTTCAATTCCTGCCTGTTCCAACTCAACAGCTCGAAATTTCTCAATCTCAGAGTCTTCCTCGGCCCGCTTCTGAGCCATCAATGCCTCCTTGAGTTTTTCATTTGCTTCCTCAGCCACTCTCTGTGCTTCTTTCAACTCACCAATTGCTTTTTCCTTCTCCTTCTCAGCCTGAATCAGCTGTTCCTTCGCTTTCTTTAGATCATCTTGAGCTAGAGTCAGATGGGTCTGTAATTCTGAACCCTTGGCAACTCTAGGAAGTGGCTTCTGAAAATCAATTAATATAATAAATGCATGTTAGAGCACTCATAACTCCTAAAGAAGTGCATGCCCTCTGAAAACTTGCACAATACATATCGCAAGAATGAGATAGAAAAAGGAATCTTGATTGGAAATCTTGGATTACAGGATAAGAAGCTAGTTGAATTTTAGAAATGTAAAACGCTTCCTTTCTGGATAAAATTGCATCACCTGAAGTTTGAAATCCTACAGAAGAAAAATTACACAACCGACACTTGAGTAAACTTGTACAAACCAGATGTTTCTTGGTTAGGCTTGTATGTCACAAGAAAGTTAAAAAATTTATTCAATTATAGAAAAGGAAAAACAACAGAAAAATCTACTTAGTGTAGCTATCTGGTAATGAAGACAAGTAAGAAATCAAGTCTCCAACAGAGGAAAGGAAAGAGTACAACGCGCATTTACTATAACTTACCTCAGGTGGGGTGCCGAGTTTTTGTGATTTTCGCTCGACAGTAACCTTTGAATTCACAGATCGTGGTGATCGTTCAACCGTAGACCGTGAATTTTGCAAAGGTGAAGGGGACTCAGGTTCTGTTTTGGGCACTCCTTTGCTGAGTTTACTGACTCTTGGTGTTGCAGGTGATGTCTTGTTCGGAGTTTGCGTTGCAGGTGACGCCTTGTTGGGAGTTTCAGATAAACTGGATCTAACAAATCCATAATTTTGAAACCAATATCAAAATCAAATGTGAGAGACAAGATAAATGAACAAAATGCTCAATTTTTACAACACTGTTTAATCATATATATGGATCTGATGCCAAAGGAAGTAACTATGACATAAACAGAAACTATACTCATCAAAGAACTAAGATACAGAAGAATTAAGAACCAAAGTTTCACTTTAGGGCAAAAATTAAATGTCAGGGAACATGAAAACTTGAGACAACTCGAATCAGCAAAACTCAAGAACTACCAAAAATAAAATAAACTAAGTGACGCCCATTTTCTAAAATCCACCCGAATATCAGACAAAAAACCAAAAACATTGAAATCTAAATAGAAGAGACGGAAAAGGACTAGGGGGAAAATATTGCAGAGTGTGAAATTTTGGGTTAAAACCGCATGATGAGTACCACAATCTACAGATCAAACCCATGACTTAAAAAATTTAAGTAAAGCCCACACTTAATTTCCCAGCAAAAAAACAACTGAAAAGCACAAATCAGATCTTAGCAGTACACAAGAACCCCGAAAAAAAACACCGAGCACCATCTACCTGGATTTCGTAGACATGGCGGAGGCGGCGATTGTTGCAGGTTTCACAGAAACAACAGAAGCGAAAGAGAAATTGCTGTCAGGGGAAGAGTCAGTTAGCAGATTGACAAAATGCTAACGTACCGACATAGGTAGAAGAAGACGGGAGAGAGAAAGAAACTGAAGCAAATATGCAGATCAGAGTAAGTTACAGAGAAATAATTGAAAAGAGAAGGAATAAGAAGAACATGGAGATGAAAGAAGCGCAGAGGAATTTACAGAAAACCAAATAATTTGAGTTGGTTTTCCTGTCTCCAGAGTGGCCACACAAGGACTTTGTTCACTCTCACTCTAAAAACTCACTTTTTCTCTCTCCCTCTCTCTCTCTCTCTTACCATTTTTTCTCACTCTCCCTGGCCAACTCCAACCCCAATATGTGCAAGATATCAGATTATGAAATGACTAAATTGCCCCTGAATGTGCAGGAGTTGTGACCCTCCCTATCCTCCAATATTCCAAGCTGGCCCTTCTTTCCAGGAATGTTAAAAAAAATAAGATTTATATACAAGTCACCTTTGTTTTATAATCCAATTATTATACACTTAAATTTCATAAATTTCAACTCAAAATATCATAAAAATCATATATGTTAATATTCAGTTTACACGCCTATTATCTAGTTTACCATATTCATAACTAATATTATTATATTATATGGGTTTATCATTTGTCATGTCACTTGACATAATGTTATGTCAAGTCACCCCGAAACTACGTCGTTTTGAGAGTTCATTAATTCCCCTAACTCCAAAACCACGCCGTTTTGAGAGTTAGGGGAATTAATTAAGGGTATTTTGGTAAAATTCATGTAATAAATACGAAAACACCCTTCATTAATTCCCCTAACTCCCAAATTGACGTCATTTTGGAGTTAGGGGAATTAATGAACTCCCAAAACGACGTAATTTTGGGGTGACTTGACATAACATTATGTCAAGTGACATGACAAACGATAAAGTCATACTATATATATATATATATATATATATATATATATATATATATATATATATATATATATATATAAATCTTAAGATGCTAATGAAAACAAGATATTATTATACTTTTAATGACCCAAGAATTATTTTTAAAATTTTAAATTTTAACGTTAAATTTTATTAAAATTCAAACAATAGCAATAAATCTCTAAAAAATTTGAAAATATTTTATTCATTAAAAATGATTATAATTTTCTAAGATGTTTTAATCAATAATTATGGATTTTATTTTCCAAGTGGCGGCTATGCAAAATTATTCTTTTTAATAAAAAAGAAAACTGGTTTTGACCAAAATAATTTAAGTATTTTCCTCATTTGTTGCTAACATAATCTATATTTCATAAAGTAAAGTTTCATCAAAAGAAAATTAAATAGAAGACACTTTCTTTAGTTCTTTTCCTTTGTTTCCACTGTCTCAATGGCTCGCTCTATCAATCATAGTAAACAAAGCAGTGGTGTCATGCTTTGATGGTATTTTCTCTTTTCATTTTTTATTATTTATAAAATAAATAAATACTTCGTTTTAAAAATGTCATGCTTTTGAGGTTTATTAAATATCAGGAGGACAATTTCATGATTAGATTAAGAAAGTTAGTTAAATTAGTTAATATGACATGTATTTTCTAAAACAACCTAGTCATCTTCCTTAATTCCGTCATTTTATGTCCTCTTGGATTATTGTTAAGGGACATCAATAGGGATACATTAGAAAAGAAATTGCCAATATGAAAATTATCTCTTATATTTAGGACTAAGATCAACTCATCAAATATATCTTATAGTAAGGACTGGACGACTGATTTACAAATAAAGATTAAAAAAAATCAATTAAATTATTTTAATATATTTAAGCATAAAATTAGATATTTTTTTCTATATATATTGAATACAGTTTCAAAAAAAAATAATAACATTGTTTATGACTTAAGATAATGCAGCATGTTTAATATTTTGTTATTTCTAAATGTTTTTAATGTATTATATATAATTTGATAATTAATAAATAAGCTATATAATTACTCGTATAGAAGAATATTTTTTCACCAGTAACTCGTAAGAATAGTTTAATCTATTGTAAAATGTGTTTATTATATTATATATTAATATATTGATTTTAATTATATAAATGATGTTATTGTTTATAATGAATAAAATAATTATTTTAATTTTGAGGAATATTTCATTTTTTTGGTGAAGAAAGCGATTGAAAGCTGAGGCATCCTAACTCATGTGACTATTCCATAGGCTAATAATGCTTCAAGCAATTTATTTTTATGAATAAAGCTTCAAACAATTTTACTCATATTACAAATTACTCAATTAAATCTTGGACGCTAGGAAATCTATTAATGGATTTCAGAAAATAGCATGTTGAATTATTTTAATTTAATTTAGATATTTCAAACATATATCCATGTGCATGATGAGAATTCTCATCTAGATTTATTAACAATCCACCTCAACTTGCATCAAGAGGGTAATAATAAATAATTTTAGAGTTAAAGTCTAAAGTTGGTTAATTCACATTCGTCATTTTGACAGAAAATTGACCCCCAAAAAATCCAAAAATGAAAGTATTAATTACAAATAAGTTGGCCACCCAATAACCAATCAAAGTATTTAGTTATAATTAATGTTCTCAGACTTAGACCGAAAACTAGTGAATCGGTCGGTAAACTAGTTCACTTTTTTATTTTTAAAAGAAAATTTTGATTTTTTTTTTAAAAAATCTTTAGAATTTCATAATAATAATACTAAAATCTTTAATTTCTCACTGGTTTAGCTCCGGTTTGATTCCAGCCTGACCTACTAACATTTAACCCAGTACCCTAACCGGTCTAATGGGTGGTCCGGGTTTCAGAACCTTGGTTATAATGATATTTTGGTCTTTTATATGAATGGGAAAAAAAAAACAGTTTGTCTCTTGACTTTTATTTGTAATTTTTAAGACTTACCACTCTGGTCCTATTTATAAGTCCAGTTTGACCAAATCTCACATACTAAGGAGAGATAGTTGACACAATGATTATGGGGGTAAATTTTCAATTTTGCCCTCATTTATGATTGGATGCTTTTCAATTGTTTCTTCTCTCTCTATCTTCATGAGTAAAATTGTCACAATCTCATTTATTACATGAAACTAGACTTATAAATATGACCAAATTTTTTTGGTTAAACTGGACTTATAAATAGGACCAGAGTAGTACCTGATATTAATTTTTATATTTTATTACAAAAAAATATCAATTTTCTTATAGGGTATTTATTTATAATTTTTGGGTCATTTTTGTAATTTACTGGTTATATAGTGTTGGCATTGCTAAGCTTTTATTTTTTTTTTTTTGGGTACGTTGCTAAGCTTTTAATAGATGATAGCCATTGCCTCATTTGGCCAATTTGAACTTCATTAGCGTGCTCAGAGCCTTCTAAAAATAGCTAAACCCAAAATCCATAATTTCAATCCATATTTTTATTTAACGCCTCTCCTATAAAATATTTCAACTATATTTTATTCATTTATTGAAGTAACATGGCATCCAATTTCATAGTTTCGTAATAATTAATTAATCACCCATCATGCATATTATTTTTTTTATCTCTTATTTTACAAAAAAGATACAGGATTTTATGAATTATTAAAAATACAGAAGAGAACGTTGAAAGAATCAAACTCAAATATATTACTAAAAAAAATATTTTAACAAATATATTTACACTTTGTTTGGTTTGAGGGGGAATGAGGAGAGATATTTTTTCTCTCATATTTACTAAATACTCCCTTCAGTCCTAATTATAGGAGTAAATTACTAGAATTTTGGGAGATTAAGGAAGGAAGTTAAATTAGTTAATTATGTGTATTTTCCAAAAATAGCCCTCTGAAAATTACAAATTACATAAGGCATATTGATTATACATATTTGCTCAAAATATGACAAAACAAACTATGTGCATTATATATTTCCCTGGGATATCATTCTTGCGACCAGAACACGGTATCACAAAGATCAGCGAATAAGATTTTCCATATCTCCCTTGTCAGCATATATCACTCTCAGCCATCCTCTGTTCACGCAAGAACAGACCCTCCTCCAGATATTAGTAGGGGTGATATGGGAAAAATATGACAAAAATTACTCAAAATTATTTTATATAAAAAAGTATAATTTAGGTGTATATGACATTAATGAGTTGCAAACATTATTTACTTTATAAAATATATAGGTGTATTATTAAATTATTATTGTCTTTAATTATTATTGAGAAAGTATAAATAGGGGTATTATAGGGAAAAAATGACAAAAGTTAAAACTTGCTCTTATAATTAGGACCAAAACCAACTCTAAAATTTGCTCCTATAATTAGGATCAGAGGGAGCAGTCTATAGAAAATTTTCAATATTCCAAAAATATACTTTCAAAACAAAAATATTATTCTCATAAATGATAATTTGGTCAATATCCTCATTAGGTTCTATTATCCTCTCATCCCCTTCCTCAAACCAAACATTCAACTAACTTATGTCAATCTTGATAAAATACTATTGGCTGATTTCTTTTTTCTTTTTTTCTGGCTGATATCCAATTTGTGAAAATAACATTTTTGTTGTCTTGATTTGTGTGCATCAAACATGAGCATGACTTGGGAGCTAGGTTTTATTTATTGCGTCAAACGTTGAAGCGATTTTTATATTTTAATGCTTTCCATTTTGCCTTGTGCGGAAAATAGTATGGATGTGCACGCCAAGTTTGACAGCTAAGACAATAGCTACGGGTCAGTGGAGTAAAATTGCATGAGTTAGTATCTTTCAAAAATAATTGCATACGTGAGTTAGTATCTTTCAAAAACAATTGCTGGCGAAAACTTTTGGGAAAAAAAAAATGGTGTTTATTATAAGTTCACTTTCATTGTAATCATGGTAGTTAAAATCTCGATTTATCACTACGATTTTACGTTTTTACGATTTTTTTCATTAAAACAATTTTACTAATTTTCCAAACGCTTTTATGTTTTTACGAATTTTTTACGTTTTTACTACGTTACGATTTTAGGTTTTACGATTTTTTACCCCTCTTCCAATTTTACGTAAAATCTTGATTCTAACTACTTTGATTGTAATAAATAAGAGTGTTACAATTTTACCTTAGTTAATTGTACTCTCTTTGGTCCTATTTATATATAAGAGTTTGATAATTGAATTACGTATTTTGAGAAATTAGTTAAAATTAGTTAAGAATAATAAATATGTTTTGAAATAATTTTTTTTCAAGTATGCTCTTTTTTTTGAGATACAACTAAGAAAGAGAAATAGAGTAAACATAATTATCAATAACCCTTTAATTAATGCAATATATATCATTAATGTGAGCACAAAATGAAAAAACTCATTAAATGTTGAGACAACTCTTATCGAACTCTTATGAAAAGGATTAAGACAATTTCAATTTTGAGCTATTATAAAAAGGACCAAAGGAAGTAATAAATTTTAGGAAAAGAGAAGAAAAATGTGAAAAATACTCATTCATAGATGAGGACAAAATTTAAGGGAAAAAAAATCAATTTAATCCATATTTATTGAATTAATTGAATTTTCTTGGTTTGTGAGAATTAGGTAATTTGGACTTATAAATAAGATTAGAGTGGTACATGACCTCAAATATTTACTCTCTTGATCTTATTTATAAGACACGTCCAACATGTTTCACACAGACCAAAGAAAACCTTAAACTTCATTAATTTTACCATATAATTTAATAACTTTTCAACTTTATCCCTATTTAATATACACATGTACCCCATGAGAACAAAATCACTCAATAATAAATTAAAAATAAAATTGTACATTTACATGAAAATTTTAATGATGTGTTCTATAAATAAGAGAAAAAAATTATACTATATATCTCTTCCTTATAAATAGGACTAGAGGAGTAATAAATTAAGACTTGTTTTGGAAGGTTGATGATTCTCTAAGAATGCTTAACTAGTTAACTAAGTCTTAAGTCTTGATCAATGTGACTAAGAAATAATTTTAATTCAGATTAAAGGTTGATAGTTACTTTTAGGGATACTAAGAGTCCTTTTATGAGTTGGTTTGCTTGTATTGTTGGCTTTTGGATCCTTACAACTCAAATCTTACTATGTAATTAACTTGAATGATTGGGTATGTTTGTACTTGTGTGGACTCTTGGAAATTTGCCAAAGTCGTTGGGTAAGACTTAAATGGATCTGGCTTCCATCCTCTTCTCTTCTCATCCTCTTCCATCCTCTTCCTCATCTGAGCCGTCGAATGAAGATCTGGACGGTGTAAATTTTTTTAAAAAAATTACCACATGCAGTACACACCGCATGCGGTGTAAAAGTAAGGTAAAAAAGGCAGTGGACCGTCCTCTGCAGTGGACCGTCCTCTGCAGAGGACGGTAGCCACTCCCGACTTAAATGAGGAGATTGTGTTATGTGAGCCTTGATTTCTTTTTGGAAAGTACTAAGTTAATTGGCTTATTTCCACCTAATTGTGATTTATATTGTTGCATGATGCAGTGTGTTGTACATAATTGCAGCGTCTGGACATAATTTTGGTAATAACCATGGAATACATTACGGTTTATAGATTCATAAAAGGAAGGGAAATTAAGTTTTACTGCACCTCCTCTGTAGTAAATTATTTTCAAATAGTCTTAAAACTTTCTGAAACTTCATGTACTCCTTAGGCCTAAACTGAAATTAAGTTTTTTGGCTGAGAAGACATTTATGCCTTTGTCTTGTACATGGCCAAGATGGTCTTATAAATTCCCACATGTGTCTTGTAAATACACATATTTGACTTGTAAATTCCCACATGTGTTTTGTAAATAACATGTATTATTGTGAATATGCTTATTATCTTGTACATAGTCGAAATAGTCATATAATTTTACTTATTTATCTTGTAAATAAATAAATATATTTGACTTGTAAATTCTTGCATATGTCTTATAAATAATCATATTTGAGTATTTGACTTGTACAGTAAGGGCATAATTATCTTTTTACCCACAAATTTTATTTTCAGTTTAGCCGTGGGGATGCAGTGAAGTTTCATAAAGTTTTGGAGGCTGTTTGAAAATAATTTGCTACAGAGGGGGTGCAGTGAAATTTTGCCTAAAAGTATTTTCTCCCTCCCATCCTTGATGTAGACCTATTTAAAGAGTTAGTCTTAGTCCTAAATGGAATATCTATTTCCTATATTTGTCAATTTTTTATCCTAATTTACTCATATTGATATTCCCTCAACAATAATCAAATAAGAGAGATATGGAGATTTAAGAATGATGATGATGTGACGTTTTAGAAAAATCATGTCATATATTTAACTTACTTCCTTAATCTAATCAAATTATGTAAATATGTATTACGTTAAGAAGTAGAGAGAGTTCATCATATCTTGTGAGATCTATATGAATGAGATGATGAAAATATGATAATCATAACCACGATCATGAGGATGCTGAGATGGATATAGTAGACCACCTTAGAATATGTCACCTTGTGTGCTACCAAGGTGTGTCCAAAATTGTGTCACCCATGTTGTGTGTTGTCTAGATGTGTCTCATTAACTAGGAATGTGTTACTCGTGTTGTGTGCTACCTAGATGTGTCCAGGTAGGAGGAATGCATGTGCCACTCCCACTGTGTGCTGCCTACTATATATATGCCTTATTAATATAATATGGACATTCTTTAACTTAATTGATTGCAGAGAGATATATACAAGGCAAAAGCCTTTCATGTTTTTCTTTTGGAAATCAAAGTGATCAAATTAAATTATGTTGGAGGTGCCTGACGTGCCCCCCATGCTAATACTAAAAAATGAGGGCTTCCCAAATTTTTTTAGGTTTCTTTTCATCATTAGATTCTACATAAGATGAGTGACATTTTGATACACTACTAGAAAAATGCCATTTAGCGACGGAATTTGCGACAGAAAAAAATTTCCGTCGCAAATTTTGCGATTGACACATAATCCGTCGCAAAAATTGCGACGGATACACGAATCCGTCGCAAGTTTTGCGACGGGCAGAGTTGTCTGTCGCAAGTTTACGACAGACACTACTAGAAAAAGTCAAATTTGCTACGGATTTTTGCGACGGAAAAACATCCGTCGCAAAAAAGAAATATTTGCGACGGAAAAACATTCCGTCGCAAAATTTGCGACGGACGGCCCTGTCCGTCGTCGCAGCTTTGCGACGGACGCACGCCGTCCGTCGCGCTTGCGACGGACAGGGCCGTCCGTCGCAAAGGGCGGACTCATTCGGTCCGCCGTTTGCGACGGACCGTCCGGTCAAGTCGCAGCTTGCGACGGACCGGAGTCCGTCGCAAATCGCAGAGTCTCTTTTAAGAGACTCGCGTCTTCCTCCCCCGCGCACGCCTCCCCTCTCCTCCCCCTCCGCGCAGCTCCCCCTCCCCTTTGATTTCTCCGGCTGCCCTTCCGTTTTCCGGCCTCCCCCTCTCGTTTTCCGGCCTCCCCCTCGCGATTTCCGGCTCCACTGCGATTTCAGCGCCTCCTTGCTTGTGTTGGTGCCGGTGGTGGTTCTTCGCTTGCTCGTCGGAGTAGGTGGTGGTTTTCCAACGTTCTTTGTTCTTCCCTTTATTCACGGTTTAGGTATGTTTAAATGTTTGAGATAGATTATTGTATATAGATTAATATGTAATTGATATTGATTAGTATAGATAGATTAAATATTGATTTGATTATGTAGATTAAAATGTTGATTAGTATGTTTAAATATTGATTAGTATAGATATAGTTGATGGGGATATTGATTAGTATAGATAAAATAAATCTTGATTAGTATGTTTAAATGTTTAAATATTGATTAGGGTAGATAGATTAAATATTGATATTGTTTAAATGTAGTTGTTAATAAATATTGATTTGCCTATGTAGATGAAAATGTAGTTATTATGGACATTGATTTGCGTATGTAGATTAAAATGTTATAGTTATTGATTTGGGTATGTAGATTAAAAGGTACTTGATGTTGATAATTTGTTAGAGGCTTACAAAAATTGTTATGATATTATATTAATTGATAATTGGTAACTAGATATATAATTTGTTAAAGGAATTAATTAATTAACATAAAGTATAATTAAAGAAGATAAAGATTTAAAGAAAAAAATGACTATTTAGTTTTATGAAAAAAAATCTCATTTACATTCATTATTTCAATTTATCTTTAACAATTTATATAATAAATAAAGGTTGATAATTTCAAAAACTAAATTATAAATACTATTTAGATAAATAGGTAATTATAAATACAAAATATAAAATTCCTTTTGCATATTATATAATCTTGATTTGTTCTTATAAATTGGTCACTAATATATAAATTTACATATTTGTGGCATGTTGAGATGTTAATTAGGTTAGTAACTGAACTAGCTAAGAAGTATGAAACACAATTATGATAGAAGTTGGATGTACAATCGTCTAACTGATAGAAGAGAACTAACGCAAGCATTCTTGGCGGGTTTGGAAGAGTTCATCCAATTTGCTTTAGCGAATTCAAATACTTCAAGTAGGGAGATCGGTGTCCGTGTGCCAAATGTAGGTGTTTAAGATTTAGGGATACGGGCAATGTCAAAATTCATTTGTGTCAAAAGGGATTCATGAAAGATTATGAATGTTGGGAATGTCATGGCGAAGTCCGTCAGACACCGAGTGGTTATTACGGGGACAGTAGTCATCGAGAGAACCTTAATCAATATGAGCAGTTGGTTATGGATGCCGCGGGACCGTCGATCGGCCAATATTTTGATCCTGTTACTCATGCTGAGTCGTCATACATGGGAGAGGAGACCCGTACACATACCCAACCATCATACATGGGTGAGGATCCTCATCCGGAAGCCGCTAGGTTCTACAAAATGCTTCAAGAAGCCCAACGTCCGTTATGGGAAGGTTGCGAACACTTTGATAGTAGTGAATATTCATCGCTATCGGCTACCTTGGCAACACTAAGCTTGAAGACTGATCACCATATGAGTGAGAGGAATTACAACGAAATGATGCATATCATGAGTAAGGTTGTTCCCAAAGACACTAATTTGCCGAAGGATTTTTACCAAGCAAAAAAAAAGGTGAAAGAGCTTGGGCTTGGATGTGAAAAAATCCATTGCCGCCCCGAGAGGATGTATGTTGTATTACAAGGATGATGCTGAACCGACCAGTTGTAAATTCAGTGGAGATGACAGATATAAAGTTGTGGGAAAGGAAGGAAAATGACCCGTCATGCGTTAAGTAAGATGTGGTACTTTCCTCTGGTTCCAAGACTTACGAGATTGTATGCATCGAACAAACAACCGCTCACATGAGATGGCACCGGAGCATCGCAGGATGAAAACTTTGTGACGCATCCATCCGATGCGGAAGCTTGGCGTAAATTTGATGAGGCAAATCCTTTCTTTGCTATGGATCCCGTAATGTCCGTCTTGGTCTATGCTCGGATGGGTTCGCTCCTTTCAACAATACGGGCGGGACTTATTCCTGTTGGCTGTCATTGTGACTCCGTACAACCTCCCACCTTCTATGTGCATGAGAAGAGAGTTTTTCTTTCTTAACGCGTTAATCCCGGGCCATCCAACCCGAAAAAGAAGATAGATGTGTACCTCAGACCTTTGATAGACGAGTTGAAGATGTTGTGGAGTGAAGGGGTTCTTACGTATGATATATCATTGAGTCGAATTTCACCATGCGGGCTGCCTTAATGTGGACCATAAATGATTTCCCGCATATGGGATGTTGAGTGGTCGGCAAACGTCGGGAAGCTTGCATGCCCGGTATGTCTTGAACAGAACATGGGTTTTAGCTTGAAACACGGTCGCAAGGTCGGTTGGTTTGATAGGCATCGGCGATTCCTACCCCGATCATCCGTGGAGGAGAAATAGAAAAGACTTCACGCGGAATGTTGTCGAACGAGCGAGCAACCCCGTCGTTTAAGTGGCCAAGAAATATGGGACAGAGTCAAGTACATTCAAAGTGTCGAAGAGGGGCTGCTTCGGGGAACTGAGGGATACGGCGTTGATCATCATTGGAACAAACGCAGCATCTTCTCGGGAACTACCATATTGGAAAGATCAATTGTTAAGACACAACCTCGATGTCATGCATATTGAGAGGAATGTGTTTTGCAACATTCTGTACACCGTGATGGACACCAAGGGCAAGACGAAGGACACAGTCAACGCAAGACGGGACATAGAAGCGATATGCAGAAGGCCTGCTTTACATTTGGTGGGGAGTGGCACGGGACGGACATCCAAACCTAGAGCGCCGTACACATTCAACAAACAACAGAATTTGGAACTGTTGCAATGGGTTAAAGAACTGAAACGCCAGACGGTTATGCGTCAAACATGAAAAGATGTGTCGACATGCACGAGGCGAAGTTATTCGGCATGAAGAGTCATGATTGTCATGTTTTCTTCCGAGATTGTTGCCTTGGGCCTTCAAAGCACTTCCGAAGCATATATTGTCAATTCGACGGAATTTTCCACGTTCTTTAGAGAAATTTGTGCTTCTGAGCTTAATGTTGAAAAGTTACGGCACCTGGAGGCGAGCATGCCCATAACGCTATGCAAGTTAGAGATGGTGTTTCCTCCTAGCTTGTTTGACTCAATGGAACATTTGCCCGTTCACTTGGCCTACGAAGCAAAGGTGGGAGGCCCGCAACAATATAGATGGATGTATCCGTTTGAGAGGTAATATATATATTTCTATCGCATTGTTATTAATTGACCGACATGGTACTTTAGTTTATAAATATCCTCGATATTCCATTGTAGGTTTTTACGCACACTTAAGAACAAGATCAAAAATCCAAGGTACGTTGAAGGATCTATCGCGAGGCATACCTTGTCGAAGAGGCCGCAAAATTTGCTTCATACTATTATCCCCCTGAAATGATATCAAGATGGAGAGGGGTACCTCGCAACGATGATGCCGGTGATACGAGGGATCAAAAATCAATATTTAATTTTCCGGGCGAGTCGTGGGAAAACGTTCTAGGTCAACTCTTGACGGAAGAGATAAGCGAGTAGCGGAGTGGTACATTCTAAACAACTGTGAAGAGGCCGCCCAGTATTTAAAGTAAGATTTCTTTTCTTTTTGTTGTTACGCTAAGAATTCCAGTATTAAGAGCATTTTTTCTTCTTACAGTTACTTCTCTAATTCGGTCCGATCGGGAAATCCTTCAATGGCGGAATCCGAAGTTGACCAATTCACGATGTCTGAGTTCCCAAAATGGCTTCGATCCTATTTCGTGGAAAATCCATCGATCCCAATGAAGTTGCGTGGAGTTTGTCCTATGGAGCTGCAATTAGTGTTACCGGTGCAAGAAATACATAATCAATGGGTATCGGTTTTCAACCTGTCGAGGCGAATGCGGTACACTATGTTGTAATTATGGTGTATGTTGTCGGGGTGACAAAGTTGATGGGGTGGAGATCGACTACTACGGGAAGTTAGTTGACATAATTCAACCGAGTTACCCGTGGGACAAGGTAGTGACCCTTTTCAAATGTGAGTGGCTTGATAACGATCCGCGGGACAAAAATGGACAAACATGGAAATATTGAGATCCACTGGACAAGGAGATATACGGTTGGTTATGACCCATTCATCCTTGCTCAACAAAGCGGAACAAGTTTACTATACATCATACCCCACATCCCGCCCGAGTTGGAGGGGAGTTATTAAAACCAAAGCACGAAATATTATACCAAAGTCGAAAGAGCCGGAATCAAATGACGGTATGGCTGAACCGTTCCAAGCCGATGTGGAACATGTACTCCCATAAACATCTTCGATGACGAAGTACCAAGCAATCTATTTGATTCTGCTGCAGGGTTAGAATTAATTCCTATACAAATTGACGATGAGGAATCAGACGATGAGGCAGAAGTGATTTACTCTGATAGTGAATCTGAGTTCAACGACTATGAGACATCCTCAGAGGAAGACGTGCAAGCAAATGTTGATGAACAAGAATCGTCCGATTGATTTACGTTAGTTCTTTGTTTGTGATGATTTGTTATACTACATACTTTGTTAATGCGCTACTTATTGTTATATATTTTTTGACATTATGTCTATGAGTGTTTAGAGATGGAGCATCTAGGAGGACGTTCGGGTAGTGGACGGGGTAGTGGTCGAGCCCAACCCCGTCCTATCGAGGGGGTAGGCGACGTCATCTGCTCCTTATGGAGGTAGAGGGTCCAGCGCTTCCCGGATATGCCATCCTTTGATATGTCATCTTCACCGTCTACATATTTGTCATCTTCACCGTCGTATATGTCGTCATCACCGTCGCCGTATATGTCGTCATCACCGTCTACCCCCACCGATCCACAGCAAGGGGGATCACGGTTTACAATATAATTTCGATTGATTTACATAAGTTTAGTTACATATGATTTACATATGTTTATCTTCAATACTTCACATTCCTTCCTTAGCACAATGCGTCGCCTCATAGCCACGTTGGGGAAGAAGGTAGTTCCTCCGATCCACCAACTGGGCTCCAGAGATCCTTCGACACGGAAGCTTTGGATCCGTCCCGACGGCGTCGGGTAAGTCATGCCAAGTTACCGGTAATGTTACAATTTTCTCTATGTAAATGGTTTGTATGGTAATATTTGCATGATGTCATCTCTCATCGATTTGAGCCTCATAATGAGGTAAGGGACTTCATCTCGGCCCAATTATTCCGCAATTACAACCATCCTTGGGCCAAGTGGACGAAATTCCTAGCACTACTCGAGATGCTTGGTTCGATGAGTTCTTGGTAAGTTTTTTGTTTTATGGTTATTTAATTAAGTACTTTAAAAATTTGGAGCACTAATGGTTCGTTATTGATTTTCGGCGCCGGATATGACGTTGCTGAACATCGTGCGGGCGAAAGCAAATTATAATCATAATGGAGGCCGATTTTTGCGTCAAAAGCTTTACGGCTTGAGAAATAAAAGAGGCAAGAAAGACTGGATTCCCAGGACACCGTAGACGAATTATTGCGAATTGGGCCACAAATGAAAAGTTTCAAAACATGAGCACGAAAAATAAGCAAAACAGAGCCAAAATGGAAGGACCGTCATATCTTTGGCGTTGCATTCCTATTAGTGAGCATCGACGAAAAATTGTAAGTACACTCTATTTTCTATTTAGGTATTTGATATTTTATACTTTGAAGTAATTAATTAAGGTTCTCATCCGCGTTTGCGGGTAGAGTGCGGGAAGTTCCTGAAGGATCAATTGAGTGGGCTACCTTTGAGCGGACCCATTCCCGACAGTCTGAAGGGAGTGAGAGACAATGGATTAACCAAAAGGCGCTGCAAGTAGCGGTTAGACATTTATTGCCTTTATTACTTGTTTTATGCACCACCATATTTATTTTATTTTACATGTCTAATAAGCTATGTATTTTTGTGCTTGTAGGAAACCTTTCAAAACAGATGCGAATCAACTCCTGTCTCTAATGACACAAAAGGGTTCGGGGTCGGCTCCCAGTGATGATGACCATGCGGGTGATGATGATGATGATCACAATGCGATGTTTAGACTACTTTTTAGTATTTGTTCCTTACAACATTATTATATATATTTTGTTTTCTCTGTTTAAACTCTTTTTATTATATTCATGATACTTTTGCATTCAATTTTCAAAAAAAAAATAAAAAAATTAAAATTTAAAAAGATTCAAAAAATTAAAAAAAAAAATTAATAATTTTGCTACGGATTTAAAATTCCGTAGCAATTTGCTACGGAATTTGATCCGTAGCAAATTGCTACGGATTGCATTCCGTAGCAATTTGCTACGGATTGACAATCCGTAGCAAATTGCTACGGAATTACAATCCGTAGCAATTTGCTACGGATTGCAATTTGCTACGGATTGCAATTCCGTAGCAATTTGCTACGGATTGCATTCCGTAGCAATTTGCTACGGATTGCAATCCGTAGCAAATTGCTACGGATTGTAATTCCGTAGCAAATTGCTACGGAATTTTCAATCCGTAGCAATTTGCTACGGGGTTTTTTGCTACGGAAAAAATCCGTAGCAAAATCCGTAGCAAATCGATTTTGCTACGGAATTTTGGCATTTTTCCGTAGCAAAATCGATTTGCTACGGATTTTTCCGTAGCAAAAATCAATTTTTTTTGTAGTGAGACAGCGCGGTCCGTCGCAAAATGGCGGGCTTGTTTTATGCACCACCATATTTATTTTATTTTACATGTCTTATTTGTTATGTATTTTTGTGCTTGTAGGAAACCTTTCAGAAGTTGTCGCAGGAGAGAGACTCGCAGCTCGGGACTGACCCCGCATCCTCTCAGTCCGATAATGAGAGTCTGTTCTTTGAGGCCACAGGCGGATTTAACAAGAAAGGGAGAGTCTTTGGATACGGTGCCTCTGCTAGCCGACTGAAGCAAACAAAGCGTTCCTCATCCAGCACTGAAGGTGTTTCTTCAAGTAAACGTAATACATTTGATATTGATAATTTCCATTCAAATGAAGTACCAATAATAAATGTACTTCATAATGTTTTTGCAGATGAGCTGAAGAAGATGAAGGCGTTGGTGCAGGAGCAAGCAACACAGATGAGTCAGCAACAAGAGATGATTCAGGAACAAGAGCAGATGAAGCAGGAGATGTTTCAGGAACAAGAGATGAAGAAGCAGGCAATGAATCAAGAACGGGAGATGATGCATATGCATGAGAGAGTTATGTAATATGTATACTTAACTTACTTCCCTAATCTAATCAAAGTATGTAAATATGTATTACACTAAGGAGTAGAGAGAGTTCATCATATCTTGTGAGATCTATATGAATGAGATGATGAAAATATGATAATCATAACCACGATCATGAGGATGCTGATGGATATAGTAGACCACCTTAGAATATGGCACCCATGTTGTGTGGTACCAAGGTGTGTCCAAAATTGTGTCACCCATGTTGTGTGTTGTCTAGATCGATGTGTCTCATTGACTAGGAATGTGTTACTCGATCGTGTTGTGTGCTACCTAGATGTGTCCAGGTAGTAGGAATGCATGTGCCACTCACTGTGTGCTGCCTACTATATATATATATATATATATATATATGCCTTATTAATATAATATGGACATTCTTTAACTTGATTGCAGAGAGATATATACAAGGCAAAAGCCTTTCATGTTTTTCTTTTGGAAATCAAAGTGATCAAATTAAGTTATGTTGGAGGTGCCTAACGTGCCCCCCATACTGCTGCTAAAAATATGAGGGCTTCCCAAAATTTTTTAGGTTTCTTTTCATCATTAGATTCTACATAAGATGAGTGACATTTTGATACTTTATGCACAAAAAATGGTGTTTAATGATTTTTCAAAGATTTAATACTTTAAATGAAAGAGAAACTACCCAATTTTAGAAGTATTAAGCTTTTAAAAATCATTAAAAAAAATTGAAAGCGACGCCATTTTTTGCTCATAAAATATCATATATTGTATGTGGAATCTAATGATGAAAAGGGAAGAAGAAAAAAGAAAAAAACCATTTGAGAAGCCCTTCAATTTTAAGGAGCAATAGAGAGGGTAGCGCATTAGCATGGGACATATGAGACACCCCAGCCCATCACTTATATCATAGATATTATTGAGGAAATTAAAAAAAAAAATCTCCAAAGAAATTGGGAGGTGGAAATGATTCATATTGCGAATTACAGTGCAAAGGCTGGCTGCCTTGCTAAGAAAGCATCATCCCTTCCTTTTTGACTTCCCTCATGTACTTGTGGTGGGATACTCAAAACTATTGTGCATGTGAGACTTTTCAGAGGGGCTTTAATCCTGGCTACGAGATCTTCTTCATACATACCGCCAAAGATTATACCTCTGACTAAATGTCTAAGAAACCTAGTCAAGTGTCGATCAATTGTGCTAGGCCTTATGATTTATCCCTGCCCTTTTAAATTTACTTGTTCTTTTATTTTCCTTTGTTTGTGTACGTGTAAAGAGTATCACTTATCTCCTCAAAACATTCTACATTAACAAAAGCCTTTTTAATAATAATCATCACAACAATTTTATATTTCAAAGTGTTGCAATATTTTTGTATGAAGCAGCCTGCATGTGGCCCTCTTCATCATCGATCAACCTCTCTACGAATTTGTTATAATAACTTTGTTTAGGTGAATGCATGGCGTAAAAACACAAAAGATGCTTCACAACAAAACTTCTGTGTGGTGTGAAGCTGACTTCTCACTTGCAACCATCAAACCACTTTTTATTTATTTATTTATTTTGTGTGGATGATCGTCAAATATTAGGTAAAACTTTGTTCATCGTTGATTTCTAAAGCATGCCAACCTCTTACTTCTAATTAACCAATGTCTGTGTGTGTGTGTGTTTATTTTATAGATAATTTGTGTGGCCACTAGCTAGCTATAGCAGAGTTTTTAACTTAAACATCGATTTCAAAATCAATATAAATATGAAATTTATATAAAGACAACACTGATAATTTCTCAGACGATTATCCTATATAAAAATAGGGAGCTGATCCACCTAGTTTATATAAAAAAGGGTTAAGTAGTAGTTTTGTCTCGGAAGTATATGACCAGGAGCAATTTTGCCCTGAATTTTTTTTTTGGAGCAATGTTGCACAGACAGTTTTTTTTTTTTTGAGCAATGTTACCTCGGAAGTTTTTTTTTTGGAGCAATTTTGACCCTCCGTTAACAACTCTAACGGTCAACGGTCAACTAACCGTTGACCGTTAGGGTTGTTAACGGAGGGACAACATTGCTCCAAAAAAAACTTCCGGGGCAGCATTACTCCAAAGAAAACTTTTAGGGCAAAATTGCTCCTGACGTATACTTCCGGAACAAAAATGCTACTTAACCCTATAAATAATCCTTTTATTCTTGCTAAAAAAAAGTCTTTTCTGTATGCAATTCTTTGATAAATGCCATAAACAAGGAAACAATTATATATTTATATATGTGTGTGTGTGAGACTTCTTTTTAATGTAAAGGATTGTTTAAACAAATTCCATTTTTAATATGATACCAATAATGTCCTTGTCCTAATCAAGTTTTCCCCTAATGCGGTACTACAAAAAAATGCTAGATTATCGATGGAATTTTTTTTGTTAGTAATTCCGTCCCTGATCTGAAGTTTTTTGGTAGTCGGTAGAGCTTGTATATAAGAAATATGTATATTTTAAAAAAAAAAAAAAGTAAATAAATTGTTAATCATCTCATCTCATGCATTGCATGGAATAAATATTAAATGACAAAAAAGGGGGGATTGGCAAAACACACACAGGCAAACTAGTCCAAAGAGATCATATGCTGCTGTTAGCTTTCTGATTACTCCCAATTAATTCAGCCCAAAATAAAATCATATTATAAAACAAATACTAATCAATGTAATCCTTATCAAGTATACAGAATCATGCTAATATTAGTTTCCTGATTTGTCTTGAAATTGCAGGTTGTCACAAGATAAGATAATATATGCTCTTTTAATCCTAAATACAGGACATAGTTTGTAGTAAAAATTACAGTACAAAATATGTCATATATTTAGTACTGCAGTTAGTAGTACTCACTCCTATTCCTTTTATAACATACAAATAATTGAACTATGTAGATTTAAAAAGCCGGTCAAAATTGGTTATCAAAGGCAATAAATAAATAAATAAATAAATAAATAAATAAATAAAAAATATAACTTAGTTTCCAAAAAACCCTTAATTAAAATGTGTATGAGGGATGATTGATGCAGTAGTGAGACTAACTAATAATTAGTGGGGGCAAAAACATCCTTGTTTTTATAAATAGAAACAAGTGATCCTGAAATAATTGTATTATATATAGAAATAGAGGGAGTAATAATGATTACGAGTTGATGACATGAAACAATATTAAATATGCATCCTCTATACCACTCTAATCCTATTTATAAGTCCATTTTGATCAAATTACACAAACAAAGGAGATGTAGGTAGCTCAATGATTATAGGGTGAATTTTCAACTTTACCCTCATTTATGAATGGGTACCTTTTAACTTTTTCTTCTCTCTCTATTTTCATTGGTATAATAATATGGGCAAAATTGTCACAATCTCATTTATTTGGTCAAAAGGGACTTATAAATAGGACCAAATTTTTTGGTCAAAATGGACTTATAAATAAAATCAGAATGGTACACATTTACATTTCAAATCAGAAGAAGTTGGTTGGAGTATTATTATTATTAGTACACAAATGAAGAGAGTTTGATTAGTGAAGGAAGCATCATTATGAAAATGAAGAATATACCAAAAATATGACAAAATGGAAGAATCTGCCAAGTCAACTAATTAATTACCCAAATTAGTTAGTTCCTTCTCTTATAATGCTTCTTCTTCTTCTTCTCCTCTCTGCCATATATCATTATGAAAATGGAAGCTCAACAAACCTTTTATTTATTAATAATTTCTCATAATCCAATTTGATTCTGATATCTCTTTGTTGCCTTTCTTATTTTAATGTCTAACAAAAATAAGTAAGAAAATAAATAAACAAACAAACAAATTAAAGCCTTTGGTGGTTGTAGTTGTCATTGTTTCTAATCCCACCCACATGACCTGTCCCAACCAATAATGCCACTTTGTTTTTTCATATCTTGTCTTTCATGGAAATAAAGCGATTCAGTTCATTTTCTCTTGTTTTTTTCCCCTTCCTTTGGAGCAATAACCGATTTGAGTTAATTTTAGAGTAAATCCATTTCTGATCCCTGACAAAAAACACAGACCCCATTTTAATCTTTGACAAAAAAAACCGACCATTATTCGTCCTTTTTATGGGACTAAAAAATGACCTATTGGAAATTTGTGAAGAATCAAAATGTCCAATAATCGACCTTTATTCGTTCTTTTTATGGACTAAAAATGACATTTTTTTGTCAGAGACCAAAATGGGGTCCGTGTTTTTTGTCAGGGACTAGAAAAGATATTTACTCTTAATTTTATCATGGGCTAAAACAATAAGAGTTTGAATCTCCCCTATTATGTAAGATCATGTCGATAAGTAATTTGTAATTATAGTATTTATTTTTTTGGATAAACTGTAATTATAGTATTTTCATAATAACCCTATTATGCTCTTGATTTTTAACTCTCTTAAATTACTACTTCCGATTCTAAATATATGATAAAATTTATAATGCAATTTTCACTATAAACTTTGTCTTATAATTAAGAACGGAGGGAGTATTTGGTTTAATAAAAAGCAATTCACTTATTGTAGTTGGTAATTGATGAAGAACGTTCTTTAGTTTTAATCTTTTGAAAGTAAGAAGAGGACCTATAAGAAAAAAAAAATGAAAGAAAGTAAGAAGAGAGTGATATAATCATTTATGTGATATTTAATTAATTACTTTATTTTCACGTTTTTATCTATTTCTATTTTTCATTATGATTTATTTTTTTATTTTTTAAATCTTCTTCCTTTTTTATATCTCTTTTATGTTTTAGAAACCCTTTATAAAAAGTGCATTTTATAAATTCAAAATTTCATTGAAAATTGCTTTCTCATATTAATCTACTGAATTTAGCACTGCCCAGGTATCCAATATTAATTAATTCTTAATTAAACAGCAAGGACGTACTCTAATTATAAAATTATTTAACTAGTTCGATTATTTTAAACAGAATAATGGAAGGTACACCATTTTTATTTTTTAAAACAAGATTGTCTTTTATGCAAATAACAATATCATTATATTTCACCCTACTATTTTTAAGAAAGAGATTTTCTGTTAGATAATATCCACATGAATAATTGAAAAACATGAACCCTAACAACTGATTGATAATTTTATTATAAAAAAGCATTGTACCAATCTTCACATGTAAAAAAAAAAAGGCTTTTGTCAGATTTATGGATCAATGTTTTGAGAATTATTAAAAGAAGGATATCAAAAAAAAAAAAAATTATTAAAAGAAGGAGAAAGACATGGAGAGACAGCTGGCGTCCACATGGGAAGTGGGATCAAAATAAAAGAAAGGGAAAACCATTTTCAGGGCCGTTGACAATCCCAAAAAAGCCCTCAAGATTTTGATAATCCCAAAAAAGCCCCAGGGCCTTTTCTGAGATTTTCAAAATCTTGGGTGAGTTGTCAACGGGGCTAATATAGTTGTTAATGGGGTACTGATATAGTTGTCAACGGGGCTGATATAGTTGTTAGCAAAGTGTTGTTAACGGGGATGATGTAGTTGTTAAAACCTACCCGTTAAAAACTATATCAGCCTTGTTGCAACTCACCAAAAATTCTGAAAATCTCAGAAAAGGTCCAGGGACCTTTTCTAAGATTATCAGAATCTTAGGACCTTTTCTAAGATTGACAGTCTTAAAAAGGCCTTAAAATGAATTTTCCCTGAAAGAAAATACGAGAGATGAAAAAAATAGGCATGAGTGGAGGAAAAGAAAGAAAAAACTTATAATGTTCAAAACCCCTCCCCATAATTTTCCACTTTATTTGACTTATTAGTTATTTTCGGTATAAATTCAACATGTGGGGAAAATGCAATCCCAAAGTTAAAAAAACAGTGCTATTTTTTTTTATCTATTTTTTTTCAAATTCGTTTTTGAACGGCTTAACAAAATTTAGTTTTGTTACTTTAAATGATTTTGATATTATCTAAAAGTGAAAATCCATTTAAAATACCGTTGAACTATCCTAATTTTAAATGGAGCCATTAAATTTAACAAATCCTAAATTAAGTCAAATGTCTTAAAATGAAAATTGAGAATTTGATAATTCTACTTTATTGCCATTCATTTAATTCTCTCTCCTTATCCGGCTATCCCACATTCCCACCTCTCTTCCTTGACAAAAAATTATGGGATTAACTATCATCCTCTGCTTTTATTGTTCTCTTCCAATCATCTTCCCCTTCACTTCTCATCATAGTTTTTTTACATTGAAATTTGAGCAGTTCAGATTTAATGTTTTATAAAAATATTCTTTTAAAATATTTTTATTGCAATTTTAAATTATCATAACTAAAATTTAATAGTTTTTAAATTTATTAAATTTTTTTAAACATTAAATCTAGAATGCTTAGATTTCAATCCAAATGCTGAGATGAGTAATGAAGAGCAAAAGGATGGGAAGAGAACATAAAAGTAGAGGACGATAACTAATCCCAAAAATTACAACCCTTAAATTAATGATGGAAATAAAGAAATCTTTTAATTGGCTGCTGAGATTTGGGGGTTTGTATAGGGCATTAGATTGGCGCAGGGTCTGAGTTGCAACAAGATCATTGCAGAAGGAGACTCAACGATGGCTCTACACATGATTCAGGATGCCTAGATCCAAAGAAGGACAAGGGACAGAATCCTGAATGCATGGCTACGAGACAATAACAATGAGCTACAAATTTACTTTTCTCACATTCTGCAAGAAGGCAATGCTATGGCAAATTGGTTAGCGAAGCATAGCTTTATTTGTAACGATGATTTTACTATTTTAGATTCTCCACCAGCAGGGGTGGTAGATTTTCTGTTCAGGGATACTGTGGGACTTGTTTACCCACGGCTAAATCCTGGTTAATTTCTTTTTATTGAAGTAATGGGCAATTAAGCCCTACTTTTTACCAAAAAGAAAAAAGAAATCTTTTAATTATCGCACCAGAATGCCCGATCAGTTGTCTTATTTTTTTCCCCCATATTACTCCGTTGCTTGGTCTGTGATTACTTTTGTTCCATGGCTTGATTCACTACTAGAAAAAGTCATATTTGCGACGGGCTTTGCGGGGGAATTAAATTTCCCTCGCAAAAATGATCATTTTGCGAGGGAAACAATATTCCCTCGCAAAATGGTCATTTTGCGAGGGAAAGTTAATCTCCCTCACAAAATGGCCCCATTTTGCGAGGGGAAATAGTTTCCCTCGCAAAATGGGGGCAAATTGGCGCCCAAATGTCAGCAATTTCCCACATTTTTGCGAGGGTAAATGTTTTCCCTCGCGAACAGGTCGTGTTTGCGAGGGAACTTAACTTTCCCTCGCAAAAATGACCATTTTGTGAGGGAAAGCATTGTCCCTCGCAAAATGGTGGGAAATTGGCGCCCTTTTCTCCCGCCAATGCTCCCACAATTTGCGAGGGACATAACTTTCCCTTGCAAAATTGACCATTTTGCGAGGGAAAATATATTCCCTCGCAAAATGGCCCCATTTTGCGACGGACAATGTTTCCCCTCGCAAAATGGCCCCATTTTTTTGCGAGGGGAAATAGTTTCCCTCGCAAGATGGGGGCAAATTGGCGCCCAAATATCAGCAATTTCCCACATTTTTGCGAGGGCAAATTTTTTCCCTCGCAAAATGCGAGGGAAAGCATTGTCCCTCGCAAAATGATGGGAAATTGGCGCCCTTTTCTCCCGCCAATGCTCCCACAGTTTGTGAGGGACAGAACTTTCCCTCGCAAAATTGACCATTTTGCGAGGGAAAATATATTCCCTCGCAAAATGGACCCATTTTGCGAGGGACAATGTTTCCGGCCCCATTTTGCGAGGGACAATGTTTCCCCTCGCAAAATGGTCAATTTTGCGAGGGAAAGTTGTATCCCTCGCAAATTGGGGCCATTTGCGATGGGAAATAGTTTCCCTCGCAAAAGGGGGGCAAATTGGTGCCCATTTGCCAGCAATTTCCCTCATTTTTGCGAGGCACATGTTTTCCCTCGCAAACGGGTCGTTTTTGCGAGGGAAGTTAACATTCCCTCGCAAAAAGGCCATTTTGCGAGGGAAAACATTGTCCCTCGCAAAATGGTTGATTTTTTTTTTTTTTTTTACATTTTAAAAAAATCACAGGCCTTAGGGTTTTTTTTTTTGTTTACTATTTACTCTTCTCTTCTTGGCGTCTTCAGGCTTCACTGTCGGAGTCGGTCGGCACTCAGGTTCTCCTCTCGTTACTCTGTCTCGGCGTCTCCTCCACCCTCGGCTCTCTGCCGTCTATTCGCAGTCCGTGTCCACTCTTCATAATCTAATCACTTCGTAATCTCGAAATTCATAACGGATCAAATGTTCCGTAACTTCAATCAACCTTGGGCCTCTTGGACAAACATTCCTCAAGAACATCGGGACGTTTGGTTCGATGAGTTCTTGGTAAGTTATATGATTTATGGTTATTAATTTGTTCTCATCAAAATGCAAACTGATTAACTACTTTCATACTTTGAAGCACTAATTGTTTATTATGGATTTTCAGAGACAGTTTAGCTCGTTGCCTGGTGATTGGGAAAATTTAAGAAAGGCTTATAACTTTAAGGGAAGCAAGTGGTTGAGTGATAGATTGTATAAATTGAGAGGAGTTAAGGGAAAGACAAATTGGGTTCAACCTGAGGTCAAAGAACAATTATTTGAAAGATGGGCCACCAACGAGAAATTTATAAAGCAAATTGAAAGAAATAAATTAAATAGGGCCCATATGGATGGACCGTCATATGTTGGCGGCCGCATTTCATTTAGTGAGCATCGTCGCAAAATTGTAAGTATACGTTATTTTCTATTTGAGTTTTAAATATTTTGTACTTTGAAGTGATTAATTAACAATTATTCATTTGTGTTTGTAGGTAGAGGCTGGAGATGTTCCTCCAGAATTGGTTCCTTGGACCACCTTTGAGCGGACTCATTCTCAGGAGATTGAAGGCGGTGGCAAGCGATGGATTAATGCCAAGTCCCAGCAATTCGCGGTGAGAGATTAGTTAGATTTTTTATTTGCTTCAAACAGTAATATATTTATTTCATTTTATATGTCTTATTTGTGATGTATTTTTCTGCTTGTAGGACAACTATCACCAGCTGACGCAGGAGAGAGACTCGCAGATTGAGAACGACCTGTCGTCCTCTTATTCCTATAATGAGAGTCTCTTCATTAAGGCTGCATGCGGATTTAACAAGAAGGGGAGAGTCTTCGGGATGGGTGCCTCTGCTAGCGAACTAAAGTTGTCTACGAAGCGCTCATCCAGCAGTGTTCGAGGTGATCCTGCAGGTAGACATTATACTTCTGCTATCAATCGCAAACCATTATTCCCTCGTCCATTTAAATGAAGTACAAAAAATAAACTGACTTCGTAATGTTGGTTTTGCAGAAGAAAAGAGGGTAAAGGCGTTAGAAAAGACGATGAGGGAGCAAGGAGAGAGGATGAAGGAGCAAGGAGAGAGGATGAAGGAGCAAGGAGACATGATTATGGAGATGCGGACCCTTATCCAGTCCCTATTGAAGGACAAGGGTACGGGAACTCCTGGTGGTGATGGTGATGCTGGTGATAATGATGATCAGAAACGCTACTGTTTAGACTTTTTTTTAGTTCATTTTGGTCACGACATTATAATGTTTAGAACTCCTATTTTGCTATGTAAACTCTCTTATTATTGTTACAATTTATTTTTATGATATAGACAGAAATGTCCCTCACAAAATTGAGGGTTTTGCGAGGGAACAAGATTCCTTCGCAAAATTGAAAGATTTTGCGAGGGAACAAGTTTCCCTCGCAAAATTGAGGGTTTTGCGAGTGAAATAATTATCAATTTTGCGAGGGACCATTTTTTCCCTCGCAAAACTAATTTTTGCGAGGGAAAAATGATTTTTCCCTCGCAAAAATGGTTTGCGAGGCTACTTTTTGCGACGGACTGTTTTCTGTCGCAAAATCCCCCGCAAACCATTTTTGCGAGGGAAAATGCATGTTTTGCGACGGAAAAGTTCCGCCGCAAAACATGGATTTTTTTTGTAGTGATTAGTTCGACAAACAATTAGAAAAGAAAAGAAAGATACACATAAAGTGTAACTTATATGAGGAAGAATCTGACTTTGTGTAACTGTTGAAAGTGGCTATGGGACATTTGAGGAGCTTCTTGAAGTCGCAACCTGGGCTTAACTAGACTCGACATCCATGATAAATCTGTAAGTTTCTTTTTTAATTTCTTCTATTTTATTTTAATTAAAGGTTAAGTAGTAAATTCGCTTCAGAAGTATAGGCTTAGAAGCAATGCTGCCTTGTAAGTTTTTCTTGTCTCAATGTTACTCCGGAAGTTTCAAAACGTAATAATGCTGCCCTATTCTGTTAAAAAACTAATGTGTTGACTGTCAAAAAATTGACATTGACCGTTAACTTTTTAAAGAAAATTGGCAACATTGCTACGTTTTGTAACTTTCAGGACAATATTGAGACAAGAAAAACTTCCAGAGTAACATTACTCCTCAACGAAAAGTTCCGGAGCAAATTTACTACTTAATCCTTTAAAATTAAAGATCCATTAGAATTACGTAGAATGTGATTAATTAATTGATTTTTTTTTCTTGTTCTTTGGGAAGGTGGGATTATTGAATGCGGATGGTTACTATACTACAATTCGTTGTTGTCATTCATCGACAAAGTAATAGAGGAAAGGTTCACTTGCAGTAAAGGGAGGTGAGATAGGTAGTGACAATGAGAGAGGATTAAGTGAGGGATAGTAAACTAAAATTAGTAAATTTTGAAATCCTATTTTATGACATCGGACATGATTTAAAATTTGTTAAATTTAACGACCTAATTTAAAATTTGAATAATTTAGCTATTTTTTAAAAGAATTTTCCCTATTTAAAAATTTTCATTAGAGATCTTGATCAGTTATAATTTACTAGTGAGAATATTTTTTTTTTTTATTTTTAAGTTCTTTAGCGTAATTTCAAAATTTACTATGTGTATCCGATGAAATGTGAAAAGTAATTATAAATTATATTCTCTGTAACTTATAAATAAATTAATTTGTCAAAAATTTTATATTTGATGATGATATTGATAATTGGAACACTTTAATTTTGTCAATTCAAGTTGGCTCTTCTATTAAAAAAATCAATTCAAGATACTAGTCTAAACTCTAACCACAACTTACTGGCCAGAAATAGTACTCCCTCCGGTCCTAATTATAAGAGCACATTTTAGAGTTGGTTTTGATCCTAATTATAAGAGTAAGTTTCAACTTTTGTCAATTTTTTCTTATAATACCCCTATTTATACTTTTTCAATAATAATTAAAGACAATAATAATAAAATAATATACCTATATATTTTATAAAGTAAATAATATTTACAACTCATTAATGTTATATAAACCTCAATTATACTTTTGATTTTAAAATAAAACCATTTTGGAGTAGCATCGAAATGATTTTAAAATGAAACTCAGACCTTCTTTTTAAAAAAATAAAATAAAAATGGCTATGTCTAGTTGAAATTTTCAATTATTATATTCCAGTTAAAATCATGCTTTGATAATAATGATGAAGTTGACGGACTGTTAAGCTTGCAAGAGTACGGTACTAAGTGCGTGGCTACCGATTCCACGAATTTTATCTTATGTAATTTTTAATTTTTAGTAGGGGTATTTTCAGAAAATAATTATAATTAACTAATTTAACTTTTCTCCTTAATCTCTCCAAATTCTGATAAATAGTTCCTATAATTAAGACCAGAAGGAGTATTACATTAGATTGAGTTGAACTTAAAATACTCTCCTTTTCAAATATAAACTAGTTTCTATTATCATACACATATATACAGACATATACATATAAACTACTTTCAACTACTCACTATAAAAAAAAAAAACAAAAACAAGAACAAGAAGTATTTAACTCATTAATAATGTCTAAGATTATTTTTAAGAAAAATTTGACCCTATTCAAATCTGTCTCCTTCTTCTGTTTCTTGATGTTCAGTATATATCATTAGTAAATAGGGATAAAATTAAAAATAATAATTAATAACTCATTAGGTCACTTACATTCTACACCAAAAGACTTTTTCTAAAAAGAGCCTTATATACTTTAGACGAAAGGGAGTAATTGACTTGAATAGTATAAAGACACTACTTCCAATCTCTTTTATTTGTTACAATGTCTTGAATAGGTTTGACACTTTTTTTAAATTACAATGCCTCAATTAATTATATGTCTCTCTCGTCTGTTTTTCATAGTTATTCATTCTCTCTTATCTCTTTTCTCGTTCATTCTCTCTCACGCCCATCTTCTCTGTAAGTAAGGCTATATCTAAAACATAATATTTCTTATATATTTATTGTTTTTAACCTAATTTGACTATTTGTAACTTAATAAAAAGGAATGGATGGTAAGATAGCTCGTTCAATATATTTTTTTATCTATGGTCCTTGCTTTGGGATCTGTGAATGGAGAAAATTACAGTAGAGAGCGCTTTATAACGGAAGGAGATTCTCTCCATATCTTTTTTCTCATATTCTTTCATCGGCTCAATCTGGGCCGTTGATTGAGAAAATGAAAGAAAAGTAAAAGTACTATTGTATTGATTAAACGGATGTGATTTAGAGATTATTAGGGATAATGAGAAAAAGATTATGAGAGAAACCCAACCCAATTCCACATCTTAACTAATCAGGATACAATGTGATTTCCATAAATCAATTAGCATATTAAAAACATCTTTATAAATATATATCTGTAATACCCTAAAAATCTGTATTATGATTTAGTAAAATTATACCTATCAAAAATAGGTGAATATGAGATATCAAATATTAAGTTATAATTATTCTATTTTCTAAGGAGAAATCTCTTGGAAATTAGAGGAAAAACTAATAATGTGCCAAAATTACCAAAAATACCCTTGTAAATTATAAAATAATGCAGAAGACATGGAAATAAAAATGTCAGAGTTAGAATTGTGAGACAAGGGGGTATTCTAATTAAGAAAATTATCAAATTGTGATAATTAAGTAATTGAGTAATATTGGGCTAATTACTTAAGCATAAGCAAAGGAAATTCATGGATAATTATGTAAAACCCAAAAATTGGAGGTTGTTGGCTTAAAATTAGTAAAAATATATTTTCTAATTAATTGGAAATTTTGAAGAAAAATATATGAGTTTAGGTATTTTTAAGCCTAAATGCAAGAATAGACCAATAGGAAAATTTTGTAAAAATTATGTAAAAAATAATTATTTAATTAATTAATTAATTAAATAAATAATTAATCAATTAAAAAAAACGAAATTAAAAAAAAAATGGGCAGAAAAAAAAAAGAAAAAATAAAAAAAGAAACTTAGTTTGTAAGTTATAGTATTTTATAATATAAGTTATATTATTTTATAATATAATTAATTGTAGTGAATAGTAATGGAATAAATAGGAAACGGACCCTATCTAGAGATCTAGGAATGAGATTTCCAAAGTCAAGGTAAAATATTGATCAGTGGGTTTTTATCTTCCGTTAGGCTTTTCCGGAAGTTAATTCCGAAGCCGATAGGGCTTTTTCCTAATAAGATGAAATAGAGAAATTCTGAGAAAAAGCCAGATAGCCAAGTTGAAAGTTAGGAATTCAAAAGTCACGTTGTGACATCTGGGGAAGAATTGAGAATTTTTCTGGACATATTTGGAATCAGTGCATTCTTGTCCACAGTCGGTAGCTTCCGGAATTTCGTTCTGAAATCGGACACGTCTTTTGAGAAACTTCGGCTGAACACGGAATGCCCTGTATGAAATCAAGATTTAGATTAGAATAGACATTTCTAGTAAGGAAGAGAAGATCTTCAAAGTTAGTTAACCAGAATTTTGAGATTTCTCCGAAATTACGCGAATCGGGTACCGATCGGGAAATTGACCGGGAAGGCTTCTGGAAGGTGACACGTGGCCACCTCCCATTGGCCAAGCCCTCTTGAATTTCGGCCTAGTGTGAAAGCAAAAAGGGAAGAAAGGGTTTTTTTGAAAAGTAGTGTTTGACGGTCCAGATCGTTTCTCACAAAGTTGATCCGACGGCCGAAATCCTTCCCTCTTTTCTATAAATACCCCCCTTCTCTTCATTTTCACACCATTTCTTTCCTCCTTGACCGAATCTAGAGAGGGAAAGAAGAGAGAGAAGCTCTAGAAAAATTGTGAAGAAGTCTTCAACGGGTAAGTCATTCGGTCCTTAGTCTTTAGTTCTTTCGGTAGTTTTAGTATAACTGATAGTTAGATCTAGGAAGTAGGATATGAGATTCCTATTCTTGTTTTTAAGCCTCATTGCATTGAAAGATGCCTGACGAGGTAAAAACATAGTAGGGATTGAGTCTCTGAAAGTTGAAAGTTAAAATAGCGAGCTTTAAGCTTTCGTAGTTCTTTCAATAGTTAGAGTAGTACTGCTAGTATAGCCTTTAATTTTTCAAGCATGATTGGGTATCATATGATAGGGCTATATTAGTCTAGAATTTTGAAAATTTATCATTGGGTCGAAGTTCTAGCAAAATTTTGGAAAATCGGAGCCAAAGTAACGAAGTGCTGGCGAAATTCCACCAATTAGGGGTATAGGGGCAAAATGGTAATTTTTACCTAAAATGCCCGTTATAATGTCAAATCACTAATAAAGGTGATACTACTCTTATAGGATGTCAGAAACTCTGATTTGATGCCGTTACGCTATCCGACGTGCCGCTGTTGGACGTTTAGCTGTTTTCCGAAAAACGTGTCATTTCCGTCAAAAGTACCGAAGTACCATCAAACGAAGGTACGTTCGCGGCGTACTGTAATACTGACTCTGATGCTTATAGTCTGCTTATATTGGATACGGATAGTTTCATAAGCCATGGACGGGACTCTGTTCCGGGTCATGCACAGTGACTGAGGTAATAAACTTAGATAATCACTATTACAGCTTCACGGGTTATGGTTTTGATTATGTTTTCCTAGCGTTGAGGACACGACCGTACATCGTGGCACTGGTGAATAGTGCAGGCAGATAACTTTGCTTGTAGGGTAATTGTTATTTAATGATCATATATTGAACTGTATGGATCATAGCTGTATCTCTAGAAATATCTGTTGATCATATAATGTTATATAAGCATGAGGTTAACCGTTACCTGAGATCCGATGAACATTGGATCTCAGCTCTTACTATAACATCAGTATACGGGATACCAAGGACGGAGGATAAGAGTAAGCGGAGCGGACAAAGACACATGAAGATAAAGACCACGTGGAGACCCGATCAAGGACGTCTAGTAATTGAACAGATAATATATTAATCTTTATGAACAGGCAATTATGCCACTGTTATTGTTGTAATCAGTTACTCAATGCTCTTTATTCTGATGCTCTACTCTGATGAAAAAAAAAATTGCTCTGAAATTGGGATGTTACAATATCAATTGTAAGAGTAAGGACTTAATATAAATCACACTGGAATTCAATAAAACAAACAATATAAAATATACAGTACCACTCTGGTTTTTATTTTACGTCTATTTGTAAATAAAATCCTGAATCCCAAATATAAGTCCACTTAAAAGTTATTAAAAATAGTTTTTAAATTTTACTCTTATTAATTTTTTGTTGGAAATGGAGAAGAAAAAAAGAAAGAGATGTTATAATGATTTGTAAATGTGGAAAGAGAAAAAAATTTAGTAAGGGTAAACTTGAAAATTCTATCAATTTAAAGTATACTCCGTCCGGTCCTAATTATAGGAACAAATTTTAGAGTTGGTTTTAGTCCTAATTATAAGAGCAAGTTTTAACTTTTTGTCATTTTTTCCTATAATACCCCTATTTATACTTTCTCAATAATAATTAAAGACAATAATAATTTAATAATACACATATAGATTTTATAAAGTAAATAATGTTTGCAACTCATTAATGTCATATACACCTAAATTATACTTTTTAATATAAAATAATTTTGAGCAATTTTTATCATATTTTTCTCATATCACCCCTACTAATACTTCTTCCACAATAATTAATTTACAACACGCTTATATTCTATCAAGTGAGAAATTCTACCTTATTTTTTATTTTTAAATAAAATAATTTTAATATTCCTTTAAAAATATTTTGACGATTTTCTCGGCAAAAAATGAAAAATCAACCGAATTCAAAGGAAAATAGTATTATCTTTGCGATTTTCTCAACACGAATATAGAAAACAATCTTTTTTTTAATTTGAGTGATATAAATTAATTAATTAACAAGTATATAATTATTCTGTAAATTAAAGTTGGTGATACCCTTGGCCATAAAGATTTCACAGATGGATTCATTCGGAATTTATCAGTCTTGCGGATCTCGGGGCACACAAATACAAAACTAATTTTCAGAGGGGTATTTTTGGAAAAAACACATAATTAACTAATTTAACTTCCTTCCTTAATCTCCCCAAATTCTGGTAATTTGCTCCTATAATTAGGACCGGAGGGAGTATTTAATAACTTAACTATCATTTCTTGGTATGTACTCCCTCTGGTCCTTATTATAAGATACCAACTAACAAGTTTATTTGGTCCTTTTTATAAGGTACTTGTTTGTTCCCAATGAGCATTGATTATTTTTTCCATGTCTGCCCCTAATTAATAAAGGTAATGGGTGAGAGTAATAAGTAATATAATATTAGAGTTTAGTGTAATTAGTAGGGGTAATATTGAAAATTATTTAGATACTAGGACAACTTTATTGACTTTAACTACTTTTATTGGTTTGTGAAAAAATGTAGTTGGTGCCTTATGATAAGGACCAGAGAGAGTAAGAATTAATTAAAAGAAACTTATAATAAGGATCATAGTGATATATAATAAATATCACTCTAGTCCTTATTGTTGATGTGAAAAATTCATTGGTGACTAGTATGTAACTATTTTTATAAACGTTGTATGAGATACTTCATTTGTTCATAAATATAAGCTTTAAATAATTGAATTGTGATTATCAAGAAAACAGTTAAAATTAGTTAAAAACATTAAATATGTTTTTTTTTTCCAACTATATCCTTATTTGTAAAGAGAATGAGTGAGAGAGACAACAAATATTACAAATGATGTCAAAAAGTAAGGTTGAAAAAAGTGCAATAAACGTTTTTGACAAGTCTATAAAATCAAGTTTATATTTTAGGACAGACCTATTATCAAGTTTGAAGCTTATATTTTAGGGATAGAGACTGTAAAAAGTATCTCTAGACTTTAATAAGCCTCAAAACCCACTCACCTACACTTTTGATTGCGGACGATATGTAAAAAGTTTCACTATTTTATATTTTTTTTTTGGTTGTCCATCCTGTATTTAAAGCTTTGCCTTAACTAATCCGGATCCGATCCGCGTCTTGCACCTGGCTATGGTGGGAGAGTCTCCCAACGAGACTTTTCTGCATTCGTAAGGCTCGAACTCGAGACCTTATTTAAGCGACACAAGCCGCTTACCACTTGTGTCAACCCCATTGGTCACTATTTATAAGTTGTGCATGCTATGATTTGTTATGAATTATGTAAAGACTAGTGGTACTCATTCATTTAAATTAAAGCTCAAATTCTACTGACAAAAATATTTTTTTAAAAAAAGAGTTGAAACATATTGTTTGAGATTTCTTTTTTTTTTTAAAAAAAAAAATTATCCGAAGCATGAAATTAAATGCAAAGTCTCATGAAGAGCGTGAGTCTCATAACCCAAGTCTCAGCTGATGCAGACATCCATTAATGCAAAACCCATGTTTTTGCCACATGCACGTACCCCCTTTGATTCTCCTTCTTCCATATTTAATATCCTTCACCTGCTCTCTACTCCCATTGCCCAATTGATGTTCCTCTTTCCTAACCATTAGCTTTTGGGAAAATGACATTTGTTTTTTAAAGCAAGATAAAATGATACTCCCTCCTATACTAATTACTCTCCTCTTGTCCTGTTTACCACTCTGATCCTATTTATAAGTCCATTTTAACCAAAAAGATTTAATATTATTTATAAATTTAGTTTCATGTAATAAATGAGATTGTGACAATTTTACCCATATTAAATTCATTCATGAGGATAGAGAGAGAAGAAACAGTTAAAAAATACCCAATCATAAATGAGGGCAACGTTGAAAATTTACCTCATAATCATTGTGTCAACTAACTTTCTTTAGTATGTGAGATTTGGTCAAAGTAGACTTATAAATAAGACTAGAGTAGTATGAGGTAGCGAGAGAGTTTTTTTTTTCCTTTTAATTTTGTCCTACTTCCTCCGCTTATTTTTTTTTTATTCTTTTTATAAGTTACTTGCTAGTTTTTAAGAAGTATTAAATATTTTTCATGTATACCCATATTTAGTAAATGTAGTAGGAGAGAGTAATAATGTAATATGATATTGGAGTTTAGTGGGTAGTTAATAATGATAATATTGAAATCACTTGAATTTTGAGATAAATTTAATGGTTTTAGCTTTTTTTTTTTTATTCATAAGTGACTTATAAATAATATCAAAGCATTTGAAAGATTATCACAAATAGTCTAAGGTCATGGCCAAAGCCATGAACAATAAGCAACTTAGATTCTTAACAAGTTAAATAGTAAATTACTCCCTCCGGTCTTAATTATAGGAACACTTTTGTAGGATAATTTGCACTACAAAAGTGTTCCTATAATTAGGACTGAAGAGTATTAAAGATCAAAGATTATTTGTGTGAACTAGCGCTGGTGCTCTGTTTCATATTGGAACTCCATATTTAGTTTGGGTCGGTTTTATGAGGGGTTCACATTATGTGCACAAGTTCTAGAGCCGGGAAATCGGGCCAAGCCTGTCGGGCCGGCTCGTTTAAGCCCTGGAGGGCTCGGACTTGAAAAATAGGACAAAAATTTGAAATTGACCCTGTAGGGCCTCAGGCTTAATCGGGCCGGCCCGTTAGGCCCGTTTATCTGTAGCTTTTTTTTAAAAAAAAATTACCTAGACTTCCACTTAATGAATGTGTTTATTTGTAATTACTTAGATTTTTTTTGTTTAAACTATAACCCCTCTTTTATGTTTATTATTATTCTCTATTAAAACACATAATTAGGTATTATAAATTTTAAGGAAGGGATGTTTTCGTATTAAATAAACACATACTTTGGTATTACAATATTATATAAGTAATAAATTATAAATATATTTTGTGTAAAATAAGTATAATTATTTTTACCTGTCAGTAAAATCATACATGAACCGAAGGAATCTGCAGACACACACAAAATTGCGAGAGGGAAAGCCATTTTGTCGTGGGCATACATAAAGCAATTCCTTTGTTTAATATTTTTTGAAAAAAAAGGAAAAAAACATATTCTTTGTGTTTATTTGTTTTTTATTACGAATTAATGAATGTGTTTATTTGTTGAATGATTTATATTGTTTAGATATTAATGTTGATAAAATTTATTTGATAGATTAGAACTTTAATGGTTGCAATTTATTAATTATATTTCTTTGAAAAAATCGAAGGAAAAAAAGTTAAAATTTGGAATAGTAATTTTCAGGCCCAGTAAGGCCGGCCCTGGCCCTGGTACTATCGGGCCGGGTTTTGAAAAACAGATGTTTTCCTTACTTCAGGCCCTGTAGGGCCAGCCCTGTTAGGCATTGGCCATGTAGGGCCAGGCCCTATCGGGCCAGGCCGGCCCTGATTCCCAGCTCTATGCACAACCCTTAGGTGCACTTTATGTGCTCATCCCTCTAATTTTGGGGCGAGCACATTTTTATTTTATTTTATTTATTTTATTTATTTAAATTAAGTTATATTTTGCATCCTGAAATATTTTTTGCACCTAGTATCGTAAATTAATTAATTTTCAATATTAAATTCTAAAATATTTTTCTTGTAACACTAATATCCTGTAAATTACTTAATTTGAGATATTAGGCGTAAAAATATTTCAGGATGTAATATATAATTTAATCTAAATAAAAAAAAAAAATGTGCTTGGCCCAAAATTAGAGGGATGAGCACATAAGGTGCAGATAAGTGATGTGTACCTAATGTGAACCGTTTTATGAGTCAGCTCCTTCCTAGTTCTTTTGTTTTAATGTGAGTTTTTTTTTTTTTAATTGCTTTCGGCTCTTGGTTGTTTGTGATGTTTCCTTTGCATTGGGTTTATGTTCTTTCTGTTGGTTATATACTTACATGAACTTGTAATGGCCCAGTAATTTTTAATGTACCTTTTTATTTATATTTGGATAAAATTGTCTTTATGTAAAAAATACTATATTAATAATTATTATTTTGAAATGTATACCAAAATGTCAATATTTCTCTTACAAATATACCCAAACGTCATTCTTCCTTCTTGTAAATTTTTTAGAATCAATTGTAAATCGTTAAAAATTAGTCATAGATTGTTAAATATCAATAGTAAACACTAGTGCAAAAAAGGGCTTTAAGACTGCCTCATTTGGAGCGGATAATCGACGCACCGGTCTTAAAGGTGTGACCGGTGGCAGTTTTGTAAATAAAAAGAACTTCTTAAACAATGAAGGGCTATAAGACCGCCTCATTTAGAGCGGATAAACGAAGCACCGGTCTTAATGGTGTGGCCGGTGGCGAGTTTGTAAATAAAAAGAACTTCTTACACAATGAAGGACGCCTCATTAAGACCGGACTAATTATCGACCGGTCCTAAATATGTGACCAAGTGGCATATTTGTAAATATAAAGAACTTCTTATTCGATCAATTTTTCATAGATCTTATCCGCACTGTTAAAATAACAACCGGCCTTAAAAATGTTAATAAAAAAATTGAAATATCAAATACTTTTATGTAGAAATCTCATCAAAGCGAGACTTATATTTTCTACACTCCAAAATAATACGGAAAAATATAAATATAAAGGTATTAAAGTTTTAAGACCGAACATATATAAAAGCCGGTCTTAAAACTTTGATTTTTAAGACCGAACTTAAAATTTGTCCTAGTACTAAAGTTTAAATAAAAAAGTAATAAATGTTAAGACCATAGTTACAGAATGACCGGTCTTAAAAGTTAGACTTTTAAGAACGGACCAAAAATTTGGCCGGTACTAAAGTTTGAATAAAAATTAATTAATTTTAAGACCGGACATATATAGAGATCGGTCTTAAAGGTTATCTTTTAAGACCGTATATTTGTATTTGTCCTGGTCTTAAAAATGAAGCGCCAAACGTTAACTTCACGCTAAGCTTTTGTCACTCTCACATTGTCACTCTCATACTCTCACCGAAGAACCCCTGTTCACGTTGCGAAACCCTTCTGTTCCATTACCTCTCTTCCTCGCCCGCGTCCGTTAGCCTCTGTTACTCCCTCATTTTCTCGGGCATTCCTCTCTTCTGTCTTGAAAATGAACGGTGAAAACGATTCCACTCGTGTTCTTGAAACTCCGATCTTGGTTTGACCGGGAGGGTCGGACAAACGAACCCTCTTCATCTCACATTGAGCCTCCTCGCGCCGTGCACGCCGTGGTAGAAGCGGCACACGAATGATGGAAGTATCCCTTAGTCGAATCTTGGGACGAAGCTCGAGATTCATTTTGATGAAAATTTGCAACCTTTCGGTCCTAATAAAAGCACATATACTAGTTTTGTCGGCGCTCTAGTACGCAGCAAGGTTAGCATTTTGACCGATGAGTGGAAAAATGTGGACCAAAAACAATAAAGGATCCTATGTGGGACACTATCCGACTTACATTCACCGTCCCCGAGTCCGAGAAGTTCAAAGACTCAACATTGTCTTATTGTCTTTGAGCGGTTCGGAAGTTTAAGACCTTTCGGCTAACACTTATATTTTTGCCGAGGAGAAGCGACCATCAACCCCAGGACAAGTACAAATTTCTTGATGAACAAACTTGGCAACAATTTGTTCGAAGCGGACCACTCTGAAGCTCACGGTGAGTTATATTTAGTTTTGTTTGCACTTTTGTTTGCTTATTAACTTTGTGAGGATATGTGAATGTTATTGTGTACATCTAATCCGTTAGTTAAATGGTTTGGTGTGTGAATAGAAGTATACATTTGCTGCCTTTGTCCTGCATGAGAGGAGCATGTCCTAGTTCCATGCAAGTTTGATATGTAAACTGTGTAATGGCCATGGTTAGACGTTCTTTGTTAGTTAGTTAGTTATTCTAATATGTGTAGGAACCATTTATGATGAATGAATGAATTGACCGAGTTGGCGGCATTTCGCAACTCCCTTTCCTTTGGTTTTCCCAATTTCTTCTACAATGCTACATCTTCCTTAAGTAAAATGTTGAAACTTGATGAAGTGAATTTGACTAATGTTTGACGTTCATATCAGCGAAGTTCTCTAATTTCGTTAGTGACATGGCTGGAATTCATAATTGATATATAGTTGTTTTCAATCACGATTCACGAAAATAAGGGAAAAATATCGGGAGATTGGGAGAAAGAATGATTGCCCACACAGGGCTTCTCGCGGCGGATATGAAAAGGCCGAAAAGATTTGATGGCGGCCAAACGGAAGAGATTGGAAGATGAAGCTGAATCCAATCCTTCTACGGTAGTTGACCACCCGCCATCTCCAATACGTCGCGAGGAGCTCGGTTGTATATTCGGCAAAAGCCAAGCGGCGCCTACACGAGTGAAAAACTCGTGTAGTTCTTTGAACGAATTGTAAGTATCGATATTGTTATTTTTACTTACTAAACATGTTTCATCACTAAGCTTCTCGTTATCCGTATCTTACAGGAAGATCTTAAAAAGAAAGAGGCGAGGGATCTTTTGCGTCGGACGGGAGGAATGATGTTCGACCGCCGCGACCGGAAAACCAGATCACGCGGGCGTGTAAGGGGGATTGGAGGACGGGTAGGCCTAAAGCAATACTTTGGTAAATCCAAACGCCACGAGACAAAGTATGGTTACCCGGGAGGAGATGGATCGACGCGGCCAAATTAAGTGAGGAATCGGCGGCGAAAGATGCTACATTGAGGATGTTTCAATCGAGATGAGCAAGATGAAGGAGGAGATGGAGAAAATGAAGTTCCTCCCGAGCTCTCGGCCGAGACCAGTGTGGATCACTTGACACCTTCACCGAACCTATGCAAGCAGCAGAGCACTAGAGGGAGCTGCATTGTTGGACGATCGAGTCGAGCAACCTTGTCATCTCGTATGTGGAGGATCGTGATGGTCATAGACAATTGGTTGCTAAAGGGACTGTCCACAACTTGGGATCAACTGTACACCACGAACAAATGGTCGATGATGAAGTCGAGTGTCGGTTGAAGAGGTGATCTTTGATGCACTGTCCCTCTCCCAACCGATGAGTGAAGGTTGTGAGTGATGTCAAGGAACCTTCATCTCTTGGCCAGTGAAGCTTGTAGATGTCTCTACTCCTCCTCAAGCTCCACCCCCTCCTCAAGCTCCATCCCTCCTCAAGCTCCACCCTCCTCAAGTTCCATCCCCTACCGCTAACTTGACGGCCAAGGAAAAAATAAAAGATTTGGTAGCCAAAAATGGTTTAAAGATAAATCGTGGCCTGTCAATGAAGTAGTAGGCCTCCTCATCCTCAACCGCTTTTAGTTGATAATGAAGATGTAGAGTCCATGCCTTCTTCGGAGCCGAGGTTACTAGTGCATGTGTTCAACTATTTATGAAGTAAGTATCTTCTTCCTTGATTACATAATTGAAATGCACCGTTTAGACACACATATATACATATATACTAATTCCCTCATCGTTGTCATTCTTGTAGGTGCATGCACGAGAAACTGGTTCAAGAGGCGGAATTTGGATTTTGGATTCTTGTGCCCGGTGTATGCAAGCACAACACTACCTCTCGGAATTGAGACAGAGTACATATCAAATAGGTTGTGTAAAGTGCAAAGAAAGGTGTACTTGTTTCCACACCGGCTCTGGTATACATATATACTTGTCTCGCAATTCACTTAATATAATTATGCTACATATATATATATCATTGAGTACTTTACTGTGTGAATTTTCAGCAACCACCGGCGCTTGGTCATCATGAACATGGAGTTGCATTATGTTATCTTCTTATGCTCCACTCACGGCGATCCATCGACTACGTTGCGGTGATGATCACCAAGTAAGAATGTCATTTTGATCGTCTTGTCTGAAATCTCATTGTGAATTTTCAGTGAACATTACCGATAAATTTCGATTTTGATGATAGTGCCATGAAGACCTTCCGTGTTGATGTAAAAAAGCGTGGTGCTCGGCTCACGATCCTAAATGGCACAAAATTAAGGTTAGTACATAATTGGACATGACATAATTGCCTTCGAAGTTGGTCAATAAGCTATATATGCTCTTATATATATTTATTGTTATTTTTAGACCCGTCGGCAACCGAACGATCGAACTTATGTGGCCCGTACGTCATGAAACACTTATATGATATTGTGACGAAGGGAAACACTAAAGTCACTTTAAGGGTAAGATGTTATGGCTGAATTCGATCATCGATGGCTTAATGTTACATATGAAATATGCACATAATATGTTAATTCATTTCGTCTTTGATGTTACGAGGTTTGCACGTGAAGAGCCATTTGATGATGATGAAATCGAGCACATACGCGAGGTTTTTGTGAATATCTGTATAAACTAGTCTTAGAAAATCCAAGTCAAGACAATAATTAATGTCCTAAATTAATTCATTTGTAAATAATATATGATGTTTAGCAACAATAGCCTTCGTACATATGTTTATTTTTTCGACTAGCTAATTAATTCATTTGTAAATATAGCAATGTAATTCAATAATAAATTTGTTTATTTTTTCGAACAATTTGTGTGTGTCCATTTTGGGTTTCGAATGAATGGGATGGTGGATAAAGCTATTTAGTGCTTGAAATTTGAGGTACAAAGCGGATGTTGAAAATGAGCCGATGAGGCTCAAAAGTATTCGCGACTTTTAGGACCGTATATTTTTTAAAAGTGCGGTCCTAAAGGTCTTCGTCCATTTTAAGACCGTATATTTAACAAATATCCGGTCCTAAAAGTCTTCGTCTAATTCTAAAAAATTTGGGTAGAGACTTTTAGGACCGTATATTTGTTAAAAATACGGATCCTAAAGGTCTTCGTCCATTTTAAGACCGTATATTTAACAAATATCCGGTCCTAAAAGTCTTCGTCTAATTCTAAAAATTTGGGTAGAGACTTTTAGGACCTTATATTTGTTAAAAGTACGGTCCTAAAAGTATAGAAAATATACGGCTAAATTATTAGGACCGTATATTTGTTAGTAGTCAGTCTTAAAAGTCTTCATTTTATTTAATAGATTGCCGAAACCTTTAGGACCGTATATTTGTTAGTTGTCCGCTCCTAACTTTAAATTTTAAAATAAGGCTTAATTTTTAGGACCGAGGATTTATTAAACGTCCGGTCCTAATATTCTTCATTTTAATAGAGTTGGTGACTCGATTTTTAGACATATCGTTAGGGTTCAAGGCAACCATGTTTCTGGCGTTCTTCTCAAGTTTTGTGCTTCGTTGTTCTCGTTTCAACTTTTCTCGGATGTGAAGAACGTCATCGGTGTCCCTTTTCTTTTAGTTGGAAAAGAAAGAAGATAACGAAAACGACACCGAAAATTTTCATCACATCCGGAAAAGTTGAGGGAAGACAACGATGGTCCAAACTTGAGAATAGTCGTCACTCTGTTTGTTTTTATTCGAAAAAAGGTAAATAATGTTTTTTTGTTTTGTTTTGTATGGTCGCAATCGTTAACTTTATTCTCGCAAATTTTTAAGATTGATCACCACGAATAGGACAATGTTTTGTTTGTTCTTGTTGTCGGAGAAAAAGAACATAAAGTTAAAGACAAACAAGGAAGGCGATTGGGAAATAAAAATTTTATTTAATAATTTTTTTTTTCGCCTCATAAGGCAAGAAGAAAAAAAAAAACTTAAAAATTCTAATCCTCCCCATCGTTGTCGGAGGGGAGTGAATGGTCAGAGACGTCGTCATCGAGGTATGGTACTCAACGTCATTGGCGCGAGTACCGCTTTCAGCTTGTTGTTGACGGCGTGATAGACTGAAACAGTTTGCCCAAGCTTCGGTCTATATGATCGACGCGGCTATCAGTGCTCCAAAGATTCCGCGAAGTTCGGTTTCGGAGGCAACGGAGGAGGATATGGAGGTGCCTCGTGATTTCGCCTGAAGGAGGACCTCGTCGTGGTGGAGAAGCCATTACGGTGGAGGTTCTAGGAGGAGATGGAGATGAATGTTAAGAAAGTAACAACGGGTTTAAATAGAGAACCCATCCCGAAGAATGTGAAACGCCTAAACATTAACGAGGAGACGCATATTTGCTCGTAATACGAGGAGACGCCTAGTTGGGAAGTTTATGTGGAAGCCGAAGAGACTCAATTCATTTCAACAATGGGGAAGGGACTCTTGAAAAGAATGAACTTTCATTTCAACAATGAGTTTTAGGACCGGATATTTGATAAAAGGACGGTCTTAAAAGTAATTGAATTAAAAATTAGTTTTAGGACCGGATACCAAGTAATATATCGGTCTTAAATGAGTTTTAGGACCGGATATTTGATAAAAGGACGGTCTTAAAAGTAATTGAATTAAAATTAGGACCGGATATAAGATAAAAGTCCGGTCTTAAAAGTTTGTATAAAAGTAAATTGACGAATTCATCATCGACGTTTATCTCTCCCGCCATCCGTCTTTATATACTCCACACACTACCTCCTCTTTGTCCTTGTTAACTCCTCACTTCCTAGCTCTCTGCCCCAACTTCTCAAAATCCTCAAACCATGGTTAGATACAAGCAAACTGCTCGTAGGGGTGCATACACGCCTCACTCTCGTGCCATGGCTAGATCATTATATGGTGCGCTCCTCCAATGACGGTGCGTCGTATTGTTTCCGAAGACTCTCGGGTCGTTGGACCCATTGTTATTTCTTCGGATGATGAAGAGATTGCTCATGCCGCACCCCCCCTCGATCCTTCGCCGATCCTTTTCTTGCCGAGTTCAACCGTCATCTTGAAGCCGGCCATGCAGATGTTCGTAATCCCCTCTCCAACCCGTTGGCCCCGGCCGCGCCTACCTCGACCCCTCTCCGCTCTCCCGTAATGATCCATTCATATTGCGGGTGGAGAGAATAAGACAACAACTTGCCGATCTCCCATGGAAATTAATGCTCTTCACGCCGAAATCGCCGAGGTTGTTCAATCGATTCTTGTGGATGATAATATTCAGCTTGTTTTTCATTTGTGTTTTTGTTGTTGTGTATATATTCTGAAGTAATGTAAGAAACATTAAGAACACCGTATGAATTTTTGGCTCTTCTCCAAGAATTCATTAAAGAAACTTATTCTCCAATTTTGCTTTATTTTTTGTCCAAAAAATATCATTTATTTTATTGATTTAATATACCAATCACGAAGGCCATTAAGACCGGACATTTTATTTTATAAGTAACGGATCTAAAGATAATTTGAATTTTAGGACCGGATGTTTTATAAACCTCCGGCCTTAAAAATTAAAAATCTAATAAAATTTTAGGACCGGATAATTTTAAAACTCCGGTCTTAAAATGTTAGTTGTATCTTTAGGACCGGACATTTAATTAATAACCGGTATTAATAAAATCCAAAAAGCTAAATAAGGTATCTTTGTCGCGCGGAAAAATTAAATTTCCCTCTCTCGAACTCTTGTCGCGCCGAAAGTGAATACTGTGTTCCGACTCGAAATTTCCCTCTCGCCTTCGTCGCCTTCGCGTACCTTTCGACAATCACTCTCTGGTTCCTTAGCTAAACGTCTATAGACGAAGCCGTAAGAGATGTTTCGGTTAAAACTTTATTACTTTCCACTTATCGTTATTGGTTTTTCATGGGTTTAACGAAATCGGTGTAATGTTGTTATGGGTATTCTCTCGTTGTTAACGAATATTGTTTTTTGAAGATTATATTTGCACTTTAGACCTACCCAACCGACCAACAAGTGTTTTTAGGTTACTCTTGCTGTCTTGTCTCGCAACATCAACGTTCGTGAGCGGAGAAGTAAGACGACTCAAAGAAACGCATATGCTACAAAGTTAGTCCACAAGACCTTCATCCCCGCATTTAATTTCCTCGTCTTGCATTTATTTTGGTTCTTCGATTCACCGTGATGCATTTATGACCAAATGTAATTCTTAATTCGTCTAAATAATATATAGGAATTCTACTATGGATCACAGTTGGATAGATGCTTTACGAACGAGTATTGAATATCAGAATGGGGTTAGGGAATTTATAGAATTTGCTAAAAAAATGCCCATGATGATGGGGAAGTATTATTGCCCTTGTGTAAAATGTTTGAATGAGTGTCGACTATGTCCTGAAGTTATACGCACACATTTAATTTGTCACGGATTTTGTAAGACTTATACAGTATGGGTATGGCATGGTGAACAAGTGCCATCAAGTGGGAAACAACATGGGGAAGTGGCCTTTGATGATAATGACACGGATATGGATGATCGCATAGAGGACATTATCCGTGATGTAGGAGAAGAGGCTTTTGAGCGATCACATGCATATGGTAATATGTGCAGTGATGCGGAGACACCGCTATACCGTGGTGTAAAAATACCAATTGTTGAACGCCGTATTGAAATTGGTAAGCTTGAAGGCACGTCATGGATGGAGCGACAAGAGTTTTTCGAATTGCTTGAGGCTTTGAAGGACATGCTTCCGGATGATAACGTGTTGCCGCATCGCTACTATGATGCTAAGAAGATACTTTGTCCACTGGGATGGAGTACAAAAAGATCCATGCATGCCCGAATGATTGTGTATTATATAGAAAAGAGTTTGAAGAGAAGCGAGTTGTCCGATGTGTGAAACCCCACGGTACAAGTCGATAAGGGCCCGCAAAAGTGTTGTGGTATCTTCCAATCATACCAAGGTTCAAGCGGTTGTTTGCGAATGAAAACGATGCAAAAATCGAGGTGGCATGCGAGATGAGAGGATTTCGGATGGACAGCTTCGACATCCGGCCGATTCTTCTCAATGGAAGAAGATCGATCAATTATTTCCGAACTTCGGCGAAGAACCTAGGAACCTCAGGCTTGCCCTTAGCACGGATGGAATGAATCCCTATGGAAGCCTTAGCAGCATACATAGCTCATGGCCCGTAGTCCTGATTGTTTACAACTTATCTCCTATGTTATGCATGAAACGAAAGTACATCATGTCCGTCTATGTTGATTTCAGGACCAAAACAACCCGAAATGACATAGATGTTTACCTAGAGCCCTTGATCGAAGACTTGAAGGAGTTGTGGGAAGAAGGTGTCGATGTTTTTGACTCTTTCAAGAAGGAGGTCTTTAGAATGAGAGCCATGATATTTTGTACTATAAACGACTTCCCAAAGATATGGGAACTTGTCAGGGTATAGTGTAAAAGGCCATAAAGCATGTCCGGTTTGTGAAGAAGGCACATGCTACCATCAACTTCAACATGGAAGAAAGACGGTGTATCTTGGACATAGGAGATTTCTTAGACGGGGCCACCCATATCGTCGATTAAAGAAGGCCTTTTTTGGTGGCCAAGAGTATGAAGAAGCTCCGGTGGCATTGACTGGGAGCAAGTGTATGAAAAGGTTAAAAATATCGTGTCATCTTCTGTAAGCATGGAAAGAGTAGAAAAGAAACAAATATATGGAAGAAGAGATCTGTATTCTTTGATCTTCCCTATTGGCGCAATCTTGATGTGAGACACCGTATTGATGTCATGCATGTGGAGAAGAACGTATGTGATAGTATTGTGGGCACGCTTCTCAACATACAAGGTAGTTCGAAGGATGGTGTGAAGGCAAGATTGGATTTGCAAGCAATGGGAATACGCGAAGACTTGCATCCAAGGCCATATGGGAAGAGAACTTATTGTCCCCCTTCTCATACTTTGTCTAAGGATGAGAAACGAAGCTTTGTGAGTGTTTACATGGCACAAAAGTTCCCTCGGGGTATTCTTCAAATTTTAAGAGGCTTGTCTCGATGAAGGACTTGAAATTAGTAGGCCAAAAGTCTCATGACTGTCATGTCTTGATGCAACAGCTACTCCCAAGAGCTATTCGAGGATCGCCGAATATGATCTTCAGGTCGTTTTGACTAGACTTTGTTTCTTCTTCAATGCGGTTTGTAGTAAAGTTTTCAAGATTGAAAAGTTGGATGAATTGGAGAATGAAGGATATCTTATCTTGTGCCACCTTGAAAAGCTTTTTGTTCCTTCATTTTTGACATCATGGTTCATCTCATTGTTCATCTAGTGAGGAGATAAAGTTGTGCGGCCCTATCCATTTACGGTGGATGTACCCTATTGAAAGATCTATGAAATTCCTAAAAGGGTATGTGAAGAACGCGCACCGCTGTAAGCATCAATTGTTCGAAATATGTTTCGAAGAGGCCATGGAATTTTGTCAAAATTATTTGTCCAAAGTAAGACATATTGGGCTTCCAAAATGTCAGCATGCTGAAGGGGGTAGACGTGGGGCTTCGGTAAAGAGTGTGGATCGTGATGAATTGTCACAAGTCCACTTATACATCTTGAATAATGTTGATGAAGTTCAAGCCAGCATATCTCGCACATAAAGAGGGATGTAAGGAAAGAGAACCATCGAATGACCGAACAAAGGTTGATTAGGGAGCATAACAGAACTTTTGCAAACTGGTTCAAACAAAAGGTCGAGGGATCTGAATGTGTTTCTGAGACAATGAAATGGTTAGCACGTGGTCCTGAGGTTGATCTCATAAGTTGGAATTCGTATGTGATCAATGGTTATACATTTTACACGAAGTCCCTATATGATAGGAGCACGGTCCAGAACAGTGGTGTTATGTTAGAGGCTGAATCTATGCACTTTTCCAGTTCGAAAGACAAGAGGCCTAAATTGGCAATCATGCCATATTATGGGGTTATTGAAGAGATTTGGGAGGTGGACTATGTCAAAGTTAGATTTCCCATCTTCAAATGCAAGTGGGTTAATGTCAATAATGGTGTTCGAATCGATCGACTAGGATTCACTTTAGTCGATGTCAATAGTAGAAGTTTTGGAGATGAACCTTTTATTATGGCAGATCATGCAAAACAAGTGTTCTATATCACCGATCAAGAAAATAAAATGTGGTCTCGTAGCTCTCCAAGGAAAGAGGGTCATTGATATTGATGAGGAAAGTCATTCAAATTATGGTGATCTTCCTGAGAGTACTCCTTTACAAGGGGTCTACCAGACATGAACGAAGAAGATGAAGCGGATAATGAACCCGGCATAAGAAATGATCATCAAGAAGGGATATGGGAGGATATCACTTTATAAAAGTGTCAATTCATAAGGTAATTAATATTCATATGCAGTATTCTTAGAAAACTTTAAGGTTTTAACAATTATTATATGTCGTCTATGTTCTTAATTAAACAATGTCATCATTGAATATGAATTTGTTCTTGTTTTGTTTTTGTGGCGTGATCCGTTTCAAAGGGGCATGTTATAAAAGAGGATGCATGTTACGTTGTTGGGTGGGAATCAAATGAAGGCATGGTGAATAATATATTGGACTACATTTGTATGTTGAATTACGTGCCGCATGTATTGTAACTCATTGCCTTTGTAATTAGTTATATGTTAGCTTATTTTATAAATTACTTTAGTTGTTTTAGACTTAATTAAGAGGCCACATAACTCATGGTGGATAATATTTGTATTCTTTTTCCCAATTCAATTTATTCATGTTCATAGCTTGTAGCTTAAAGTATATCGACTTTTATGTCTGTTTTTGTATGGTGGATTTGTGTATATATATTGATCGGGAAGAACAAAACAGGAAAAAATACGGGAAAATTTAGACCGCAAATAAAAATACGGTCTTAAATGTTCAAATATTAAGACCGGATGTATATATAACGCCGCTCTTAAAGGTGTTAAGCCGGTCTTAAAAGTTGGTCTTTAAGACCGGTCCATTGAAACAATCCGGTCTTGAAAGTCAGTCTTTTAAGACCGGTAATTATTCCTCCTGGTCTTAGAGTCCGCTATCTATAGGACCGGATTGATATTTGTCCTGGTCTTAATATTTGGATCTTTTAAGAGCGGTCGACTTTTGTCCTGGTCTTAAAGTTTGAGTTTTAGGACCGAACCAAAATATTTCAGATTTATTTAGTACGACTTTTAAGACCGAAGGTTTAAAATGTCCTGTCTTAAAGAAAATCTTTAAGACCGTGTAAAAGTCCGGTCTTAAAGGTCGACTTTTAATACCGCCTGGAACAAGACTGCTCGCGGTCCGGTCCTAATGTACCTTTTTTGTCCGGTCTTAAAAGCCTTTTTTCCACTAGTGAAACGGACGGAAAGCTATAATAAACTAACAAAATGAATATATATTTTTTGATATCCCATTTGGTTCATCGGAACCTTTGGTTCCAATTAATTAGGATTTCATCCCGTGTCGGCCCCACGATCGTGAGGAAAGAGCTTCCAATACAATTTTCTCTATTCTCACGTCTCGACCCAAAGACGTGGTTAAGGGAGAACAAATCTCTTTTCACTTACTCTCAATGGTTATTAGTAGGGATGTCCATAGACCAGACCAGACCGGGTTGGGGGTCAACCCAAGGTCTGGTATAGGAGGGACCTCGGGTTGGACAAGCCAGCCCGAGGTCTGGTCTGGTCTGGCACCAGCCCTAGCTCGAGCTGGACCAGACTGGTCCAGTAGATTGCCTTGACTGGTCCAGGCAGTCCAGGACCTGTTTCATTTTTTTTCAAGTTTTTTTTTTCACTTCTTTGGACCAATAATTAAACATAGAGTAAATAACCTTTTTGGTCCTTGACAAAAAACATAATCCCCATTTTGGTCCCTAAAAAAAAAAATAGTCTCGTAGTCCCTCACAAATTCAAAATACACTCAATCAGTTGACATTTTGATCCCTCACAAATTTCCAAAATTCCCTTTTTAGTCCATAAAAAATGACGAATAAGGGTTGATTATTTTTGTAAGGGACCACAATTTTATTTGTTCCCCCAACTACTGATTTTTAAAAACTTACAACTACTAAAGCCTGCTAAGAAACGAGGTCCTTTACCATGGGCCTAGTAGCCCAATGGTATGCCTACTCCCCATAGTTGGAGAAGTTGCAGGTTCGATCCTGTCTTTTGTATTTCAGGACATTAGTGTCTGCCATTGTAATGCCAACAAAAAAGAAAGAAAGAAAAGAAAAGAAACGAGGTCCTTAGTACTAATACTTTCTCTCAAATTTTGTGGCCTTAGCTTCAATATATTTGTGTGCTACTCATTTTAGGTCTTCCATTGTTATCTCATTGTTCCTCTCAATTAATTTCAAAATATTAGAAAATAAAACTTTTAAATATTAATCATTTCATCATTGCATATAATTCCAGTCCCGTTTAGTTTGTAAAAATTTGGAGTATGGAATGAAGAAGACAGAAATTATCCACACATGTATATTTTAACTAATTAGTAATTTTATAATTTTAATTTTTAATTAAAAAATTCAAGGCACTGAAAACCAAACCAGTGAATGAATAAATTAAGGTGGTGGTTCAAACCAGGGTGAGCCAAGAATTGGACAGTCATAATTTTCTGAGCAAAAAAAGGACAGTCAAAATTGAAATAATATATTTAATTAAAATATTAAAAACTGTTCATATTTAACTGTGGATAAAAATTATATTTATATATAAATGCATTAATCCATAAGAAAAATATAATATTCATATATAAACTTCTCATAATCAAACAACAGAATTATTAAAGTACAAATATAATGGATTGTTATCTTGCCCAATAAGGGCACTGTTCAAATTGCCCTACAATACTCATACCGAGTGATAGACCTCTTTTTTTTTTTTTTTTCTTTTTTTTATGGATCACACCCTCGAATTTGGTGCCACAAAGGGACCTACACAAGGGCTTTGAGGGAATAGTACCTATCAGATAAGGTCCTAAATATTTTTTTTTTGGGGTCAAAATATAAGGTCCTAAATATGACTATTCTCAATCTTTTTTTTTTTTGCTCAAAATGACTATTCTCAATCTCACATTCCAAGTTAACACACAAACATAAAAGCAATCTGCCATTTTAAAGTAAAAGTAAAGCATTTCAATGCACCCCACCACTCCCAACCTTTTCCTTTTTTTTCTTATCAGAATGTGGACCAGACCAGACCACTGATATATTCATGAGATATTGCAAAAACTGTTCAGCAAAAAATATTGCTCCATGTCTCTAATATAAGATATATTTATTTAATTTGATTAGATAAAGTAAGTTGTTAAGCTAGTTAATATGACATGTATTTTCTAAAATACCATAGTCATCTTCTTTAATTCCCTCATTCTCTCTTCTATTTAATTATTGTTGAAAGAGCATCAATAATCATGAATTAAAAAAGATTAACAAATATAAAAACTATGTCTTATATTTAAAATCAAGATTAACTAACAATATACTAACTCCAGTCCTAATTATACGAACACTTTTGTAGGGAGTATTTTATATTAAGGACATGAGGTATGAGGTAGAGAGTGGAACTAATAATAATTAAACTTTCCATTGGATAACAGATAAAGTGTAGCTGAAGAAATTTGAAAATGATATCTATACAACAGTGAGAGAAAGATACATGAATGGCACTAGGAGGAGACTGTCAAATACCGACAAGAAAAGGGATGAGATATTACATCAGTCATCATCATATGAAACATGAAAGTTGGAAGTGCAGCCAGATGCCTCTGGGTCCTCAGCCCCACAACAGTCGTAAAACTTGGCCGCATACGGCGGGTCGTTGGGCCCCAGTTCATAGTACCTTCATATATAAGAAAGAAAAAGGGCATCATGAAGAAGATCATATATAACCACCTAAAATGGCAATGGCCAAACTAATTCTTTCATATTTTTCTTCCCCTTTTTTTACTCACAAAATTTGAATTCAAATTTAAATTCAAGGTCTTACTACTTATTAAGAAAATCAAACTCCTTCCTATTTGGACCAGAAGAGCAGCCAATATGGTCGGGGGTCATATATTCATGAAAGGGAACAATCTCAAGGTATATAATAGGCAGTAGGCTTGCTCAGTAGCTTAAGGAGTATCGAGAATGTCTAAATCTAAGGCATCTTATCAATTATAAAAAGATCTTAAGATCGCAGTGATATATATATATATATATATATATATATATATATATTTTTTTTTTTTTCTTCAGGTTAATCATTTTTATTAGAGATGTTGGAATAAGTATACAGTCACTGGGGAGCATAAATTAGCATACTCTGCTTTATTTAATTTAAGGTATTATAGATTATAACCCCTAAGCATTTACAGAGGCAAATAAGCTTAGCATACTGAAAGGGATTTGGATTTGGTCCACTGTGCCTTAGCGTCCTCTGCAGTCTACTTCCTTGAAACAACGCCGTTTTAGCGCAAAAACAACATTGATCTCTTTTTTTCTTTTTTCTTTTTTCTTTTTTAATACATATTTCAGGGTACTATAGGTACTAAAAAGATACTTTAGGATACTGACCGATACTGAAAAAATATTTCATGATCTTAAAAAATTATTTCAGGGTACTGACTGGTACTAAAAAAGATACTTCATGATACTGGCTGGTACTGAAAAAATATTTCATGATCTTGAAAAATTATTTTAGGATCTAAAAAAAATTAGATCCTAAAATAATTTTTCAAGATCATGAAGTATTTTTTCAAAACCAGTCAGTATCATGAAGTATCTTTTTAGTACCAGTCAGCTATGTTGCATCGACACGAAATACGACACGACTCGACACTCCGACACATTAATTCTAAAAAAATCTAAATTTTGACACGTTAGGACACGTTTTGATATTAAATATATATATTATAATTTACATTTAAGTTCAATATTTCATAAAATCCTGGCCTCCAGCTTTGGCTCATCGTAGATTCAGCCTCATCATAAAAGATGTGTCTCCTTTTTAAAAAAAATACAAAAGGAAAATTTATCATCAATTCAATAATATTCAAAACCACGCATATTTTTAAAAAATAGGAGTGTTGAGGAGTGTCGGATGGTGTCAGACGGTGTCGGAGTGTCCGACATGCATATTTTAAAAAAATAGGAGTGTCGGTGCTTCATAGCCAGTCAGTAACCTGAAATATTTTTTCAATATCCTAAAATAATTTTTTAAGATTCTGAAATATCAGTCAATATTTTTTCAGTACTAGTTAGTATCCTAAAGTATCTTTTTAGTACCTATAGTACCCTGAAAAGAAAAAAAAAAAAAAAAGAGCATCAATGTTGTTTTTGCGCCAAAATGGCGCTGTTTCAAGGAAGTGGACCGCAGAGGACGCTAAGGTGCAGTGGACTGAATCCAAATCCGACTGAAAGCCAGAAGAACTATTTTTCATGAAGTGTCACTATAGCTACTGAATAGTGTCTCAAATTCATGTAGAACTCAGTATAGAACATTAAGACTCTGTAACAAACACAAGAAATATTATTGGGGAAAAAAAAAGTTCAAGGAAGACTTTTCAGTTTCCTTCTAAATTTTTGGGGGCAACAACGAGATGGCAGCAAGTCTACATAATTCATAATCATTAATGATGCATAGCCTATAGTCTTTTTTTGGTTGGCTTAAGTTAGGATTTAAAATTACACTTTTCACCCATGATCTTGAAGATAACTCTTGTATTATTTAACCAAAGTTCATTGGTATACAATTTTTTGGGTTAATTTTGAATCTGATTAGGATTTGAACTCAAATTTTCAACACTAGAAACATAGTACCACTGAGCCTCAGCCCATTAATACAATAGTCATCAATTTTTTAGTGTTTGAACGAAGTAGAAAATGCACAGCTACTTGAGAACTTGAGATAATCATAACAGAACCTATGTTAATGTAATGAAAATGGATGGAAATCAACATATCCAAAAAAGGAGAAGAAGAAGAGCAAAAAGAAAAAGAGGAAACATGTTTGAAAGAGTTTATATAGTAGAATTAGGAGCAGACTTGGGATTTTTGAGTGGAAAGAAAGTACTATTATGGAATAAGAAATAATTTTAGTTTGACAATACCTTGGTTAAAAAACCTAAAATTACACGCGGTCTCTCTCTCCTTTTCCTTTCCTCACATTCCGATTACACCTTTAGTGCTTTACTGGTCCTGCATCAATAGTGCTTTATCTGGTCATAGCTATTTCTAAGATCCATAGTGGAAGTGCAGGTGCAGGTTCAAAAGCAAATGGCTACTGATGCAGGACCATCAAATTGTCAGGTTTAGTGTTTTCTTGGATGCATTTAGGTCATTGAACAAGCTCCAAACCCTTTGATTTTGGACCAGAAAAAAGCTCCAAAGATTAAACAAACAAAAATAGAGATAATTTAATCTTTAGCTTGTAATTCTAGATGCTAGTGCATTCTGCATCAATTGTGTACTGAGATTATTGTATTTTGAAGCAGGTTTTAATGAAAGTTTCCCAACAGTCTCTTAACTTGCAAATAGCTTAAGCAATGCTGAAATGGAAAGAAACTGCCTAACTAAAGCGGAGGAGAAGGCCAAGCCCAAAAAGAAAAAAGAAAAAGAAAAGAAAGGAAGAGAGCAAATGAAAGCAAAAACCTTAAAAAACTAGATATTAGAGAAATATGAAAGATAAACAAAGGAAAAAAAAAAAAAAACTGTCAGGAAGTCACTGAACTTATGGGGGTGAGTCGGAAGCAAAAGAAAGTGAGTTACAGAGTATTTAGAAAAATGAGTTACAATGAAAAAGGTGTAGGAAACATTAGAGGAGTCAGTCTAGCCTCTAAACTGCTAGTATGCATTCTTGTTTATATTTTCAACCTATCTCTGTGAATTTGTGTAGCTGCCCTAGGTATGATTTTCTAAACTTATGTTGCTGAATCCTTAACTGAATTCAAGTGTTACATTGCTATTTCCCCTAGTGTCAGTATTTAGTCTTGCACATGAACATTGCTGAATTAAGGGGTGTATTCAGTTTCATTTGCCCTGTCACTAACTTTCTATGGAATAGTAGAGGGTTCTTTCATAATGAAACACTGCAAAAGGTCAAAGAAAAGGATCTGAACTCCAAATCGTGGGCCATATGATTGCCAACTGTGTAAATCCTAACTGTCATATAATAACAGAAATAACTAACTGACCCTATGACTAACTACCTAACTAACAACAACAACTAACTACCCCTTGGCCTCATAGAATCAGTTTAGCCATTAACTAACTAACTAAGTATTATGGCCTCATAGGATTAGTTTTGTGCCAATTAAATCCTAATTATTTTTCTCTAACACTTTATTTATGCTTTATATAACACCAACACTGATGTAAAAATTCATTAAAACCATAATTGCAAGAACCAAAATGCCATGGACTGCAAACCTATATGCTGTGAATTCCTCAAAATTAGCATTCTAAAACTACACTACTTCGATCTACAATAAAAGTGTACCATGAAGTGTAAGAATATCCAGTTATGATTTGAAATGTGAAATAAAGAATCTGATGATACTGGTGCAGAAATGATATAGTTAAGTGAAATGAGCCTAAATGATTACCAAAAGATAACCAATTTGATACAAGTTATCATGTAATCTACATATCTCCAATTCCTCTTTTCAGGAAAAAAAGGGATTTGAAAATTAGATAAACATAAGGTTTAAAATTTAGTTTATTACAATCAAGAACTTACAAAATTGGCCTTGACACCAAGTCACCAACCTAAATAAGGGAACTTACAAAATTCCCCTGCATTTTCTAATTGGTCTACAAACCTCCCTTGAAACCTTAAAAATCCTATGCATTCATAAACTATAATCCTAAACAAATAAACAAGCCTCTCCGATTTTTTGAAGATAAAACAAACTCCTTCTGTTCAAAATTTCGAATAATGAAGCAAAAATTCAGGAGATTAAAGTATTATAGTCTTGTTCCCTCACACACATATACACAATCGGGGGAGACTTCAAACAGAGTGAAAACAAAAAATTAGAAAAAAATAAAATCGAAAACCAACTACAAAATCCGGTAAATATTCTACACAGGAGAAGCCTTTATTTTATTTTAATTTAAAGCACATGATACTCTTACAATGCTCACATAGTATGAAATTCGTAGTTAATTCCAGTAATTGCAAAATTCATACTTAAAACGAGTGGAAGATGACACAACTGAAAACGATTGCCGAAAGATGTGTATCGGAAAGAATAGAGGATAAGGGAAATCCATCACATGATAAGAATTCAAAGATTTCATTAAATGAAGAACTTAGGTGGCCATTCAATGGCATGTGAGTTGCTGAACCAATAGACAAATAATGGAAGGTACCTCTTTTGATCGTCGTGACGGCGACAAACGAAGAAGGAAGGGTGAAATCGGCAAGACGTAGAACTGTTGGAAGTAGGATCGTAAGATTGATTGCATCTCTTGCAAAGCTTCTGCCGATTTTGCTTATCCTCACTCTTCTCCATCTTCAAGGTTCGACGCTCAAGCTCTTCGCGTTAGAAAAATAAATTCTCAGTTTGAGTTTTTGGGAGAAATTACAATTAATCCCTTATATTCTTGAGCAAACTACATTTAACCATCATTCTAGTTACTAAAATTGCATCAATACCCTCTTTATTTTGAAAACGCATGTAAGCTTTTCTTGAAATTGAAATGTATTATTTTCGGTCTTTTAATATAAAAGTTAGATGATTAATTAGTAAATATTAATGCTTAGTGCTTTTTGGTAGTGAGTGTTAGGTGGCGAAGGGGTTTCATGAGCATAAAGTGATGATAATATGATAATGATATGGACAAGTAGTCATCTAAGAAAAGATAATATTTGTGATAAACTTATACGATAAAGGGTTGAATTGACACCTATTGAAGAAAAAATGGTAAAAAATGAGGTGGTTCAAACATGTATAGAGAAAATCATTGGATGCACTAATAAGGAGGGTAAATCAAGTTGTTTGGAGCTTAGTAAAAAGAGGAACAAGAAGTCTAAAAGAAAACACTTAATGTGATTATTGAGCGATATCTCTTAGTAAACAATTTATCCTGAGTTTTGATTTTTAATAGTTCAATAACATCATTTAATCCATGTAACTGACTTGATAAAAAACCAACCTCAAGGAAAACCTTAAAATATGTGCAATTAATAGAAATATTTGGTGAAACAATTATATATTTAAGATTGTGGTATTACATGTTTTTTTTTTTTTTTGTAATAAAAAGTTTAGGTGGGGATAAACACCGATAACCTATTAGAGTCAGGGCACACCTCTAGACTCAAAGAGTGTTTATAGAGGTATTTACAGATTGCCCACCAATAAGGCCCTTACATCGATCAACAGGTATCAAACCTCCTTCCTTTTGGAGCAAAGGCCGATGCCTTAGTCAACTATGTCACTCCTCATTAGCTGTGATCTTATATTTAAAATACATAAACTTATCTAACTTCTTGTTTTAGATCAAGAGGGTGTATGTTGCATTTTGGGTCCCTTGAGGCCTTGACCCACCAGAACCAGGGATTTGAGTGCATAAGTCTCTAATCCATCTTTTTTGGGGGCTTGGGGCAATAAAGTCATTATAAAATTGTGAAAAATTTATTATCTAAACATTGCCTTACTCCTTTTCGTTAATTACTTGAGTTAATCCCATATATAAAACCAAACACTGAATTGAAGAACGTCGTGTCTGCTCCAATATCAATTTGCCAAGGATAAATTACACAATTGGAAAGCAATGCAGCCATGAATGAAATGTTCATTTGTGCTGGAACAACCACAGTTGAATCAATAAAACCAGAATCTTCAGGATTTAGTATCCTCTGTCTACAACTACAAAAATCACATGTATTTCTGAGCAGTAGGCTGGTGAAGAAAACCAAAGCAAAATTGGTCATTACCTTTACCTACACAATTGAAATGCAATATAGCTTTACTTACAATGCTTACCACTCTAAATATCAAAGTCTCCCACTAATATCAGATTCATCATCAATTAATCATTTGCACAATCCATTACAGTAGAGGTTTAAAAACAATGCACTGATACAAGAATTTTTTCCCTTCATTTCTGAATATAGTCTTTCAGACCAATGTTTCTTTGCTCTAGGCTTGCATTTATTTTCCAATTTGCTACAGCTCTATGGACTGTAGCTTTAGCCTCACTAATCTCCTCAGCTGAAAATTTATGTTCAATGATTCCCAATGGTCCAGGTTGCAGCACGTTAATCACAGTCTCCATCTCTTGCTCAAATTGCCTGTGACAAATAGAAGGAAATCATCCATAAGGAATGTCAACAGCTGAAAGTTTCATGAGATGTATTGCTTATAGGACATATTTTGGGACTTGACCTTAGTCCTAAATATACAACATATTTTTCATATTGGTCAATCTTTTATTAATTTACCTCATGCCCTCTCAACAATAATCAACTTAATTGTATTAGAAAAGACATATGATATTAATCAACTTAACTAACTTCCTTAATTTAACCAAATTAGGTAAATATATTTTATATTAAGGATCGGAGAGAGTATATAATATTATAATTATAATGTTCAAGTAAACTGCAGTTTCCCATCCCATTTTAACAAAACTGCATCACATTCTGCAATTAGTTTAGATAGAGAGAAAAGTGGAAGAAAAATAAGAGGGAGGGATTACTATGAAGGAAAACTTCCATAAATGGTAAAAATATTTACTACCTCTGAGAGTTTTCCCTCCTTAGTTCCCCCCTCCTAATTTTCTCTTCATCCACCAAAAGGAAAGTATCATAAAGTTGGCCTTGATTTCAATCAAGCCACGATATGAAATCAGGATAGAAATGTACAATAAACTATGACAATGCTCTTAAGGCTCTTGATCACTGCATTACATGGCCATGAGTCCAAATAGCTTATAACAAAGTAATTATCCTAACTCCGTGAAATGTAGTATTATATTGACTCCTCAATTACAGAGAATAACCAATGATTAACAGACGACACTTTTGTACATTATGAATGCAATAAAATAGGCAGTGAAGATATTCAAAGAGTAACTCCAGCATATGAGTTGAGGTAATCTCAGCCATGGAAGTTGAGTAAGAAGAAATTATTAAGAAAATACATTCCATCAATTCTCAATAGGATTGAATTCTCAGTGTCAGTTGTCCTCTTCCTCTAGCTTGTCGAACCAAAATCAATATTAATTCTTCTCATTTTATACATTTTGTTCATAAAGTAACTTTATTTCCATTGCGTGCAACCTAGTATAAATGCTATGATGCAATGCACCACGTTATCCTCCAGAATTCAGATAGCAGTTAGAGAGATGAGTAGGAGACAATCCTAACTAGAGTAGATCAAGTCACATACACCGGGATTCGTTAATTTATACACAGAAATGAATGAATTTACAAGGTAAGGATGATGTCAAGCGATTCTGCGGAATTGGATTCAGCAGCCAAAGAATATCAAAATGCTAGCAGCCACCAATGAAGAAGAAAATCCACCAGCCAAACAGCCATTTTTCAGATATTTAGGGTGCGGTTTCTATATATCCAGAAAGACGAAGAAGGATAAAATCAAAATTGAAAGAATACCAAGGATGATGACGAAAAAGAAATCAGCGATTCGCACCTGATTAGCCCTGAAAAGGGCAAGGAACTTCGAAATCCCGCTAAGGATAGCCGCATTACCGTACACTTACTTCTTCTGTTCACGCAATCCGATAGGAAAATAAGGACAGAATAAACCTATTCAAAAGGAATGACAAAGAAAAACACGAATCCAAAGCACAAGGAACTCGAAAATAAAAATCAATGCTGCAGATCTCACACGCCAGGCAGAGAAGAGCCGAGAGACAGCCAGACGTTTTTTTTTTTGTCAACAGAGACTACCAGACTGTGGGCCAGGCAGCGTTTTTTTTTTCCGTGGACTGGACACTGCTCACATTGTTTTCTTGGGCTGAACATTGATTGTCACATTGTTTTCTTGGGCTGAACATTGATTGTTGGAATTTGGAAAATACTGAGGCTCAAGTAAGTAAAAAAAAAACCAATGTGAGTTGGCTTAGATGGTAAGGGATCCAGGATTAGGCCCTTGGGTCGTGGGTTCGATCCCCTCTGCCATCGCTGGGACTCCTTTGGTAGGCGATCTCGTAAGTCCCTAGTAAGTGCTCATAGAGCCCGGGGCCGTGCCCTGGCCTTGGTGGGGGACTGATGCCGAACCCCTCCAAAACTTTTCTTTAGCAAAAAAAAAAAAAAAAAAAAAAAAAAAAAAAAAAAAAAAAAAGTCATGTACCAATGAGAGTTGACATAGATGGTAAGGGATCCAGGACTAGGCCCTTGGGTCGTGGGTTCGATCCTCTCTGCCGTCGCTGGGACTCCTTTGGTAGGCGATCTCGTAAGTCCCCAATAAGTGCTCATAGAGCCCGGGGCCGTGCCCTGACCTTGGTGGGGGACTGATGTCGAACCCTTCCAAACTTTTTTATAGCAAAAAAAAAAAAAAAAAGTAAGTAAGTCATGTACCCCTCGTTATTGGGTTCAACTGGCAAAGGGGTTGGACTTCCTCACCTCAAGGGAGGGGGTTCAATCCCTACCTTGGTCAAGGCGTTGGGGGAGGCATTCTAGGGGTCTAGGAAGCAGTGGAAATGCTGGTAGAGGTGGAGACATGTGTACTCTCTGTCCAGTATACCATGTGGATTGGGCTCCAAGCGCCCTGCCCTTGGATTGTTGGTGAGCCCAACCCCTTTACTAAAATTTTTTTATAAAAAAAAAAAAGTAAGTAAGTCATGTCACATAAGCAAGGTCTCGGGTTCGAGCCTTGTGAATGCAAAAAAAACCCCGTTAGGAGACTCTCCCACCATACCTAGGTGCGCGATGTGGGTCAGATCCGAATTAGTCGGGGCGAAACTCTGGTGAACTGGTGGGCAACAAAAAAAAAGTAAGTCAAGTCATGAATATCGTCAATATCAATATATATATATGTATACAAAATGAAGAGAGTATCCTTGAGGGGGAAAAAAAAAGAGAGAGTAATCAGTCTTGCGGAAGGAGTTAGTCTTTCACAATATTACAAACTAAGATCGCAACTCCCACATTTATTAGACTGACAATCTCTCAAACATGATTGCATATTTGCATCTAATAGGAGGATAGATGTGCCTTTCAAAAAAAAAATGAAGAGAGCATGGATAAAGTTAATTAGGCCTATTAGATTGAGGTACCCAATTAGATTTTGTGACTTAAAAAATAATGGATTAATTTGTTGCTTTCTGAGGGAAGGAGGGGCCTAGAACTGGCTCTGTGTTTCAGCGTAAGCATTGCATATTTAGGAGCAAGAGCACGCTTTGTCTGGCACTCTGGCTCCACCTGAGACAAGAGAAATAAAAGTGCATCATTTCTGGGAATAATCATTATAATAATAACAGTTTTTTATTTTTATTTTTTTTGTGCTTTATTTCCATGAAAATTTGTCTCTGTCTTGTGTCTGTGTCTAGCTGACAAGTCCCCATCATTGCCTTAAGCTTTGCCTTGCCACACCGGCACGAAACGGTTTCTATTAAAGGCTTTAACTTTACTCACACTTTCATTGTCTTTTTTTGGGCTTTTTGACCTATTTAATTTTTTTTAAAAAAAAATTTATCAAACTAAGGCTCAGGTAAAGTGGCGTGAAAAAGTCCCACGCCATCTGTGGCGTGGGAAACTTTCACGCCACCAAGGTGGCGTGAAAAAGTTTCACGCCACCTTGGTGGCGTGAATCGATGAAATCAGACCCAATTAATGGGTCTGATTCCATTATTAAAAAAAAAAAAACTATAATAATAATAATAATAATAATTAAACTATATAATAATAATAATAAAACTAATCTTAACTATATAAAAGTAGAGCAGCAAGTGGTTCTCTGTTTGACATCTGTCTTTTTTATTCTACCAACTGCCAAAATAACTCCATTTACTTATTATTTTTAATTTTTAATTTATAATTCATGCCCCCCTTTCTTTGCACTTGACACTGTCCTCTTTGTTTTATTATCGGTCAAAATAACACTATTTACTTATTATTTTTAATTCTTAATTTTTACTGTTTTTTCATGTTTTTATCTTCAAAAAGCATTTGAATTTACTGTTTTTCATGTTTTAATCTTCAAAATTTATTTAGTAAAACAACGAGAAGATATATGAGATATAGTTAGAGATAATATAAAGATTCAAATTTCAAATAAATCAACTAAGATAATTCCTTATTTATTTGTCTTCTTATATAAGTAAATTTTTATTTTGAAAGACCGAAAAATTGAATTACCCTTAATTTTAATTTGGCTATATATAGAGAGAGACTAAAATAAAAAATAAAAAGCAAGGTAGGTATGAAGGAGGGATAATGGGGAAGGTAGTTACACACTATTTTACTAATCTTATTTTTCCTCAATAATAACTAAATATATTTTTTTATCAATAACCGCATTTGAATTTATTGATTTTTCATATTTTAATCTTCAAAATTTATTTAGTAATTCAACGAGCAGATATATGATGAGAAGTAGTTAGAGATAATATAGGGATTCAAATTCTAAATAAACTAACTAAGATAATTCATTATTTATTTGTCTTCTTATATAAGTAAATTTTTATTTTGAAGGACCGAAAGATTGTATAACAGATATATTTGTTCTATACACCAAATATCTGTATAACAACAGTATTTAAATTTAATTTAATTGAATAAATAATTTAATTTATATATATAACAAATACAAGGGATCTATATATTTGTATAACAACAGTATTTAAATTAAATTTAATCCCAAAATCAATACGGTTGTTATACAAATATTTGGTGTATAACAAATATATAGATCCCCTGTATTAGGATCTCATTGTTATAACCAAATTGTACCGCATAATCTTTTAAAAGGTGTTCTTAATGAGTTATTTCAGCTCTCTGCTTTCTTTCTTTAGAATTCAAATTAAATGAAGTATCTTTAAATTATTCCACTTTTTTATCATTTATTATTATATATTATTAGTTTTATTATTATTATTATATATTTTAATTATTATTATATATTATTATTATAGTTTTTTTTTTTTAATAATGGAATCAGACCCATTAATTGGGTCTGATTTCATCGATTTTCACGCCACCAAGGTGGCGTGAAACTTTTTCACGCCACCTTGGTGGCGTGAAAGTTTCCCACGCCTTGGTGGCGTGAAAAAGTACCACGCCATCTGTGGCGTGAGACTTAGTATGGGAAATATTTTTGCCTGAGCCTTAGTTTGATAAATTTTTTTTTAAAAAAAATTAAATAGGTCAAAAAGCCCTTTTTTTGCTGTAATAATAAGATTTTTTTATTTGATTAAAAGTATCCAACTCACTTCATACTTGAAGCTAATTCTTTTTGAGGTTTTAAGGGCAACAGGTTTTTACTCTTCTAAATAAATACTTTTTTTGGATTTGAATTTGTGTTCATCTTTTTATGAGGTGAGACTGCTTTTCATTTCAATCTACAGTTTGTTAGTATAATAAAATCATTTCAATGATTATATACACACACACACATGTTACTGCTTTCTTTGAAAAGAATTTTAGGAGCAACCAAAAAAATTATGGTAAAGTTTTTCACCTGACAAGAGTGGTACTTAATCAAGGTGTCGAATCTCATAATTAAAAGTGGGAAACTCTGATTTACATTTGCTGAATTGGTTTAATTGTAATTACAAATTAGTCAAAAGCATGCTTATGAGTTGATAGGACTGATCAGGCATCCCAAGCTACAAATCTCATGTGGCCCCTCATTTTTGGCTGCCAATGAAAGCATAACCATAGACTAATAGATTAGTCTATTTGTTCGGAGATGCTAATGGTAAACACATTCTCTTTTGTTTCACATATTTATTTTATATACTGTCATGATTGAAAAACTATTTTTAAAGTTTTTAATAATTATTATTTCAAACAAGCCTTAAAGCATCTCTCATGTGAAAGTGTCAAATAGTCATCGCATTTATGACTTTTGATTTTAAATTTATTTATTTATTTATTTTTTTGCCAACATAGCTTCTTATGTTTTCCATTAAAGTATAATTGACTTTTTGGAGAAATTAAAAAAGCTAATTAAATTACATTAGAATATTTTTATTTTTTTCTCCAAACTAATTAGTTTGACTAATAAACTGATATATAATCTAATGATACATAACATATAATATAATTAAATAATTTATTTAGCTTCATTAATCTTTCTAAAAGATTACAACTCTGTCTTATATTTAAGACTTTAAGGAGTATCAATTTCTAAGGCTCAAGGGAGAATGTAGTCTAGGCAATGCAAAAAAGGAATTAAGGGTTCGTTTGTTATAAAGAAGATTAGAGAAGGAAAGGGAAGATCCCAAAGTTCCCATAATTTTTGGGTGTTTTGTAGACGAAAGATCGAGTCAGCATCTTCCGGTGAGTGCTCATCTTTCCATATTTGAGGGAAGATGCTTTCCATCCGAAAATGGAGGGAAAGCTGCAATCTTCCAGGAAAGTGTTTTTTTCTTCCAAAATTGGTCCTGGTTCTTCCTTTTCCCACTTAACCAATACCAAATTCTTCATATCAAACATCTCATTTTTCCTAAACTTAAGTTTCATTCCCCTGTATACCAAACGGCTCACATTTTTAAAGTTCCTTCTAATCTTCTTTTCCATTCCTTTTCCTCCTTAAATCTTGGCTAATTTCTGAATTTGCCCCTTATTAAATAACTATTTACCAAAATGCCCCTGTTAGAAACCTATTTCCCAAAATGCCCCTGTCAGAAACTTATTTCCCAATCTGCCCCTGTTTAGTCGACTAAAACATTTGGTTTAGTCGACTAAAACCTATTTTTTCCAGGCCCCCGACATTTAGTCGACTAAACCAAATTTTTTAGTCGACTAAACCCATTTAGTCGACTAAATCATTAAAAAAAAGTTAAAACTTCGGAAGCCGTAACTTCGGGCTCGGGAGTCCGAATCAAGCGATTCTTTTTTTGATTCCACATAACTTTTTGAGATCTATGCACTGATATAAAAATTATCTTCAAATTTAATGAAAAGAAAGGAGGAAAAACAATTGATTCTTTATTGCGCAAGAAATACCAACAATTCATTAAATATAATCAAGTGATTTTTTAATTATATATATATATATATATATATATATATATATATATATAGTTTTCTTTTATTTGATGTTTTATATTCATTAAATATAATCACTAATATCACTAACCAACAGACTCGGTAAAACAAATTAAAATGACTCCACTACTTCCTAAAAAATAGTTAACCACATGTTTACAATAATATAATAAAAAATCAGCACACTCAACATAATAAACAATTAAAAAATAAATAACTTAATCCTTCTTATTGTGGAATCAGCAACGTGCGGAAATCCGCGACATGAACCATGTAGAGAAAAAGTTGGGATTATTAACTTCAACAATACTAACAATTCATTAAATATATATCATGGGCTTTTTTCCCAATTTGCTATATTTAATGAATTGTTAGTATTGTTAGCATTTTAATTTGTTTTACCGAGTCTGTTGGATAGTGATATTAGTGATCCTAGATATTAGCTATGATCCTAGATTTTAGCTATCACAACATATGATCTTATGCATAACTTCCAAACACCGTTATTCCCCTAAAATCAAGCCCCACAAATTTAGTGTCGATATTTTTCCTATTTCTCTTTTCTTTTAAAATCCATATTATTAATGGAGAGAAAATCTCAATTTTGAATATATTGTATTTTAAAAATCCAAGATTAATTGTTACGTTGAAATTCAAAGTTTACCAAATACATGGTAGAAAAATAAAGATATTAAAATTTAAAATAAGATCAATTAATTATTATTAGATAATAATATTAGAAATAATGATTAATTAATTTTACAATAAATATCTCTCAATTAAATATAATTAATTTCCTCTATCCTGACAAAACCCTAGGATTGGACCATCATTTCCCACTTTATCTCCTTTTCCTTGTGGCACCGCCCCTCTCTCGCGATCAATTGTGTATACACACACATATCTTATCTTTATTGTACCGGAGATATTATATGATCTAATAAAAAAGAAAACTATATATATATATATATATAATTAAAAAATCACTTGATTATATTTAATGAATTGTTGGTATTTCCTGCGCAATAAAGAATCACTTGTTTTTCCTCCTTTCTCTTCATTAAATTTGAAGATAATTTTTATATCGGTGCATAGATCTCAAAAGTTATGTGGAATCAAAAAGAATCGCTTGATTCAAAAAATTTTACCCTCCATTTAGTCGATTAAACCAAATGTTTTAGTCGACTAAACAGGGTAGATTGGGAAATAGGTTTCTGACAGGGGCATTTTGGGAAATAGGTTTCTAACAGGGGCATTTTGATAAATAGTTATTTAATAAGGGGCAAATTCAGAAATTAGCCTTAAATCTTCTTCATAACAAAGAGGGCTAAGTGATTGTTTGAGGTGTAGTTGGGAAGCTCAACATTGATTTTGGTTTGTATCAAAAAAAAAAAAAAAACATTGATTTTGGCACCCCTGAAAAGGAGGGGAAAAATCATGGCTTAGCATTTGGAGGAGATGGGCTTATTTTGCGAAAACTTTACTTTCACCATCAATTTTTAATTTTTTACCTATTTTTTATTAATTAAGTATTTTAATTTTACTATGTTAGCACAATTAAACCCTGTAATCCCCTCGGGAAAGATTAAGAATTTAATTAAGAGAGAAATATAAATAGGCACCAAATAAAAAAATAAAAAAATTAGAATAAGTACCAGCAACATAATTTTCCGTATAGAAAAGTCAGAAAACAAGCCCTATATAGAACGGGGCCCACAGCCCATAAATTTTGAGGGGCCGGGTGGGGTCAAAGGTTGCTGAACATCATGATTGACGGCACCATCTTTTCACAGCTGAACCAATCATAATACATAGCCCTATCATATATCATATCTTTCATTTCCATGTTGGCCAAAATGTTAAGAAATCTTTTTATTTGATCTCTTCCATTTTTTTTTTTTTTAAATATTTTTGGTGAAATTTTGTCTTTCAAATTTACAGTTGCCATGGAGAGGCTAATAATTACTCTTTCCGATCTTTAATATAAAATTTAGGGTTTAGGAGTGAAAATACATACGAGCTTTACCCGCGGAGCACCCAGCACTACAAGCTTTTTTCTAGAGCAAAAGCATACACGTGGTTACGTTTTGGGAGTAAAAATACCACGGGCAGTTAGTTAACTGTTAACTTGGATGGAGTGACTAGTAACTCGGGTGAAATTACCATTTTGCCCTTAGTTTTAAATGAAAAAAAAAGAGAGTAAAGACCCTCCTCGTCAGTGGGCCCCACCACCGGCCACCGCTGGCAGATGCCGGCAGCGACCGACCACCACCGGCGGCCGACAGCAACCACCACCACTGCCGCCGCCGGCCGCCCTAACCGGCGGTGGGGGGCCGGCGGTGGGCCGGTGGTGGGGCCCATCGGCGGGTAGGGTCTTTACTCTTTTTTTTTTCCTTACCATCAGCGTCCAAATCAACTTGTCGGTCGGCTGCCGGCGGTGGCCGGTGGTGGGGCCCACCGGCGGGGAGGGTCTTTACTCTTTTTTTTTTCCTTACCATCAGCGTCCAAATCAACTTGTCAGTCCAAATCAGCGCCACGTCAGCGTTCCATCTAAGTTGACAGTCAACTAACGGTCAACTAACCGCCCGTGGTATTTTTGCTCCAAAAACGTAATCACGTGTGTACTTTTGCTCCAGAAAAAAGCTCGTGGTGCTAGGCGTTCCTGGGGGAAAAGCTCGTGTGTATTTTTGATCCTTAACCCTAAAATTTAATTATCTTTTAAAAGAAGTTAAAGAAACTAAATTTATTGGTAGGTTAATTGTTAATTTGTCAGTTCTCCTAATGAGGATCTTTTATAACCACGTTCACAACCACATATCAATATCAATACCTGATATTTCTTTGTCATCAACTTTGTATTTTCCTCACAATAAATCAAGATAGTTCTCCACTGTACCCCACATCAAAATAATTATCTTTATTCTCTTGCTTAAGATAGCTGTGTGTGTGTGGGTGTTATGAAACATACAAGCTGCTTCTACAGAAAGCTATGCCTTAAATTAAGGATTCTAAAATCATTGTGAAGTCTCAAAGAAAGAATATAATTATTAAAACGATTTACAATAAATAATTAATATAGACCTTTTGTTATTTCCATCTATTATTACATGCAACACACAATCTTTTGGTGATTACATTTTTTTTGTCCTTATAATCGCCTTGGAATCCCAATATTTTAAGGTCCTAAGGTAAAGGTTGCGGGCTTCAAAAGTTTTGCCTTGGATAGCCGAAGGCAACAATATTTTAACTTTTTTTTATCATTTTTTTAATCTGGTCAAGAAAATCATGATTCTGTTTATAATAATATGGTTTTATATATACTCATTCTGATCTTTATAAGGGGCTGCTTTGGCTAGCCATTATTACAACCCAAAAAAGCACCACCACACTCGAGAATTCCTCCTATTTTTGAAAAACAAGTGTAAAAATAAAAAAGGAAGAAAAAAAGAAACAGAAAGAGAAGGCCACTAAAAAGTCTCTACCTTTCACCGAAAAGTGGAACAGCATTCGAATTTTGCCTTGACTTTTATAGATTTAAGTTCATTATAATAAGCACTAGCCCTTTAAAGTCTGTTTTTGAGTCATCACCTCCAACATTCATTCATTCTTCTCCAGCATGCGTTCCTTTGACTTTTATTGCTTCACTACAAGATTTGATTCAATTTCATGCACAAACAACAAAGAAGAAGATTCTACTTACTGTCCTTATGATTAATAACTTGGAATGAGTCGTTAGTTGGCATAGTGAAATCACTGGCACATTGGGAATTTTGTCTGGCTTTTTATGCAGATGGGAGTTGTTACTGTAGGTGAATTAAAGACCAGTATATCTGGGAAGAGATCTTTTAGGACAAGTTCAAATATAAGGCATGCCACTGAATGGTAAGTGTGTGTGTGTGTGTGTGTGTGATTCTGTTTTTGGTGTCATTCTTGTGTTGATTGAACAACACCAGATTCTCGGTTTAACATGTCAATCTCTAATGCAGATTTAGATGCAGTAGGTTATTAGATTTTCATTGGCTCTGTATTCTTTTTTATACTTTCAATTGGTATCCGGCTCCTTTTCTGGATCGGTATCCGAGCAACGGACTACTTCAGTTTCAGGGGTCATGACTTCCCCTCCCAATACAGGTGTCTCATTTGAGACTGGAACTTGAGACCCATTGGTTCTGTATTCTTTCTAAACCCTTCCACAAAAAAATGCTTAACGATTTGCTAAGCAATAATGTCACAGAATCTCCCCTTTGTTTAGCCATAGATAAGCCAAATCTGTCCTGAGATTTTTGCTGATAGAGCTGTATCTATCAGACTATCAGGGATCTGAAGGTGCTTGATGAATGTCCAAATCTCATACATCAACAATGTGAACACGAATCGATGTTTTTATGCCAATCATTCTTGTGGTTTTACACAATTTAGGCCTTAAATAAGTATGGAGCCGTACAATGAGTTCATTTCCTGTCAAAAAAACGTTGTGGCCTCACATGAGCAGAACATCCACAAAGCCAAAGTGGCCTTATGATGGTTTTCTCTTCCTATCTGTAATTGTCACTTGGTTGGGTTGAAATGAAGGGTTCCACTAAAATGGTATAAACATAATCAGTACCTTAATATTCGATTTTACTCTAGAATCTTGTCACTATATTGTCTATATTTTCGCTTTAGGATTCCCACTCTGTTTTCTAATTTCTTAGTGGATTGGTTTATTGTTGGTTTGTGATATTCGAGGTAGATTGAGCAATAGTTTGCCCTTTAAGAATTAAGAGGCTCTTACAAATTGCTGGAATGGTCAGAATTTTGTTTATATTGTCTTCATGTGATCTGTTTTGTATAACGATTCGACCACAATCGTTTATTACAGGCCAATATCTGATGTTACTAGTGACCTTACCATCGAAGTTGGAGCATCAAGCTTTGCTCTTCACAAGGTAAAACGAAAAAAAAACTGTCATTCTCATAGCTTCCTTCATATTCAGCTTTTTTTCTTTTTTTGGATTGTTGCAAGGGAATTTAAACCTAGGATTCGTTAGTAACAGCAACTGAATGGGTTTGTGAAAAATAGAAGACTGAATGGATTGAATGGGATACCTTAATACTTTGTTAGTTCTTATAGTTTGATCAAAGTTTGATTTTGATCCCTATAGTTTTAAATCGTCATTTTTTATCACTATATTTTCATAAAGATGTCATCTTAGTTTAACGAATAGTCCCTGTACTTTAAATTTGTTTTGGTATCGGTTCCTATATTTCAACCCAAATCAAGTTCTTATGAAACTATATTTGAAAGTATAGGGACCAAAACCAAATATCAATTAATAAGGATTAACAATGATATTAACCCTACTATATACCATGGAATCAATAAATCAAAACTAAAGAAATTTATACAAACTATGCAATTTTTTGTCACTGCAGTTTCCTCTTGTTTCTCGGAGTGGAAGAATTCGGAAACTTCTGTCAGAAGCGAAAGATTCGAAAGCTTCGCGCATAAGCCTCACAGCCATACCAGGAGGATCAGTGGCATTTGAGCTAGCAGCCAAATTCTGTTATGGAATCAATGTTGAGTTCACACTCTCAAACATTGCCATGCTTCGTTGCTTAGCTCATTTTCTAGAAATGACAGAAGAGTTCTCAGAGAAGAACCTAGAGAGTCAAGTAGAAGCATATCTAAAGCACACTGTCCTCCCAAGTATACCAAACACAATAGCTGTTCTTCATTGCTGTGAAATTCTCCTGCCCATATCAGAAGACATAAACCTTGTCACCAGACTAATCAATGCAATTGCAAATAATGCATGCAAAGAACAACTCACTTCTGGTTTGCTTAAACTTGACCATAACTTCCCTTCCAAATCAAAAAACTTAGAACCAGAAACACCCTCAGATTGGTGGGGAAATTGTCTTATTGTCCTGAGTCTTGGTTTTTTCCAAAGAGTTGTTTCTGCAGTCAAGTCTAAAGGACTAAAACAGGACATGATTAGCAAAATACTTATAAGTTATGCACATAATTCCCTTCAGGGTATTATTGTTAGGGACTCTCAAGTGGTCAAAGGAAGTTCAATGGATTTGGAACTTCAAAAGAAACAAAGGGTCATTATTGAAGCTTTAGTTAGTTTATTACCTACTCAATCAAGGAAAAGCCAAGTTCCAATGGCATTTCTTTCAAGTTTGTTGAAAGCTGGGATAGAGTCTTCAGTATCGGTTTCAACCAGATCTGATTTGGAAAGGAGGATTGGTTTACAACTTGATCAGGCAATTCTTGAAGATATCTTAATCCCATCAAATTCAAATCAGAATTCACATGGGACAATTTATGACTTGGATTCTATATTGAGGATTTTCTCTATGTTTTTGAACCTGGATGAGGATGATGATAATGAAGAGAGTGATTTGAGAGATGAAAGTGAAATGGTTTATGATTTTGATAGCCCTGGATCTCCAAAACAAAGCTCAATTCTTAAGGTATCTAAGTTGTTAGACAGTTTTCTTTCTGAGGTTGCACTGGATCCAAACATTTTGCCTTCCAAATTTATAGCACTTGCAGAGTTACTTCCAGATCATGCACGTATTGTCAGTGATGGACTCTACAGAGCTGTTGATATCTTCCTTAAGGTAAAATCACTCACCTTATTCCTATTGATTGCATATAGGGGAAGTTCTAATGTACATGATTAAATAGGGTATTTTAAAGAAACTAATACACATTTGTTACAAATAACTAACTTAACTAATTTCATTAATATTTACAAATTAGTTACTTTCTTCAGTTTTTAATATAAAACCCACTCTATAGTTCAATTTTTTTTTTTAAAAATTAAAGTGAGTCTTATATTAAGGATAACATGAAGTATTTAATTTTTATATTAAACGTTGGAGTGGGTAATTAATTAGTTGCCAAGTTATATGTTCATTCGGTTTGTTTATGTGTTTGGATGCTTTTGGAAAATAACATACACAAACACTCAACTTCCACACCCAATTTTCCCACCAAAACCATGATTTTGTTATAAACTACCCATACACCACTTTCTTTCCATGATCCATTTTTTCAAGAAAACCATGGTTTTAGTATATGCTTGTGAGAACAAGTTTCAATAATCACCTTTTTCAAAAAAAATTATTCTACTTAAAAATCATTTTTTATTTATAGTAAAATAATATATTCTTTGAAATCAGTTTTCTCCAAAATATACTCTACAATTAGCTAATCCAAACATATACCTATATAGGTCCATCTAATTTTAACCAACTTTTTTAGTGAGTGTTTGAGTAAGTCCGAAACTATTGTTTTAGAAAAAAAACCTTTTTTTTATAAGTTGAGACAAAATCTTTTCACATGCTTATCTCGTAAGTCGTAAAAGCTATTTTCAAAAAACTAATCCAATTAAATCTTTGTAATTCAGTTATTTATAACCGGTACATAGGAGTCGATTGACTAGTTACCAAGTTATGTGTCCATTGGGGTTCCATGATATCAGGTTCATGCTAACATGAAGGAGTCAGAGAGAAACAGGCTATGCAAGACCATAGATTGCCAGAAGTTAAGTGAAGAAGCAGGCAGCCATGCTGCACAAAACGATAGGCTACCGGTGCAGATGTTGGTGCAAGTTCTATACTTTGAGCAAATTCGACTCCGAAACGCCATGAGCGGCGGTGGCGGTGGGGGTGGAGGCGGACACAGCCACATGTTCTTCAGTGGGCTGAACGGCCACCAGTTTCCGCAGCGTTCAGGGAGTGGTGCCGGAAGCGGAGCCATTTCACCAAGAGATAACTATGCATCAGTGAGAAGAGAAAACAGGGAGCTGAAGCTTGAAGTTGCAAGAATGAGAATGAGACTGACTGATTTGGAGAAAGATCATTTTCATATGAAGCAAGAGTTTGTGAGGTCGAATCCTGCAAATAAGCTCTTTAAATCATTCACTCATAAACTTAGTAAGCTTAATTCTCTGTTTCGGATGAATAGTATTAGGTCTCTTAGAGGCAGAGTTGGTTCTGATGGTCGCTTCCCTTTTCCAAGGCGTAGGCGTCACTCTGTTTCATGATCATAATAATAATAATCATAATTACACACTGCTAATCATTTTGTAATATGCCATATTTACATATTGTATAGCATGTATGTAGTATTCACAAATCCAGTGTGATGGTTGTTATTTTTCCAACTTCCAATCAATAGTTCTGGAGACGTCATTATCACTTGGCTTGAACCAAATTTTGGTTGGATTATGAGGGTGGAATGCTCGATCAAACTAGAATGGAGAATGAAGTTTAAAGTTTGTTTGATTCAGCTTTTGAAAAACATGAAATTTTTTCTCACATATTTAGTTTGTGTACCATAAAAATGTTGTTAGAAAAACAGTTTTTATCTTTAATCAAAATAGGCAAATGTTTTTGGGATTGCATTGCCCTCTTTTATTTTCCCATATACCCTTCTCACATTTTTCTTGATGAAAAAATTTTAGGAAAGGGGTTGAGCTCATCCGCAATCTAAAGGTAAGGCGAAATCTCCCTTTCTTTTAGGTCATATCAATGTTGGGAACAGGGCAGAGCCAGAAATTACAATTGGGGGGGTGAAAATTACATAATAGAACCTAAATTTCATGAAATTATATTTTAGCCCCAAAAACATCTCAATTTTTCATTTTAGTCCCTCCATGAAACTTTTAGTAGGGATTAAAGTGAAAATATTGAAATTTTTATAAGGCTGAAATGTAATTTTCTGAAAATCTGGGTCATATTCTATAATTTTAGGGGGCCACCTCTAACCCCCTAATCCCACCCATGGTTAGGCAGGGCGAGCCGTCTGTTTACCTAAGCACCCAGGAGTTAGGATGCCTTCCTCAGTGCCTTGACCAACTCCAGGATTGAACCCCCTCCTTTTAGTGAGAGTATTTGACTCCTTTACTAGTTGAACTCAAAGACGAGAGGTGGGGTTTCTTGATGAGTTTTTGATAAGTACCCTTCTGACTTCTTTTCCAAAACCCTAAGATGCGAATTTCCTATTATTTTACACTTAAATATCATGCACTAATCTAATTAAACACCGTAAATAATAAAGCAGTTCTGCAACTTACACTTTACATTATAGATATTCTGGTTATGGTTATTAAAATATTGATTTTTCTGATCATACCATTACTCAGTTGAATGCCTTCAAAAATAAATAATATAATTTCTTCCCATATTTAATAACTATTGCTTAAATTAAAATAACACCTCTAGAAAGAAAATGAGAAGAAAATCTAAAATAAAGTAGTTTGCAAGTAGTTCACTTACGGCTTTCCCTCTAAAGAGTTGATGTGGTGCTATTAAACATCACCCCACCTTACATGGAGTTTGATATAAGCTACTTCCTCCTGTTTTTAATAAATGTTCCACTTCAATAAAAAAACCAAACTACAAAGAGAGGGGGGGTATATTGAATGGACTTACGAATGATATGACTTTTTATAGATTTTATATTATGTATGTGAGTGTTTTTTTTTTTTTTGTGACGTATAATAACCAACATCATGCATATCTCATCTCTCATTATCCTTTCCATGGAAGGCATTTCTCACTATCTATATATTCATCGGGCAAAAAGAACATGCACACAGTGGAATAATCCAAAAGGGCAGCAATACATCATCATCAGTAATCTTCCATATTCATTATACTATGCCTTCATCATTATATTCTTCTGATGTGTCTTCCCTTCTAGAAATGATGTTCATCAAGGTCTTCGTGGCTTGGCCAACTGCTCTAGAAGTCTTTTTTGCAGCTCCAGCAACAACCGGTTGCAACGATATTTTCGGCAAGCTCGCTCTCTCTTCAATCATGGCTGATTCATATAAAACTATCATCAGATTAACAATAGAAAGAAAAGAGTGTCTACAAGTACTAAAGTGTGTGTGGGGCACTAAATTGATACCATCATTATCATTCCATGACATTGGTCATAATAACGGATAAATGTATAAAATTTTCATATTCACTTCGTTCTTGGTGAAAGGAAGATAAAAAGTCAAGTTACTGTAACATAGTTGCCCATTCAGATTGAAAATTATCCAGGAGCCAATGCATGTTTAGCTTCTTCTATTAAACTCATCCCAGACACAATTCTTGTTTAGCTTGTGCTTTCAAACTCAGAAAACTTTGACAAACTAAAGAAAAACAGACATTCTGACAGATCATCCCCATTCATTTTGTTTTACATTTTTCATTTGTATGCACATGAGTAGAAGAGCTGGTCAATGCTGTAGCTAAAATCAATCATTAAACCAAGAACTAAATTAAATAATGTGTGGTAGAAAGAGAGGGAGAGAACAAACGGAACACTGATAAACACATCGCACATACAGATGGTTTGCTTGCGTGCCACAGAACCCATCTGTCGAATTCCAGCTTCAGCTGCTTTCAAAGCTTGAGTTGATTTGTTAACCCCATCAGCAATCTCCTGGCTGAGTTTCAAATATAGTTTAGATTTATGCAAAATGTAGTTAGAGCTTGACTTGGAAAATAATCCTAGATAAATAGACATGAGCATAAACATTGTTTAAATTACACTTCCCCACATTCAAAATTCAAAAATCCATACTCAGCCTTCTATGTTCTTATGTAAGTCTTCAAATTTTTATAGAGCCTTGTACAAGCATACTACATTTAGCTCTTAACTTTTCCTGATTTAGTGGGGACTAATTGGGAAATTAGTTGCCTTCTCCCTTATCATGAAATCAAGAAATAAAGAAGTCTCATTAATCCACATTTATTCATGGTCAATTCTAATGTATCAGTCATTAGCAAGGTGTTCTCTTTCCCTTTTGGGTTTAGACCACTGTGCATCCTTTGCCTGTTTAAATGTAGTAGCATCCATTGTGCAGATTTAACACACTATCTGTAGCACTAAATAAAATAAAATAAATCTATATGCGAAAAAGGTACTAAAGTGTCAAGCTAACAGACCAATTAACCAAATACAAGGTTGCCAAGATCTTTCATTCCTGGTTCAATGTTAAGATTGAAGTCTTATACGATTTCATTTACATCTTAAGATCTTAAGCTATATAACCCCTAAAAAGTATCAAAAGCTATAAGCCAGTAGACCATGAGATTATCTCATTTCTTACTGCTATCATTTTACTACATAATGCCAAAACTTTCAGTCAACTGTCGCAGTATTAATCCTGATGGTGGAGAATAATGGCAAGAGAATGTTTTCAAGTATCAGCACCACAATAATTGAAAGCGCCAAAGGATTTTCCCCAGCAATTTTGATAAAACAGTTCATTTCTGCATATCAATTATGTTAGGACCCTCTTCCAAACATAGCTAAAGACTAAAAGTAGAAATAAAGCTTGAAAATGGTAATAATATTGCTGCCAAAACTAAACCTGATTACAAGGGATAAGTTGACTTAATACGACACTAACACTGAGTTACATGAACAACCATAAAAGTAACGATTACAAACTAAAAGAAACTGAACATATATGAACCAAAACATAACACACATAAAGATACAACTCTCACTGCAGGACATACTCTGGCACAAACCAACAAGTTGCCAATCTTTCGAGAGCAAAACACTCTCCACCCAAAGGGCCAAGATCAATTTCAAATTCTTGTCTCCCTTTTCTCTGGATCAGTATGAGAATTTAAAGACCTCAAAGGTGACTCACAAAGCCCTCTTCTCATAGGCTTAGACCATAGCAATCCTATAGCCACCCTACTTCTCTATTTTTTTCTCCTAATTAGCAAATCATAGTCCTAAGTCCTAACCAACAAAAGGTGCCCCTTTCCATTATCGTGTTTCTTCCTAGGTATTGAAAAGTGGTTCTAACAAATGATGATCCCATTCACAGCTTGTCAAATACAAGATTTGGACTGACAATTAGACAATATTCATGACTGTGAATTGCCTATAGCCATATTAGAAGCCAAATTTTGAAAAGACTTGATAAAAGGGATGGAAAATAAAACAAAGGGAGCAATTCAGAGAAATTTATTCTCACCTTAGATCACTTAGTTCTAGAGTAAGATCACTGATTTCCATGCCTGAAAGCCTCATAGCAGCCATGGTACTAGGGAGTTCCTCACGAGCTGTATCTGCTAGCTTTGAAAGAGATATTGCAGCATTTCTCATTGCCTGACAAAGATTTAGAAATGTAAATATGAAGTAATCAGAATCTAATTATGAATAATGATTGAAATATTATGATGAGTATAAGGATAGCATGTAGTATGTGCAGACCTTAGAACATATAATGAATCAAAACATCATATGCAACACACAAACAATAAATTAAATAATGACTTAAAAGTTGCGTGGTTATAGAAAAAGAGCAACAGAATGAGGGTGTAAGCAAGTAAAATTCTTTTATAGTTAAAAAGAAGAGCAAGATCACAAAGAAGAGAAGTAACATCCTTAACACAGTAAACGGAGATATTAGAAACTCCAGTGAAAGTAAAATGGCTTCTACAAAGCTAGAAAAAAAAAGGGGGGGGGGGATAATGGAAAACATATTTAGAGGAATCGATATTACAAAAAAGACTAACTGTGAATACTAGCTCGTTATTATATGATTAAGGCACAGAGATATACTATTATTATGTAGTAAGAGCTTAAATCGAGGACATTAAAACTGGGCGCAACAGGTTTACAATTCACTTCATTCACGGTTTAGTGCCAAAAAAATGTGTAAATTGGCTATCTGTCTGTATGCACTGAAGCTTGAATTAAAGCTACTTTCTCATCCCTGTTCTTTGAGGTTGATTAGAGGGATTTCTAGATGATTAGCTGTCACTTTATTGTTGGTGAAGAGCAGATTATTAAGGGCATTGATGCAATTGAAGGGAACAACTGGGAAGTGTCAATACATTGTTACCCTAGCTTTCAGAATAACACCTGAGTTTTTGGACCTGCAAAACCAGAGCCCTTGTATGACCACAATTAAAAGGGATGATATTATATTATACAGGAACAATATTCAGAATGCCATGAAGCTCTTGACTACAGGAATTGCAATATCAAGAACACACAATAAGGAACTGAAGAATCTACTGGTAAGAGCAGGGATTTTAAGTATTTTATCATAACCCATGTCCTTCTCAATACAAAGATGCAAAATTCTGTATTTCAAAATTACGAATACTAAGACTTGATTAGAGATAATGAACATATTTTTCTCTGGTCTTTTTGACTAGAGAGAAAAGCTTGAGTTTTCAACATAGTTTCCCTCTGCTTAGTTGTCAATGAACATATTTTTCTCTGGTATTTTTCTCAGTTGATTGATTAAGGAAAAAATTTCTCTTTTTGATCCTATTGATTAAAGAACAGGGTTCTCCCTTACAAAACCTCAGATTTGATGCAACGGTCAAATCCATCAAGCTGGCATTTTTTCTTTCATTCTGTATCTTTTAACACATAAGATAAATTTCATGAATTATTAAAGAAAGGGCAAAATAGCATAGAAATAAGCAAGAATTGAATTTAAATCATGCAATATCATACGATCGTCAACCTTTAAAGCATCTGCAGCTATAATATACGGAGTAATATATAAATGTATGCACAAACAGTCATCAGGAAATAATATGAAATACAGATGTTATATGAGATCATCAAATATAAGCATAGCGAATGTCAACTTACAAATAGTGTGGGAACAGCAGCAAAAACTAGGCTGGTGAATGCCACTGAAGTCTGCATATGTGAAATTCAAGATACCCAGAATAAGAGAGACAGATAAAATATAATTCAAATGTAAAGAATACAGGGACTCTACCCTCGCAATCTAATTAATAAATAAATTGATTTATCTGTTTCGTGCTAACCTACCAGGTTTATTGAAAATTTTGATTTATTAAAACATTACCATACGAACATAGACTTATGATTATACAACATCAAATAGGGGGGAAATGTTGGTCATACCGTGCAAGCAATGAAAGCCATGAGAAAGAAAGCTTTATCACTCAAACTTAAATTGGCCATGGGAGTAACAAAAGAAGGGATTCTGGGGCTCCCAACTAAACTATGCAATTTGTCATTCGCAACGACCGCTTCAGCAGAATCCCCCTCAACTGCTGCAGTTCGAGAATCTGACGATTGCGCAGAAGGCGATGAGAAATACGTAATAAAGCGGGATGAATTGGGCTGAGAATTCAAGAAAAGTGAGCGACGGACGTTGGATTTTCGCAGCAAGAGATTCAAAGCTTTGTTAGTAGAGTGTGGGAAGCCATGAATTAGCGATGCAGCAACACTGAGATGGGTAGGATGCGAGGTTATGATTAAAGATCTCATAGCGGATCGAGAGATGAGACCCTGACAACCAGAATCAGAAACGATGCATTAGAAACATGGAATTCGGGAGAGGAAGGCACAGAGCGGGATGGTAAATTGAGCAGCGTTCCGGCCAAAAAAAATTGAGCAGCGCTGGTTATGTTGGGCTGCTGGCGGCGAAATCGGAGCGTTCACTTCGAAGGCTCTGATAAGTGAGACTTTCCTACCCATTGGATGAGCTGAACGGCCAAGATTTGGGGCAGCTGAGGCCCCAAATCAGGTTGGGGCCTTCCCACAAGCAAAGAAGCACTATTGAGAGGACCATTGAAAATGAAAAACGACGTAGAAGTGATTTCAATTCCAAGAACCCTGTAACATATGCTTTATTTGTTTTTTGTGAAATTAAAAGAAAAAGATATAAATTTCTCACACATTTAAAAAAAAAAAAAACCCTACCTATTGGATATATATATATATATATATATTTTTTGATCGAATACCTATTGGGATTTATTCTTCCTCTTTGATGAGTGAAGTGGCGAATGTCATGAGAAGAGTGAGAAGAAGCTGTAGGTATTGAGAGCAAATGAAGGAAGGACATATAAGTGATTTTCAATATTTATAATATTATAGAAATGTTACAATATTTATAATATTATAGAAATGTTAGGCTTTATTTGTTTTTTTAAATTAAAAGGAAATAACACAAATGCTTCTCACAATTTTTTTTTTTGGCTAAAGTATACGTTTGGTCCTTTATGTTTGCCTCTGATATCATTTTAGTCCCTTAAGTTTGTAAAGTACACGTTTGGTCCCTGAAAGTTAACACCGTTAGTTTAACTTAACGGAAAATACTAACTCAACAATTTTTAACGATGACTGTGCAATTAAATGCTGACCAAACATGCTTATATGTTAGTATTTTAATAAATTAATATTTTAAATCCTATTAATTGAAAAATATTTAATTTTCACGGATTATTATACGGTTTTTCACGGATTAAATACTTTTTTTTAAGTAACTCTTACTCCTTCGCCAATCGTCGACCAATGTTAGCTAGTGGTCGGCCGCTGGCATCAGAGCTTTGGTAGTAATAATTAGTCATTTCTAAATGGATATATAATAATTGTCATTTCCATATATGAAAAGTTGTTATTTTCAAATCTAAACTGGCCAAACCCATGTTGAGTCTAGTAATTAATCAATATCAACCTTCTTATTTTTACAAGTGGTCATTTTAAATGTATAGTTTTCATTTTCATATACGGAGTTGTCATTTCCAAATTCATCGTCAAAGCTTTAGCAACGATGGCTAGCCGCCAAAGCCCTGACACCAACGGGGCATGTTGTCGGCGGCCAGCCGTCGGTGGACAATGCTGGTAGGGGTGGAGGTTAATTGTTTTTTTTTTTTTTTTTTGAAAAAAGGTGTTAGGGCATTTTCATCATTTCATTTTAATTTTAAATAAGATAAAATTAGACACTCACATCTCATAGGAATGAAAATTGAAAATCGAAAATTGGAATTACCTCTATGTTCTTTACCATTTTTAATGGTCTACTTTATGTGTTTTTTTTTTTCAATACAAATAACTATATATTAGGTCAATAATAAGTTAGTTAAAAACAAGTTAATTACCTTAGCTAGTAAGACTAACCAATAATTAAAGAGACAAAAAAAATTGATCTTAAAAATTTCCGATAAATTATTAGTCTCTCTTGTAAGTGTCATTTCTAAATAAATTCCCTTATATATATGGTTGGGGAATGGAGACAGTAAAATAAAGATTTTTTTGTTTTGTTTCCCCCCTCTTGATCTCTTATGGAAAATTATATAGAAAAAAATCTCATACGAATAACATTTGAATCCCAAAATTCCAAAGCAATGATTCTAATTTTGTGTGTCTTGCTCTCATTTTTTCTTCTCATCTTCTCATTCCCTTCTTCAACCTTCCTCCCCAATCTTTTTTTTTTTTTTAATGGGGACCTAATGGTCCCAGCTAGAGTCGAACCCTGGTTCACTTGGCACAAGGTCAGATAACATATCACTGCGCTATCCAAGGCGCTGGTCCTTCCTCTCCAATCTGCCTCGCCATCTCCCACTCCTTCTCCGTCACTGGACTAATTAATTAATTAGGCTTTTAGTTTGAACATTCTTCTTCCTAATGTTTGAAGAAAACAGGTGGTGTTTCTGGCTTCTTGGTTTTTCTCCCTCAAAATGCTTTTCGTTGTCTCTCTGGTCCAAGAGAGAAAGATCAAATGTGAACTTTCTGGTTCTAAAACCTAAGTTTGTTGGGTACGTAAATATCATCTGTAACCTTGAGTGAGTTCTCTTGGAGCCTGAATTTCAATATCATTTTGAGTTCATTGTGTATTAACTTAAACATGAATTTGTAATTGTAATAAACAGGAAGACATTGATAGCACTCAATGTTTTCTGACCCCGCTTGCCCCCCGATTAGTTAGCTATCGATGGGAGTTTTCTTCTGAGCAAATGTTTGATCGTTAATGAAAGATATGTTTTTATTTTTTATTTTTTTTTTAAATTTTTATTTCCTTGCAATTTCTTGTTCCTCTGGAGTCTTACATTGATGGATTAGGATAAGACATCCTTGAATTTAGTGCATGCGCTCATTCTGATAAAAAAACAAATTAAAGAAACAATAATTTACCTTCATATAGTGGAGAAGTCTTGATTTTGATGTCCCTGAGATGAACTTGTTTCATGACCTTTCGATTCTCACATCATTTCACATGTACAAGTTTCATGGTCTTTGCCTTTATCGTGATTTTTAATTTACAGTACATCTAAGTGACAAAGTCCAGTTATGATGGCAACAAGTATGCGCATTTGTAGATTGATTTTTCTTTTTTTCTTTTTATGTATAAAGCCAGGTAAATCTGAATTTTTCTTTTCGACCTTGAAGGTAAACCTGGAATTGAAGATCTACATTCTGCTGTTAAAAGGAGTTAGTTTCAATGACACCAGTGGAGTGGTCAAACTAGTTGAAAGTATTGCCAGTTAGCTTGTATTTTCATGTTATGAAATTGATGCAATATGGATAAACACTTATGAAGATAACTACATTAATATATGAAAATTTAATTTATTTTCGTAAAATATTTTTATTTATGAGAATGAGACTGAGTAAATAGAGTGTGTAAAATTTATCAAATAAAAAAAAAAAAAACCAATATGCCTTTTCAATAGTCTAAAAATAATTTTGATTTTTATTCATTCAATTTGTTTTACATCTTCAGAGAGAGCCACAAGGAGCTTATGAAAAGTGAGGGACAGGGGTGGCTAAAACCTCACAAGAATGTTTTGTATTGTCGACACTTAATCGTGCTACGTTAAGAAAAGTGAGAGGAAAATAAGGGGAGGATACTAAGTTTAAAAACTTCCATAAATAGTTTGAGTTTTTTCTCCATCCAAACGTAAGTTCGGTCTTTGCCACACGAACCAATGTGCCGGGTGGTTATGACGTGAAGGGCTATGAAGGCTCTTCATTTGCGGCCCTCTTATTCTCCCTCATTTCCACCATCTGCTTCCTCTCTATGGCTTCTTCTCGTTCCCAGTCTCTTCACTCTTGGAGAAATTAATGTTCCTTACAAGCTTTACTACGGCACGTGCTTCATGTTCGTCTCCATGGTTTGTCAGTGGATCTCTTTCTGTGGTACTGATTTCTTCATGCTCAATGACGACACTCAAAAATTGCGCTTTGCTCTTCCAACTTATGTTTTGTGAACATTAATTGGCGACCATCCTTTTTGTTGTCCACATTCGTTGGTCTTACAGTAACTGGGTTTCTTGTTCCCCACATTCCTAGACACACAGTCACTGGTCCTGTTGAGTACCAATGAATGAGGAGAACAGTACAAATTAAGTGCATGGCTTGTATATTAATGTTCAAGCAACACCCAACCTCTCCCACCACTTTTATTTTAATTAAAAGTTTTTGTGTGTGTCAGTGTGTGTGTGTGATTTCATGCTTTAATTCACTAGTATTTACATGTCGGGCCCAGTAATAAAGTGTTAAGTGAAGATTGTTCCCATAGAGATTTGGTTCCAAAACCCCGTCAAATATTGATTATTACACTTTCATATAATTTGGGTGACATAAATACCAAGAGTGAAAGGAAAGTAATATTAAAATTAGAAAAAATAAAATAAAAACAAGTGATTCATGGTCTTTAAGGATAAATTGAGACTTAGTTAGGATGATTTATTCCACTTTATTTTATAACATTTAATTAACATCTTCTCATAGATGTTCTTAATGGATATATATATATGCACTAATCTAGGATTAAAAAGCTTTCTCAAGTTAAGAACAAGTGTTTAATTACATTAAGCGCGTTCAATCTCTTGTTACAATTAATAAAATCCAATTTTCAAGCTCCAATATCCTAATCCTAATGTGGCTGTCCAAGGTTATCAAGTATATCTCTATCTTACCAACAAAACCATCCATTCAACATATGATATTCACGTTCTTACACAATTTTACCCAAGTTATACACCCAAGCTAGCCCTCTCAAGCATCACTCAAATGAAAACAACATCTAAATGGTTATCAAACATTTAGAAGCAATAAGCAAATAGTAAAATAAACACATATATAGCATTAATCACAAAAAGAGATCGAAATGTAATCAAGAGTTAATCTTTACAAAGGTTCAAAATAATCCTAAAGCAAAGTATTTAGCCACACATATTCAAGAAAACCGTTGGAAAATATACATATATCAGCACAACCATTGAACAATAGAAGAGAAAGCAAGATAAAGAAGAAAAACCTAGGAAAGAAGCCCCAGATCTCATCAAAGCTTCAAAACCGAGCTCACTCTCCTCCAAGAAGCAAGCCCTAACACAACATATATAATACTTTGAAATACTCCCCAGTCCAAAAGTACAGAATGGAGGCCTATGAAGAAGGTGTTTTGTGCTTTGGTGACATCTTCAAAAATAACTACGGATTGTAATATAGAGTACAATCTAGGATTGTCTTTTAAAGAGTCTTTTATTAACTACCTAAGAACTAAGTATAATGATTGACATGAAACAATTAAAATGTTGAAACTTTGATCTTTTAACTGCCAACTACTTTTTGCAAATGAAAATTAACTTGATCTAAGCTACTTCTTTTTTGATTTTTTTTCTTTAAAATATGAAATGGAACGATGATGAAATTAATGTAATGAGAGAAACAAGAAGATCAATTATGGGATGAGCAATCCTTTGTAGCAATGACACAAGCAATCCTCAATTCAAATAATTATGGGAGATTAAATATGCTAGCTTCAAAAAACTCTAAGCCTAATTGAGATTAATTAATACCAAGCCACCTTAAATATTACTCTTTCTAAATTAGGTTGACTAAGCACTCTAGCAATTAAATGAACTTAAAAAAATATTTAGCTTATAATCCAATAACCAAGCCACCTCACGTTACCACTTAATTTTCTCATTGATCTCAATTTAACAATGACCACTCATATGAAAAAATAAAGATTCATCATGCTAAAGCCCAATACTGAACACCATTAATAAGTTCAAATTCAAGAAACTTAAGGGAATACATTACACTATTGATCCACTAATCAAGCCACCTTGAAGTTAGTACAAAATTTTTACAAAATCATCGATTCAATAACTAACCAGTAAAAAGAAATGATAATTAAACTACTTAAACATAATGTCAAGCATCTTCAAGCTACGACCAATAATTCTACAGAAAATTTATATAAAACTACATTCAAATGCCATATATTAAAGTTTATCCTAAAACCTAGAAATCACTAAATAACATAATAAGAAAAGAAGATTTGAAGGGCCAAAACTTCCCTATTGAAGCTATTGAAGCTCCAAGTCCATGCCATTGGCAATTCTGCAAAAAGGAATTTAGCTACTGCAATTCATAGAAACAGCCTAAGAAGCAAAACCATCTTCAGATTCAAAAGTTCGCATGGAAATCACCACCAGAAAATCTAGCTTAACGATGAAAATGGAAGATTAATGGTTGATGAGGGAATAGAAACAGAGGAGCCACGACTGGAGTTGGAAGATGGTTGCCGGTGGCATTGGAAGGAGAGACGAGGATGATGGTGAGATGGAGTATGAAGACAGACTCTGGAGGTTTTGAAGCTTGAAAATCAATGGAGGCTCACGGCTCTATTTTATCGCTGAAACTGCTCTCCAATCTCACAGCTGAAGCTCCGTTCGAATCAGGGGAAAGGAACGTTGCTGGTGGTACTGGTAGAGAAAATAAAAGAGGGAAGACGGTGAAGTTGGTGATGGTGTCGAGGATGGAAGGGAGCAGGGGTGGAGGCACACTAGTGCCTATGTGGGCAAGTGAACCCATAAAAAATTTAAAAAATATATATTTTGTGAAGAGATCTTATTACAATAGATCTGGTTGGATTAATTGGTTAAAACTTTCGCCATCTGTGTAAAGGTCCCGGGTTCGAACGCCTTGCTTATCCCTTTTTTTTTTTTTGTCAATTTCATTTTCTCAACCCTCAACTCTCACGCAGTCATGCTCCGCCGCCCCCAAATTGATCCGCCATTCCATCCCCAAATCGTTCAATTTCATTGTCTCAACTCTCACTCTCCGTTCAGCCAAATCGATCCGCCCCCAAATCGTTCAACCATGCAGCCGCTCCTCCGTCGTTGCATCGTGATTTTCGATCCACCCCCATTTCTGGGCATTGCAAATGAGAGGGTATTAATTTTGGGACATTGATAGAAAAACTGCAACAGAAGCCAGTGGGCATGCAAGGTATGATATATTTTCTTAGAATCAGAGGTTAATTCTCGAGAATCCTAAATCCACTCTAGAGAATTACAAACTGTTTAAATCTGAAATACGAAGATTCTGCTAATACTTGAGAATGCAATCCTATTCTCGATAATCATAAGCTAATTCTCGAGAATCAAGAGTCCATTCTCAAGAATCAGAAGTTAATTCTCGAGAATCATGAAATGTTAGAATCTGACATATGATGCTTCAGCTAATACTCGAGAATCCTATCCTATTCTCAAGAATCCTATCCTATTCTCGAGAATCCTAGGCTAATTCTCGAGAATTATAAGACCATTCTCGAGAATCAGAAGCCGTTGAATACTGATGTATAAATTTTGATATGCCATTCTCGAGAATCATCAATCCATACTCAAGAATGGTAACCTGAAAACCTTAACAAGTTTTATTCTAATTTCAAGAAATCTGAAAACCTTTTCAAGTTGTTATCATCAAAACATTTGGAGCTAACAACTTCCCTTTTTAGTTCTTCAAGGCTTCCTCCTCCTTGCTTAACGTTCTTCGCTTTATTTTCCTTTTTCTTTGGACGTTCCATACAGTGAAGGATTTTTGGTATCCATTAGCTGAAACGTTGAGGGAGAAAGAGCTTCAATTGTGAGGTATTTTATTACCATTTTTTTGGGCTGTCATGAGGAAAATCAGAAAGATCAAATCAATTTTTTTTTTTCAAGTTGGATTTCATTCTCTTTTAATGTTCAATTGTATATGGAATTGAAGGATTTTGCATTTATTAATGAATCTAAGGATGATCAAGTCCTATGAGTTTGTTTTTATGCATTAGGTGGTTTGGATAATACTTAAGAAAACATGTTTTCCCTTTTGGCAAAGATGCTTGGTAGTTTATGACGTGTAGCTTGATAATTAAGAGACTACCAGATCCATCAACGCCTAATCTAAAGGTCTTTTAAAACTCATCTTGTCTACTTTCTTGGTCACAGTATTGAATATTGGCATGACACAGCTTCCTTTTCTGCTTTCTTTTGCAGATTGATTTGCTTCAATAAATAACTTTATCCCTTTGAATCTTTTTGGAGGTTGATGCAGCAGTCAAGGCTAAGAAGATTAAGGCTGATGTAAATGAATATCTGAAGGTAATACCCCACCTTGTGATTTTCATTTATGATGAATTGAAGACGAAGCCAACATTTTGGTTTGCTTGCCCACCTTCTATTTATTATAATTCTTCATTCTTTGATTTCTTATAGGTTGCAACAAGTTCTTTAATCTTGTCAAACTTTTTTCCTTTCAAAAAATGTCAATGATACAATCTTAATGCATTTAAAACTTTCATTAAAAAAAAAAATAATTTCGGGGGCGCTGCCCTCGAACCCCCGAATGTAGCATCCCCATTTTTCATGTGCATTAATGTGAAGCTTTTTGACATACATAAATTACCATGAAGCCATGTGTTAGTGATATATGTTATTGCGTGAAATAATTAGAGTAAGATGAGGATGTGAAATTATTTGTTGATGTGTAATTAAATGATTATGGTTAGGGACAACCCTAAGGAGGAAATGACAATGGAAGTGAAAACATATTTTATTTTCCCTTCTTACCCATGGGCAAAATGCTTAATGGAAGAAATAGAAAAAATAGCATAAAATTCCAAAAATACTCAAGAAGGTGTCATGGACTTAACTAAGAATTATGGGCTATTGGGCTAAGTGGGAAGGATAATTTTTGGAGCCCAGAAGGAAGGCCCAATTAGGAAATTTGAAGGATGAAGGAACAAAAAAATTTGCTCATGAAAAATGGATTTTTTTTAAGAAGCTATTTTTCTTAAAATAAAAAGAAAAATCTATGGTAACATCATATTTTCATAAATGCAAGAGGACATTGGATTGGATTTGTAAAGTATAAAAATCCTCCCAAATCCTTTCCCACTTCGGTTTTGTAGAGAAAAGAAGGGCAAAAAAAATGCTATCATTACCATTACACCAACCCAAGTACATCATTATTGGAGCAAGTAAGAGACATTGGGAAAAGTCATTTTCTCCCCAAAAATCTGCTCATACATTCGTATATCTAGGAGAAAAAGGAGAAGGGAAAAAGATAGTAATAATGATATCTTATGATACAAGTTATCATAAGCACCAAAAGGACCTAAAGGAAATGGAATTGATAGGACAAGGCTTTATTTTATTAAAAGGGATATTTACACATTCAAATGGACCAAATGAAGAAACAAAATCTTCATTAAATATCCCTTACAACTTTCGTCCAGAGAGAGAGGCATAGAGAGAAAAGAAGAGTTCCATAAATAACTCTAGAATTTTTGTGGAGAAATCAAGAGAAGAGAGAGACAACATTTAATGGAGAAAGAAAGTTGATTAGTCAATCAAACTCCTCCTCCAACAGCTATAAGAGCACGGCTAGGAGGAAAAGAAGAAGAAGAAAGAAAAACAATTATTACAAGGTAAGGCTATTTTTATTTCCTTGGGGAGCACGAAAATTGGAGATCAAGTAAGTAGGATATATTCTTTATATAACTCAACTCCTCTCTCTTATTGGGCTGCTGGTCGGTTTAGAGAAAAAAGAAAGAAAGTCAAGGAAATCAACAAGCAAGGAACTCAAGAACATAAGAGAATACAAGGAGCAAGAAGAAGGTTGAAGCTAAGGTAAGTGTTTTGACTTTGGAACCTTAAACCACTCCCTTCTACTTCTTCTAATGTGGTTAAGACATTAAAGATCATCATCTCTTTGGTGTTTTGAGGTATAGTGTCCAAAAATTTAAGGAAGAAGATTCAAGGAGCAAGTGTCACAAGGGTGCTAAAAGCTATCAAGTAAGTCACTCTTAAACATTTCAACCATTTTTCTTGGGTTGTTTGAGTTAGGAAATATCTATCACCATGAGAATGTTGGTATACTTGGTTGGGTAGCTAATGAAAATAAGGAACAAAGGTTTAAAGTTAAGGTCCATGGTCTAAAATGAAAGAATAAACCTAGGATATGGAAGGTATGAAGTTGGAATGGAAGTTTGACATTTTATGAGTAAATGGTAAATTTCGTGCAGCTGGTTTTTCTTAAGGATATGAGTTGGTTTTGGTTTTTTTGAGAGTTTTAAAGTGTTTAAAATGAGATTTTGTATAAGGATGAACTTGAATCAAAATTTTGGAACCCTAGATGAAAGCGTAAAAAACGTTGGGTTGCTGAGTTGTGAAATTTCTGTGAGTCATCTGGATTCAACTCGATTTTTGACATAGTACATGGACTTGAAAAATTATGAAATTTTACAGTGAGAAAATATCCATCTCAAGGATTATTTTGGTATATAATTTGTAATTTTTGAGTCTCTGGATCAGGAGAAATTAATTTTCTAAAATGGCCCAGAAAATAGGTCTCTGTCTCGGACCTGAGGGTGGATTTTGGACACATAAAAATCGTACGAATGATTAAAGTCTCTGGAAATATTTTTATCCAACACTAGAAATATTAAGGGTCATTTGGGATTTTGAACCACCCCAATTGGAGTTTTCTAGAATTAATTATGAATTTTTGAAGATTCAGTCACTGTTTCTAGAATTTTCTGTGCAATCCGGAAATAAAAGGGGTTTCTACCAATAATGGTTTTCCAATTGAGAAAAGGGATTTAGAGATTATGGAAGCTCGGAAAATCCTTATTTCAAATCAAGAAGTAAAATATATATTGAAGTGAATTTTCTTAAGTATTGGGAATTTATTTCTATTATTGTTTATTCTAGGGCTATTTCGCCAATCATGTGCTGGAAAAATTTATTAATATTTGTGATCAACTATCAGGTAGTAACCTTAATACTCATATACTCTGTGTGACTTATGTATATATGTTTTACCATGTTATGTTGCATACGTTTAGCTATCATTTATTTCCAAGCGCTCTGGAACCGGAACGTGCTGTGTGCATTAAGGGCTTTGCTGTGTGCTATGCCCGGTGGTCTGTGCTGTGTGCTATTAGGACCACTGCAGTCTGTGCTGTGTGCTATTAGGACTGCTAGTTTCGGATTTGGCTGTGTGCCTTGATACTGAATGTTATGTGGTATTTGTATATTGGGTTAAGGAGCGATTTTACCAACGAACTATTCGTCCAAGAGCGCCTAACACAAACAACTATTAAATGAACCTTAAATACCAATAAACTTTTTAAAAGGGGCACTGAACACAAAAACGTTAAATCATCCCCAACGTCCGTTAGTACTTTTTTTTTTGGCCTCAACGTTTTTCATTTGCTTTTCTTTCTTCATTCGCTTCATCTTCCTCCTGGGGCTTGTTGCAGAGAAAACAATACTCAAAGAAGCTCCCATATATTGGGGAAGAAACCGAAAGGTTTCTATAACTAATATGAAATTTAGCTCATATAATTACATAGGGGCATTTTAAAAAGATTAATCAGTCGTATTTTGGAACTCTTCCCGAACATGATCCTCCAGAGGAGAGCACAAACCACAACTCCAGCAGCCCTAAATAGAAACAGGTAATTCCTCTTAAAGAATGCCTCAATTTGCAAACCGATAGCCTCACTATATCGGAAGAAAGCAGAATGCACATCAGTCACTTGGAAGATTTAAAGGAGAAGGAATGAAACCCAGCATAATTGTTGGCCTTTTTCGCGAAACCTTTTCCAATGACCTTTTGCGCGAAACCTCCGTTGACATTACCCAAATCCGAAACCCAGCATAATCCTCAGACATTACCCAAATCTGAAACCCAGCAGTCACTTGGAAGATTTAAAGGAGAAGGAACGAAACCCAGCATAGTTGTCGGCCTGTTTAGGAATTACCGGCCTCTTAGAAGAGAATGTCTGAGGATTATGGCTAGTAGAAGCGTAGTATTTCCGCAAAGCGCGTATCATAGAAGAAAGGGGATTTTGCTCCGAAGAGTAGAAAAATCGTGACAATGTCCCAATTGAGGAGGTGGGCTTCGCAGCAAATGAGTGAGAGGAGAACAACTTCAATTGTGTACGAAGGAACAAACTTTAGGCATGTGAGGGAAAACATGAAGATGAGGAAGGGATCGAGAATAGATCTTGAGAATCTGGACTGCATACCGAAGATGGGGAACTCGCTCGATGAAGATGGTGTTTGTATAGTATCAATTTATTTCCCCTGCCTACTAACGGACGTTTGCCACAAAGTAACGTCTCTGTGCTCCTTTCACCATTTCAAACCTTTATTTGTATTTTTGGTCCAAAAAATAGTTTGCTGTGTTGGGTAGTCCTAACCCAATAGTTCGTTGGTAAAATCGCACCTTAATCCTTGTTTATTTATGGTTTTTCTACATGCATTGTTCATACATGTTATATGAGATTAACGGTTACTCTGGGATTCAATTTTGAATCCCAGGCTTTTGCAAGGATTTCGGGAGTGCTTCTAGGGCGATGCTGGGTGACATAGGTAGATGTGCAGAGTAAGACTGAGCTGTGAGTGACTTTATTTTGGATATTTATTTTGGTTCCCGGATAACTGTATGATTATTATTTTGGCCCGATGGGAACTTCATTTGGGATAACTGTATATTAATCCCACCGGGATAATCTTTATTTATCGCACTTTATTTTATCAGTATATTTTGTCCAAACCAGTACGTGCTCTGCTGCTTATGCTCTGATACGTAACGTAATTAACCTGGGAATACATTTTAAAAGAATATAGAAATGGTTTTTAAAAGTAAAGGACCACACTACCCACCACCCGAAAGGGCGAGGTCAGTAGGTGTGTTACAATTGTGGTATCAGAGCACGATTTGGACGATACTGGTAAAAATTGGTAATTAGGTAAGGAACTGATATAAATTTGGTTTGATGGGATAGGAAAAGATGAGTGGATGATTCAGGAAGTATTATAGTAGAAGGAGCACAACTAGTAGAATGAATGAATCAAGGGTTAACGAGCAAACACAGGAGCTGATAGCACCGATAATAGAAAATCAAGGCGGGAACAATGAAACTTTTTCAAGGGACAATATCTGGGCCATTATGGAACTGGAGGACGATCTGCACTTGGCATACGACCTAGCAAAGTTAGAGTCAGGGGTTTCGCTGAATCGATACTTTGAGTTTTTGAGAGGAGTCATAAAACTTCATGAGTTTTGGGCATCTCGTAGTAGGAATCCTTCTGACTATGACTGGGCCCGTGCTACACTAATTTTTTTTCGAAACACCCCATTTTGGACCCAGAAAATGAATGATGTTATGAACCAAGGGTCTAATATGGGTTTCCAAGACTTTTTAAATGGTATGTATCAGTCTCTGTAGACTTACTCCGGTATTCTGATTTGATTATTGGTGCATGGTAGTTTGATTATGTAATGACAATATGTGAACTTTTGCTGTTCAAATATTTTGAAGCATTAGTATGTTGTAAAACAACATATGAGAAATATCAGTATGATTACCTATTATTTTATGTTAATGGTTTATAATTTGATAATGTTTGGTGGAGATGATATTTATTTCTTCTATTATTGTCAAGCCAAATCTTATAATGGCAAGAGGAACAAGGTTCAGGTTTCATGAGTTAAGGCTCTAGAAATAGATGGGATGGCACAGAAGGCAGATTCCTTTGTTAATGCTAGGGCTTTTGATAATTAAGTCAGGATATGATTTAGATCCCCATATCTTATCAAGACATTGAGGTTGAGCGTGTTTAGAGGAGAGAAATCTCGAAATAGGTGACCTCCTGGAAAGTATTATAGGAATTTGAGATTTCTTTTATTTAAGGCCTTAGTACTTTGAGGTATGACATATGATGATCCTTAGAAATGCTACGAGGATGTTAAACTGAATATGGTAATGATTGAGGCTAGGCTTGAATCTGATCTAGGTTGAAATAAGGCTTAAATCGAATGTGATTAAGGTTGTACTAAGGTTCTAAGTACTTGAGAATAGGATCCCGATGAATATTGATCGATGCTGAATTGTTAGCATGGTTGTTTGGGTATGATTGAGGATTGATGATTGACCTTGATGTAGAAGAATAGTGTTAGAATATACCCATGTGATATTGAGAATTGAGCCGAAATTAGAACCTCGTGATTAGTGTTGACATTACTTGAACATTTCGAGATTTAGACTAGGAATGTGAATTATGATCCTAGTTTGTATATTGGGTATTGTTGAGGCAATATGATTTCTTAGCCCAACTAATGTTTGAGGTTCTAGGAGTTAGATTGTGAATCTGGAAATTATTATTGTTTGGGGTTATTTGAGGATGGAGCCCGAATGTTGTAAGTTATGAATCATTATGATCGTAGCATGTTTATTCGGTATGAATGAGGTTTCAGTACTAGGTTAATGAACCTAAGAATCTGATTTGATGACGAGAGATTCTTTAGGCATTTGATTGATCTGAATGCATTGAGGCACTAGAGTATAGTACCCGTGTGTATGAGGTATCTGGAGGTTACTAGTTGTTAAGAGATGATTTTAATCTCATGATTTATCCCTTAGAAAGAATGAGTAATATTTTGGTTCCTTGGTGGAAACAAGGAGTAGCTAGAACCTCAGTAGCCACAGGTTGTGGTCTCATGATTAGGACTGATAGTTGTAGATATGTTAGTGGCTAGTGGTTTCCCTGGAAGATATGGGTTAAATATTTGGCAAGGAAAGTTGAATTTGTGACTATGTCTGGAGCTGGACTAATATCAGAAGACCATATACGGAATGACCCCATATGAGATTTATATGATGCAATGTATCGTTATGGGGGTGCTCCAGCATTGTGAGTCTATTATTGAGTATATAATGGGCAATGAGATTTACTAGATTAATACTTCAGATTATTAAATCTGATTGGTATGCAAGGCCCTAAGTCCTATGTGACTAGTATGTTAAAGGCTGGCAAAAGCCCATAGTTATTAGACCATGAATACCGGGTAGTGTCCCAAAGATGTGCAAGCCTGAGAGTTACATAAATTATTTTTGGAATGGCCGGACGAAAAGAATGGAATGGACTGTGTGTCATGTGAATGGTTCTAATGACAAGAGCAAGAGCATATAATGTGAGAAGTAATATAATTGACGACCTTCTATGTCAGTTATCTGGTTCTTGGATTTGTTTGAAAATTGAATTTTTAATTTGCCAATGCACTTGCTATATTGTGAATTTTTGTAATTGAATTTTCTAAACTGAAATTTCACATATAATGTTTTCTATGGATTTTGAAACCAATTTGAAATAGTTGTTTCTGAACTATGTTGTCGCATAAATAGGGTCCTGATAGAACTCAGATTTGAAATTAAATTGTGAACCATGTATGTAGCGGAAGCAGTACAGAACTGTAAGAGGTCAGAAACTGTAGTAAACATAGTCAGTTTGCTGGATCTTGCCAGATGTTTTAAAATATTTTGAAATCGCTGGCTATTGTTAAAAATTCTTTTGAGGGGATTAGTTTTTGAGAGATTGACACTCTCACCAATGGTGAATATTCCCAATCTGAGTAGTTCCCCCTCAGAGGGGCGCGTATTTCGTTGTGTTGGGCCAGTACTAGCCGTGATTACGAACTAGTCAGCTGGGAAAGCGGTGCACAGTGGTGGCCGTGACTACGGACTGGCATGACTGGGAAAGCGGTGAAGAGCCTTTATTGGATGTGCCAGTGTGAACACTGGGTCCCTTATAGGGGGACGGAAATTCTCCCACATCGACCGACAAGCGCGTCGTCATTTTGATGGTCCGTATGAAAGGATTGGGATATGTCCTGGTGAGGCAGGGCGAAGTGGTGGTGTGTGCCTCTCAGTTGTTGAATTTTGTGAAACGAATTATCTTATTTGTGTATTAAACCGGTAAAGAATGTGTTTTCTTGAAATTGAGTTGGCATCGATTATGGTTTATTGAAAATATGAAAAATATCGTTTTGTGTAGTTATTAAAATGTATTGCGACCACAGAGAATTTCGAATATGAGGAAATTTGAAATGTTGAGTATGAGACAACATAGTAAGCAGTGACATGACTGTCATCGCTGTTATATTGGAACGAAAAGCGGTGCAGTTGGTAATTATGTTGATATAGGAACAAAAATTGATAGAATGGTCTATAAATCTGAATTGGTTAAATCTGACAGTATTTGCCAGTTACTGTGCAAAGCAAGAGGAAAATGGTTTAAGAGAGTAAAATTGAGGAATCTCAGACAAAATAGATGAGCAGAGGCTCGAGGCGGTAAGACCCGGTGTGCAAGTTTGCATGGGGCGGTGTCCTTGAGCTGTAAGACCTGTGATGCTTAACACTGTATGGAATGCTCGATGGCATGGTGACTTTAGACTAGTATTGTCTACAGTACATCTTGAGGCTGGCAAATCATTCAATTTGTACAAGGTGATAAATAAGATGTCTAAGGCCTGAGGGTGATTCCCTGAGCGGTTAGGCTAGAAAATCCAGAATTATGGTAATAGAATGAGCCGAAAGGCTAGTATGTAATAGGCCGAGAGGCAGAATGAATCAGGTAGTGAGGCCTGCGTAACCAAACGCTGTGATGATGGATCAAGGGGTCCTGTATGTTTGGATGCTACACCTGGGAGCAGGATGATTATAGAACGACATAGAATCATATCATGTGCTTGATAAGCATGCATAAGAAAGGATAGACTGAGAATCTATAGTTTTCCCAAAGGTATTAATATTCAAAATTTCGAGGACGAAATTTATTTTTACGGGGGAAGAAATGTAGCATCCCCATTTTTCATGTGCATTAATGTGGAGCTTTTTGACATACATAAATTACCATGAAGCCATGTGTTAGTGATATATGTTATTGCGTGAAATAATTAGAGTAAGATGAGGATGTGAAATTATTTGTTGATGTGTAATTAAATGATTATGGTTAGGGACAACCCTAAGGAGGAAATGACAATGGAAGTGAAAACATATTTTATTTTCCCTTCTTACCCATGGGCAAAATGCTTAATGGAAGAAATAGAGAAAATAGCATAAAATTCCAAAAATGCCCAAGAAGGTGTCATGGACTTAACTAAGAATTATGGGCTATTGGGCTAAGTGGGAAGGATAATTTTTGGAGCCCAGAAGGAAGGCCCAATTAGGAAATTTGAAGGATGAAGGAACAAAAAAATTTGCTCATGAAAAATGGATTTTTTTAAGAAGCTATTTTTCTTAAAATAAAAAGAAAAATCTATGGTAACATCATATCTTCATAAATGCAAGAGGACATTGGATTGGATTTGTAAAGTATAAAAATCCTCCCAAATCCTTTCCCACTTCGGTTTTGTAGAGAAATGAAGGGCAAAAAAATGCTATCATTACCATTACACCAACCCAAGTACATCATTATTGGAGCAAGTAAGAGACATTGGGAAAAGTCATTTTCTCCCCAAAAATCTGCTCATACATTCGTATATCTAGGAGAAAAAGGAGAAGGGAAAAAGATAGTAATAATGATATCTTATGATATATACAAGTTATCATAAGCACCAAAAGGACCTAAAGGAAATGGAATTGATAGGACAAGGCTTTATTTTATTAAGAGGGATATTTACACATTCAAATGGACCAAATGAAGAAACAAAATCTTCATTAAATATCCCTTACAACTTTCGTCCAGAGAGAGAGGCATAGAGAGAAAAGAAGAGTTCCATAAATAACTCTAGAATTTTTGTGGAGAAATCAAGAGAAGAGAGAGACAACATTTAATGGAGAAAGAAAGTTGATTAGTCAATCAAACTCCTCCTCCAACAGCTATAAGAGCACGGCTAGGAGGAAAAGAAGAAGAAGAAAGAAAAACAATTATTACAAGGTAAGGCTATTTTTATTTCCTTGGGGAGCACGAAAATTGGAGATCAAGTAAGTAGGATATATTCTTTATATAACTCAACTCCTCTCTCTTATTGGGCTGCTGGTCGGTTTAGAGAAAAAAGAAAGAAAGTCAAGGAAATCAACAAGCAAGGAACTCAAGAACATAAGAGAATACAAGGAGCAAGAAGAAGGTTGAAGCTAAGGTAAGTGTTTTGACTTTGGAACCTTAAACCACTCCCTTCTACTTCTTCTAATGTGGTTAAGACATTAAAGATCATCATCTCTTTGGTGTTTTGAGGTATAGTGTCCAAAAATTTAAGGAAGAAGATTCAAGGAGCAAGTGTCACAAGGGTGCTAAAAGCTATCAAGTAAGTCACTCTTAAACATTTCAACCATTTTTCTTGGGTTGTTTGAGTTAGGAAATATCTATCACCATGAGAATGTTGGTATACTTGGTTGGGTAGCTAATGAAAATAAGGAACAAAGGTTTAAAGTTAAGGTCCATGGTCTAAAATGAAAGAATAAACCTAGGATATGGAAGGTATGAAGTTGGAATGGAAGTTTGACATTTTATGAGTAAATGGTAAATTTCGTGCAGCTGGTTTTTCTTAAGGATATGAGTTGGTTTTGGTTTTTTTGAGAGTTTTAAAGTGTTTAAAATGAGATTTTGTATAAGGATGAACTTGGATCAAAATTTTGGAACCCTAGATGAAAGTGTAAAAAACGTTGGGTTGCTGAGTTGTGAAATTTCTGTGAGTCATCTGGATTCAACTCGATTTTTGACATAGTACATGGACTTGAAAAATTATGAAATTTTACAGTGAGAAAATATCCATCTCAAGGATTATTTTGGTATATAATTTGTAATTTTTGAGTCTCTGGATCAGGAGAAATTAATTTTCTAAAATGGCCCAGAAAATAGGTCTCTGTCTCGGACCTGAGGGTGGATTTTGGACACATAAAAATCGTACGAATGATTAAAGTCTCTGGAAATATTTTTATCCAACACTAGAAATATTAAGGGTCATTTGGGATTTTGAAACACCCCAATTGGAGTTTTCTAGAATTAATTATGAATTTTTGAAGATTCAGTCACTGTTTCTGGAATTTTCTGTGCAATCCGGAAATAAAAGGGGTTTCTACCAATAATGGTTTTCCAATTGAGAAAAGGGATTTAGAGATTATGGAAGCTCGGAAAATCCTTATTTCAAATCAAGAAGTAAAATATATATTGAAGTGAATTTTCTTAAGTATTGGGAATTTATTTCTATTATTGTTTATTCTAGGGCTATTTCGCCAATCATGTGCCGGAAAAATTTATTAATATTTGTGATCAACTACCAGGTAGTAACCTTAATACTCATATACTCTGTGTGACTTGTGTATATATGTTTTACCATGTTATGTTGCATACGTTTAGCTATCATTTATTTCCAAGCGCTCTGGAACCGGAACGTGCTGTGTGCATTAAAGGCTTTGCTGTGTGCTATGCCCGGTGGTCTGTGCTGTGTGCTATTAGGACCACTGCAGTCTGTGCTGTGTGCTATTAGGACTGCTAGTTTCGGATTTGGCTGTGTGCCGTGATACTGAATGTTATGTGGTATTTGTTTATTTATGGTTTTTCTACATGCATTGTTCATACATGTTATATGAGATTAACGGTTACTCTGGGATTCAATTTTGAATCCCAGGCTTTTGCAAGGATTCCGGGAGTGCTTCTAGGGCGGTGCTGGGTGACATAGGTAGATGTGCGGAGTAAGACTGAGCTATGGGTGACTTTATTTTGGATATTTATTTTGGTTCCCGGATAACTGTATGATTATTAGTTTGGCCCGATGGGAACTTCATTTGGGATAACTGTATATTAATCCCACCGGGGATAATCTTTATTTACTGCACTTTATTTTATCAGTATATTTTGTCCAAACCAGTATGTGCTCTGCTGCTTATGCTCTGATACGTAACGTAATTAACCTGGGAATACATTTTAAAAGAATATAGAAATGGTTTTTAAAAGTAAAGGACCACACTACCCACCACCCGATAGGGCAAGGCCGGTAGGTGTGTTACACCGAACCCTACACTAATTGTGAACCCATAAACTCTAAATCCTGGCTCCGCAATTGGAAGCGAGGAAGGTGAAGATGATGGTTTTGGTCTGTTGGTCCTTTTGGTTTGCAGCAACTCCTGTCGAATATGCTGAGGTAAAGAAGGTTGAAGGTCGTGGACTCGTGGTGACGATGGAGATGAGGGCGAACGTTGTAACATCCCAATTTTCATAAAAATTAATCAATGTAATAAGATTTTTTCACTAGTCAATGATATTTATTTTTCAGACAGGATATATTAATTATGGGGAAGTAAGGTGGAATTATTTAAAAATGTGGTTAATAAATTTGGTTATAAATAAATTGAGATAAATAATGTCAAAGAAGTTAAATATGTATTTTATCTCATTATTTATTATTTTCGTCCATAAGAAGAAAAATACGTCACCATGTTATAATACAATATAAGGACTTAAAAGGAGATGAAAATGTATAAGAAAGCACATTTTTACTCCAAAGGGCCCTTCAATTTTCAGGTCTTCAGGAAGGAAAGGGAAAATTAAGTTTGAACTATGGGGCAAGACTTTAACTATTAAATAAGAGGGAGTGTTCTTAACAAAAAAGAAAAAAAGAAAAAAAAGAGGAAGTGTGGACTTGTGATAGGATAGAAATCAGAGTAAAATTACTCTTCTACCGTCAGCATTCATCACGTTACCAGGGAAGGGGGAGACTAGGCTATGATGACTAAGACCAAGTACACGTAATACCCAAGGAAATGTGATATAACAAGACTTAATTAATTGGGGGGAAGGTTGTGCATGTTGAATAAGGCATGGAAGGACATAAAAGAAAGAAAATAAATAAATAAAAAAAATTACTTGCTGCTCCTCCAAAACCGCATGAGATGAAAGATGGGAAGGAAGTGACAAGTATAATTAATGAAAGATGGGGGGGGGGGGGTGCACGACGTTTTAAGCAAGGCAATTTGAATCACTAATTTTTTTTCCCCTTCAATCCTCCCAACGTGCCTGACACGAAGAAAAAAAAATTGAGACTGAATATTTCTCCTATATTTCCCTAGACATCCGGATGTGAAAGAGAGAGTGGAATATGAGACATTTATTTTCTCTTCTCAAAGTGCTTCAAAACGTCGGACCTGAGAGATATCAAAGAAATATTTTTTGGGTTAACTACCAATTTTGTCCCTAAAGTACCCACTCAGGAGCAATTTTGCCTCTTAAGTTCTCTGCGTAACAATTTTACCCCTAAAGTATCAAAATGTAGCAATGTTGCCCATTAGAAGATGGGCAACATTGCTACATTTTGATACTTTAGGGGCAAAATTGCTACGCCAAAACGTAGCAATGTTGCCCCTCCATTAAAAACCCTAACGTTGACCGTTAGTTGACTGTTAGGGTTTTTAACGGAGGGGCAATATTGCTACGTTTTGAGACTTCAGGGGCAACATTGCTACGCCGAAAACTTAAGGGGCAAAATTGCTCTTGGGCGTGTACTTCAGGGGCAAAATTGGTACTTAACCCATATTTTTTTCCCTCTTCAAACCTCATAAGATGCGCCGGCCAAGTGAGATTAGTGGAAATCAAATTTTTTTTTTTTTGATTCCTCTGGAATGAGGAAGATAAATTTAGACGCAAGTGGTTTAGAACCAACCTTGGGGATCTATTTAAGGAACTCATCCCTTTCCCTTTGAGTTTGTTGATGCGTCTGGAGAAGAAGAGAAGGAGGTGATCGAAGAAAACAAGGAAGCTAGTGTGAAGACACAAGGAGAGCCAAGCAAACACTCAAAAAGAAGGTAGGGTCTCTGAATACTCCTTTCCACCTTCTTCTACCTTCGTACTTGAGAGTCAAAAACCTTTAAGGAAAACTTTTTCCTTGGTGCGTGAAGGATTAGGACGAAACGAAGTTGAAGAGAAGTGTAGGATTAAAGTCTCAAGCTGGTGAAATACCAAGAAACAGGTAAGTTATAGCTCCAACTATCTTATGATCTCGTGATTGCTAGCTTTGCAATGGTTGTATCTTGCGTATTTTTGTATTTTTGTATCTGATGGACCTGATTAATTAATAAAGTGGATAAATGAAGAATCAAACTCAAGATTTAAAGCCTAGGTAGAAGGATTATCAAGATATAAGAGGAATTTGTTGATGAAAATGAAAGTTGGGTTGAGTAATTTTAGAGGATTAATTTGGCCATCCTCAGGATGTAAGAAACTGATTCCTTGTTGATGTGTCTAATGCCTCCAACTTGTTCAGAATAGGATTTTAGGGACTTAGAGATTTTTGAATGATTGGGAAAGACTTATTTTTAGGTCATCAAATAAATATTTTTAAAGAAAGCTCATTTATATTTATATTTTGGTTATTCTAGGATTACTTTGATTTTTCATGCAACCTGAGAAAATTTTAGAGACACTTATAGACAACTACCAGGTAGTAACCCTAATCCTCATATGTCTTGTATTACTTTGTATGTTTGTTTTTCCATGATTGTAGACCCGTGTCTCCTGAAAAAGGACATGCGTTTATGTGCATTCAGTGTGGTCTGGGTTTGGAGCTCGACTACTGTGTCTTTCCTAGCGCTATGGATCCGGAGCTTGCTTTGTTGAGCAGTCCTGCGTTTGTTTTTAGGACATGTTGTCCTTCCGCAGTTAACATTGTACATACGGTATGTTGCATCTGTGTTACTGCACGTTTGTTACGTTACTGAATGCTTTTATCTAGTATTTTCTTGATTGTGGTTACATACATACACTGTTTATGCATTACATATGAGATTAACGGAATGAATCCCAGATTTTTGTAAAGCTTCAGGAAACACCTTGCGAGCTGTATCTGGTGACAAGGGTAAGACTACGGAGCTGGAGTAGGTGGAGTTGTTGGAGACGGAGGAAGATGATTTTTTTTATATTTATTTTGGGTTTGGATAACTGTATATTTTTGGCCTTGTGGGCACAGAGTGGATGAGTGGATGACTGTATATTTAACCCATCAGGGATTATATTTTGTTACTTACTTTTAATTACACTAGTATTGTCTGAAATCTAATTGGGATATGCTCTGCCATGTTAACCTCTGATGCATGCTAATAAGTAATAATTAGATGATATATGGTAATTATAAATGAGAATCCTTCTATCCGCCACCCGAAAGGGCTAGTGTTACAAATGTCACCCGCGACGATGTAATATCCCGAATTTGTAAGCCTTGAATTAATGATTTATAGAATATTAAAGAGGTTAGAAGGGATTAATTAATTAAGATGTTAAGAAAATAAATTAATATATGAAAATGTTAACTTATTTTTAAAAAATATCCGAATGAGAGGGAGTGACCAAACAGTAACAAAGTTAATTTACTATCTTGCTCTTCTTCTGCCTCATCCTGTGCTTCTCCTATATGCATCATGTATCTTTTACTACGGAGTCAAAGAGTTATATCTTTGTATATCCATCCTCATACTATACGAGGTTGCACTGAAACAAATGTTATTATACTTTGTCATGCATGAGGCTGAAGGCGTTGCTAGGATGGAAAAATCAAAGATTTGAAGTAACTTATGACTTGGAACAAGAGGTTGATGAGCATACTGTTGGGATCCGTACACGCAGCGGAAGGAATCTCATCCATTTTTAATTTTACGAATCCTAAAGAGGATCTATCAACGGCGTTTAAATCAAGGTTCTATAGGAAAACCGTACCTATGCAAACTTGTGAGCGACTTTTGCAAACACGTGGGCTAACACCTTCTTGCTCGATCAATCTCTAGGAGCCGACTCTACGGATCCACTCCCTCTACCGGTATTCACACCGAACAGCTTTCCAACACGTATGGTAGCGTGCTAGCACCTTCTTGCTTTGTGTCTCTCGTTATTCTCTCTAGAATTTCTTTTGAGGCTCATTGGTTCATTCAGATAATACGACTTAGATCAATATCTCTTTATAGAGTTTCTAAAACTCTAATTGGACCGTATTAAAATATTCAAGACTAATATCAATTAATCCTTGAATTTCGAATTTGGATTAAATATATAGTAATTAAATCATTCAATGATCTAATCTAATCTATTTAATCAATCCACATTAAAAGCCTGTTGATTTAATTTATTTCTATAAATCAAATCTGAGATATGATATCTATCTATTTAATTAAATCTGAGATACTATATCTTTATTCGAAAATTAAATCTGAGATACAATATCTCAATCTATTATAGTTATTTAATTTATCAAATAAATTAAATACTATATAATAATCTCATTATTATTTTCAAATTTAATAATTAATACACACACATCCATCCTAGATTAATACAATATTCATTAAATCTTAGACATATATAAGATTCAATGAATCTGGACACTTTTGCTCGTGTTGGGCTATTCTTGTGTGCGACTTTGCAGGCCCACATGAGATTGACAACGGGCCAATACTGTATCAGCCCACAAGTCAGTAGCGGCCTCTAGCAAGACATTGCGACTACCCAATTCATATGGGGATCCATGATACGATACAACCTATCATACAACCATGTCACGTCCCTTTTGTCACGCGATAACTTGGTCAAGGATGAGGCATGAATAATGTCAACTTCTTGTTCTTGACCATTACTTTCTCGATTCTTGAGTAGTCTAACAATTGAAATGAAAACTCCTTTCCATCATAGTATGACCATACATTTCTCAAACTCACTCATCGAGGGGCCCAATATTATCTCTCTACAAATGTGAGGGACAAATTCCATCTTGACCATTCACATTCCTCTGCATGAAAACCACTTGTAACATCCCAATTTCAGAGCTAATTTTTTTTTTTAAAATCAAAGTAGAGCATCAGAATAAAACATTGAGTAACTGATTATAACAATAACAGTGGCGTAATCGCCTGTTCATAAAGATTAATACATTATCTGTTTAGATACTAGACGTCCTTGATCGGGTCTCCACGCGGTCTTCATCTTCATGTGTGCTGTCCGCTCTGCCCACTCTTATCTTCCGTCCTTGGTCTCTCTCTGGACCTTGATGTGATGCTATAGTAAGAACTGAGATCCAATACCCATCGGATCTCAGGTAATGGTTAACCTCATGCTTATATAACAATATATGATCAACAGATATTTCTAGAATGAATTACAGGAATGATCCTTGATCATTTAATAACAACTACCCTACAAGCAAAGTTATCTGCCTGCACTATTCACCAGTGCCACGATGATCGGTCGTGTCCTCGCCGCTAGGAAAACATAACGGTATTATCAAAACCATAACCCGTGAAGCCGTAATAGTGATTATCTAAGTTTATTACCTTAGTCATCGTGCATGACCCGAACAGAGTCCCGCTCATGGCTTATGAAACTATCCGTATCAAATATAAGCGTACTATAAGCATCGTAGTCGTATTACAAGACGCCGCGAACGTACCTTCGTTTGATGGTACTTCGGCACTTTTGACTAAATGGCACATTTTACTGAAAACGGCGAAACGTCCAACAATGCACGTCGGACAACAGAACGGCAGCAAATCAGAGTTTCTGATGTCCTATAAAAGTAATATCACTTTTATTAGTGATCTTACATTATAACTGGCATTTTAGGTAAAAATTATCATTTTGCCCCTATACCCCTATTTGACGGAATTTTGCCAGCACTAGAGACTCAATCCCTACTATGTTTTTACCTCGTCAGGCATCTTTCAATGCAATGAGGCTTAAAAACAAGAATAGGAATCTCATCTCCTACTTCCTAAATCTAACTAACAGCTCTACTAAAACTACCGAAAGAACGAAAGACTAAGGACCGAAGGATTTACCCGTTGAAGACTTCTGCACAATTTTTTCCAGAGCTTCTCTCTCTTCTTTCTCCCTCTAGATTTCGGCCAAAGGAGCTCTTCAAAGTGGTGTGAAAATTTCAAGAGCATGGCATGCCTATTTATAGAATTTTCAAGGGATACAAATGGAATTTCAAAGTTGTTTTAAGCCATTGGATTCAACTTCTTCATCAAGGCAAGATCTTGGCCCTTGGATGCTCTTGGTCGACATAGAGAGCTGATGTGGCAGCCAAGGATTGGTCAAAAATTGATGACTTGGCTTGCTTTATGCCCCGTCTGGCCGATTTCCCCGATCGGTACCCGATTCGCGTAATTTCGGAAAAACCTCAAAATTATGGATTTACAACTTTGAAGACGTATTCTTACTTAGTAGAAATGTCCAAATTAACCTAAATTTTGATTCCATATAGGGCTCCAACAGTCAGAATTAACTTCCGGAAGAGGTCACTTGAAGGTAAAAACTCACTGATCAATATTTTACATTGACTTTGGAAATCCCATTCCTAGATCTCCAGATAGGATCCGTTTCCTAATTATTAAATCCTTATTAAATTTTCTAATTAATAATTAATATATGAGTATTTATGTATTTGAAATTTGATATTATAAATACTATATTTAATTAAAAATAATTTTAATTTTTTGATCTAAAAAATTGAACCATAAATTATTTAAATAATTTTTCAATCAAAACCGAACAATATTTTTTAATCTTTATTGCATTAAGAAATAATATGCAAAATAAACATTTGCACCTCTAAATGAATTATTTCTATTTATATGAGGAATGAAAGTAAATCAAGAGATGTTATAGGCTTATAGTTGTAAAGTTGACTTTTTTAAAGTAAATGAATTATTTTTTTATGGAAGAAATGAATTATTTCTTTAACTATTTATTTTTCAAAAAATTAAAATTATTTTTAGGTAAATATGTTATTTATAATATCAAATTTCAAATGCATAAATACTGGATTTTTTCCCAATTTGCCCCTTATTAAATAACTATTTACCAAAATGCCCCTGTCTGGAAACTATTTCCCAATGTGCCTCTATCTGGAAACTATTTCCCAATGTGCCCCTGTTTAGTCGACTAAATCATGGTTTAGTCAACTAAAACGCGGGGCAAAATTTTTTTTTGAAGACCCCGCGATTTAGTCGACTAAAAAACTCATTTAGTCGACTAAATCATAAAAAAAAAAAACAGGTTAAAACTTTGGAAGGCCATAACTTCTGGCTCGGGAGTCCGAATAGTGTGATTCTTTTCTTGATTCCACCTAACTTTATGAGATCTATGCACTGACATAAAAATTAACTTCTGAATTTAATGAAATATATATTAAAGAATCACTTGATTATATTTAATGAATTGTTAGTATCTCCTGCGCAATAAAGAATCACTTGTTTTTCCTCCTCTCTCTTCATTAAATTCAGAAGTTAATTTTTATGTCAGTGCATAGATCTCAAAAAGTTATGTGGAATCAAAAAAAGAATCACTTGATTCGGACTCCCGAGCCAGAAGTTATGGCCTTTCGAAATTTTAACCTTTTTTTTATTTAGTCGACTAAATGGGTTTTTTAGTCGACTAAATCGCGGGGGTCTTGAAAAAAAAAAAAATTGCCCCGCGTTTTATTCGACTAAAACATGATTTAGGGTGTGCATGGTAACACTCCCAGAATGTGTTTTCTGTTAATTTCTGTTCCCCGGAACACAAATGGATGAGAAATCTGTTTGGTAAATCCGGTTTTTTTTTTTGTTCCCGGGATGAACCGGTTCAACTTTTGTGCTGGGGAATAGAAAAAAAAAATGCAGAAAATTCATGCTTTTCTATTTCTGGGTACAAAATCAGAATTTATTCAACGTACAACATCTCTTCTTTCTCTCGAAAACCTTTCGCAGTGTCAACTACCCTCCCCACCCCCACCGCCACCGCCGCCACCACCCCCACCGCACCGTCGCCGCCACCACCACCCCCACCCCCGCCGCCATCCCCACCCCATTGCCACCACCACCACCGCTACCACCACTGCCACTGTACCACCACAGCCGCCGCCGCGACCACCACACCGCCACTACCACTACCACCACCACAACCGCCGCCGCCACCGCCGCCGCCACCCCCACCTCACCGCCACCACCACCACCCCCACCCCCACCGCCACCACCACTACCCTCGCCGCCGCCCCCACCTCATCGCCACCACTGCCACCATCATGACCGTCACCGCCACCACCACCACCACCCCCACCTCACCGCCACCACCACCCTCGCCGCCGTTGCTGCCGCCACTCCCACCTCATCGCCACCACCACCACCACCACGACCGTCATCGCCGCTGCCATTGCCATCGCCACCACCCCCACCGCCACCCCCACCTCACCGCCACCACCACCCTCGCCGCCGCCGCTGCCGCCACCACCACCACATAAATAATTTTTTGAATATAAAAATTACATAAATAAAAATAAAATGTGTTAACAAATGTAATTCTGATTCTCAGAGTAAAAATAAAATGAGTTAACAAACGTGATTCTGATTCTCAAAACTCTTCCAAGGCACAGAATCAGAAAAAACTGTTTCATCTCAGAAACAGTGCTGGGGAACAGAATGGTTGCCATGCACACCCTTAGTCGACTAAACAGGGGTACATTGAGAAATAGTTTCCAGACAGTGGCACATTGGGAAATAGTTATTTAATAAGGGGCAAATTAGGAAAAAAACCACTCATTTATCAATTATTAATTATAAAATTATGGAAATAAAGAAATTAAAATAAATAAAATTTAAAAATAAAGGAAATAATTTTTTTACTGTTTTTGCCCATTGAATAAATCCTCCTTCCCAAAATGAAAAATCAAGCAAAAAAAAGGCCTCCCAGGAATTATACTTAGAGAAATAATAATTTTCTTTTAATTGAAATAAATTTTTTAAATTTAAAAAAAGCGCTCGGTGTTAGGTGCTCTTTCGGTCAAACCACATGCATATTTTTATACCTTTAAAAGCTACTTCATCGTCTAATTAGCAAAAAAAGTCAAACTTAACTGTCAAAGTCAAACTTAATGGTCAACTAGTATTTTTGTACCTACTTTATAACCATGTGTGCACTTTTACACCTAAAAAAAATATTTGGTGTTAAGTGCTCTTCAAAATAAAACACATGTACATTTTTACACCTTAACCTATCTTTAAGAAAAAAAGTCCCACCAACTCCGTAGTACAGGAGTTGATTTCGTGTGGTAAGTTCTTCCTCCTTTTTGGCATGAATCCAGATTTGATTTCTCTTCAGTTTTCTCCCTTACATGTCGATGGAAACTGCTACTAAAATTTTATTAATTCAATACTAATCTTCTTAAGCGAGTATTACGGGCTAAAAACACTTGAAATTGAATAGGAAAAACACAAACAAAAACATACGCCTGGGCTCTTCACACTCCACAGTAATTCACTTGCAATATGCTTATCATAAAATCACGTTTCCAAGTGTCATCAGCGACGTGTACATTTTTTTTCTCCCCGCGCACTCGTGTGGGAGCATAGTTCTCTCCGCCAGGCGTGAGAGTGGTAAGGTCAGGGATACGGCGGGGGCCGGAGAGAAATAACGGAGGTTAGGAGGTGTATCTGGCGATTTTACAGAAGACGTATACGATAGTAGGAGAATAGAAGAAGGAGGTTAAGCGGTCCTCACTCGAATGGAGACAAACCAAATTTCCGATCCGCTGATCTCAAGGAAGAGGATGCAAAAAGAATTCTCATCGGGAAGGTCCTCGCAAAGAAGACATTCACTAGATCGGCAATGGAATCGATCCCGAGGAAAGCGTGGAACCTCTCTGAGGGCTTCGACGTGATAGAAATCAACGGTAATGCATTTATATTCAATTTTGTGGACGAGGAGGAGTACAACAGAATTATTCGGGGACGTCCATGGTCAGTTAATGGATTTCTCTTGAACCTAATGGAGAGATCCAAATACAAAACCTATGAGGAATTTGATTTTAGCCAAGGACCTGTGTGGATACAGATGCTTAATGTGCCTATGGAGGCGCTATGCCTGGAAAACACGGTGACGATCGGTGGATATGTTGGCAAGGTTATGATGGCAGAAGATCCAATCCACAATGGCAAGTATGTACGAGGATTCATGAGAGCCAGAGTGCCGCTAGATCCAAACAACCTTTGGCCTATGGCTTCGGTTGGATAAGCTCGACGGTGGAAAAGCATGGATTCCGATCAGTACGAAAAATGCAAAGTTTCTGCTATAACTGTGGAAGGATAGGGCATGACAATCGTATCTGCAAATCGGCGCAACTTATGTCGATTGCTGATCCAAGTGAACCTCGCTATGGAGCATGGCTCACTACTACTGTATGCCGTAACCGTGATGAAATAACGGAAGTAATACACAGTGAATGGTCAGAATCGAGGATGATACAAAAAAAAAAGGAAGAAGCACAAAGGCGAAAAGAGCAGAGGATTACCAAAAAGTGGCAGCAAGCTCTAAATCACAAGAGGAGGAGCTCTTTGTCATTAAAATGCACACTGCGTATAAAGAGAATAAAGATCCTGTACAAAACTGGGGTACAGGAGACAGGGGAGCAAGTAAAGGAAAAGATAAAAAGAAGCTAAAGATATGGTAAGCAAGAAAAAGAGTGAGGAAGTAGCTGAAGAGGGCCGGAGAGTACAAAAGAGGATGTGTGGGTCTGTGAGGAAGATAGATCGAAATGAAGAAATACCACAGGTAGAAGGCGATATGGCCCAAGGAAAGGAAGGTTGGAAGCAAAAATCTGAGATGCAACCTGAACCGGAGGAGGCTTCTTTGGCTATGGTGGTATATAATGGAGAGATACTCAGTGAGGTAATCAACAGAATTGGTGGCTTGGGTCTAAAGCGGGCAGTAAACGAGGAATGGGAAGCTCCAGTTCCAAAGCGCAGTAAGACTGAGAGGGTTGTCTCTGAACCTAAGCCTGCAGTTTCAATTTATGCAGAAAACCTGAGGAAGACCAAGGCGAGAATTAAAAGGAATGTCAAACGAAAAGGGAAGGGAATAAAGGAGGCTACTGCCGGGGATGATATGGAGCTGGAAGGAGTGGGACTGAGTCCAATACTAAAGACTGAGATGACAGGGGAATTTGTATTCAGAGCAGGTGAAAACAAAAGAAAGCAATGTTTAGCTGGAGGGATTGGTGGCTGGCCTCTAACAGCCACCAAGTCACCATGAAGCTACTATCCTGGAACTGTCAGGGGCTGGGAAGAACCCTGACAGCCAGAAATTTGAGGGATATGGTGTCAAAATTCCAACCCTCAATTATCTTCCTAATGGAAACAAAAATGAAGAATGAGAAGCTGAAGAAGATTCGAAGGCAATGTGGTTTTGATCAGGAGGTAACAGTAGAACCAAAGGGTCTTGCAGGCGGATTAGCGGTGTGGTGGAAGAACTCAATAGATATTGATGTCCTGTATAAATCTAAAAATATAATTCATGTTGTGGTGGAAACAAATAGTCTGAGTGCACCCAAACTGATCTCATTCATATATGGCCCCCCAAAAGAAGGTGAACGACGTCTTACTTGGGATACGCTAAGGAAAATGGCGCTGAATGTGGAAGTAGCTTGGCTTGTGGTTGGAGATTTTAATGATGTGCTGACACAAGCAGAAAAAGAGGGCGGCAATCCGAGATCCATGCGTAAGATCATTAAGTTCCAATCTCTATTATATGATTGCAATTTATTAGATTTGGAATTTAAAGGATCTCGCTTACTTGGAGTAATAAAAGGCCAGTGGCATAGTGAGGGAGCGACTGGATAGAGCCCTAGGCAATGTTAAATTTAGAGAAGAATTTGTGAAGGCATTGGTATTTCACATAGAGCCAATCGGATCAGATCACCATGCACTAATAATTGATTGTTGCTACCAAGAGACCAAGGGGAATAAGACTTTCCAATTTGAGGCTATCTGGACTGAGCATGAAAACTTCTTGCCGGTAGTTAGGGAGGGATGGAGGGAGGTGGAAGGTGAGGTGGAGGACAAGGTGATGGATTTGGCTCGACGATTGAAAGCGTGTCAGCAAAAACTATGGGCATGGAGTAAACAGGAATTTCCTCACTTCAGGGGAGTTATCTCTCAACTAAGGCACAAACTGAATGACTGTTATAAGGGGCAAATGACTGAAGAGACACTGGTAGCAGCAGAGGACCTGATAAGACAGATTGAAGAAACATGGAGGAAAGAGGAGTCTTATTGGTGGCAAAGGTCCAGAGTATCTTGGCTCACTTGTGGTGATAAGAACACCAAGTTTTTCCATAATGTGGTCATTCAAAGGAGACTCAGGAACAAAATTCTGAGGCTAAAAAATGATAGTGGGGAATGGATGGAGGAACGTGGGGATATTCATAAAGCCTTTAGTGACTTTTATGGGAAGCTATTCAGAACTGGTGGGACAAGAGACATGGACCAGGCGCTGTCCTACGTAAAAAAAGTCATCACTGAAACTGATAATTGTTTGCTGATGGCACAAGTGACTAAACAGGAAATTGAGGTCATTGTCTTTCAACTTGGGGCCACTAAAGCCCCTGGACCCGATGGCTTTCCAGCTTTGTTCTATCAAAAGGCATGGAGTGAAGTGAATGAGGAGGTTTGCAAGATGGTACAAATGTTCTTCAATGAAGAGGCAGAATTACAACTGATAAATGACACTAATATTGTGTTAATTCCGAAGGTGGATAAGCCGGAAGGAGTAAATCAATTCAGGCCAATAGGACTCTGCAATGTCTCTTACAAAATTGTTGCTAAAGTGATGACCAATCGAATGAAAGGGATGATGGACAGAATTATATCCCCAAACCAGCGAGCTTTCATTGCGGGAAGGATGATTCAAGACAATATTATCCTCACTCATGAGGCATTCCACTATCTGAAAATAAGAAGAACAGCAAGAAGTGGGAATGTGCCTTAAAAATAGACATGAACAAAGCCTATGACAGAATTGAGTGGGATTTTCTTGAGGCAGTCATGCTGAAATTGGGATTCTGCTCAGGTTGGGTAAAATGGACTATGAAATGTATAAAATCAGTGAGGTTCACTCTGAAAGTAGATGGGCAAAAGGTGGATGAACTTCAACCTGAGAGAGGTGTGCGGCAAGGCGATCCACTATCACCATACATGTTCATCCTGGTGTCGGAGGTACTATCGCTGATGATTCGATCACATATTGAAAGAAAAGACCTGCAAGGAATTAAGCTGGCCAGCAAAGCACCAATGCTTTCCCACTGCTTCTTTGCGGATGATGCGATCATTTTCGTGAGGGCTGATGAGATCAATTGTAAAATTATTAAACTCATCCTGGATATATACTGCAATGCTTCAGGCCAAATAGTGAATATTGAAAAATCCAGTATGTTCTTCTCGGCAAATACTCCTGCTCACATCAGAAATGAAGTTTCAGATTGCCTAGGAATCAAGCATTCAGAACAAGTAGGGAAATACTTGGGACTCCCTGTACTTTGGGGGCGATCAAAAGTAGCATCCTTGGCGTGGGTAAGGGATAAAATTGGTCAAAAACTCCAAGGGTGGAAGCAGAAATTACTGACGTTTGTCCCAAAAGACATGTATGGAAATTGACCAACTTATTTCTCGCTTTGGTGGGGGCGTATGGGGAATCAGATCACTACACCGGAAGAGCCGGAGGAAAATGACTGTACGAAAGGCTGAGGGGGTATGGGGTTTCGAGATTTGCTCTGCTTCAATAGAGCTTTGTTGGCAAAGACGGCATGGAGACTTTTAATGCAACCGACTGATCTTTGGTGCAAAATTATCAAGGGTATATACTTCCCTAAAGGCCACTTCCTATCTGCAAAAAAAGGAAATCGAGCATCCTGGGGATGGAATAGCATCCTGGAAGGACGGGACCTACTAATTAAAGAGCTAAGCTGGAAGGTGGGAAGTGGGAAGTCAATAAGTGTCTGGGAAGATCAGTGGATCCAGGGATTGAAAGGCTATAAACTGCATAGTACAGATCTCTCAGATGATGACAGGAAACTCAAGGTAGCTAACCTGGTATCGAATGGAAGATGGGACTTAGGCCTGATACAAGCAAGGATCAGCAGTGAGGAAAGTAATAAAATTCTGCAGATGCCGATCCCCACTGAAGAAGGTAAAGATAGAGTAATTTGGTTAGCAAATAGAGATGGCATTTACTCAGTAAAATCAGGATACTCAGTTGCCAAAGAATCTCTGGATGTGGAAAGACCCAAAGACCCTGGAACTTCGTTTATAGTGCCAAAAATACTCTGGAAATGCATATGGAAGATCAGTGTACCTCCTAAGATTCATCAATTTTTATGGCGAATAAGTGCAGGTGTGCTGGCCACAAAAGAGGCGTTATTTAGACGAAAATGTGCCCCTGATCCAATATGCCCTATATGCTTGAAAGAAAAAGAAACAATGGAACATATGCTATTTTTATGCCCATGGACCAATTACTGCTGGTTTGGCAGCCCGATAGGAATAAAATTCAGCAAGTGGAGAATGACACGATGTGAAGTGCTGATGTGTGAGATGTTTCACGGGGAAAGGGCGTTGAATGAGTATGGAAAATCATGGTTTGCTACGATGTGCTGGTGGATTTGGAAGAGAAGGTGCAATTGGGTGTTTAGGGGGGAGCAACCTGATGCAAGAGTGACAATTCAACTAGTAAATGCTCAAGTAGAAGAATACTGGAGTTCACACGAACGGAAGGAGCATGGACCTAGAAGGCATTTATGATGAGAATGTCTCGCAATCAAGAAGATGCTGCTATATAGGGATAAACTTCAAACTCACTCGTTGATTATAGAAACTGACTGTGAGCTACTTTACAGGTTCTTACATGAGAAAACAACAAAGGGGTGTGAATGGAAGAGCAAGGATTTGCTGATTGAAATTCTGAGTATGCTGGAGTTACAGAAGGAGGTAACTATGTCCTTGGTAGATAGGAAGGGCAATAGGGCTGCAGATTGGTTGGCAGCGGAGGCAGCAAAGGAGATGCATCAACCACGATGGTTGACCCATGCTTCATTTCCTTTAAGCAATATTATCCTTCATGACTCGGTGTACTTAAGGAATGATAGAAGCAAATTCACTGCTGTACAGGATAGGGCAGGAGTGGGTTAATGAAATGCATTACTCACTGCTACTAGGTAATTGTGATAGGTAACTAGTATGCATTTAAGATTTTTCTTTAGGGTTTTTTTTTTTTCTCTTTTGGTAAGATGTGTGGTAGGTTGTACCTTATAGGTTTTTTTGAGAGTTTTCTTGGCTTCGGCTATTAGTGATTGTAATATTTTGATTGGTTATCAATAAAATTGACTTTTTGGGCAAAAAAAAAAGTGTCATCAGCGACGCGTTCGTGATTTATTTCCCCATCTAGACTTATCAACTCGATAGTTTCCGCGCAGAGACTCTAATCTATACGTCTCTATCAGCTGACTAATACCAATAGGAAATGTTGGCCATGCTGAAATATTTAGAGACGATATTTAGGAGCTTTCAAAAATCATCGTACAGGAGTAAGAATAACATTTTTTTTATTGGCCTTGCTTTGACATGCTACACACTGATTCACTGCATAAGAAACCAACAGTTCCTGAAGCTTATTCAAAATAATAATAATAATCACCAATTACATCACTAGACGCCAGTTTCAGGATCAGGACGAGGACGATCTTCACCAACCTGGGCAACCTTGAACCTCATCCACTTCTTTGACTTGCATATGTTCATGAGAAAGAAAAAACCAATCCCCACCACAGTCATGATGCCAGTAACCAAAAAAACAAACTTGGGTGCTATAGCTATTATCAATATCAAAAACGAAGATGGTATCAAGCACATAATCGCCAGTAATGGTAACTTCACGGGCACCCGAAATGGCCGCTCAAGCATAGGCAACTTCCTTCGCAACCAAAGAAACGAAGCAAATTCCAATAACATGCCCAAACTGTACAATAAATTCGCAGAGGCGATGATGTCTTCGAAATTCATGAATGAGACTGCAAGTGATATTATGGTTGAAATCACAATTCCCACCCAGGGTGTGTTGAACCATTTAGATCGATTGCCCAAAAAGCAGGGCAGGACTCCGATATCTACCATACCCAAAAATTGATAAGCACAACTGCTTAGCTGAGCTTCAAACAGCCCAATCGCAGACAAAACTGAACCAAGTTGAATCCAGTACTTCAGCCACTTTCCGGCTATCATTTCTGCGGCTTGAGCATGAAACCCAGTTTCCCATTGAGACTGAACCAGAGGAACGGCTCCGGTGACAGCGACGAGTGGGATCAGATAAGACACGCAAGTAAAAATCACTGCAATCAAAAGAGCCAGGGGGAATGTTTTGTGGGGTTTATCCACTTCTCCTGCTACAGTACTAACACTATCCCAGAAGTTCAAGTTCCAAAACAGAGTGTTGAAGAATAAAGTCCAATCCTTCTTCACCCCCTGTTGGCCTAAACTGAGCCATCTATGGGGACGAATCTTGGGAATTGCAATAAGAGACATTAATATAAAAGGCGCAAGCGAAATAACAGCAAGTATAACAGCAGCATAACCAACAATCGCCAGACCTGTATAATTGAGAAATGAGAGAGCCAGGGTAAAACCTATTATGGCGGTGTGGCGAGGCCAACCAGATTCGAGAGCGGGAATTGCTTTCTCGACATAGTTAATGCCAAGAGCAGGGAATGAAGCAATATTGACGACGCCACAGAGGAATTTCCAGGTGCCCATGAGAGAGCCCCAGAAAGGGCCAAAAGCACGCTCAGCCCAGACGATGTATCCACCATTGCCAGGAAAGGCGGTGCATAATTCTGCAGTAATAAGAGCTTCTGGGACACTCCAGATGAAAGGGAAGACAGTAAAGCCGAAAATTGCCAAAAGGGGTCCTGCAGCTTGGACTGCCGGCTCCTCGCCGTACGGGCCGCCGGCAACTTCAAAGTATATGAGGAAGACGAGAGGGATGAGACTAAGCTTTTTTGCTCGGGACAAGGTCGCAGCCGCCGGGGCCTCCACGGTCATGGTGGTTCGGATTGGCTTTGGTCTAGTCTCTGCTCTTCTTCCACAAGTTCTCGGAGCAAGATCAGCGCGCAATCGCAACTACCGCACTGGAAGCACATATATGATATATCCGTTCCGAGATCTTGGATCCCATGGAAGTTAATAATGCATACTTTTTCTTGTCCTGATAATAATGCATACTTTATTACTTTACGTGGTTCTAATTTTATGGGAGGAGCGATAATGATGCATACTCGAACGGAAAAGGATTATCTCAGTATCCTTCCCTCCTCTTCCCTCAGTATCTTAATCTGGGCCGTCCAAAAATGAATCCGATGGCTAGAGGGAGAGTTTTAAAATTTTTATATTTACCGCATATGCTACTGGCACCGCATGCGGTGTTTGACATTAATGATTTTCAGCCCTTAGATCACTTTTTGAACAGCTCAGATGCAAAGATACTGAGGGATGAAAAGGGGAGGGGTTCTGAGAGAATCCGGACCCATAATCGAACCCCATTAATCCAAAATTATAAGAAACCGTATTTTCAAATACACACCCGGTCAAAAAAATCTACAACCTACACGAGCTAGATTTTTTTTAATCAAAATATAAGAGTTAACATTTAAAGAAGGGTTAAGATGGATCCAATATCTTAAATTATTTCTCTAACCTTAAAGCATATATTTAGCGTATCACCCTTTTTTTTTCTTTTAATTTTCACTTAACAATTTAGATAATTTAAGTTATTGGATACACATAAAAAATACTTTACAATGCTACAAACTAAAAAAATAATTTATGACATTAGACGCACTTAAAAAACACTTCAGGGTGCTAGTACACAAATAAAATATTTCAGGATGTTGAGTATACTATAAAATACTTCATGGTACTGAGTATACAGTACTGGATGCACCTTAACCTTTTAAAAAATTAGTTAAGTTCATTTTAATAAATATGAGTTAGTTTTCATATAATGTTGTTTCTAATCAATTAATCATGTTCAGTATTGTAACGACATTTATGCAAAGGTGGTTTTTAAATACAATTAACAGAGATATTTTTTTTAAGAAAATTAAAAATTTAGAGATCTTAATGGATTAAAGTTTTATGTTTAAAATTAAAATAAACTCTTTATCTAAGTCGTAGTAGTAGTGTAGTTTTGTATAGGAGTACAGTACTATTATTTATACTTTTCACTATCAATTAAATTAAGCAGTTTATCCGTCCCAAAATAAGTGACAATATTATATGAAGCTATAGAATTTGTGAATTAACGTCTTATATTTAGAATTAAAATAAAATCTCACTTAACTCCTTTCAAGTTTTCACTGATTGATTAATTGTAATACCTGGATTTTATTATCTGAAATATTATAAATAAAATAGATATTTTTGATAAGTGAAATTAATGTCTCCAGACTTGTGTAAATTTAGCATATTATTCTAAGTTAAATTCGGTAGGAAATCAGGGAATTTAAGGGCCAAAGTGCCAAAATGACGAAAATGCCCCTAAGGGACATAAATAACTTAGAAAAATTATGAAAAATCCTAAAAGGCAGTAAAATGACCAAGTGAATTAGGAGAATATATTATCTCTAATTATGGTAATTTAATAAATTATGAACTTGGAGAAATTGTATAACAATGTCCAAAAAGTCGTAAAAAGACCAAAATACCCTTGCAAATTATAGAATAATGTAAGAGGCATGGAAATGCTAATGTTAATGCAAGAGTATGAAGGTAATGAGATATTTTAAGTAGGAAAATTATCAACTTGTGATAACTAAGTAATTAGGTAATATTGGGCTAATTACTTAAGCATAAGCAAAGGAAATTCACAAGTAATTATGTAAAACCCTAAAATTAGTGGTTTTTGTCTTAAAATTAGTAAAAAACATGTTTACTAATTAATTGGAAATTTTGGTGAAAAATAGTTGAGTTTAGGTATTTTTAAGCCTAAATACAAGAATGGACCAATTAGAGAATTTTGTGGAATTTTTGAAGAAAATTAAATGAGTAATTAATTAAATAATTAATTAAATAAAAAATAAAAATTTATTAAAATAAAGAAGGGCCAGCCGAAAAATGGACCCAAGAAAAAGAAAAAAATAATAATAAAAATAGAACAAAAATTATATGTGCAAGTGGGTATTATTTTATTAATATAATTAATTAAAGTAAAAAATGTGAATAGTAATTTAGAAATTAGGAAACGGATCCTATCTAGAGATCTAGGAATGGGATTTCCAAAGTCAAGGAAAAATATTGATCAGTGAGTTATTATCTTCCGTTAGACTCTTCCGGAAGAAAATTCTGAAGTCGTTTGTGCATTTCCTAATAAAACAAAATAGGGAAAAATGCATATAGGCATATTTTTGGACATAGAGAAAATAAATTCTAACTCAACATTTAGGAATGAGTTTGAATTTATTTTGACATATTTGGAATCAGTGAATTTTTCTGAAGAAGTTGATAATTTCAGAAATGCGTTCTGAAACCGGACGCGTTCGGACACGTTTTTCGAGAAAACTTCAACTGGACAGTTGGAGCCCTATATGGAATCAAAATTTAGGTTAACTTGGACATTTCTAGTAAGTGAGAACATGTCTTCAAAGTTGTAAATTCAGAATTTTGAGATTTCTCTGAAATTACGCGAATCGGGTACCGATCGGGAAAATTCGATTAGATCGGGCTAAAAGCAACCCAAGTCACCATTTTTGGACCAATCTTGGGCTGCCACATCAGCTCTCAATTTCGGCCAAGAGGCTCCCATGGTCAAGAATTTTACACCATTTTGTGTTTGAATTTCCAAGGTTGTAAACAAAGTGAAAATTCCATTGGTATCCTTCCAAAATTCTATAAATAGCCAAGTGCTCTTCACAAATTCTTCACACCATTCTCTCCTTGCCTTGGCCGAAATCTTAGAGGGAGAAAGAAGAGAGAGAAGCTCTGGAAAAATTCTGAAGAAGTCTTCAACGGGTAAGTCTTTCGGGCTTTAGCTTTTAAGTTCGAGTTTTTAGTTCGGTAGTTAGTAGAATTGTTAGTTAGTTCTAGGAAGTAGGGGATGAAATTCTTATACTTGTTTTTAGGCCTCATTGCATTGAAAAATATGCCTGAAGAGGTAAAAACATAGTAGGGATCGAGTCTCCGAAAAGTTGAAGCTTTTATAGCTCTTTCAAAAGTAGGGGTTGTAATGCTAGAATAGACTTTAATTTTTTTAAGTATGATTGAATATCATATGGGAGGGCTATTTTAGTCTTTATTTTCAAAAATCAAAATGGCGTTGAAGTTCTGGCGAAATTTTGGGAAGAAAAGTAGTCAGAGTAACGAAGTGCTGGCGAAATTCCGCCAATTAGGGGTAGAAGGGCAAAATGGTAATTTTTACCTAAAATGCCAGTTATTGTGTCAAATCACTAATGAAAGTGATATTATTCTTATAGGACGTCAGAAATTCTAGTTTACTGCCGTTACGCTGTCCAAACGTGCCGCTGTCGGACGAACTCCTGTTTTCCGTTAGAAAGTACAAGTTTCCGCCAGAAACATCTATGTACATCAACGAAGGTACGGGCGCGTACTGTAACACTAATCTTGTGCTGCTTAAATGCATATATGTCTTAGATACGTTCGTAGACCGTTATACAGGCAGTTTTATACGGGTTATGTCTTGTAATGCCGTTACGTTTTCCTAGCGGCGAGGACACGAGTGAGTATCGTGGCACCGGTGAATAGTGCAGGTGTTGTTGTTATTGTTTACCTTATGGGGCTTTACATATTGCTTTGTGCTTATGTTTTGTCGGCATAATGATCATGCATCCGTTGTATGCTTATGATATATTGTTGTATTAGCTCTAGAATATCTGTTGGCTGTATACTGTGTTGTTTGCATATGAGGTTAACCGTTACCTGAGATTCAATACGTTGAATTGAATCTCAGCTGTAGCTTCAGGGTCTGGAGGACCGCGAATCGAAGTCCGGGGCAAGCAGCAGGAGTAGACTTGCGGAAGAAGTCTTCTTTATCTTTATCGCTTTACGTATTACTTTTCCGTTCTCTTTCTGTCGTTTACTTTCCGAACCTTAGGATTACTGTAATCAATACAATGTTAGACAATGGTTAATGTTTTGGCTACGAACCAGTTACTCTTTCGCTCTATTGCTCTACTCTGATTGATTTTAAAAAAAAAAAAATTTCCGCGTTTCAAAATGGGATGTTACATTAATACTCAAAAATACTCCCTCCGATCTTAAATATAAAATAAAATTGATTTTTTTGGAGATATTAAAAAAGATAATTAAATTACTTTAAAATATTTATACTCATAGTTTTTTTTCCAAACTATTTTGTCTAACATATAAATTGATATATAATCTAATGATACACAATATATATAATTAAGTAATTTATTTAGCTTATTTAATCTCTCTTAAAAAATCAACTCTTATATTCAAGACGGGAGGGAGTATTACAACTGACTAGTCTCATGATAAGTATATTCAAAGAGGACAATATACATGATATGAGATGGGATAGACACACATATGTATATTTATATACATACACATATGTTTGTATATATATATACATACATGCCGAAGGGAGTATTACAACTAACCAGTCTCATGATAGGTATATTCAAAGAGGACCATATACATGGGCGGATTCAAAAATTTACGGAAGAGGGAGCACAATTTGCAGGGGGATTCGAGGCTGCCCCCGAATTTTTTTTTTAAAAAAAAGTTTAAAATACATTTAAAAACCAAAAGAATATAAAGGGAAAAACAAGGCTAAGTACGGTTAGAAACAACAAAAGTGCTGTTAAAAATAGCAAGGCTGGGCACTAAATAAGTTCAAGTATATATATTTTAATAACAAAAGTATATTACAATAAAAATAATTACAATGTCATTCTTCTAAGTCTTATTTTTTGGAATTCCATCGTAATTGTCTTATTATCAATGCTATCAAATACATCTTTTTCAATATAAGTGTAATACCCCGGATTAATAATAATAATAATAATAATAGATTAAAATAATAAAAATATATAAAACCTAGAAATTAATAATGTTTGTAGTGTAATTTATTAATTGGCAATAATTAAAGAGCCCAGCCCATAGCTAAAACCCTAGATTTTAATTATAAACTTAGGTTTAGCTGCTTAAACCTAGAAAACACTCGACTCTTTTCTCTGCTACGACATCCTCCTCCCGTACTCTCATCAATCGTTTTTCTAGAAGGCTAGTAAAGACGGAGACCAGGTAATCCTAATCCCCATATAGCTTAGGTTAATTAAGTATGAATTTTGATAGGTTAGTATGATTCTATATTGCCTTGGCCTTCGTGCTTGAATTATATCCATATACCTGTGCGCCTTTTATTTTGGTGATTGGAAACAATTGACTCGCCTCGAGCTACGTGCTTGAATTGTATATGAATACAATTGCTTGGATGAATTTCCCTGTGCGTCTCTAGATTCTTTTCGTGTTGAATAAAATTGCTTTGTGGGGTCCATGCCTTCTTTGCATTAATTGCAATATGTTATAGATAATACAATAGACTATATTAACCTAGATACTAGTTGTATGAATCTTGGTAGGTAATCCTAGTACCACTAATGTACTAATGTATTAATGTATTTTAATGAGTAGATCGTGGGAATTTGCCATGAACGAGGCAATCCTAAAGCCAAAAAATAGGGATAATGAGTAAGAGTAGAGCCACGAGTTTAAATGATGGTCATGAGAATTTCTCATGACAACCTTATAGGAACCCATGAGTAAAATGGATAATGAGTAAAGCTGGGGATTTAAACAATGGTTATGAGAACTTCTCAGGATAATCTTATAGGAACCCATGAGTAAAATGGATAATGAGTAGAGTCAGGGATTTAAATGATAGTCATGAGAATTTCTCATGACGACCTAATAGGAACCCATGAGTATATGCTTAATAGTTTAATTTAGGAAATCTTATGATAAAATAGAGAATTTTATTTTATTTATTTTATATTTTTATTGAAACCTATAAGTGCCTTTCATTAATATAAATATTTATATATTTATATATATTGAGAAATACATTTTGTGTGTGATTGAAATAATTAAAATCGTGGGAGGATAGCTTTTGGATAGTACCTCCCAAAGTGATGAACACAATTAGGCTTTATGCCTCCGATATGTATTTGATGTGAACCGATTATATCCGTTCTTCTTAAAGTGGTGTCTGGCAGGGTTTCCCGGGACACTAGTAGCAACTTTGGGATGAGGTGTGCACATTAGGACGAAATATTTTGATGGACAATTTGATTGATTGTGACTGACAGGGTTTCCCAGGTCTACCATGGTTCTCCTCCCACTAAACAGACTGGCAGGGTTTCCCGGGTCTAAATTAAGTTAAAATGATAAAGAATGATATTTGGTGTAAATTCTATATGATTATTTTACTTGATTTATTTAAGGTATTTGAGCCACTTAAATCCTATTTTATTGGGATTACCAGCATTTGCTGATTTTTGTGTGTTATGGGCTGTGACGATCCTTCGGGGGAGCAGAATTTCAGTGAAGCAGGTTCTCGAGGTTGGGGCTAGCAGTGAGAAGTGAGGATGACGACGTAGATATTTCTAGGATTATTTCTAGCTAGCTTTTATTTTACTTTCTTTTAATAAAACATTTTTATTTCAGTTGGACTCATGTTAATGTAATAAGTAGCCTTGCACTTGTCCCAGTACAAGTGCGACGGTAACACTTCCCAAGGTTGTTTATTTGGAATTTCAGTAAATTTTTATAAAAAGTATTGCAGTTTTATGTTATTATAATTATTAGGAATTGGGGGTGTTACAATAAGACATTAAACGAATGACGAAAATTTGATTCAGAGAAGCTGACTATTTGATTCTGCGATGTGAAAGGATTCTTTAGTATTTGGATTTAACCCTAAATTAAAAAAAAAAAACACGTCGCTTTAAGCGGGGTACTTGCCTCCCAAGTCATATACCTGCGTCCGCCACTGACCATACACATGGTATGAAATGGGATATATATATATATATATATATATATATATATATATATATATATAGCGTTTATCGTTTGTTATGTCACTTGACATAAGATTATGTCAAGTGAGCCCAAAACTACGTCGTTTTGGGAGTTAAGGAAATTAATGAGTGTGTACATATCTACAAACACATATGTGTGTATATATACACATATCTATAGACACACACTTACCACTCTGGTCCTATTTATAAGTACATTTTGACCAAATAAATGAGATTGTGACAATTTTGCCCATATTAATGATGATGAGAGAGATTGGCTAGCTATGTTGGGAAGAGAAAAAGATGAGAGAGATTTGACAATAAATTTTAAAAGGTACCCATTCATAAATGAGGGTAAAGTTGGAAATTTGCTCTATAATCATTGAGATACCTAACTTTCCTTGGTATGTGATATTTGGTCAAACTGAACTTATAAATAGGATCAAAGTGGTATGTATATATATATATAAATCGAGCAACTTTACAACGCATACAAATGGAGAAATTTCGGAGAAAGCGTATATATGGACTCACGGATTCACGAGCTGTCACATAGGGTTATGTTTTCCCATCACGACCACCTCTGCATGTGCACCTGACTACATTTAGGTACTCAATATAAAATATAGGGTTAAGGTGCAAAAATAGACATGTACTTTTGTCAAAAGAGCGTCCGTAGCAAATACTTTTTTTAGGTGCAAAAGTAACTATGTGGTTACAAAAGTGGAGCAAAATTAGGATTGACCGTTAGTGGACCGTTAGTTTGACCAAAAACATAAACATGGATGCTGACTCAGCAAATTTTTATCCTAGTTGGCAGTGAAAAAAAAAAAGAAGAAATTAAAAAAATTCCACGAATTAAAAAAAAAAACAAAACCCCTCCTTCAATTCTCAACTTCGTCTTCCCTAATTTCGCACCATCTTCACGCAGAACACAAAAGTAGGCGTTGATCAACACCAAGCGAGGGTCCGATCTGCGAGCGAGGGAGGGTCCGGCGGCTTGTGATCGACAGTGCGAGCCTGCGAGCGAGTCAGTGGGGGTTCGATCTGCGAGCAAGCCTGCGAGGGTTCGATCTGCGACTCTCACGACTGGAACCCCCCTCCCCCTTCAACCTCATGACCGGAACCCCCCCTTCAACCTCACGACCAGAACCCCCCTCCCCCGGCGACTTGACCTTTCACTTACCGATGGTCTGACCAAGGAGTGGTGAATAACCACCCACCTGTTCTGGGTTCGCGTGTCGGCGCATAGCCAAAGGATTGAGCAGGCTCTTCCTTGCGCTTTATTTGAGGCAATCAAGAGTCGCACTTCAGAAGTTTGTTGCTGGGGACTCTATACCCAGTGCTATGTCGCCGTCCGTGTCTCTGACACGTTTGGGTCTTCCGCAAATCATACCTTCCTTTTAGAGGAGGATGATCTGGGTTTTCATTACTCTGCAAGAACATCCACTGTTCATCTTCTTTGGACCATCGCGATTCTCGTCTGGAATTGAAGGGTTTCGTCTTCAAATCAGATCTCCATTGGGTATGGGTATGGCTTTTTTTTTTCATTCAATTCAACTTTTTCATTCAATTTTGGGTATGGGTATGGGTATGGGTATGGCTTTGATTTGGGGCTTCGATTTGGTTCTGAGTTTGTAGTGGTTGATGATCATGGCGGAGAGTTTGTAGTGGTTATGAGTTTCTGAGTTTGTAGTTCTGAGTTTGTAGGGTCTCATCTAGTTCTGAGTTTTTGGCTGTGGAAACACGCTTTCTGAGTTTGTAGTCGTTGGAGGAAGAAGAAGGACTTAAATGAAAATTTTAAAAGTTTATAAAGGGACTAAATTGAAAATTTTGAAATGCATCCGGGGCTGAACTGTAATTTATAAAACATTAACAGCCACGTCGTCGTCCACGTCATCATTTTCAGTTTAGAAAAAGTCAACTAACGGTCAATGCTAATTTTGCTCCACTTTTGTAACCACATAGTTACTTTTGCACCTAAAAAAAATATTTGCTACTGGACGCTCTTTTGACAAAAGTACATGTCTAGTTTTGCACCTTAACCCTAAAATATATAACAAAATGCAAGTCTCATATCCCAATGCCCTGGACCCGTCAATCAATTTTTAATCCTGAGAAAATTCATTTCAGGCCTTTTTAATAGGGAAAAATTCAAAAAAGGCCCAAAGATTATGATAATCCCAGAAAAAGTCCCAGAGCCTTTTTTTGGATTGTCAGAATCTTGCAGCCTTTTTTGAAATTTTTCCTATTAAAAGGGCCCTGAAATAAATTTTCCCTTTAATCTTCGTTTTGATCAGCAAATTTTGACAATTCCTTGCCAAGTCATGCCATTAATAACAAGTCTGTCTGCCCCGCTAGCTGTTTATTTCGTTATATATATTCAATTTGTTTCTCCGTTTGATCACAACCGTGTTCGTCACAACACACAAGGCCAAATTAACAACTTAGAAAGAATCAGATCTAAAAAGGACCAACAATTCCTGATTTGTTTTCCCTGGCTTCGTTTCTGAAGATACAACAACGTACAATACCTATTTACATATGCAAAGATATTGCTTCTTCCCTGATCTCTCAGAATCCCATGAGGGGGAAAAAACTAAAAAAGTGTACAAGAATAATACACATGCATTCAATGCAATTCGTAAGATCTCTCTTTTCACACTTACAAGTGTTCTCTAGAATTCTCCACACAATTCTATAAATATGTACACATGTCTACAATATTCAAGAACATTCTAGACTTTGTCATTTGACAAGTCCAAACCTCCCTTTAATGCAGAGTGTCTTGGCACGCAAAATATCTGATGTTCCCTTCTGTGCGTGACACTCTCCCCCACCTAATTTGGTGACGTCCTCGTCACTGACTCGTCCCTGGCCGGATCAGGATCGCCCTTGTACGGGCCTCCATACTCGTGGATAAGGCCTTTGTGCCCCTTTCGAAACACCTTAAGTTGCTAAGGAAGGAGCTTCACCATCACCTTGTCTCCTACTTGGTATTCAGAGACTCGCTTCTTCCTAGCTGCAACCTCCCTCTTCCTCTTGGCCGACTTGCCCAAGAAGGATCTCGTCACCTCAGCTTTTCGGCTTAATGTATTACCCACTACATTAGCCGTACCAACACCATACTCCATCCCGTGACCTACCTCTTGTCTAGGCGGCAACCTCTCATGGAGTCTTGGTGGCATGAGGTTTTTAATCCTCTTCAGGACAGGGAGAAGATTCCCTTGATCCTCCACATCAGGATCCACCACCTTTAAAGCCGCAAGGTAGTTAACTTCCATGTTCCCAAGTCCTTGCACCACCTGCATAGCCGACAAGCGAACATCTCGATCATCGTCTGTCGTAGGCACTATGCAACCAAGCCCCTTTTCCAAGAAGCACAGTGAATCTTCACCGAGCAAGAGGACTACTTTTGCCTTGCGCAAAAAGTCCAAACCAAGTACCACATTGAAATCATCCATAGGGGTCACCGACAAATCTACGATCCCCTTCCATGTTCCAATGCATAGCTCTACCCCACGAGCTACGCCATTAAGAGGTTTGGCAGGACTGTTGACAGACTTCCACCATCCTCCTCGTGCTTGAGTAACTGGGAGACCAACCCTCTTGGCCTCTTCAGGAGTAATAAAGTTGTGGGTAGCCCTGGTGTCACCATCACCTTTACTGGCTTCCCATTCAATGTTGCCTCCACATGCATGAGGCCTTTACTCCTCGGAACAAGTTCCCCATGTTTAGCTTTCAAGGCATTCAACACCCTGAGAAATCCCATTCGCATACTCGGCTCCTCCTCGTCAGGTCCATCTTTCCCTTCAACGATGGCTGACAAGCTACCAAGCTTCGGACACTTGCTAATGTAATGTGGCCCTTTGCACACGTAGAACCTTATTGTCCTCTTCTTCTCTTCAGATTTGTTCTTCTGGAAGGATTTTCCAGCTCCTCCCTTAGTGAACTCCTTGCCCTTGTCTCCCCCATCGTTCCCATGATTGGGTTCAGGAGACTTAGATCCGGAAGACTCACCTTTCTCCCCCTTTTGATAATCAGTGAGACTTTCCGCAATGGCAATGGCTTCGTCCACATTTGTCACACCATGCCGTTGGAGTTCACGTTTGGCCCAATTCTGAAGACCATCCACGAAGTAGAAAAATGTTTCCTCATTGCTAAGATTGGGGATTTGCAATGTGAGGGCAGTAAATTCCCTTACATAATCCGAAATCGAGGTCTTGTGCTTATGTTCCCTCAACTTCTTTCTAGCCACATAGACCACGTTCTTGGGATAGAATTTCTTCTTCAACTCCCTCTTGAAATCTTCCCATGTTTCAATGTTGCAAAGGCCTCTCTCCATGTCTGCATGCTTCCTACGCCACCACAACATAGAGTTATTAGTAAGGAATAAGGAAGCAGTGCGTACCTTGGTTGTGTCATCGGCCAAGTTCAGGCTCTCAGTATATCTCTCCATTTTCCATAAGAAGTTCTCAACCTCCTTGGTATCACGAACGCCTTGAAATTCCTTCGGCTTAAGGAGATCCAACCTCACCTTCCTTGCTCCACTGGTACCACCCACCAACGAAGTCTTAGTTTGTCTCTCCAAAGAACTCTTTAAAGAGTTGACTTGCCCCTGCATCGCGGTAATGACATCCATTACCTTTGCCTCGAGTCGCCTCATGGACTCGGCTCGTTCCTCCTCTACATTGAGATGCGAATCAACATCCGACCTCAAGTTGTCTAATTGGCCTAGGGTGTGGGTTTCAAGTGTCTCAAAGTCACCTTCCACCTTGTCCACCCTAGTAGCCACCCCGTATAAGGCCTCCTCTAAAGCTTCAACCTTTACCATCAATGTGACAATATCCACAGCTTGGCGGGATTTACTTGATCCTCGGGTCTTCTTTGCCTCATGAGAAAGTTGGATCTCTCTACCCCTTTCTTCTCCAGCCACAACAACTTCCCCAGTCGTTCCCGACATTCTTGCCTACGAACCACGTTCACAGCTTCAAACCTAGCTGCTCCGAACCAAAGCTCTGATACCACTTTGTCACGACCTTGGACTTGATCTCCCAAATATCGTGTCGGCCTTAGCTTGATCACCCCTCTCGATCTTTGCTAAGTCAGCCGAAACCTCACAAGTAGGCAAAGAACACAAAGACTAAGAGAACTTTAGAGAGAGAAAGAGAACTAGAGAGAGAAGCTCTTGAATAACACTTGATTGAATTCCCTTGGATGGTTACAAATGAGGGAGGCATCTCCTATTTATAGGCATCCACCTCCTCAATGAACGGCTAAGATCAAAATGATCCTACGGTGGAGAATAGCTCTCCAGAACCTTCCCTAGAAATATCTAGATATTTACACACTTACAAGTGTTCTCTAGAATTCTCCATACAATTCTACAAATATGTACACATGTCTACAATATTCAAGAACATTCTAGACTTTGTCATTTGACAAGTCCAAACCTCCCTTTAATGCAGAGTGTCTTGGCACGCAAAATATCTGATGTTCCTTTCTGTGCGTGACATATTGCTACTGCTCTTTGACTCCGTAGTAAAAGATACATGATGCATAGGAGAAGCACAGGATGAGGCAGAAGAAGAGCAAGATAAACACTACTAGAAAAGCATGAAATGATGACGGAATTTGCAACCGAAAAAATTATGTCGCAAACCGTGCATATATTTGCGACGGACATAAAATTCTGTCGCAAATTGAACGTTTTATTAATTACCTAAAAACTAAAAACTAAGTGCAATGATTGACATGAAACAATTAAAAAGGGAAACTTTGAATTTTTAACTACCAACTACTTTTGCAAATGAAAATTAAATTGTTCTAAGCTACTTATTTTTGGATTTTATTCTTTAAAATATGTAATGGAATGATTATGAAATTAATGTATTGAGAGAAACAAGAAGATCAATAATATGATGAGCAATCCTTCAGCAATGGTACAAGCAATCATCACTTTAAATGATTATGGAAGATTAAATATATTAGCTTCAAAAGACTATAAGGGCCACCCCTTAGACCAAGCATAACTTAGATTAATTAATAGTGAGCCACCTTGAATATACTACTCTTTCTAAATTAGGTTGACTAACCACTTTAGTAATTAAATCAACTTAAAATTGTATTTAGCTTATAATCCAATAACCAAACCACCTCGTATTACCACTTAATTTTCTCATTGATCTTAATTTAACAATGACCACCATATGAAAAAATCAAGATTAATAATGCTAAGACCAATATTGAACACAATTAATAAGCTCAAATTCAAGAAACCTATTGGAATACATGACACTATTGACCCACTAATTAAGCCACCTTGAAATTAGCATAAAATATTCACAAAATCATCAACTCAATGATGAACCAGTACAGACAAATAATAATTAAGCTAATTAAATATAATATCAAGCATCTAAAAAAGTTCAAGCAACAACCAATAATTCTATAGAAAAACTAGATAAAATAAATACATTCAAATGCCATAAAACAAAGTTTATCTTAAGACCTAAAAATCACTAATAGCACAAGAAAAGAAGATTAGAAGGGCCAAAACTCCCCTGTTGAGCTTTAAGTTCATGTCGTTGCCAATGCTACCAAAAGGAAATTAGCTACTGCAATTCATAGAAACAGCCTCAAGAAGCAAAACGATCTTCAGATTCAAAAGCTCGCCATGGAAATCACCACCAGAAAATATAGCTTAACGATGAAAATGCAAGATTAATGGTTGACGAGAGAATAGAAACAGAGGAGCCACGACTGGAGTTGGAAGATGGTTGTCGGTGGTATTGGAAGGAGAGACGAGGATGATGGTGAGATGGAGAAGGTATGAAGAAAGACTCTGGAGGTTCTAAAGCTTGAAAATCAATGGAGGCTTACGGCTCTGTGTTTTATCGCTGAAACTGCTGAAGCTCTGTTCGAATCAGGGGAAAGGAACGTCGCTGGCGGTAGAGAAAATGAAAGAGGGAAGACGGTGAAGTTGGTGATGGGTCGAGGATGGAAGCGAGGAAGGTAAAGATGATGGTTTTGGTCTGGTCCTTCTGGTTTGCAGCAGCTCCAGTCGAATATGCTTGAGGTAGAGAAGGTCGAAGGTCGCCGGCGACGGATGTAATATGTAACATCCCCATTTTTCATGTGCCTCAATGTGGATTCATTTGCATATATGAATATTTTTTTTATGAAGTTATGTGTTAATGAATATAGGTTGTTGCGTGAAATAATCAGAATAAGATTAAGATGTGGTCGTGGAATTACTTGTTTATGTGTAATAAATTTAGCCAAAAAGGGGATGAGAAGAAGTTGCATGAGTATTATTAGAAATTAAGAGAAAAATTGAAGCAATGTTAAAATTTCAATTTCCACAAAATTGTGCCGTATGTCCCATAATTATTTAGAATTTATGGGTACATGAGCATGGGTTACAAGTTAACAAAGTGGGCTAAAATCATCCTAAGAGAGGTTTAAATTTTGGCCCAAAACTAAGAGGGGAAAAAAACAAAAGAAAATGACCATCACATGACAACTAAATGGTTGGATTTTAACTAGATGGCATAGTGGTAATATTGGGCTAGTTGGAGGTCATTTTTCCCCTTCATTCTTTTCAGCCGTATGGACCCTTTATTTGGCATTAAATCATTCTATCTTTCCCCATTTGGATCTAGCCAACACGCAGGGTAGGGGTGATCATGGACCGGGCTAGACCGGGTTGGAGGGTAACCCGAGGTCTAGCCCGATTTTACCTCGGGCTGGAAAATTCAGCCCGAGGTCCGGTCCGATGCAGTACCGGCCAGAGCTCGGGCTGGATTGACCGGACCTGGCCACTGGACGATCCAGGCGATCCATTTTTTTCAGTTTTTTTTCCAATATATATATATATATATATTTTTGCCTTCTTGGGAGACAATATTTTAGCTCTAGTTTCACTTGATTTCCAAAAGTAATAAAAAGTGACTTAGTGAAAAGTGATTTCTATAAATTAAAAAGCATATTAAGATGCTCAGACTCCAGTGAGTGACTCAGTGTAGTAGTGATTTTTTTTTTTTTAAAAGGAGAGTTCGGGTCAGACCGGACCAGTCCAAGGGGTCTAAGCTCCCTGGACCGAGGTCCAGTCCAACCCGAGCTGTTTGGTCCGGTCCGGTCAAATTGTCCTGGACCAATTTTGGTCCAGGACAATTCGGGTTGGGTCAGACCGGACCGGGCCGGACCAACCAGACCACGGGTTTTTTGATCAACCCTAACGCAGGGGAGGAGAAGAGGAAGAGATGAAAATTTCTTGGAGAAAATAAGAAGGGAAAACTCAAGAATCTAATAGGTAAATCTCTTGTAATCTCTTCCATCTCTTCTAAGCTCCCTTTTGCAACTCTTCTTGACCCAAAAATATGTCTTCTTATGGTGTTCATGAAGGGGAGGTCGAAAATTTTGGTATACAAGGAAGAAGAGATTTCAAGAACCTCAAAGGTCAAGCCAATGTTAGTGATTCTTGAACCTCCTTGGAATGAATTTGTGTTGGTGAATTGATTTGGGGTGGTATTTTTCTTGTATACTTGAAATGTTGGAAACCCTAAATGTACGGGGAGTTGCTGTCCAAATTCTTAGATGGGGTTAGTGTATGATTAAGGGTTCAAACAACAAATTAGAAGTGATTATGGACTAGATTATGATGTTAAAATGGAAACTTGAATATTTGTGTTTGGAATATGATTTTCGTCCAGCTGGATATACAAGTGTTTTGGGATTGGATTTTGGTGTTTTTGATAGCTCTAAAGTGTTTAAAATGAGATTTGGTATAAGGATGAACTTGGATCAAAATTTTGGAACCCTAGATGAAAGTGTAAGAAAAACGTTGGTGGCAGACTTGTGGAATTTCTGGGAACCAGTCAAATATTTCATGGATTTTGACTTAGTAAATGGACTTGGAAAATTATGAAATTTTACATGGAGAAATTAGACATCTCAAGGATTATTTTGATATGTAATATGTAATTTTTCAAGTTCTGTACTAGGAGAAATTAATTTGTGAAAATGACCCTCTGATTCTGGACATGATTTCGGACAGCAGGGGTATTTTTGGATATGGATGAATTTTCGACTTGTTCTGACCCAAACTAGTATTTCTGGTTGAAAAAAGACATATTAAGGGTCATTTGGGCTTTGGAATCAACCCAAAAGGAGTTTTCTAGATTTAATTATGAATTTTTGAAGTTGGACTTCCATTTCAGCAAAATTTCAGATTTAGGACGAAAATTAAGAATATATGGGCCCAAATTAAATTCCTTAATAAGAAAAGGAATTTAGTAAGTATGGACACATTAGTTGGGCTTATTTTAATTTACCAAAGAAAATATTCATTGAGGTGGAATTAATTATATTTATATTTTATTATTATAGGGATTATTATGATATTTTGCATCGCGAAGGTTATTGTTATCTGTAGTCGACTGTTAGGTAGTAACATTAATCCTCATATACTCTGTGCGACGTGTGTATGTATGTTTTACCATATATATTGCAAACATTTGATTATCATTTATTTCTGAATGCTATGAAACCGGAACATGCTGTGTGCGTAAAGGGCTTTGCTGTGTGCGGTGCCCGGTGGTCTGTGCTGTGTGCTATTAGGACCACTGCAGTCTGTGCTGTGTGCTATTAGGACTGCTAGTTCCGGATTGGCTGTGTGCCTTGTTGTATGCATGATACTGAATGTTATGTGGTTTGCGTATTAATTCTTGATTTTCTTACATACATTGTTTATACATTTTATATGAGATTAACGGTTACTCTGGGATTCGATTTTGGATCCCAGCCCCTTTTAAGCCCTTTGGCAGCTCATCTAGAGCGGAGCAGGGAGACAGAGGTAAGACTCCGGAGCAGGGCTAGTGGGATGGTGGATGTTGATGATTTTCTTTTGGATATATATATTGTGGTTACCGGATGACCGTAGTACTTTATTTTGGCATGTCAGACACTATTATCCGGACGACTGTATATTTTGATCCCTCTAGGGGAAAATTTATCTTTTCGTATTTTTATCAGTATTTTATTGTCCAAACTGATGAGTGCTCTGTTGCTTAAACTCTGATGTGCAACGTAGATTATCCAGGGAAAAATAACTTTAGAATTGTATAAAAGTAAAGGATCACACTACCCGCTACCCGAAAGGGCGAGGCTGGTAGGTGTGTAACATAATATCCCGAATTTGTAAGCCTTGATTAATGATTTGTAGAATATTAAAGAGGCTAGAAGGGATTAATTAAGGTCTTGAGAAAATAAATTTATTGAGAAAAGCTTATATTCGGGAAAAAGAGTATAATTTTGAAATACAGCCCCCACACATATATATGGGCCTGTGTGTGGGTGTTATTAGAGCTGCCTTCTTTATCTAATTTTGATTACAAACTGGAAAATATACTGTGTTGTTATGATCTTACCAGATGTGAGAGTATGATATATGGATACTGTGCATTGTTTAAGTTTAACAATCATGAGACTTGAAGAGGTTGAAACTGAAAGCTGATATAAACCTTGCTGGTTTATGTCTCTAAATGATGAATCATTGTTATGGATGTTTAGATTAAGTATATAGACTTAGGTCCCATCATCTCTGTTGATGTTTGCCTTATCCAACAAGAAGACTTAACCGCTCTTTTCTCCAGCGTCTCCGCCACCGTCCTACGCCAGTGCCTCATATTTTAACGTAATTGTGATAGTTGTTTTTTTTAATAGTTATTTGATACTTTTTTTTTTTCACTTTTTAATTGTTGATTGGTAATTAAGGTACCATTAATTAATATTTGTGCCAGATGCTCTTCGGGTAATAGTTCGTTGGCAAATCTACACCTTAACCCATAATAGTTTCAACTATTCAGTTTTTCAAATATTTAGTTATTGTAAGGTATTGTGCTTTGAGGCTTGTTTTGCATACTCAGTTATTTACCATACATTATATATTGAAATATGCTTATTGCTACTAGATTCACCCCGCTTTATGTATTAACCATAGGTACAAGTTCATCTAAGTGAAGGGAGAAGCTGGAGGAGGCTTAGCTATGGTCGATGGAAAGAAGCATGTTTTGTAAGGCTAATTTTGCAATAGTGTGGCTTACTATAATTACCATGGCATGTAAATTTTATGTTGTTTTGGGTTGTACATATCTCTATAAGGAGTTGAGATGAGTAGTCATAAACACGGTATAAAGCTTCAGATTATTGTGGATAATTAGTTGCACATGCTTGCTGAAACATTCTTTTTGTGTCTGACTTTAGATAGGGTAAAAGTCTGAGTTACTCCCTCCGGTCCTAATTATAGGAGCATATTTTAGAATTGGTTTTGGTCCTAATTATAAGAGCAAGTTTTAACTTTTGTCAATTTTTTCCTATAATACCCCTATTTTTATACTTTGAATTGGAGAGGTTCTTGCCGGGAAGACAAAATCGTTTGTTAATTTGTTACGGAAGTAGTTATTTCAATGCCCTGGATGCTTTCATGCCAGGTAACCGGAAATTATTAGACCTTAGCGATATTTTTAAAATCAAAATTTGGTTGAAATGGTGAAGAAATTATTTTTCGATCTAAGTGGATTACAAATATAAGGACATTTTAGGAAAATAAATATAATTAACTAATTTAATTTCTATTCTTAATCTCTCCAAAATTAAGTAAATTGCTCTTATAATTAGGACCGGAGGGAGTATTTCTTAATATTTGGTAGGTTAATAGTACACATCTAAGATTTTAAAAAGTATTAATTTGAAATTTTTGGATGTGTAGGTAAAAAGATGAATTTCCTAAGTTGTGTCAGAATTCTGGAATTTCCTACGAAAATTCTATGAACTGAAAGAGTTTTAAGGAAGTTCTAGACATAGTAAGACTTTATCGAGCCCATGTCTTTATTTTATCATGAAAGACATCTTAGGAGCTTAAGTTTGAGTTATATTGAATTAGTTATGTGTTTTTGCAGTTCTTAGAAAATCCTATTCCAACAATAAGTATTAGAATTTGAAATGTTTCAGTAAAATGTTTTAATTGTTGGTGATTTCGGGGTTTTTAAAGAACCTTAATGATTAATTCTCAACTAGATAGCTCTAATAGTTGACTCTAGAGGTCGATCTGAAGCTTTCATGGCTGATCCTCTGCGAAATCTCGCTGAAAATCTCCCTCAAATCAGACCTAATTCCATGTTAAAAAACGCTGTAGTTTCGCACAAGGACTAAACTGCAATTATCAAGAGTTTGTGATACTAAACTATAATTTCTGCAAGGGTAAAGGAGCAAAAATACACATATGCTTTACTCCCGGGAGCGCCTAGCACCATATGCTTTTTTTTTGGAGCAAAAATACACACGTGGTTACCATTTTGGAGTAAAAGTCACATTCCACTGTTATGTTACTATTCACCGTGATGAGTGAGAAAGAGCTGAAAACAGAGACGGTGAACAGTAACATAACGGTGGGATGTGACTTTTGCTCCAAAATGGTAACCACGTGTGTATTTTTGCTCTAAAAAAAACATATGGTGCTGGGCGCTCCTGGGAGTATAGTATATGTATATTTTTGCTCCTTCACCCCTTTTGCAATTTGAGCCCAAAACTTGCATTTTCAAATTTGATTCAATTTTTCAAGCACCTACAATTTAAAACAATTAAACCAACATCAAATCATCTCAAGAAGTAATGTTTAAGAGTAATTACAATAATTATGACAGTTGTGCCTTTTTTTTAATTCTAATTTAATGCATTTACTCTTAATTCCAATTTATCACAAGAAAAGTTTTTTAAGCTCAATAAATATAATAAAATCCCCAAATAAAGTCTGAAAATATATAGCAAAACATGGATTTGTTAGCCTCCAACGATTCTGGCCTTAAAAACCCTCAAACCCTCGATTTTTCAGCTTAAGTTCTGATGTGCTATTTGCTGTCAGCAATGGCACTGCGGAATAATTGTTTTGAGCTGCGGTGGAATAGTTTTCTTTTGTTTTGAATCTAGTTGCAGACAAGACAAAGTGGGCTGCATCTCATTTTGCTTTTGGAAAACAGAGTTCTTCTACCTCAAAGGTAGTGTTTTACCCATTATTTGGCCTCTATTTGTTCATCTTTGATTTTCATAACGCATTTCTCAATCAACTTCGATCCTCAAATACCTCCAAAACACTTACAAGTGGTTTGAAAATTTTCATTCTTCTACCAAAATATAACTTTCAAAAGAATACAATAAACTCTATAAGCTCATAACTAATAAGGATGAGAGCCAAAATATATGCTCAATTAAGCAATATGGTGCAACAAAAAACACCATACACATTTTTCTATCTTTGAGTGCTCAAAATATACATAGCCGTATCAAAAAGTGTATAAAGCTTAAGGGTAATGTACTGAAATGACATAAAATCTTAGAGGCTAACAACTAGCTAGATAATAAGTCTTCTCATAAAAACATGTATTCAGAGCGTCGCGCCCACACAGGTTGAGTTGTTGCTTTACAGAATCAACTAAGATGGGAAGGAGAAATGGAGGAAGGTCACTGCATGAAATTCTTCGTCGTCGCCTTGAGTCCTGCAAATCCAGGTTCTCAACTATTGACGAAATTGTAAACCATCTTCGCGCAAATTACCCTGATTATCAGCGAACAAAACGACAAACTTTGACTCGATTTGTTCAAGAAGCTTTGGAGTCATCTAAGCGAGGGAACAGGCAATTGAACAGAAAGCCCAATGCTCCCATATTGAAGCCTCACGGTTCAGAAGATAGTGATGAAGATGGAGAAGAAGAAGAAGGTCGAAGTGCATCTCGAAAGAGGCGCAAGAAAGTTGATGAAAGTGAAGAGAGATTGCAAAAAACGGAGAGTTTAAACCTTCAAAGGTTACAAATGGATCGGGGCCGCCGTTTATCAACCTCTTCTGCCTCAACTTCTAGTCTGTCATCAGAGAGTGATGGCGAAGATGGGACTGTGTCTACATCAGATGATGCAATTTATGAGGAGAAAGTGGAACCAGCCTTTGACTTGATGAAAACAATGTTGCAGGCTTCATACTCAGGAACAATGAATGTGAAATCTACAGCAGAGGAGAAAAACGTTGAACGGGAGGTGACTAATAATAATAAGGCAACTAAGATTGATGCTATGGATGGGGTTGGAGGTAACACGAATGATGATTTCGAACCAAATAGGAAATTGAGAGGTTCAGTTTCGAATGGCAATGGTGATGTTGAGGTCAAGGGGAAGGGGAAGGATGGCCCTAGATTCAAAGATTTGAGTGGGATGGAAAAGGTGCTAGAGGAATTGAAGATGGAAGTAATTGTTCCCCTTTATCATCCACAGTTGCCAAGAAAGTTAGGGGTGAGACCCGTGTCAGGGGTTTTGTTACATGGGCCCCCAGGGTGTGGGAAAACCACTCTGGCTCGTGCTATAGCTAATGAGACTGGTTTTCCATTCTATCAGATATCAGCTACAGAAGCGGTTTCTGGAGTTTCAGGTTGAATATTACTATTCTATGTATTTATTGAAATTTTGTTTTTGTTATGTGGTAATCCTGATTTTTCCTATGCTTGTTTGATCTATATAGTTGCTTGTTAAAGGAAAACTTCAAAGCTGATTTTGATTCGCATTATCTATAGATAGTTGATATTTGAAGTGAAAGGTGTGAATAACTGATGTCACTGGTGCTATATAATTGCTAATAATGAACAAATGTTGAGTAAGGTACAAAAAAAAGTTCCTGTTGATTGCAACTTTATGATAATTTAAACTTACTGCTGCAGTGTAAAAAATATAAAATTGGTGCAGCCTGTAAGGTTGATATCAAGTAGCAATTAAGATCTTTGGAGCGTGATTGGTAATTGGTGATTTCAGCTTGTTATTATTACAGTTATCCTAGTTGATATGTAACCTCAGGAAGTTAAAGTTGTGGATTTTCATGTTCTATTTTACTTTTCTTTGTGTAAAGAACTTGACCTTTTATCATAAGTGATATTTCTAGTTAATTGGTTGGGACTTGGGAGTTGAAAAATGAATGTGTATTTTGGCCAACTAGTGTCGTTGCTGCTGCTGTTAAGCCTTTATATATGTAATTTTTCTTACTAATCATTTGATAAATACTTTAGGAGAGTCTGAAGAAAACATCAGGGAGCTTTTTTCTAAAGCATACAGGACTGCCCCGTCAATTGTCTTTATTGATGAGATTGATGCAATTGCTTCAAAAAGAGAGAATTTACAACGTGAGATGGAGAAACGAATTGTGACACAATTGCTGACTTCAATGGATCAATCGAGCAGGCTCTTACAACCCACTGGTAGTTCAGAAAGTTCTGATGCTCATCCTGGCTATATTCTTGTTATCGGAGCTACAAATAGGCTTGATGCTATTGACCCTGCCCTGAGAAGGCCTGGGCGATTTGACCGTGAAATTTTTCTTGGTGTTCCTGATGAATATGCTAGGAAGGAGATATTGTCTATGCTTACCCGCAATATAACTCAAGAGGGCTCATTTGATCTTAGAAAAATAGCCAGGTCTACGCCAGGTTTTGTTGGAGCAGATTTGGAAGCTCTAGCTGACAAGGCTGGTAACCTAGTAACGAAAAGGATTTTTCATGAAAGGAAACGTGAATTATTCCAAGATCTTTTAGATGAGCATGATGAATATTGTTGGAGGCAACATTTGTTACCAGAAGAGATGGATAAGCTTGTCATCCGAATGTCAGATTTCGAGGTGCTTTAGATTTATTTTATATTCTAATATTCTTCTTATTTGTTCCTTCCTTTTCTAAATGCTGCCAAGAGTTTTTTTTCTTGCCTCCCGAATTATATCTATATTATCATGTCTGGTTATTAAATCAAGTGTTATTCTCAGAATGGGTGTACTGAAACACGTATGTCTTTGTATGCTTCCATTTATTTATGGTTATGGACATCTCAGTTGTTTGATTAGAATAAGTTTTGCATTAGGATTTTTCATTTCAATAAATTGATGAATGTTTAGTAAAATTTGCCTTTATCATTTATCATATTATTTTAAAAAAATGTGAAAAACCATTATATTCATTTGGGTATTTTTGCAGGAAGCAGTCAAATTGGTTCAACCTTCAACAAGAAGAGAAGGGTTTTCTTCCATTCCTAATGTAAAATGGGAAGATATTGGTGGGCATGATCTTCTAAGACAAGAGTTTGAGGATCATATTATTGGACGCATAAAATATGCAGATGATTATAAGGTAGTTTTGACTGAAATTATTTTATTGAATTGTGGGATTATTTAAGTTGAGCTGGACGTGTGAAGATGATTTTAAGAATGCATGATTCTTAAATGAGTTGAAGATGAATATTAGTTTATGGATGGAATATATGTAGTCTGCCTAAATTTTTCTCATATGAGTGTAACATGATGTTTATATACAGTAACTGGACATATTTTATCATAAATTGAACAGAGTATTGTTTATGGCTTGTGAACAATGTAGCTTACTATGGAATTTATTATGTATATTGATATTTATTATGCTAATCCATTTCATTCAATGGGATTAGAGATTTGAATTGGAGAGTATACTTTACAAAAGGATTTACTTTTTTGAATATTTTGGGCTTGGTACGTTTTTGTTAAGTGACAAGGTTGTATCTGGATTGTCAAGTTGATATTTGTGTCTTCTCTAATGTAGTAGTCACCATTTCAACTGTACAATTCTATTTACATTATGCCTATGATATTACTATTATTGGAGCTTCCAGAACCATGTTTTGTAATTTATATATTGATTGCATAACTAGATTACTGCTCAATTGTTCACTTTCTAAAATTCATGTTATTAATCGATAGTGGATCAATTGTATGCACACGCTATGTCATGAAAAATCATTGTCCACTTTGTTTCAATGATTGTTAATCTCTTGAAATTTAATTTTTCAGGAATTTGGGGTGGATCTTGAGGCTGGATTTTTGCTCTATGGACCACCAGGATGTGGTAAAACACTGATTGCCAAAGCTGTTGCCAACGAGGCAGGAGCTAATTTCATTCATATCCAGGTCGGTCTAAAGCCTACAGCACCATTGTTTCTCGAGTTCTGGTTTAGTTACAGGATTCTCCTCTGTCTGAAATGAAGTATTTTAATGAATTTTCTTAATTACTTTTGTTGTAGGGCCCTGAACTTCTAAATAAATATGTTGGAGAAAGCGAGCTAGCGATACGGACAATGTTTAGTCGTGCAAGAACATGTTCACCTTGCATTCTTTTTTTTGACAAGGTTCGCGGCGGTCTCACCTTTGAGTAGTGTTTATTGTGAACCCAATTTTTGCCCTTCTGCGTGTAGCAGCAGAGAAATGTCTAAAATCTGGATGGTCCTAATGTCATTTTTTTTTTTCCCATTGAAATCATCTTTTAAGTTGGCGGTTATAAGTCTGCATTTTGTGTATTTTTTTTAATCTTTTTGAAATAAACAGATATTCAAATTAAAAATTAAAAATATTAAAGGCCTGGGTGCTTGTCCTTTGTTAATTTATCGTCCTACAAACAAACCCAATATTAAATTGTATACTAAGTAAACTGAATTTGTTGTAGTAGAGTGAAACTTGAAATTTATCGCAAGATGTAAGATTTATCTTTTATATTTTGAATCATCTTTAGGTGGATGCACTGACAACCAAACGTGGTAAAGAAGGTGGATGGATTGTTGAGCGACTGTTGAACCAGGTAACTACTTGATGCTAACATGCTATAAGGACAACTACTATTTTCAGCATGGATAAAAAAATTGACAGATATTTGCAATTGCAGTTACTTATTGAGCTAGACGGTGCAGAGCAAAGGCAAGGTGTTTTTGTTATTGGAGCCACTAACAGGTAACTTGTTTGCCTTCTCTAATCACATTTTGTATACACCCATTTTGGTTTGGGGGAGGAATTTGAAAATGAAAGCATAAAAATATTATTTTTGATTTCATATGTTTTGCTTTTCTCACCATTATTTAGTAGTATGTTTCCTTGTTTTTTTCCTCTGTAAAATGAGACGCATTGTCATTTCCTTTTTTTCCCTCTGCACCCGACAATTCTGGATACCAAGCAAGTGTTTGCTTCTCTTATGCAGACCTGAGGCGATGGACCGTGCAGTCCTTCGGAATGGTAGGTTAGGTAAACTTTTGTATGTTCCTCTCCCAAGCTCAGATGAACGAGGCTTGATCTTAAAAGCTCTTGCAAGGAAGAAGCCAATTGATGACAGCGTGGATTTGTGTGCCCTTGGAAGAATGGAAGCTTGTGAAAATCTCAGCGGTGCTGATCTTGCTGCATTGGTATGTATCTGCTTTTTTAGTCGAATCAGTTAGTACTCTAACCTGATCTTGATCACAACAACAACAATATATAAGAAATGTCTAACAAAAATGTGGTAATGATTCTGGGGAGTTTGCTGACTTTTGATTAACATATAGATGAATCAAGCAGCGCTGGTTGCTGCTAAAGAGAAGAGAACTTCAGGTACATTGACCATCCAGATGAGCCATTTTGAGACTGCGCTCACTAAAATCTCTCCCTCGGTGTTAGACGCGGTATGATTGATTACCGTCCATTGAATTCTTTATTTTTTGGCCGGGAATTGTTTGTATTCTTTAGCCTTGTGATATTGGAATTATATATATTTAGATTTAGTTTTGATTGAGGTTTATAATTTATATACTTAAAATGCTTTTTTTTTTTGTTTTTTGGTGCAGGATAGACAATACTATAAGCGATTGGCAGACTTTTAGGGCTGCATGAGAAAAGGAGTTATATTCTTTTCGTTAGTGCATTTATTAGTGTTCCCTATTGTTGGTCCAACTACAGAAGAGGCGATACCCTGCATTTAATTCCTCCCATTCTTCACAGTTTGAACACTGCTCAAACCTCAGATTTCAACTTTACTCCTTTTAATTGCCACTCAAACCAACCATGGTTTGTCTGTTTATTTTCCGTTGTTTCATGCATCATTATTAAGCTCTCACTAATTAAATTCTCTACCCAAAAACTATGAGATTGGTGATTGCATGCCATTGCATTGGTTGGTTATTTTGGTTCAAGCACTTTTGTAGGATTGATGGCAAGTCCTCATCTTGGGTCTTTAAAAAGACTCCTGAAGTTTGATGCTTTTATGAGATTTATGCACTTGGCTCCATCATAATTAATTTTTCTGTTCAAGCAACAAGCGGCAAAATTATGTCTTCTATTGTTTTCTTACCAAGAATATAGTAGTTATTTACTCCCTCGGTTCTAATTATAGAACATTTTTGTAGTGTAAATTGCACTACAAAAGTCTTCCTATAATTAGGACCGGAGGTAGTATTTATTTATTCTGTTGTTATTAAGTTAGATAAGATTACGCAAGTAATCCATTTAGAAGGAGAAATACCTACATACTGAGGAGCACCACCTTATTTGTACTCTAACTAATTAAAACATAACAATTCAAATTATTTTAATCCTACAAGGTAGATTAGTTATCTGAAGAAATTCAAATTTTATGATTTTTAAAAAACAACAACTTATGGGAAGAAATTGCGTCTTTTGTTTTTCTAGATTATGAAGTCTATGTTTTTTAAAATTATAAAATTTGAATTTCTCTAGATGATTCAATATAGCACCATAATTCTACTTAAACACAAAAGCCGACAAGGATCTTGATCTCGACCAGAACCTCTAGATGCCGTGTCTACCGCCTTACCCTGAGAGTTGCATCTCGTTCACTGAATAATTCACCTTAGTAATAAGGTTTGGAATCCCAAAGGATCACAGAATAACGGTTAACCTCATTTAGAAGTTGCGTCTTTTGTTTTTCTAGATTATGAAGTCTATGTTTTTTAGAATTATAAAATTTGAATTTCTCTAGATGATTCATTTGCCATATATGATTAAAATAAGATGAGTTGAGGTATTTTAATTAGTTAGAGTACAGATCATGTGACACTTTTGGAGTATGTAAGTATTTCTCATTTAGAAGCTATTTCAAACCTACCATGTGGCATATGGTAACTTATTTGGTAATAATGTCATTTACTTCTACATCATTTTTAGCCTCTTCCTTTTTATGGTAGCACAGATAATTTACCAGGAAAATAGAGTAAAGAGGCAAACATATCTATATGCCTAATCCCACTCAATACCACCACAAATACTGTCATACCCCTCGGTATAGCGACATTCATCAGAGTATATATACACAGCTCAATAGGTAGTTGTGTAGCAAAACAGAAATAGTGCAATATACTGATATAATGCTCTTAATCATTACAGAAATATCCACTGGATCTTTACATAATATTTAAAATTTACAATATAGCACCATAATTCTACCTAAACACAAAAGCCGACAAGGATCTTGATCTCGACCATAACCTCTAGATGCCGGTGTCTACCGCCTTACCGTGAGAGTCGCATCCCGTTCACTGAATAATTCACAGTAGTAATAAGGTTTGGAATCCCAAAGGATCCCAGAATAACGGTTAACCTCATAGACTAAGTATAAACAATATATGACAGTTAACCATAACAGATACAGTCCACAACAACAATATAGCATTCAGAAACACATAGTGCAGAACATATACACAACCAAACCATCATATACACATCACATAATCTTGCCGCTAGTACAACCAATTGGCATATATCGAGAGTTCTCCTGTACGTCGGAGTTCTCAATCAGAACATCCAACTCAAAATATTTGATTGAGAATTACTGAGAGTCCTATCTGGAATCCACGAGCGTTCTCAATTGGTAGTGCGCCAAGTTGCCTGAATGCAACTAGGCTAGTCACCTAAGGACCATCGGTCCAATAGGCCCTACTCCTAGTCTTATCACCAGGAGATTCACATATATGATTCAAACAGACATACACACCTATACAAAGAATGTGAGATTAGAGTTACTACCTGATTGCTTTATCCAAGTAGATTCAAGAATCTCGCATGTTCCAAGAAATTACGAGTTCCTATAAGAACACGTTATAGACAATGGTCAATACTCACTCCAACTTTAGACATTCCAGATGTCATCTAGTATAACATATCTAAGCATAAAATTACTAGACTTTGTCCAAGGTTCCATTGTTTCCCTCATTTCACACATTTGACCTGATTTTCTAGAATTTGCATTTATAACTTTGAAAAATCACATCTCTTAGCACAAATGTCCAAATGAGGTGGTTCCAAATCCTATGGACTCCTTATTAAGTCTAGTTTCAAGGAAAAATAGTTTCAGTAGCCACTCACACGCATATCAATCCAGAATTAACCAAACAATGATGGTTTTCCAATTCATTTTCCAGAATTATAGGTCATTTTCAAAAACTCATAACTTAGTGTACACAAGTCCAAGTTTGACAAATACCTATCAAATTAAAGCTCATTCCGTCTACTTTAATCTTGGAAACTTTCATTGAAATTGGACATCATTTACTACCCCAAAGTTCGTTGGAAAATCTCTGCCTGCACAGAACTTACAAGACAGTTTCGGGCTTTGGCACAATTTAATCCCAAAACTTCCAAAATTCCTACCGAACCTCTATGCCTACACAATTTTTCGTTTTGAACATAATGAAACCGTCAAAATGAGCATCCCACTCCACCAAGTCCCTTGTTCTAGCCGAAAATCAGGGATAAAAGACAACAAAATTGTTATTCCAAGTTTCCCTGCAAAACCATCATAGTCCAGTCCCAAATCACTTCTAGTTTGGTGTTTAGGCCTTTAATCTTACTTTAACCATTTTTGGACCAATTGGACAGCATTTCCCCATAAGGGGTCCAACCACTAAATTTCAGAGAAAAGCAGAGAAATCACCAGTAACCTCAAGTGCACAACCAATAGGCTTAGAATCGCTTACCGTGATCGTTGTTCAGTATATTTCGCGAAAAACATTCCCCCTTGGCTCTCAAAATTTTCGGTCAAACCCCAACAGATATTGAACAAAGGTATTTCACAAGATTAGGGAGTAGAAGGAGAGAAGAACCAGAGGTTATAGGTCTGTAGCACGAGAGCTTACCTCGGTACAACTAGTTTTCTGCTTCATCTTCTTTTCCTTGTTCATATATATATATATATATATATATATATATATCTGTGTGTGTGTGTGTGTGTAAGTATATGTATGTATATATGTGTGTGTGTGTGTACACGCGCGCGCACACACACACACGTGTGTGTGTGTGTGTGTGTGTGCGTGTGTGTGTGCGTGTGCGTGTGTGTGCGTGTGTGTGTGTGTGGGTGATTATCTTACAAATGACCTATCTTGGGGAGAGAAGGCTTTAAAAAAAAAATCTTTTGCTGATTGATAAAATTGTCTCATTATAAAAAAAAAAAGTTACCCTCCACATCGACTGAGCCATCTAAGTCCAATTGAGGTCACTTAGTTTCTTGAAAGTTTCTCATCCTACTGTTTACAAGTTACTCCTTAAGAAGACAAAGGTTTCTACGAAGCTTTCACCGGAGCTGAAATAGTAGCAGAAGAAGCCATGCGAGAGGAAGGAAGGAATAAACAAAAGAATTTGGAGAAACTTTACTCCAATATGTCTTTTAATCAAGAGCCTACAAGTCTAGATGGTGAGTTTTCATTCAACAAAGAATCCATCTTTATTATGCTATGTGTGTTTGTTTTAGATTTTTAAAAGTGCTTATATGATTTATGACGTAAGTATGTGAGAGGAGTTTTGTCTTAGCTTGTGTAAGGATGCTTTTGAAACCATGACTTGGGGTTACCCAAACAATCAAGTCTTGTGAGAATCTTGTCAGCTTTCCTTTATGTCAACTTTGTGTCATATCTCGTGAGAATCTTGTATGTTTTTACTTTATGTCAAGTCTTATGTTATGCAATGGTGTTTCATCTTGGAGTTAGTCCCAAGGTTTATATAAGGAAGCATTGTCTATTCAAGGGGTAGAACAAGCCGTATTGCTTATTTTCTATAATAAAAGAGTGTGTTTTTCGTAAAAAAATCATTTTAAGCTTCTTCTTTCTCCTGAAAGCCTAAGCTTATTGTCATACCCTATTGATATATGACATTAATCAGAGTAACATTACACAACACAATGGGCAAATAAAAATTGCATATATATACTGATAATTAGTACTTTATCACATAACAGGAATTCCCACAGGGTTCGTACATAGTGTTTACAAATTCTTAAAAAAAAAATTCTAATACAAAAGGATAGATAACCAACAGTAGCCCTAGGCTCAATCCGAAATCTTCATTTGTCGGTATCTTCCGCCTTGCCCTGAAAGTCGCGTCCACTACGCTGTTCATTTCACAATAATGACAAGGGCTGGATTCAAATGAATCCCAAAGTAATAGTTAATCTCAGAAAAAATGCATGCTCAGTACATGTTATCAACCAACAAACATTACATTCAACATTCAGAAATCATACATCACATGCAGCACAAACTGCAAACAAGGAATCACATAATCCATTACCACAATGCTAGGCATTCAACTGGACATTGACCCATATCAACTGAATGCTAAATAGGTTTCACAACCCAAGGATCACTATCCACTAGGCCCTGATGCCTATCATGTGTTCACTGTTAGTTCTCATTGTGTCTTTTGATGATAACTGACCATTGTAAACAGAACATTGCTTATGATTCAAGCCAAAATATTTTTAACTTGTCAAATCTTGGATCATAACAGTCTGTATCTTTTGCTGTCAGATTGGCTCTAGCCAAGGTCATTTGGCTCGAGCCAAGTCTTGAAAAACTAGAGCCAGAATGACTTAGTGACTCGAGCCACACAAAGCCTGACTCGAGTTTAGGTACCAACTCGAGCCAATGCCTGGTGACTCACGCCAAATCTTGTGAATTTAAAATCTGTTTTCAAAATAGAAGATTGATTGACTCGAGCTTAAGACCTCTGACTCAAGCTAGAAATTTGACCTTTATATTCAAATATACCTTTTTAACAAGAGCCAAGATTTAGTAACTTGAGTTCAGAGTTATCTTTAGTGTTTTAAAATATGTTTCCAAATGAAGATAGACTCGAGCTAAAGTTGGATGACTCGAGTTTAACTCTAAACTCGAGCCAGCTCCATTTGACTCAAGCCTATAGTGAATCCTTCAAATTCCAAAAGCTTCTGTATAAGGTATTGACTCAAGCCAATTCATCTCTGATTGTAAACCATCGTCTTTGATCTTGTTAAAACTCTAGGTATGGTTTATCTACCTCATATCATCACTCATTATTATTCCTAACTATGTTTAATCAATTTGTTAATGAGTTACAGATGATTTTAATATGGATTAAACATCAAATTGCAATAAAGCAATTATGTGTCAGAGCATTTAATGCAAAGCAGAAATGAAACAACGTTTTGTCAAAATGATCCTCTAAGTATCCATAAAGTGTTCCGGCCATTTCGATTGAACATTCTCACTGAGTCTCAACGGACAAATGGAAAGAAGAATGTCAATGGAGAATAATGGCGAACAACGGAAGAATATGAAGAACTGAGTAACGTTCACTTCAACGGATATATTCATTACTCTCAACGGTTTATCTTCAATGGTCATTATTGCCATCATCTATAAAAGCCAGAAGCATTCAATTATTCAACACCGAAACTTTGCGCATTCAATTCGAAGCTTTTAGCAATTACTGTTTCACCTACTTAAGCAATATCTTTGGATATTTAAATCTTCAGTGTTTATACATCTGCTCTTTTAGAGAGTTTAATCTTATTCATTATTGTACGAATCTCAAGGTTGTGGAACCTGTGAGATTGAGATATTTGATTACAACTTGTAAGGGGGAGTAAGTTCTAGTGAGAGAATTACTCGAGAGTTACAGAGTGTATAATCAAGTTCTGAGATAGCTCTGTTTAGCTCTGTTCTTTGAGTGAGTTCCAGAGTATTGCGAGAAATTTTTAATCACCTAATTCACCCCCTCTTAGGTGATATTCCACCGTTCATTTGATATTAGAGTGTGGTTATCTAGTTAAGGATTAACATCCTAGAAAAAGATCCAATGGACGGAATATTACCTGATGGAGCTTCGATCAACAGACCACCTGGTTTCAATGGTGAGCATTACTCCTTCTGGAAGGCTAAGTTCAGAGTCTTTGTGCTGGCCACTGAATATGGCTTATGGAGAGTGTTCGAGAGAGGAGACTATGCTCCAGCCATTGTTGAAGACGGTGTTAGAACTCCAAAGCTAGAGGAAGAATATGATGAAAATGATAGAAGGAAAGTCACCCTCAACAACAAAGCAATCCTCATGCTTCAAAGTGCTCTAAGTCAAAAAGAATACTTTCGTATCTGCACTTTGTCATTTGCTAAAACTATGTGGGATGCTCTTGAGATTGCTCATGAAGGGACGACTGAAATCAAGGAGAATCGTGTAAATACCCTGATGAGTGAGTATGATTTAATTCATATGAAGTTTGGGGAATCCATTGGCAAATTCCAGCTCAGATTCACTCATCTGATCAATCAACTTGCTGCCTTGGGTAAAGAATATGATCAACTTGTTCAAGTGAGAAAAATCTTGAACATTCTGAGCAAGGAATGAGAAGCCAAAGTGACTACAATTAAAGAAGATTGTGGAGAGTCAATGGCTTCAGTAGCAGCCCTCTTTGGAAGCTTGTCTGGGTATGAAGGCAAACTCAAGTTCAAAAATGGACTTTATGAGATCAACAACAAGAATAAGGGAATTTCCCTTAAGGCTGTCAAGGAAGAAAAGGAGTCAGGTGATGATGAAGAGGTCGGGATGATGGTCCGGAGATTCAAGAGATTCTATAAGAAGGATCAAGGATTCCGGAAGTTTTACAAGGGTAGCACTAGCAATGAGCCAAAAAAGCCAATTATATGCTACGGATGTGACAAGCCTGACCACATCAAGTTTGACTGTCCTGGCTGAAGTACAAAGACAAAGAAAAGAAGAAATTCAATAAGTTCAAGAAGAAAGCTTATGTCTCAGCTATTTGGGGAGATAGCTCATCTAATGAAGTGAAGCTGATGAAGAAGAAAAAGCCAACATTTGCCTTGTGGCTCATGAAGAGACTAAAAGTGAAGAGGTAGATGATTCAAAACCAACCTTTGATGAATTACTTACTGAATATAATTCTCTTCATCTTGAGTTTCGAAAACTTGCAAAAGAACTTCTTACTTCAAAAAGAAAAATTAAAACTCTTGAAGAACAAGTTCAAAATTCTTCTCCTCCAGCTTCTCCTGTCTGTGAAAGGATTTGTGAAACCGTTTGTGAAAATTGTCCAATTTTGGAGAAAAGTCTATCTTACTAAAAATTTTGAGAAGTTCACTCAAGGAAGTGAAATGCTCAATGTGATTTTAAAGCAACAGAGGTTTACAAATGACAAATCAGGCATTGGTTACAAACCTGATTTTGATAAGAGAAAAGGGAAGAAGAAGACTGGAGAAAAGAATTGTCTAAACCATTTTCGAAAATCTGTTCACTCTTCCAATCCTTTTGCTCATTGTAATTATTGTAATAGAAAATGTCATACTACTTCTTCTTGTTTTCATAAAAAGGATAGGAGAAGTAAACCTGTTGGTAACTATAGATGGGTGCCTAAAGGTTCCTATAAGGTTCTTAAGACACAAACTAACCCAAAAGGACCCAAGAAAAGATAGGTACCTAAGACTTGATTTTTTGTGTTTTGTAGGTTTGTCTAAGAGCATCAAAATCCAAAAAGTAGTATATTAACAGTGGATGCTCTAGACATATGACGGGAGATCAATCCAAATTTGCTACAATCAAGCCTAAGGAAGGTGGAAAGGTGACCTTTGGTGGAAATCAATCTGGAAGGATTACTGGGATTGGTGAAGTTGGAAGCAACGAAGGTCCACAAATCAAAGATGTCTACCTTGTGGAAGGCCTATGCCACAACCTCCTCAGTGTGAGCCAAAGCACAGACAAAGGTAACTTGGTTATCTTTGATTTTGAGGAATGCTTGATTGTGAGCAAGCATGATCTATCCTTGGAAAATGTTAAGTTGAAAGCCTTATTTAGGGCTCCTAGGGAAGGTAACTGCTATACCCTTAATTTCTATAGTAACAGAAAAGTTTCTGAAAATTGCTTTGTTTGTAACTTGGAAGAAAGTTGGCTATGGCACAAGCGTTTAGCTCATGTCAATATGTTTCAACTTAACAAGTTACTAAGAAAGGATTTGGTTATTGGTTTACTAAAGATTAATTTTAAAAATGACATGATTTGCGATGCTTTTCAGAAAGGTAAACAAACCAAATCATCTTTTAAATCCAAAAATGAGATCTCATCTAACAAACCACTCCAACTTCTCCATATGGATTTGGTTGGACCAGCAAGAGTAAGAAGCCTTGGTGGCAATCTTTATACTCTGGTTATTGTTGATGATTTCTCAAGATTCTCTTGGACTATTTTTATTTCATCCAAAGATGAAACCTTTGATCAATTTGTTGTGTTTGCCAAGAAGGTCTAAAACGAGAAAGGTACTTCTATTTCAGGTATAAGAATTGATCATGGTGGAGAATTCAAGAATCATACCTTTGGAGGGTTTTGTGATGCACATGGGATTGACCATAACTTATTTGCCCCAAGGACTCCTCAACAAAATGGTGTTATGGAAAGAAAGAATAGAGTCCTCACTGAGATGGCAAGAGCAATGCTAAATGAGAACCCGACATCCTAAGTCTTCTGGGTTGATGCAATGAGCACTGCATGCTACATATCAAATCGTGCATACATCCGGAAGAATCTTAAGAAGACCTCTTGTGAGCTGTATAAAGGAAGAAAGCCCAACCTTACCCATCTGCACATCTTTGGATGTAAGTGCTTTGTGCACAATAATGATAAGGAGAATTTAGGGAAGTTTGACCCTAAATCTGATGAAGGTATATTTCTTGATTATTCAAATAGAATAAAGCTTATAGAGTCTTTAATACTCGTACTCATATTGTTAAAGAGTCTATTCATGTTGTGTTCAGTGAAACCAAGAATGATAACCCCTTGGATGATGATGAGGAAAATATTTTCATAAATCAATTCTTTTCAAAAACAACTCTTGCCTCTCTGGAAAATTCAAAAAATGTTTTTGAAACTGTTCCTAAAAATGTTTGTGAAAACAATGTTCAATCTCAGCCTAGAGCTTAGAAATATATTAGGAATCATCCTTTACACCAAGTGATAGGAGATGTAAATCAAGGAGTGAGAACGAGAAAAGGAACTTTGAGTGAAGTCACCTTCTCTGTTTTCATCTCTCAGATTGAACCCTCTAAGATTGATGAAGCCCTTTCAGACAACGATTGGGTTATTGCAATGCAAGAGAAATTGCACCAATTTGATAGAAATTAAGTTTGAGACTTATTACCTAGACCTAAAGACCATTCGGTCATTGGGACTAAATGGGTATTTAAGAACAAACATGATGAAACAACAATCATTGTCCGTAACAAGGAAAAATTGGTTGCTAAAGGCTATATTCAAGAAGAATGAATTGATTATGAAGAAACTTATGCTCAAGTGGCAAGATTGGAAGCTATAAGAGTTCTTCTAGCCTTTTTTTGTATCAAAGGATTCAAGCTCTATCAAATGGATGTTAAAAGTGAATTTTTAAATGGTTTCATTCAGGAGGAAGTTTACGTTGAACAACCTCCTGGTTTTGAAAGTGATCATCATCCAGATCATGTTTATCGCCTCAATAAGGCCTTATATGGTCTTAACCAAACTCCTAGAGCTTGGTATGAGCGATTAAGCAAGCTCCTTCTTGATCAAGGTTTTATTAGAGGAAAAGCTTACACAACTTTCTTCATAAAGAGTAATAAGCTTAATGATATCTTAATTGTTCAAATTTATGTTGATGATATCATATTTAGTGCTTCTAATGATGCTTTGTGTGAGGAATTCTCTAAGACTATACAGGGAGAGTTTGAGATGTCCATGATGGGAGAACTCAACTACTTCCTTGGATTGCAAATCAAGTAACGCAAGAATGACATCTTCATTTCTCAGACCAAGTATCTAAGAGATTTGCTGAAGAAGTGTGGTTTGAATGAATGCAATGGAGTTGACACACCTGTTAGTTCTCTGAGTTTTGATGATAACTGATAATTGTAAACTTAAATGGAAGTTTTTCTTTGAAGTTGAAAAACTTACTGTCAAATGAAAACTCGAGTTTGTGTTTGCAAACTCAAGTTTGGTCGAGGCAGAGAGTTGCTCTTATTTTTGTAAACTTAGGCAAACTCGAGTTAATTAGTGGTAAACTCAAGTTTGAGCCATACAGAGAGCAATCAAAGTTTTTCAAGGCAAGACAAACTCGAGTTTGTATATGTAAACTTGAGTTTGTAGTTACTCAGAGAGATTCCAAGAATTTGTGAACTTAACCAAACCCGAGTTGAGTTTTATAAACTCGAGTTTGTGCTTGGCCGAGAGTCTTAATGCTTTTCCAACTTAAGCAAACTTGAGTTTGATATGCCAAACTCCATTTTGCACTTGGCCAAGAGATTTCAAAGTTTTCTCATGTTTTGGGAAAACTCGAGTTTAGCATAGTAAACTCGAGTTTAGTCTTGACAATGAGTTTTCAAAGTATCCTATCTTTAGCAAACTCGAGTTTGTATTCACAAACTCTAGTTTGCTCTTGACAGAGAGTTTTCAAAGATTTTCATCTTTAAAAGAGAACTCGAGTTTGTTTTGGAAAATCGAGTTTAGAAATTACAGAGAATATCTCAATGTTTCTAAAGATTTGAAAATTCCAGTTTGTCTTTGCAAACTCCAGTTTTGTTCATATAGAGAATTTTCCATTTTTCCAAACATTTAAGGAAACTCGAGTTTAATATTGTAAACTCGAGTTTATACCAAGCAGAGAGCTTAGCTCTATTTGAAATTTTTGAAAACTTGATAATTGAATATTTTATACACTTCTTTTTATCTCTTGATTAATAATTTAGGACTCTTTAGTTAATAAATAATGGCTTTTATACTTATTTGGGCTATGTGCCTTAGATTATATTTTAACAATTTTTAATAATAAAATTCCAATTTTACATTGCTTCACTATTTGTACCATAACTCTTGAACCAGAAATCGGATTTGCCTCATTTTTGTCTCATATTTCAGATGATTCAGAGAGCTACAATTGTTATGAAGACATAAAGAGCAAATTCGGACAAGAGGACGGTCGATTTTGGAGCCAAAGTCAGATGTACAATTCTGGATTTTATTTGGACTCGAATTTTGTAATTAAAGTCCAGTTTTATTTTATTTTTGTTTTGGGCTGAACCATTAGTGCCCATTTCGTTTTTAGGTTAAATTTAAGTGAGGCAGCAGCACAAACATACATTCATTCACGTTTTTGTTATTTGGTGGATCAAATTAGAAGTTTTGAAATTCTCTCAACTGTTCTTCATATGTTCTTCGCGTTCTTCGTGTTCTTCGTCTGTTCTTCGTTTTTCCCAGCCATGCTCGGCTAAACTTCTGTGATTAACCTAACGTTGAGGATTCCATGATTTGTCCAGAGGGCTTGTGCTTAATCGGTAACTTTACTCGATTCTGTTGTCATCTTATCGGTTTCGATTTCTGGAAATAGTTCGAATATTAGATTTAATATTCAGTTTGGTTCATCCCAAGGACTGAGTTCGAACTAGGTTACAGTTTTGCTGTGCGATTGCACAGTGAGACGCCACTGTTCGGACATATGCTAGGCGATCGTCTAGTCGAGGGATTCTCTGTATGAATGCAGAGATTTCGGTTCATCCAAAATCAAACGTGAGTTAGTTATATTTCGTTCAATGACGGAAGTTTCTGGAATCTAAACGTTGGGTTGATCGTTTTTAATCTGTTTCTGCATATTTCGTTCTGTTTTAGTTTATTATCGTTGTTAATCTGTTTGAATCAAAAACCCCCATTTTTACAAGCTGTTTATTTGTTGTTGTTAATCAAACCCACTGCAAGTTCGTTGGGGAAATGACCCAGGTTCCCTATTTCTGCAAATCATTTTCGAACTTGGTTATTTTGGGAGACACGGTAAATCATCTTTCCAAAACTCCAGTTTGGATTTGGAAACTCCATTTTGTAGCTTTTGGACTTAAACTTATTTTCATCATAAAAGTCCAAAACTCAAGTTTGGAACTTAATGACTCGAGTTTTGTTCTTACTTAAAAACTTGCTTCAAAGATCAAATCACGATATTCTTCTCTGGGTAAAGAAAACTCGAGTTTGGGCTTCTGAAGCAAAGTTGCAAACTCCAGTTTGGATGAACAAACTCGAGTTTGTATCACTGTGTTTGAAAATCAAACCGCAAAAATTTGTGAAATTTTCATGTTTGAACTGGATATCTCTTATCATCACTCATTACTATTCTTAACTATGTTTAATTAGTTTGTTAGTGAGTTTCAGATGATTTAAGGAGTATTATATGAAGATTTAGCTTAAAGCAAAAAGTGACATCAGCACATTAAATGCAAAGGTCAGAAGACTTGCATTCTTTTGGACAATCATTCTCTACACGTTGCAAAGGGATTCATGTTTCCTTTCCCTAACTAGAAGCTGCTCTTTCAACGGATTAAATTCAAAGGAAGTCAACCCTAATCTTCTGTGCAACTGGATTAACTGAAGAGTAAAGAGAGAAGAGACCAAAGTGTTCCTAACAGCTACTCCAGTTTCACCAACAGTTACATTGATCAATCCAACGATCATTTAATGCTCTCTTCATATATAAGGAGTTGCATTCAAGTCTTCTCAACAACCAATCTGCAAAGTATCTTTTGATACATTTGTACCTAAGTGATTATTATTATCCTCTCTTAGAGAGAGTTTCATTTATTAAAATCATTTATTGTAAGAATCTCAAGTCAAGGGGACTTGGAGATTGGGAATATCAGATTACAACTTGTAAGGGGGAGTCAGCATATCACTTAGGAGGACAAGGAGGACGGGTACCTTTGTGGAGGGCTATAGGCAGGTCAACAGATGGGTCAACGACAGAGTCAAGAACAAGTGGGTCAGGAACGGGAGTGGCAGGGACAGTGGCTGTAGGCTTAGGGACCATGGAGGCTTGAATGGAATTCGTTGGTGAAGCAGTCACTGGCAAAGGTGGAGTAATGGCAACATCAGCATCATCAGGATGATCAGGGGCCAGAATAGCTGCCGGGACTGGTGAGAGAAGAACACGATAAACTAGAAGATGATCAGGTTCATCAGTGACAGAGGACGCCTCAGATAAGGTCCAAGACTTGAAGAAAGAAGAAGACTCATGAAAGGTCATATCAGTGGACACAAGATAACAAAGGAGGTCAGGAGAGTAACATTGATAGCCTTTTTGAACTTGAGAATAACCAAGAAAGACACATTTCAAGGACTTGGGGTCAAGTTTACTAACACTCGGATGGACATCCCGAACAAAGCAGACACAACCAAAATTTTTGGGATCAACAGGGAACACCTTAGTGGTGGGAAACAGAATGGAATATGGCACGGAACCATTAAGGACAGCTGAAGGCATGCGATTGATGAGAAAACAAGCAGTAGACATGGCATCAGCCCAAAACAATTTAGGTACACAAGAGTGAAACATGAGAGCACGGGCAGTTTCTAAGAGATGGCGGTTCTTTCTTTCAGCAACACCATTTTGGGCAGGTGTATCAACATATGAGGATTGATGAAGGATGTCATGACTATGCATATAATCAGTAAAGGGGGCAGAAAAATATTCTTTTGCATTATCACTTCGAAGAATTTTCACGGGATTATTAAACTGTGATTGAATTTCAGCACAGAAATGACGAAAATGAGTAAACAATTCAGAGCGCTATTTCATTAAGTAAAGCCAAGTAGTTCGGGAAAAATCGTCAACAAATGTGATAAAGTATCGATAACCAGTCTGAGACATAACTGAACAAGGACCCCAAACGTTAGAATGAACTAACTCAAAAGGGGACGCAACCTATTTATTGACTCAAGGTGCCAAATGAACACAGTGGTGTTTGGCAAATTGACACGACTAACAATCCAAAGAAGACATAGACAAAAACTGAGGGTACAACCATTTTAGGGAAGAAAGGGACACATGACCGAGACGACAATGGATTTCAAAAGGAGATGACCCACCAGTACAAGCATCTGAACACGACACCTGATCATCAAGGATGTAATGTCCACCGGATTCGTAGCTTCTACCAATAATTCGCTTCATCAAAAGATCCTGAATTAAACAATGGTCAGGATATAGTGAGATACAACAGTTTAAATGACGAGTCAGTTTATTGGGAGACAAAAGATTAAATGTGAGATCAAGAACATTAAGGACAGAAGAGAGGGAAATGGATGGTGTCGCTAAAACAGTTCCTAATCCAAGGACGCAGACCAAGGAACCATTGGCGACAAATATGGAAGATGGGTTGGCTTAGAGGGTGTACGAGAAAAATAAATGATGGTTACTTGTCATGTAATCGGTGGCACTAGAATCAATGACCCACTTCGTGGAAGTGGTAGCAAGGCCAGAAGACAAAGCACCTGTAGCAAGTGCCCCTGCAGAGGGGGAACTAGAATTAGATTAATCAGGAGTCTGAGCAATATGAGCAAACCACACTGTTGATCACGTTGCTGTTTAGTCTGCAATTTTTGACAATTTTCTTGACGTGTCTAGGCTCCTTGCAATAATAGCAGGTAATACTTCCAGAGGGTGGAATAGTAGTGCCTTGTCTAGGCCCAGAGTTCCTGGTATCAAAGGGGTCACACCCAGCCAAAGCACTGACATTGGGATCAATAGATGGACGAAGCATACTATCAGCACGAAGCACTCGTGAGAACACATCTTCAAGAGATGGAAGCTCCTAACTAGACATAATCTGAGAACGAATGGTGTCGTAAGACGAATCAAGAGCTTCAAGAAAATTAAAGATAGCTTGAAATTCCAGATTCTTGATACGAGTTTGGAGATCTGCTTGTAGAGACATACGTACCTTCATTTCTTCATACAACTGTTTAAAGTCCAAGTAGAAATCCTTCAAAGGTCAACCCTACTGCTGAGAGTGATAGAAGCCTTTACACACTTCATGAATACGAGTGAAGTTCCCTTTACCAGAGAACATAAATTCCAGATAAGTCATAATATCTTTTACCATGTTGCAATGGCTAACAGAAGACAAAATTCAAGGTTCAATAGAATTGTGAATCTGAAAAAAATAGACGAGCATCTGCTCGAGTCCAAGCCATACTCTTCGCGTCACCAGAAGGAGAATCCTAAGTCAAGTAGGCTTCCTTTTCAACCCCCAAGAGGTAAACTCGGACAGTTTTGTTCCAATCATTATAATTATATTGGTCCAATTTAATTTTGTATCAATGATCTTAGCAGACATAGGTAGCATATCAGATGTCTTAGATTCAACCATGGACTAATAACCAAATACTCACAACAACCAGAAAAAAATACTGATGAACAGTGCAAACTAGTACCCAAAATAGTCCGAAACAGTGCAAAACAACACCCAAAATAGTGCAAAACAGCACCCAAAACAATAATGATGAACAGTGCGAAACAGTGACTATGAACAGTATCAAACAGAAACCAACAGTACTGATGAACAGTACCCAGACAATGCCAACTAGTACCCAAACAGTGACGAAATAAGACCAGAACAATGACGAAACAATACCTGAATAGTGTCAGAACAGTGACAAACAGTGCCAAAAACAGTACGAAACAGTGATGAACAATGCCAAAACGCAAAAAATAAAATAAACCCTAGAATTCGTAAGGCTCTGGTACCATGTAAGCAAATAATCTAAATGTCTGGTGTGTTATTCATGTACAAACGTTATATATATATATACAAGAGTAGAGAGCCTCAATAGTAATGGCTCATAATGGCTATTAATGAAGATTATCCTAATCCCTACAAATCAGGGATTCCTAACAATCATTAATCATGAAAAGGGAGGAGTAATGAAGTGTTAATCCATACAAAGGTTCAAAATAATCCTAGAATCAAAGCTTTAGCTACACACGTTCATAAAACCATTGAGAGAATACATAAAGACCAGCAAAATCAAATAACATAAGGAGATATACCAAGAGGAAAAGCTCAAATCTCTTCAAATCTTCAATCCTAGCTCAATCTCCATTCGAAGAACCAAACCCTAGCAGCCCCAAGCTCCAAATTGCTCCCAATAACTCTAGAATGGTGGACAAGAATGAGTTTTGGCCTTAGAAACCCAAAAATAGCTGATTTTTCCGCTTTGCTTGTGCAATCTGTTTTGCTGTCAGCCACTCGACTACGGCCAAACTGTTTTGAGCCACGGCTGAGTTTGCCTCTACTTTGAATTTGGCTTCAGCCTAGACAAAGTGCATTGCAGCTCATTTTGCTTCTACAAAATTGAGTTATTCTACCCCAAATGCAGTGTTCTACCCATGTTTTGGCCTTTATTTGATCATCTTTGATTTTCCTAATGTATTTTTTTAATCAAATTTGATATTCAAATACCTTAAAAATATGCCTTGCAAAGCAATAAACTCTATAAGCTCATAGCTAACAAGGATGGAATCCAGAATATGCACAATTAAGCAATAGTGTGCAATTAAAAACCCCATCTCATTTTCCTATATCTGAGTATTCAAAATATGCAAAAATGTTCCAAAAAGTGCATAAAACTCAAGAAAAATGTGCCGAAATGACATCAAATCTGAGAGGCTAACAATACATAAATATAATAGCCCCTTCAATTAATTAGTCCATTATGAAATCAATCATGCGAGACAAGGAAGGAAAAATCCCATTTTTATTAGCAGCAAAAAAGAGACAGACCAAAGTATATGATCCGTTACGTTTATGTGTGAAACAAAAAGCTATTTCTTTCATACTGAAGCGAGTCATATTTATAGGGATGATAGTCGAGATGGAAAAGACTAACCTAGATTTTTAGATTATACAACACGGACATAATTAATATATACACAACACAAACGTACAGCTGTATCTAAATATAAATTGAAACATAAAAAAACTTAAGCAGGTGATGACAGAGTTTGAATCACAAATTCAATAAACAGTGACTCCTGAATCCTATAAAAGCATGTGCCTAAAGCAACATGGCTTTGCATGCAAAATAAAATCAGCTTTAATGCTAATATAGTAATTTACATGATACATATTGATGAAATTAAACCTTTTTGTTTTGTAAGCCTGGTGCCCCCAAAATGTATTGAATTAGCACAAAGCAATGTGGTCCAAAACAGTTTTTCATTCCTTGTATTTTCTCTTCGCCTGAGCCTAAAATAATTTAATCCATTATAAATGTTCCATCAACATGTGCAATGTAAATTCTATATTACATTATCATATACTCTCTCCGGTTCTAATTATAGGACAACATTTAGAAGTTGCTTTTGGTCCTAATTATAAGACAACATTCTACTTTTTGTCAATTGCTTTCTAAAATACCCCTATTTTTTTCTCTCAAGTGTGTTTAGTTTTTGATGAGTATATGTATGTTGGTGTGTACACTCTTCCAATCAATGTAACTTTTAGATATATATATATATATATATATATATATATAAGTGTATGTGTGTCTATGTATGTATATATGTGTATGTCTACACACAAATATATATAGACACATATATACGTGTGCGTGTATACATATACATATATGTATATGTGTATGTACATATATAAACACACACACACACATATATATCTTTGAGTGTGTGTGTTTATATGTGTGTATGTGTATGCATATATATAAGTGTATATTTATGCACGCGCGCGCGCGCGCGCACACACATATATATATATATATATTTATATATAGTAAGACCATTATTTTAATTAGATAGCGAGTGAAAAAGAAAATTCTAGGTGAGAGAGGTATGTGACAGGAGTTGTTGATTTACTTTTACTCATGTCATTTTAAATTTATACAAGGGCAATTTAGGAAAATGAGTAAAATTAACTAATTTAACTTCTTTCCTTAATCTCCTAAAAATCGGTTAAATATGTCCTATAATTAGGACCAGAGGGAGTATAATTTTCTAAAAAATATTTACTCATGTCTATATAATGAAAACTTGGAAATAAAGTTGCTATTTTAATGATTAATATAAAATAACCAATCTTTAGTAAGCCTCGTTGCACATAAGTTACAATTATTCAACAACATTCTCTCAAGCATTAAAATTTTCAATTATTTCAAATTTATTTTTATTATTAAAATCTATAATTCATTTATTATTCCAATTCTCTTGCAATATTTTTGTTCAATCTGGTCTACGGATAAAGATACTCAGTTTATATTCAATATAACATTTTTGTTTGTAAAGTAAAAAAATTAAAGAATAATTTGAAAATTGAAAAATTCTCTTTATATTTTGATTACAAACATAATTAAATGTTAAATAATATTTTTAAGAACATGATAAAAAAAAAAAACAAAAAAAGAGATTCCCCTTCAGTTCCTGTACGTAAAGATAGGTCGTCGATTCTTGTACAGTAAATTCTAATAGGCCAAGGCAAGCAACGGCTCTCTCTAATTTTTGCTTCCAAGTCTCGCTGTATAAATTATTCGATTCACTTTTCTTCTTCTTCTTCAATACTTTCACATGTGATATTATTCATAAATTATTTACGTAAATTAAATGTTCAACACTATGATGCAGGAGGAAGAAAAGCATAAGATACTATATATATATATATATTAATTATAAGACAGTAGACACTAAGCGGGATTAAACCCAAGACCTCCTACTAGTTGCGGACCAGTCTACAAGGCCTTTGGTGGATAAGATACTGTATATGCTGTCTCAAAGAAGTCTACACTTTTACCGAGGTAAAATTCATTCTGCTTTTCTCTTTTCCACTTTTCGTTCTCTCAATCATTTGTTCGTCTTACTACTTCTCTGATATATGTATACACATATAATGTAAGACTAAAAGATCATTTTCCACTTCATCATATATATATATATATATATATATATATATATTTCTTGAATTTAAAATTACTATAGTGTGAAATCTAATATGCTTATGAAACTCGTTTACACCGTTTGGATCATTTTCTTGAAATCCCAATGAATCAGTTCTGTCCGGCACTTTAAGTACTACTGATGAAGGAGTTCTTTTTAGGGAGAATTACACTCAGGTCCCAAAGAAGAAAAAAAATTACAAAAAAGTCCATTGAAATCATAAAATTACAAAAAAGTCTCAAGAGAATTTTTGTTGTAAATACATACATTTCGTGTTGTAAATACATACAAATATTTACAAAAGGAAAAGTATATATTTACAACAGGAAAAATATATATTTACAACAACACGAAAAGTAATTTTCATTCCATACAAATAATATCAAAAAAGTCCCAAACCATTTACAACAGGAAAAATATATATTTACAACAACATTTAAACACCTGACCATTTACAACAGAAAAAGTATGTATTTACAACAGAAAAAGTATGCATTTACAACAACATTTAAAAAATTCTGTACAAATAATATCAAAAAAGTCTCAAACCATTTAATACAGAAAATGTATGTATTTACAACAGGAAATGTATGTATTTACAACAAAAATTTCCTTGGGACTTCTGGGTAATTTTGTGATTTCAAGAGATTTTTTTGTAATTTTTTTCCTTCCTTGGGACCTGAATGTAATTCTCCCTTGTTTTTTTTACCTTGGAAAAATCTCAATAGCGCTTCAGCATGGAGAATTTCTCCTATTTACCCTCACTTTCCCTTCCTTTTTCATTTATTTTTTATTTTTATATGATGTTTTTCTTTAAGACTTATATTTCAGATAGGATTTTAAATTATTTTAAATAATAATAATTAAAAATTATATTTAAATGTTCATGTCATTTATTTAGCAACAACTATTAAATATGATTTTCATTTAATAATATTTAATAATGATTATTATTAAATATAATAATGATGGAAATGTAAACAACGCTATAAAATTCATACCCTGCTTTTTAATCATATGTCCATAAGTGATTTTCATAAATGAAATATGAACATAATCAAATATATTAATGTCACTTAAAAAAGGAATACAAACCAAAATCATGATTAACAAATATTACTTCTAATCAGTATTTGTTCATCATTAATCCAGGAAAGGTCTCAATGCACGACCTTATTGTTCACACAAGTCCCACCGTCATTACCTTTATCTTTATAAGCTTGTCTGTAATTAAGTTGATATTATTATATTCTTTGTATCTTGTCTGTAAAAAAAAAGTGTAGATATACTCAAAAGTTCTAGATATATTATTTCAAAAATCATCCCGTGTAGTACTTGTATTTTTTGATTTTGCCAAGGATATTATCCAGTCACTTTAACCTTGAGTTGAGACTTAGAGCACAAAGAGTTTTAAATTATCTCAATAAGTGCTCTTCTCGGAGTTTTATAGGAGCGAATACTACATGTTTGGTTTGATGAAATTAGGCCTTTTTTCGGAAGCCATGAGTCACCAAAATTCCTTGAATTAGCACGAAGCAATATTAAATACTACATCCGGTCCTAATTATATGAACAATTTTCTAGTGTAAATTACACTACAAAAGTGTTCCTATAATTAGGACCGGAGGGAGTAATATTTATCAAAACATACTCCGAAAAAAAGATTGGCCCCTCAGTTCCTGTAAAGATAAAGTCTACACTGTACTTTCGTTTCTATTACGGTATTCTAAAAGGCCAAAGCAAGCCACGGCTGTCTCTAATTTTTGCTTCGACAAGTATCAATCTAGATTATTCGATGTACTTTTCTTCTTCTTTCACTTTAGCATGTGGTTTTATTCATCAATTCTACACGCAAATCAAATGTTCGACACTATGACGCACGAGGAAGAAAAGTACAGGATACTATATTATGCCTCATTAAGCTGAGGTGATTAAAGTTCATTCTACGTTTTTATTTCTCACTTTTCCTTTTCTGAATCATTTTTTTGGGGTTTTTTTCTCTTATATTTGTAACATAAGACTGAAATATCCTTTTCGGCTTCCAAAAATATTAAGCATTTTCTTGAATTAAAAAAATTATCCTATGAAACCTAATGTAAAATATTCGCTTATATATTTTGTAGGAAAATTTCAGTTAACTACATACCATCCACTTGTGCCACCTCATTTTAGATAATGACAAAATGATTCTGAAACTACATGTAGTACTAAAGGACCAAAATGAAATTATGTTTTAATGGTAAATGACTAAAATGACATTTATACATTTTTCTAATAAGTATAAACATTTAAATAACTAACAATAGCAAAATAACATGTTTCATAAAAATTTACAATTATTATAACTGCTGGTACAAAATTATCGCAAGTGTTTATATGTGAATTAAAAAGACATATGATAAGAACTAATTTACAACATACAAGAGTTGATACAAATATGGACAATTGTTCATAAATGAATTTATAAGTACACTTAAATATTTTAAATATTAATAACAACAAATAAAAAGCGTCCACGTGAAGAAAAGGAAAAACATACCTTTGGTATGTTTTGTATATTTTCTATTCCCTTTCGTTTTTTATTACATAGTTTCTCCTGTGCAGTTGAGGTGTTGGACAAAATGACATATTGAGTACGAAAGCAAAAACACTGTGCTACGTCGAGATTATGGCTGAGATGAGCATACTCGTCTCAAAATATAAAGCGCGGGAATCAAATAGAATAGGAAAATTTAGACTTCATTTAATATTATTAATATTAGTTGGAAAATATTTTATAATCTATATGTTTCAACGTGAAACTCATTTATGTTCAAACTTGTCTTTGATGTTTCAACTTTCTCTTTCATTTAAATGTAAGAACTCTCGTCATTTTACACTTGATGGAATAAGCATAACTTGCTACCCAAGCAAACCCTGCACCAAGAGTGATACACACACACACACACACATATAATCTCTTCGCCTTACACATTATATATATACATGACACTTATTATCTTATGCATCCATTGAAGTCAATTGTGTAAGAGTTAAACACAGCAGGCGCGACCTCATGGAGAAATTGAAGGACGACCTATGTTGCGCTGCCATGAAAGACCAGTGGTCAAAAGTACATAAAATGCTCCAGGAAGACATGCGGCTTTGCACGGCCAAGATCACAGTGACAAGAGACACCGTGTTTCACATGGCAATGTATGCTCCGGAATGGTCGAAGAAAGAGGTGGCAAACATGGTGGACCTTTGCGAAGCGCGCTATATTGTGGACGAAGAGAGCGGAGGGAGGACCCACGTCCTCGGGGCCGTGAATGCGGATGGTAACACTCCTCTGCATTTAGCAGCTTCGATCGGCAATGTTGAAATGTGTAGAAAGATTGGTGGCGTCGACAAATATTCCTTAATCGGTAAACGCAATAATGACGGTGAGACACCCATCTTCTTAGCTGCTCTCTATGGCCAGAGAAACGCTTTTCTTTGGCTTCATTATTACTACATGAAAAGGCCCGGAGCTTCTCCAATCGAGCGTACTCACTGTATTAGGGACAACAACGATTCCATTCTTCATTGTGCAATTGAACAAGAGCATTTTGGTAAATTGAAGCTGATACTATATTTTTTTGGGGTTAATCTAAACTAACTTTTGTTCTTTCATATATTATTAATGTACTTATAATTAAGTATTACAAATAAGTGCAGATGTGGCAATTGAAATACTTCACCTTTACGAAGATCTCGTGGATGCGACGAAAAAAAATAAAGAGGGGTTGACTCCACTGCATCTGCTCGCAGAAAAGCCTTCAGCTTTCAAAAGTGGGACCCTTCTTGGTCGACCATTTGGACATATTGCATATTGTAAGTACTCTTGTCCATGAGTGAAGGAAATTAATGCAATGGGTGTATGTTTCTAATTTTAAAAACAATTGTTTTTTTATATAAATAAAAATAATAATATGCATTGTTTGTTTAATTTGTTTGAAAATATGAAGTGCTTTTGGGCGATATGAAGAAGGAGAAGGCCACGACGGAGGAAGAATTAGAGAAAAGCGAACGCAAATCGTGGGTTATGCATCTCAAGGATGCTGTGGTCAATAAGTGGATAAGTGGTCTGATTACTTGATGCTGTTTAAATTCCTACCCATTTTCTTATATTTAAATTATATGCTGTTTTTGTGAGCAAACCCTCATAAAGTATATTCTCATAAATTTTCACGAACTTATTTTTGTCTGAAAAAGAAAGCCCTTCTTCTGGTAGTTTATTGTACTAACCGTATTATTGATTTTTTGTTTAGCTAAAGTATATGTTTAGTAGTCTGTTTCTATTAAGTTTTAGTTAAATCCCTTATTTAAGTTTATAAAATGTATTTGAGTCCGTTAATCTTAATACTGTTAAACTCATTTAATGAAAAATGCTGCCTCAACAAATTAAATTTAAATGATGATCCTCCAATTAAATACGGACAAAGATGCTTATATTTTATATTTTAAGATCATAAAATTTTAGTTCTATATTATAAAAATAGCTATAAGCATGCTTTGTCATTAGCATTTAATTACAGAATCATTATTTAAATTTATTCTTTTTCTATCTATAAGTTATTTCATTAAAAATTTTATGTAAATATACAATTTTATCCTTCATTTATTATTGTGTAGATTTTGTTCTCATATGGCATTGTGTATATTATATTAAGTAGGGCTAAAATAGAAAATTGTTAAATTTTAAGGTAGAATTGATGAGTTTTAAGGTTTTGTAGTCTGTATTAAACATGTTGAAAATGACTTATAAATAAGACCAGATGAGTAAATACATATTATAGGTAGGTTATATTACATATTAGTATATATTAGTCATTGCTGCCGATGGTGGATACCCTTGGGCAACAAAAAAAAAAATAATAATTACACACACACACACACACACATATATATATATATATATATATAGGCAAGGCTTACAAGCTTGTAGGCTAGGCATATATGAAAAGCTTGACCTATTTAAACAATCAGGTCTTTAAATAGGCCTGAAACTTAGCCTCTTTATTAGGTCAGGTCTTACTAGACGTTAACTAGGCTAGGCCGTAGGCCCCTTTTAAAGGTCCGACCTATTCCAACCCCTAATAAGACTTAACGGTGTTAAGATAAATAGACTAAAAATATACTTTATAAACTTAAAGAACTCAATTGAAACTTAATATAAATTAAGAGGACCAAATATATACTTTACATTTTTTAAATTTTATTTCAGTCAAACACGCTGTTGATTTTTGTGTGTACGTGTAATCGACCATATAATAAATTCTGACTGTCATATTTACAGAAACGAAAGAAAATAAATTGGTCAAGACTATAATTTGGGTCCTGGACCACTTTGATCTAGGTACGCTACCTCACTTTGCTTGAAATCGTGTCCATATATAGTTTACTTAATTAAAATCATCATGCACACACAATTAAGCACATGCACGGGTAAAATTTGTATAGGATACCAACTTTGAGGGCACAATGAAGAATGTAAACACCAAAAAGTCTCAACAAGTGAGCATCATGCAATAGCAAGTTCCATTGCTGGAAATGACAAGAAGTCTATGTTATTTAGTAGTGATGGGGGCTTTTTGGTGATTACATTATGTTTTTGAGACTTTACAGTGATTTTTCCAATTTGTATTTATTAATTCGATATAATGTGACATATCATCATCATCATCGATATATATATATACATGCGCGAACACACATACACTATTGCTCTCTACTTTCCCAGTTGGGCAATCAAGTCGTGAATTAGTTCGGGTACAAGAAAAGAAGCAGAAGCATGCATGGTCTGAACAAATAATGAACAAACTTCTTGAGACACCAGGAACACCTACCTTTCTTTTGCCTTCGACTAACAATGGTAAGAAAGATTCTGCTAATAATGTGTTTGCTTATAGAGGCTAGGGTTTTACTTCAACTTGTATCAGTGTCATGGTCTATTGACCCCACAAGTCAAATATTGGGGCCATCTAAAATGCAATACTTGGGCACTATCATCATTATATATATTGAACAAAATTTTGCATATGTCCAAGATAAACAAAAATTTAACACCAAAGATCCCAATGACTTTAGTGTTTTTAAGTGTTTATGACTTGTAATTGTTTAGCTGTACGTACAAACTAATTTTAAAAATTTATAGGAGAATCACTATAAAGTCTCAAGGAAGGGATTTAATCACCAAATAGTCCGATAACAAGTGAGAAGCAAGTAATGACAAGTTCTCTAATGCATGAAATGAAATGAAATGACTACATGTTATGCTGCTCACTTAGCTTGTTATTATGATTTTTTGGTAATTAAATTAATTCTTAGGGATGTGATAGTAAACCCCCAAGTTTATATCGAACTACGATGAATGTAAATTGGATTGCAATAATAATTTAATTTTGTCATTCGCACGTGTGCGCGCGCGCGCGAATCATTCAACAGATGGAGTAAAATTGAGTCACCACTTATGATCGCTGCAAAGAACGGTGTGATCAACATGGTGAAGGCAATTCTGGAAAAATTCCCATCGACTGTTAATTTTGACGAAGTGAAGAATGATGAGGGAAAAAACTTAGTTTTACTGGCAGTGGAAAAGAGGCAAAGCGAAGTGTACGAGTTTTTGTGCAAAAACCTGCGGCTCACTAGAAGTCTATTTAAGCAAGTGGATAATGAAGGAAACAGTGCATTACACTTGGCTGCAAGGTATGGAGGTGATCGTGATTGGAAATTTCCTGGGGAAGTACTTATCATGCAATGGGAATACAAGTGGTTAGAGGTACGTATATTGTGTGTGTGTGTATGCGTGTGTTTTTATACAAACTTCCCTCATGTACTGGTTATTATAAGAATCTTTCGGTATGTTTCATAGAATAACATATTTTGCTTAAAGAAATAATTTTTTCACCCAATATCCCAAACAAACTCTAAAACTTCCTAACTAATAAACTGAATTCCTCCGACTAATCACTTTTATTTAGGGAGATTTTGATATTTTATAAGAAATAGATCATTTTAACCATCTTCATTAATTCATGTAAAGTTGTTATTATTAGGTGTTTTTAATAATGACTGAACAATTGTACTATTAAATATGTTAAGTTGCAATGGATTTTATATGATCCTCGCTCTAGTTCTTTTTTTTGATAACAAGAATCAAATCAAATAAACTCAAATAGTCAAAGTAAACACAGACGGGACTAGGGTCCCAGTCCCCTCCTAATATGAGCTATACTCATCACATCGGCAAGAAGAAATTGATAAAGGCCAGTAGGTGGATCAGAGAAGTGAGCTTCATCAGGGATCTCCACATGAGCCAGGACCGAGCCCGCCAGCCAATCCGCACATTGATTCCCTTCCCTAAGGACATGACAGTACCTGATGTCCCATTGACGCGGGTAGTTGCTCGTATCTTAGCCACCAAGTGGGACTCACGAGCTGCATTACCTGTTTTAGAAAGTAATGCGATGACTGTTTGACAGTCACTTTCAACCACAACATGTCTCCAACCTGCCTCCCATGCCATCTGTAGCCCCTTCAGGACTCCCCACAACTCAGCTGCTAACGCTGAACACCTTCCAAGTCGTGCAGAAAAACCTCCCAGCCACTTTCCAGTTTGCCATTCTAATATCTTCCAAAAGCGAAAGACCGTTCCGGGGCGATACCTGCCACTCTCGTCCTGCTCATTGTGGATAAAACCATTCCTCCATTTCCAAATGAACGAGCAAGAAACAATAAATATAGCATACCAACTATATCCGCCAACTCCATCGTCCTCACATGTCCAGTTCTCCCTAACCCAGTCAGTCCAGCCATATTGACAGAACGGGTGGAAACGATCAGTGGGCAAGAGTGAGATGACTAATTTATGGGTATTAAGGAAACTAACTTAGTTATTTGAAACAAATGTGTGTTGGTTTACATACAATACTCTTTTTAATCATGCATGTTAGAATTACTCCTTGACAGAAACCCCCTTAATGTGTCTAATTAATTGAAATACTTTGGGTAAAGTATATACATTTGGGAGACAAAATGGATTGAGATATTATATTTAGCACTATATACTTCTAGTTCCTAATATAAAAGTTAGTTAGAGATTGGATTTGGTTCTAACTATAACATCTCAATCCATTTTATTTATTATATTTACCATTTTTATCCAAACTAATTTACCTAACTTTTAAACCAATATACTCCATGAAGGAACTAATTGGAGAGTTTATTATGGCCCTAAATGTAATACATATTTATCATTTTTTTTCTTCTAAATTATCTCTATTGATACTCCCTCAAATTAATTAAATAGGCCTTACATTAAGGATTAAAGGAGTATAATCTAACGTGACATAGGGAGATCTTAAGGAGAATATGTCACATGTTCAAATTAAGCATTTTATTTCATTCCTTTAATCTATCCAAATTAGTATTGTATCAAGAACCACTACCAAAATATAACTCCTATCTAGTTCTTATATAGTGTGTGTATATATTGATTATTGATATTTGATTAATCAATGTTTCTTGAGCTGTATTGAAAATTGTGGTGATGATGCAGTATGTGAGAAATTCAATGCCGCCCGGTGTGTTTGCGACATACAACTACAAGTTTGAAACCCCAGATGAGATCTTCAAAGAAACGCACAAGGACCTAAGCACAAAGGACGAAGAGTGGCTGAGCAAAACCTCAGGAGCATGTTCAGTGGTGGCGACGCTGATTGCAACGGTGGCCTTTGCCACGGCTGCCACCGTGCCAGGCAGTTTGGACAAGGGCCTCCCCGTCTTCCTACACAACCCAGTGTTTCAATTCTTTGTGGCCATGTCACTAACAGCCCTTATGTTCTCTCTCTTAGCCACCATCCTCTTCCTCTCCATTGTTACTGCTCGTTATCACACTATTCAGTTCTATATAGACCTTCCTTTCGCGCTCTTCCTTGGTATGTCTGCCATGTTCATCTCCATTCTTTGTATGTGGGTATCTTTCTGTGCTGGTCATTCCTTCTTGATGGTTCATCCAGCACGAAAAGTTTATCTTCTTATTTATATTATCACTTCAATCCCTGGCACCATTTTTGGCATCACAAAGTTCCCAGTTTACTTTAATCTTCTCACTACTAGCTTTTACAAGACTCCTGCTTCTAGCTACAGAATCGTCCCTGCAAGACCCAAGCCCCCTGAGAACAACAAAAAAGATGGTTGTGCAAATCTTTTGAGCAAAGTTGTGACAATTTGTGAAGATAATGAAAAATGACCAAGCATCAAGAACTTCTATTTCGAAAGCTTATTTGTGGGTGGTGTGTGTGATATTTGGTATTAAATTATTATTTCTCCTTTGTTAGCAATAATGTATTGTTTGAAAATCATGGTGTGAAATTTAATTTGGGTTTTTGTTTTGGTTATGAGTTTTATGATCATTATTCTTTTAATTTGATTTGCATATATAATTTGATATCATGGTGGGACTTCGAGAATTTTATCATTATTAATTCTTGCGTTTGGATATGCCAGATTATATATATAATTGATATGCCAAAAACATGGCTTCAGGACTAAAACCATGGTTTTCCTGTAATAGTCACCCCTAGCTGGCACCGCCCACACCATGTGTATGTGACGGATCATCATTACGGCCGCGAGGCACCGCCCCCACTGGAGTAGGTATTGTCCTCTCCTCTAGAGGATTTGTCCCTTGGGAATAAATTCCCAAGAGCGCCTCTCCTGTTGTAAACCATAGTCACCAAACTCTACACCAGGAGGCACAACAAGCCTAAGAAAAGTATTCTTCTTTTATTAATCAATCAATGAATGTACATTACATACTGGTGTCTATTTATATACAACTGTATTGAGATATACAACTGATATACAACTCCTTAACAAACTTAACAAACTATCATTAGCATTCCTAACACTCCCCCTCAAGTTGGGGGCGTAAACATATTAAAAGTCCCTAACTTGCTCAACAACAAGCACTGGACATCTCCAGTAACCGGCTTTGTTAACAAGTCTGCTTCTTGCTCCCCGGATCTGACATGCTGCAGGTCTACAACCTTCTCTCGCCATTTATCACGAACAAAATGACAATCTACCTCAATGTGCTTAGTCCTTTCGTGAAAGACCGGATTTGCAGCTATATGGATTGCTGCAATACTGTCACAATACACAGACACTGGTTTCTGCTGTAAAATCCGCAAGTCTCTAAGAAGGTTGAGAGCCCAAACGATTTCTGAAGTGGCCATACTGAGCGATCTATATTCTGCCTCTGCAGATGACTTGGACACAGTGCCTTGTTTCTTTGTTTTCCACATCACAAGTGATCCTCCAAATTTCAGCAAATATCCAGAAACAGATCGCCTTGTAATTCCACAAGATGCCCAATCTGAGTCACAATAGCACTCCAAATAAGGATTCCCTTCAGAGCTCAACCTAATCCCGAGACCAACAGTCCTTTTTAGGTATCGGACGACATTCCGGGCAGCTGCCATATGCTCCTTAGTTGGTGCTTGCATGAATTGACTCAACGTCTGCACACAAAAACATATGTCAGGCCTAGTCATAGTAAGATAAATCAGCTTACCAACTAATCGGCGATATCTTTCTGGAGCTTTGCACAAGTCCTGAACCTTATCCTTTCCCTTTTGAAAAGGCATGAGTTTTAAATTCTGTGCCATTGGAATACTTAGTGGCTTACATCCACTCATTCTCGTCTCAGCTAATAGATCTAACACAAATTTACGTTGAGATAAAATCACACCATTTTCAGATTTGGCAATCTCTATGCCAAGGAAGTACTTCATATGCCCTAGATCTTTAATTTTAAAATTATCATGCAGCAAAGATTTAGCATATGCAATTCCTTCTTCAGAACTACCAGTGATTAGCAAATCATCAACATATACTAACAAGAAAACCACACCATCATGCCAGTCCATAGAAAATAGTGAGTAATCACTTTTACTTTGAATAAAACCACCCTTGATCAGGGCTTGAGACAATTTCTGGTTCCATTGGCGGGAAGCTTGCTTAAGTCCATAAAGAGACTTAAGCAGCTTGCAAACCATATGCTCCCCCTTGCCTTCGAATCCTTGAGGTAATCTCATATATACCTCCTCTTGAAGATCTCCCTGCAGAAAAGCATTATATACATCCATTTGATATAAGTTCCATGCATTCATAGCAGCCAACTTAAGTACCAATCTAACCGTAAACATCTTCACTACCGGTGAAAATGTCTCATGGTAATCAATTCCTTCCCTTTGGCTAAACCCTTTTGCTACTAGTCTAGCTTTATATTTGTCTATTTGACCATCAGCATTATACTTAACCTTGTACACCCACTTACAACCAATGTGTCGTTTACCTTTGGGCAATTTCACAATTTCCCATGTTTGGTTGTCTCTTAAAGCCTGCATTTCTATACTCATGGCCTTCACCACTGAGGATTAGTGATAGCTTCCTTGTAAGTAGTAGGTTCTATCACTGTATCAATGGAAGACAGAAATGCTAAATGTTCTGCAGAAACAGATGCATATGAAACATATTGATCGATTGGATATGAACATTTATTTTTCAGTTCAGATTCAGTTTCAGAAATTAGAAGTGAACATACATAATCATTAGACCAAATAGGTGGTCTCCTATATCTCACAGGTCGCTGTTTATCTGAATTAGAAGGGCAGTCAGCTATTTTATCATATTCATCATGAGAAAGCTGCTGATCACTCTCTCTTTGTAAATTATTACTATTTACCTTCAACAAGTCAGTCTGTGAGAAGGAAGATTCTGGTTCAGACCAAAACATTTCCTTCAATGTATGATGTACTCCATTTTCCTCCTGTGGAAAGGTACCTTTAAAAGGAAAAATATGTTCCACAAAGCTAACATGTCTACTTACAAACAACATGTCAGTTTTTAAATTCAATAGCAAATATCCCTTTTGGCTTTCAGGATAACCTAAAAATACACAAGATATAGCGCGAGATTGAAGCTTATCATGAACATTCAGATCTGTTGCATAAGCAAGAGACCCAAAGACTCTTATGTGATTAACGTCAGATTGCTTCCCATAGATTCTCTCAAATGGTGTTTGAAAATTAAGTATCTTAGAAGGCAATCTATTCACCAGATATACTGCAGCCTTTACACACTCACCCCAAAATCGGACTGGAACATTAGATTGTAGCATCAAACTTCTTGTCACTTGCATTATGGTCCTGTGTTTGCGTTCCACAACTCCATTCTGTTCTGGAGTGTAAGTGCAAGAAGTTTCATGCACAATACCCTTTTCTTGAATAAGAGCTTTAAAAGAATGACTCATAAATTCACTCCCGTTATCACTTCTTATTCTCTTCACTTTAATATTAAATTGTGTCATGACATATACAATAAAGTTTCGAATATAAGCATATGAATCAGATTTATGTCTCATCAAGAATATCCATGTTGCTCTTGAATAATCATCCACTATAGTAAGGAAATATTGGAAACCTTGATGAGTGGGTGTCCTATATGGTCCCCATATATCTAGATGTATCAATTCAAAACATTTATTAGTCTTAATACAAGAAGATGAGAATGGAAACTTAGTCTGCTTAGATCGAACACATATATCACATTTATCATTTGTCATATGCGTGTCATCAATGTTAAGATTCAGACGCTTTATTATAGAAAAGGGTGCATGGCCTAATCTCCTATGCCATTGTAACATCCCAAGTTTGAAATGCGGAAATTTTTTTTTTCAAACAAACAATCAGAGTAGAGCAATAGAGCGAAAGAGTAATTGGATTCTTAGCCAAAACATCAACCATTGTGTAACATTGTAATGATTACAGTAATCCTAAGGTTTAGAAAGGAAATAGTGTAATAACGAATACGATAAGATAGAGATAGTCTTCACCGCACGCCTACTCCGGGTACTTGCCTCGATCCACGAACCGTGGTCCTCCCGACTTCGAAGCTACGGTGAGATTCAATTCAACGCATTGAATCTCGGGTAACAGTTAACCTCATACCCAAACAACACAAGATATGACCAACGAGATATTCTAGAGCTAATACAACAGTTTATCATAAGCATACTAGAGATGCATGATCATTATTCCGACAAAACATAAGCACAGAGCAATATGTAAAGCCCCATAAGGTAAATAACAACAACAGCTTGCACTATTCACCAGTGCCACGATAATTAGTCGTGTCCTCAGCGCTTGTATAACGGTCTACGAACATATCGTTGACATATAAGTATTTAAGATGTGCAAGATTAGTGTTACGATGCGCGTCCGTACCTTCGTTGGCAACGTTAGGTACTACCGGCGGAAAACGTACTTTCTACGGAGAAACGTGCAAAGTCCTACAATGGCACGTCGGGCGCAACAGAACGGCGGCAGAATCAGCGTTTCAGATATCCTATGAGAATAATGTCACTTCTATTAGTAATTTGACATTATAACGGCATTTTAGGTAAAAATTACCATTTTGCCCCTATACCCCTACTGGAGGAATTTCGCCAACGCTTAGCTACATAGGCTATTTTCTTCCCAAAATTTTGCCAGAACTTCGACTCCATCATGATTTTCGAAAATAAAGACTAAAATAGCCCTCCCATATGATATCCAATCATAAAAATAAAGACTACTCTAGCATTACTAACTATTGAAAGAACTATGAAAGCTTAAAACTCGGTACCGGAAGACTTACCCAGAGCTTCGCTATAGATTTTCCCCGGCCTTCTCCTTCTCTCTCCTCTCTCTAGATTTTCGGTTTGGAGCTCTTGGAATTGTGAGAAATGAAGAGGAAGGGGGGGTTTCCATATAGGGCTTCAACAATCCAGTTGAGTCTTTCTCGAAAAACGTGTCCGATCGCGTCCGGTTCCAGAACGCATTTAAAAATACCAACTTCTTGAGAAAAATTCACCGATTCCAAATATGTCAAAATAAATTCAAACTCATTCCTAGATATTGAGTTAGAATTTATTTTCTTCATTTCAAAAATATGCCTATATGCATTTTTCCCTATTTTGTTTTATTAGGAAAATGCACAAACTACCTCGGAATTAACTTCCGGAAGATGTCACTTAAAGGTAAAAACTCACTGATCAATATTTTACCTTGACACTGGGATTCCTATTCCTAGATCTCTAGATAGGATCCGTTTCCTAATTTATAGATCACTATTCACCCTTTTTTACTTTAATTTAATTATATTACTATTTTAATGTCAAGTTGCACAAATTGTTCCTATTTCATTTTTATTTTATTTTTCTTTTTCCCTAGCCCAAAATTTCGGCTGGCCTCTCTAATTATTTAATAAATATTTATTTTTTATTTAATTAATTATTTAATCATTTATTTATTTACTTTTTCCCAAAAATTCCACAAAAATCCCTAATTGGTCCATTCTTGTATTTAGGCCTAAAAATACCTAAACTCAATGATTTTTCATAGAAATTTCCAATTAATTAGTAAATACATTTTTACTAATATTCCACTAATTTCCACTAATTTTTGAGCTTCACATAATTATTACTGAATTTCCTTTGCCTATGCTTAAGTAATTAGTCCAATATTACTTAATTACTTCATTATCACTTGTTGATAATTTTCTTAATTACTATGCCTTATTACCTTCATACACTTGTATTAACATTAGTATTTTCATGCCTCTTGCATTATTCCATAATTACAAGGGTATTATGGTCATTTCACTTCTTTTTGAGTATTTTCCAACAATTTCTCCAATTTCATAATTTATAAAATTACAATAATTAGAGATTATATACTCTCCTATCTCACTTGGTCATTTTACTGTCTTTTAGGATTTTTCATAAATTTTCTAAGTTATTTATGTCCCTTAGGGGCATTTTGGTCATCTTGGCACTTTGGCCCTTAAACTCCCTAATTTCACGTAGAAATCCTACTTAGAAAATAGACTATGATCACACAAGACCGGAGATTGAAATTTCACTTATCAGAAATATCCAACTTTTATTTATAATATTCCAGATAAATATCCGGGTATTACATTTCTCCCCCCCTTACACAAAATTTCGCCCTCGAAATTTAATCTATACTAACTAAACTTCGGGCCATGAACTCTGGGTACTTCTCCTTCATGTCACTCTCGGTTTCCCAAGTCGCCTCTTCCGGTGTTAAACCCTTCCAGACCACCTTCACTATCAGAATAGTCTTATTTCTGAGCCGATCCTCCTTATGATCAATGATCTGTTCTGGCTCAACTATGAAGGTATTATCATGCCGTACTTCGACATCCTCGTACTCGATGACATGATCACTGCGGTTGGTACACTGGGGATAACTTTAGAAATACATGGTCGTCGACATAAAACGTTAGAGGTCTCCTCCTTTTATCAGCATAGCTCTTCTGTCTACTATGTCTGCTAGGAGTCTCTTCTTGATTAACGCGATCTGTTCAGAGGTCTGCTCAAGCATATCCGGCCCAAGTAACTGCTTTTCAGATGAATCATCCAGCATAATGGTGATGACACCTCCGCCCATACAATGCCTCGAACGGGGCCATTTGTATACTAGCATGATAACCGTTGTTATATGCAAACTCAGCTAGCGAAAGATGTTGATCCCAACTTCCTTTGAAATCCAGGGCACATGCTCGCAGCATATCCTCCAGCGTCTGTATGGTTCTCTCAGATTGACCGTCAGTCTGTGGGTGATAAGCCGAACTGAACTTCAACTTAGTCCCCATACCTTCATGTAACGCTTGCCAGAAACGGGATTTGAAACGCGTATCCCGATCAGAGACAATGCTCTTAGGGACACCGTGTAACCTTACTATCTCCTTGATGTAAATCTCTGCCAATCGTTCCGGAGAGTAGTGGATACTGATGGGAATGAAGTGTGCTGACTTGGTTAATCTGTCAACAACTACCCAAATTGTATCATGATTTCTGATTTTGGGCAGACCTACCACAAAATCCATGGTTATGTTCTCCCATTTCCATTCCGGCAGCTCTAGTCCTTGCAAAAGACCAGGGGGTCGACGGTGTTCAATCTTCACTTTCTGACAGGTCAAGCATTTGGCCACGTATTCTGCTACGTCTTTCTTCATTCCGGGCCACCAAAGTTCGGATTTCATACTCTGGTACATTTTGACCATGCCTGGATGTAGAGTATATTTACTCTTGTGAGCCTCATCCATTATCTTCCGCCTTAATTCATCAACTGGCGGTACATAGATTAGCTTCTTGTACCTGACCAAACCACTAAGTGATAGGTCATGGTCTTGGGTCTCACCTCGAGAGATTTTCTCACGTATCTCTTTTGCCCAATCATCTTGCTCTTGAGCTTTCTCAACTTCATCTCTCGATCATACTCCCCTTGACTAACAAGAAGAGTTGCAAGATAGGCATCACCGGTGCATGAAGACCCATGCAAATTTGGTTGGATAGATTCGGATCTCGAAATCTTCCAAAGTTTACGCTCTTGTATCATCATGTATGATACTGCACCGTCTTCCTACTAAGAGCATCGGCAACAACGTTTGCTTTACCGGATGGTACTTGATCTCCAGGGTGTAATCTTTAATCAGCTCCATCCAACGACGTTGTCTCATGTTGAGTTCTCGTTGATCGAACAAGTATTTCAGACTCTTGTGGACACAATACACTTCTACGGTTACACCGTACAGGTAATGCCTCCATATCTTCAAAGCGAACACGATAGCTGCCAGCTCTAAATCGTGTGTAGGATAGTTTAACTCGTGAGGTTTCAGCTGACAAGAGGCATAGGCCACCACCCTGCCCTGCTGCATTAGGACACATCCCAATCCTTGCCCACTGGCATCACTGTAGACAACATAGGTCTCATCTCGATCGGGGATAATCAATACCGGTGCTGTAGTCAACCTCTCCCTCAGACTCTGAAATCTCTCCTCACAATCATCTCCCCATATAAAGGGTTGATTCTTCCTCGTAAGCTTTGTCAATGGTAGGGCAAGACGCGAGAAATCCCGTATAAATCTGCGGTAGTATCCCGCCAGACCAAGAAAACTACGGATCTCCGTCACAGTCTCGGCCGTTTCCAGTCCGTAACTACTTCTACTTTGCTTGGATCAACCGCAACTCCGCCGCTAGATATAACATGGCCCGAAATTTAACTTCCGGCCAAAATTCGCATTTGCTCGACTTAGCATATAGTTGCTTTTCCCTGAGTATGCTCAACACCTTTCGCAGATGTTCTTCATGCTCTTCTTTACTCTTAGAGTAGATCAAAATGTCATCAATGAACACCACCACAAACTGGTCTAGGTGTTGTCGGAAAATTCGGTTCATGTAATCCATGAATACCGCAGGTGCATTTGTTAATCCGAAAGGCATCACAAGGAATTCATAATGCCCATATCTCGGTTCTGAAAGCTGTCTTGGGAACATCGCCATCCTTAACTCGCAACTGATGGTATCCCGAACGCAAGTCAATTTTCGAAAAGACTGTGGAACCAGACAATTGATCCAAAAGATCATCAATCCGGGGAAGTGGGTACTTATTTTTGACGGTTACTTTGTTGAGCTCGCGGTAATCGATGCAGAGTCGGAAGCTTCCATCTTTCTTCTTTACAAAAAGCACTGGGGCTCCCCATGGTGATACACTGGGTCGAATGAACCCCTTTCTTCAAAAGCTCTTCCAACTGCTTCTTCAACTCCTGCATCTCGTTAGGAGCCATTCGATACGGCGCCTTTGATATTGATCCTGTGCCAGGCATCAAGTCAATATTGAACTCCACTTCTCGGATAGGAGGTAACTCGGTAAGATCCTCCGGAAATACATCAGGAAAATCATTCACCACAGGAATGTCACGAAGTGAAAGGTCGGCTTCGCTTTGACTGAAAAGAATACCATGAAAGCATGACATCCTTGCTTCACGCACCGATCAACTTCTGTAGCGGAGAGAAAGTTCAGGCTCACTTCAACCTTGTCTCCGGCAAATGATATCTCCTTTTTGCCACAATCAATCATTGCGCCGTTGGTCGTTAACCAGTTTAGACCGAATATGACGTCAATGCCGTGAAGAGGTAGACGGATAAGATCCACTTTAGAAACTCGTCCATCCACGTTAGCAGTACAATTCATACATGCATCAGAAGCTAAAGACTTTACACCCAACGGTGTAGATACTACAAGATCAAATGGTAATCTACAGGCATGCAATCCTAAACGACTTGCACATTCATAGGAAATAAACGAGTGACTAGCACCCGAGTCATACAATGCTTCAAGTAGATTTCCATTGAGATAGATGGTACCTTGAACCATCTCTGGGGACTTCTTGGCCTCTGTGTTTGTCAATGCAAAGATTCGGCCAGCGCTTTGAGGTCTCGCCTCTACGGCCTTCTCGGGGCAATCCCGGCTAATGTGTCCAGGGTTCGCTTTCCAGCTTTCGTTCACATTGCTCTTCAGATACGAAGAGTATCGAGACAAGTTGGTGAAACGTGCGAAGTAGTCGTCAAATGACTCTTCATTCCCTTGTTGTATCTGCAGAAATTCCTCCTCTTTAATCACCTGAATCGAGGGAGGAAAGTATTGTTCATTGAATTGCTCCAAGAACATCTCCCACGTAACAGGGCTTGGCAGGGTTGTGGAAACGCTCTCCCACCATCTGTGGGCATCGCCCTCTAACTTGTAGATAGCCGCGGTGCCTTCCGATTTCCCGGGCACTCGATAACTTCAAAAATCTTTTTTAGGCTTAGCAGCCAATCCTCAGCTAGTTCATTCTTTCCCCGGAAATCGGGTGGCTTCAGCTTGCAGAACTGGTTGACCCAGCTCTCAGTGGTCCTCTCTCTTTGTCCGTGCCTGGGTGGTGATTGGGATCTCTCAGACCCCTCAGGCTCTTCATCATTCTCGTTGTCGTCATACTCTTCTTCATTATCATTGTGGTCATCTTCTTCATGTTCCTCATTGTTGCGCTCTTCATCTTGTCTTTGTCTTTCCAGCCTTTCTGTCATTAATGCATCAATAAGAGCTCTCTGCTCTTGCAAAGTTCGCTGCATCTCCTGTATGTCGTTTTGTTGGTTCAGGAGTTGATTCTGTGCATGTTGGTCCTCTTGGTTTCGTCCAACTTCAGGTATTGCTTCATCTTGAGGCTGTCTGCCTCTACCTCGACCTCGGCCTCGTCCACGGCCTCGGCCTCTTGGTGCACCGGCACCTCTTAAGATTGCCATGTTTATCTCTTTCCTTTAATTAAATAACAGATATATGTGTCAGAAAATAACACATCACGTGGCATCAAAACCTATATGTTTTTATATTAGATGTAATGCACATGCAAACGTATACTACATCATCCAGCTGGTTTATGACCAGTGGTTAAAATCCTTGGCGTTCGTAATTCATAACTTCATATCGGAAGTACGCTCTTCTAATAGTCTTGCTGCGTTGTTCCGCCATCCAATGCTTTGATCGTATAGTGCTTATCAGCGTTCTGTTCGTAGTTAGAACTTGTCTAGGATGTTGGGTTCATAGAAAGATTCACTCTCGAATCGTCCTGACAGCTTAACAGCTGGGAATACTTACAGTTGTCATCATCAGATGAATGATCTGATCTGACAGGTTTCTCCGGCTCTAAAGGCATACTAGCCATTATCCCGGTTCATCTTTACACATTTACACCAATGGTCGTATCAGTACTCATTTTCAAAAATGTGCTCAAAGTTACAAGGCTTAAGAACCTAACTCCGTTATCCGAACAGAATGGCCAGGTAAGTGTCTACCATGGGGGCCTCACCGGATTAGCAGTGACTTATGGCACACCCACGTAGACTAGCCTTGCCTTCGGCACTAAACTGTCATTGGTAACATAGTTAAATACTTGCCAGAATTTCATGCTCTGATACCATAAAATGTAACATCCCAAGTTTGAAATGCGGAATTTTTTTTTTTCAAACAAACAATCAGAGTAGAGCAATAGAGCGAAAGAGTAATTGGATTCTTAGCCAAAACATCAACCATTGTGTAACATTGTAATGATTACATAAGCATACTAGAGATGCATGATCATTATGCTGACAAAACATAAGCACAGAGCAATATGTAAAGCCCCACAAGGTAAATAACAACAACAGCTTGCACTATTCACCAGTGCCACGATAATTAGTCGTGTCCTCAGCGCTAGGAAAACAAAACGGCGTTACCAAAACTATAACCCGTATAACTGTCTGTATAACGGTCTACGAACATATCGTTGACATATAAGTATTTAAGATGTGCAAGATTAGTGTTACAGTACGCGTCCGTACCTTCATTGGCAACGTTAGGTACTACCGGCGGAAAACGTACTTTCTACGGAGAAACGTGCAAAAGTCCTACAGCAGCACGTCGGGCAGCGTAACGGCAGCAGAATCAGCGTTTCAGATATCCTATGAGAATAATGTCACTTCTATTAGTAATTTGACATTATAACTGGCATTTTAGGTAAAAATTACCATTTTGCCCCTATACCCCTACTTGGCGGAATTTCGCCAGCGCTTTCGCTACATAGGCTATTTTCTTCCCAAAATTTTGCCAGAACTTCGACGCCATCATGATTTTTGAAAATAAAGACTAAAATAGCCCTCCCATATGATATCCAATCATAAAAATAAAGACTACTCTAGCATTACTAACTATTGAAAGAACTATGAAAGCTTAAAACTCGATGCATGGAAGACTTTTTTTCTTCTTCTTCCTTCCTCTTGGCCGACCTGCCCACATGCTGAGGTGGCACCAATTGGCCAATGGGAAGTGGCCATGTGGCCCTTCTAGAAGCCTACCCGGATGAATTTCTCCGATCGGTACCCGATTCGCGTAATTTCGGAAAAATCTCAAAATTCTGGATTTACAACTTTGAAGACATGTTCTCACTTAGTAGAAATGTCCAAGTCAACCTTTATTTTTTTTTCATATAGGGCTTCAACAATCCAGTTGAGTCTTTCTCGAAAAACGTGTCCGATCGCGTCCGATTTCAGAACGCATTTCTGAAAAATACCAACTTCTTCAGAAAAATTCACTGATTCCAAATATGTCAAAATAAATTCAAACTCATTCCTAGATATTGAGTTAGAATTTATTTTCTTCATTTCCAAAAATATGCCTATATGCATTTTTCCCTATTTTGTTTTATTAGGAAAATGCACAAACGGCCTCGGAATTAACTTTCGGAAGAGGTCACTTAAAGGTAAAAACTCACTGATCAATATTTTACCTTGACCCTGGGATTCCTATTCCTAGATCTCTAGATAGGATCCGTTTCCTAATTTATAGATCACTATTCACCCTTTTTTACTTTAATTTAATTATATTACTATTTTAATGTCAAGTTGCACAAGTTGTTCCTATTTCATTTTTATGTTATTTTTCTTTTTCCCTAGCCCAAAATTTCGGCTGGCCTCTCTAATTATTTAATAAATATTTATTTTTTATTTAATTAATTATTTAATCATTTATTTATTTACTTTTTCCCAAAAATTCCACAAAAATCCCTAATTGGTCCATTCTTGTATTTAGGCCTAAAAATACCTAAACTCAATGATTTTTCATAGAAATTTCCAATTAATTAGTAAATACATTTTTACTAATATTCCACTAATTTCCACTAATTTTTGAGCTTCACATAATTATTACTGAATTTCCTTTGCCTATGCTTAAGTAATTAGTCCAATATTACTTAATTACTTCATTATCACTTGTTGATAATTTTCTTAATTACTATGCCTTATTACCTTCATACACTTGTATTAACATTAGTATTTTCATGCCTCTTGCATTATTCCATAATTACAAGGGTATTATGGTCATTTCACTTCTTTTTGAGTATTTTCCAACAATTTCTCCAATTTCATAATTTATAAAATTACAATAATTAGAGATTATATACTCTCCTATCTCACTTGGTCATTTTACTGTCTTTTAGGATTTTTCATAAATTTTCTAAGTTATTTATGTCCCTTAGGGGCATTTTGGTCATCTTGGCACTTTGGCCCTTAAACTCCCTAATTTCACGTAGAAATCCTACTTAGAAAATAGACTATGATCACACAAGACCGGAGATTGAAATTTCACTTATCAGAAATATCCAACTTTTATTTATAATATTCCAGATAAATATCCGGGTATTACAGCCACAAACATACATCCAATGATGATTTAAGAATCTTATGGTGTGTGTGTGTAGTGCTATCATGCTTCTGTGTAACATTCAATACATGTGAAGTCTTGGGAACTTTTAGAATGTATAATCCATCTATCATTCTACCAGTCAGCTTCGTCCTCCCACCCTGAAGGTCCTGTACAACACAGTAATCAGCTGAAAAACAGGCCAAACACTCTAGTTCCTTGGTGAGCCTAGATATTGCTATCAGATTAAATTTCAGTTTAGGCGAATACAGGACTCTATCTAATTTGACACTAGGCCCTATGTGGACTGAACCTATATGTGTGACGGGGACCCTTTGGCCATCAGGAAGTTTGATGGATTTAATAGGCCCATGGTATGCAGCATGTGAATCTAACAATGAAGGGTCTCCTACCATATGTGTTGTAGCTCCTGAATCTAAAATCCAGCATGAATGAATAAAATGGGCAGAAGGAGAGGTAGCCAAACCTGTACCAGTTAAGGCATGAACCGTTGATTCTGAATCCTTTTGTAACAGATGAAGGAGACGCTCATACTGATCTGGTGTGAAGGAAGGACCCGTTGTGGTTGTCGTGTTCAAGTGGATGTCTGATTCATTCATAGACTCCACCCCCATTTGTCTTGAATCCTTGGTTGACTTTGATCTGGTGGCTCCTTTGAACCAAGGTGGATATCCAACGATTTGAAAACAATTTTCTCGCAGATGACCCTTCTTCAAGCAGTGGGTGCACTCAATGGATGAATCAACACGACCCTTCCCCTTTCCACGACCTCGAATTCCAGCAGCCATAGCTATCCCTTCTGTTGGATGGCTTTGGTCAGAAATGGAGCGTTGAGTCTCATCTTGTATCACCATTGAATAGGCCTCATTCACAGATGGCAATGGATTCATGAGGAGAATTTGTCCTCTTGCTTGATGATAGGATTCGTTCAAGCCAATAAGAAACTGCAAGAGCTTCTGCTCTTGTATCAGGTCCGAATAGGCTCTGGATGTTTGACAAGTGCAGGATGGAAGGGTGATGAGAGCAGATTGTTCCTCCCAGAATTCTTTGAGTTTAGAGAAATAGACAGATACAGAGGATGAACCTTGATGATGCGAAGTGATGGCACGATGCAGAGTGAAAATTCTGGCCCCGTTCTTCTTATCAAAACGCTCCTGAAGATCTTTCCAGACATGAGCATTCTGGAAAAAAATTACACCATTGGCCAATTCTTTAGAAATCGAATTCAGGAGCCAAGACAGGACAACCGCATTGCATCTTTCCCACTGATCATGGAGTGCCGAATCTTGTTCCTCTTTCTTGCAGGTACCTTCGACCAGCCCAAGTTTATGCTTTCCGAGAAGGGCAATACGCATAGCCCTACTCCAGACAGTGTAATTCTCGGTGCCTAGCAGTGTTTGCTGAATAATCGATACACCTTGGGTATCGGATGGATGTAGGAATAGAGGATGAGAAAACGGAATGGATTCCACGGTTTTGGAAGAAGATTTTTCAGGTTCCTTTTCAGTCATGGCTGTTATCGGCAGCGGAAGTGACAGGCAGAGGATTGAAGATGGCGGAAGCTACAGATATGGTGACGCTCAAGAAATCAGCAAGAGCACTGTAAGAAGCTCGTATCGCGCAACGTAATGATGAGGCCGCGAGAGCTAAGGTTCAAGATTGAATGATTGATGAAAAAATCCTGTCAATGGATACCTGGAACGAGAAAGACGTGAGAGCTTGAATCCAGAATTCAACAAGAATCCCTCTATGGATGCTCAAATCGCTCAACCCGTGAAGAAATCAGAACAATCGAAGGTGCCGCGAGAGCCAGAGGTCAAAAATCTAGAGGAACCCCTTTTCGCCGTCGCTCGTATCGCAACACACTCTAGATAGATCCTAGTGGAGAAAGCTTCGTGGGTGAGCCAATCGGATCTTGGTTAATCTGTCCGAAGACTCCACGGATCTTGGTTCTGAAGAGAAGAAACAAACAATCTTGGGCCAAGTCTTGATAATTGGGTCGTGAGGAGTCTGATGCACTGGCTCATGATACCATGTTGTAAACCATAGTCACCAAACTCTACACCAGGAGGCACAACAAGCCTAAGAAAAGTATTCTTCTTTTATTAATCAATCAATGAATGTACATTACATACTGGTGTCTATTTATATACAACTGTATTGAGATATACAACTGATATACAACTCCTTAACAAACTTAACAAACTATCATTAGCATTCCTAACATCTCCCAAGTCTCAAAGCCACGACGCATATAGTTACCAAGTCTCCATGCATGAAGAATGTACTAATGCCTCAGGTCATGGCTTCGAGACTTGGGAGAGGCACTCTTAGGAATTTATCTCCAAAGGACAATCCTCTAGAGGATAGGACAATACCTGCTCTAGTGGGGGCCGGTGCCTCGCTGCCGTAATGGCGATCTGTCGCACATGGTGTAGGCGGGGCCAGCCAAGGGTGACTGTTACATAAAAATGCGCCTTTTTATGTAACGGTCACCCTTGGCTGGCCCCGTCTACACCATGTGCGACAGATCGCCATTACGGCCGCGAGGCATTGGCCCCCACTGGAGCAGGTATTGTCCTTTCCTCTAGAGGATTTGTCCTTTGGAGATAAATTCCCAAGAGCGCCTCTCCCAAGTGTTGAAGTCATGACCTGTGTAATACCCTAAAAATCACGCTTATGATAAGCATCATAATTTAGCAAATAATGCCTATTGGGAATAAGTGAATATGTGGTCTCAAAATATTATAGTATAATTATTCTATTTTCTAGGGTAAATTCCCTTGGAAAATAATGAGGCAATTAAATAAAGTGCTAAAATCCCTAAAATGCACTTATGGGTCATAAAATACCCTGAGAATAATATGATAAATCCTAAGAGCAAGTAAATATTTATTAAAAATTAGAGAGTATGTTGTCTCTAATTTAGATAATTTGTGGGATTATTTTCCTTGGAAAATAATAAGGAGAAATTAAATATTATTTTGGGGACCATAAATGACCCTATGATTTTTAGAATAATATATGGAGCATATATGACCATTGACCAATGTCAGTAAAATAGTTGTGAGAAAATGATTAATCTTAATTAAGAAAATTATCAACAATTAGTAAGTGATTAAATAAATAAATAATTGCTAATTGTTTAAGCATGGATAAAGGTAATATTTAAAGTTAATTAGGTGCAAACCCTAATTAAAGATTAGTGACCAATAAGGGATTAAGATTAGCATAATTAATCAGTGAAATAATTAGCTATCTAATTAACCAATGGATTGAATAACTACAAGATATGATTAAAGCATGAATTAATTAAGTAAAATCAAAGTTTGACAAGTCAATGGAGAGGGAGGGAGCCGAAATTTGAGAAGGAAAAAAGAGGAAAAAGATGTGTGTAGTGTGAAAGCAATGCAAGTGGTTTAAGGGTTAATATCATGATATTTTGGTTAAAGAAGAGATATTTGTTGTAAAAGCAAATAGGATAAATGAGAACCGATAGAAATTAAATCCTATCTTGAAATCCTTGGATTAAGTAGTAAACATCTGGACATTTTATGAATCAATGAATTTTTGTCCCGAAGATGGTGTTACCCGAAGTAATTTCCGTAATCGACAGCATTTGTCCTGAAAGGTTCAGAAGGATAGGAAATACCCTTAATGGGATCATAAATTTTATTAATCCAAATATTTAGAAAGAGGAAGCTTAGATCTCCAAGACTACGTCGTTGAATTTTTGAGATTATGCAAGATTACGCGATTAGAACACCGAACATGTTACTTTATCGGTAGAGATCTCATAAAGCAAGGAGTGACATCACAATGGTGACATCACTTTGTTGAAAAATGGGGCATGGAGGTCGGCACCATTGCTTGTGTGGTGAGGATTTGAGCTTGATGAAAAACCAAGATCCAAGGGCTAGGGATTAAGGAGAGAAAGTGCAATTTTGCCCCCGACATTGCCTATAAATAGGCCACCATACTCACTTCAGTTCTCACACCAAAATCACTCTTAGAAAGGGTAGAGAGAAGCTAGAGAGTGGTGGGAGCAAGAAGGTTGAAGGAAGTTCTTCAAGGGTAAGTCCTTCGGTTCTTAGTTTTTCGGTAGTTCTTGAAGTTCTAGGGTAGATGTTGTTTTGATCTTTAATCTTCCAATATATTGTAGATATCATGTTCAAGGATTAAATATAAGATTTATTTCGAAAAAATGTTGGAGTTAGAGATATGGCAAAATTTTGGAAGATTAGAGTCAAAGTAACGAAGTTCTGGCGAAATTTCGTCGATTAGGGAGGTCAGGGGTAAAATGGTAATTTGGGACTAAAATGTCCGTTATGATGATTGATCATGAATGAATACACTATTATCCTTATAGGATATCTGTGATCACGTTCTGACCGACAGACGAACCGTATTTCGTCAACGAAGGTACGTTCGCGTACTGTAACACTAACTCTGATGTTTATGGTATGCGTATATGTTATGTGTATGGTATGCTTATTGTGGTAGCTGATAGCTCTATGATATGTTTATGTACTCTTGATATGTTCACGTAGCTAAGGGCCACACATCTGTCAGGGGGTTTATGTGCTATTGGGATACGTTTGCTAAGGGCCACACATTTTATGTGATACATTTGCTAAGGGCCACACATTTTGTGTGCTATTAGAATGCGTTGCTAGGGGCCACACATCTGCCAGGGGGCTTATGTGCTGATGGAATACGTTTGTCTGTATGATACATTTGTTGTGTGTTTATATACTGGTAAGGTTGTGAATATCTGTAATACATATGTGTGTGTATAAACATGAGGTTAACCGTTACCTGAGGTCCGGATGCATCGGATCTCAGCTCTTAACATAGCGTCAGGTTTAGGAGAACCGAGGGCGGAAGAGAAGGGAAAGCAGCATGCTTAGAGACCTGGCTGAAGACTATCTTTTGATGCCACGGCATGGGAATCGCCAGGGAGACACTTTTGTTGTATATTACTTTTGAACCACTCAGTTAATGTACCACTGTTATATCCAACAAGACATACTACAGTGGGTATTTTGAATATATATCAGTTACTCTCTTACTCCGATGTGTCACTCTGATGGAAAAAAAAATACTGCTTTTGAAAATGGGATGTTACAACCTGAGGCATTAGTACATGCTTCATAGAGACTTGGTAACAATGTGCGTCGTGGCTGTGAGACTTGGGAGAGGCACTCTTGGGAATTTATTCCCAATTAAGGGACAAATCCTCTAGAGGAGAGGACAATACCTGCTCCAGTGGTGGCCGGTGCCTCATGAACGTAATGGCGATCCGTAGCACATGGTGCCTCATAAAAATGAGCCTTTTATGTAATGGTCAGCCCCGGCTAGCTCCGCCCACACCATGTGCAATGGATCGCCATTACGGCCGCGAGGCACTAGCCCCCATTAGAGTAGGTATTGTCCTCTCGTTTAGAGGATTTGTCTCTTGGGAATAAATTCCCAAGAGCACCTCTCCCAAGTCTCGAAGCCATAACCTGAGGCATTAGTACATTGATGAGGGCCTTTTATCATTTGCTTTGGGGTTCACAATCAAAAATTAACCAAGGATTGCGTATAGGCAAACCTAGGATCATTCTCTCTTCTCAAGAAGCCTTTTATTTATTCCTAAGTAATCTAAATACCATGCAAATGCAATGAAAATATGGGGAAAACTGGTTTTGATTTTTCAAATTAATAAACTAAAATAGAAATACAATTTAATTAAATGCTAGTTATTGTTTTTGGTATTTTTATAAAAATGGTGAATGAGTGAATGGAATAGTATGGAATCGAAAATATGAATGATGAATGCTCTTGGTAATGAAGAAATGACTATCCTTGCTCAAAAGTATAGGAATTAAAACTTTATTAAGTCTTAATAAAAACCTCAAGATAACACTTCAGTTTAATATTCTCAATTAATATTAGCTCCCATAAACATAGCTAACTACTACCTCTTGAGATATTGTTTAAAACCACTTAATGTGCAATTAAAATTGGAATAATGCAAAATAAATTTTCTTGAAATTGAGTACTAAACAATTCCTCAAATGCACAAGTCAACCATATTAACTAGATAATAACATGTTAATCAACTTAGTCTCATTGCAACCACAAGAAATTCAAACACATATAATCTTCATACTACAAAATCTAATTTCAACTACAAATATCAAATCATTAGAGACAATCTCCTAAAACTAGGCAATCTAAATATATAAATCTAGACTAAATTAATGGAATGATAGAAAAACTCCCCAATGAAGTCCATTGTGCTCAAGTACAAATCTCCATCACCAAGAATTGAGAAATTTAGCCGTGAACTACCCATCAAAGACCAAACGATCTCCTGATTCAAATAGCTAGCCATAGAAACACGGGGGAATTGTAGGATTAATAGATGACAATGGAAAATGAACAGGGACAGCCACGTCTGGCTGAAGGGGAAACAAAAGTTGCTAGTGGGGATGGAAGATGAAGCTCGCCGGAAGTGCAGGTGAACTGTGATGATGGTGGATGCGAGTTCGAAGTGGAGGTTCAACGATGGTGTGTGGTTCTGGCGACGGAGGAAGAAGCTCCAGTGCTCTGGGCTTTGGTCGAGCTCCTTGCGACGCTCTCGTCTGTGATTTTTGGCTGTCTCGAGCTCTCAATGTTCACTGGAAAATCAAAGAGGGAGGCCAATGGTGGAGGTCCGTTGCTGTAGAAGATGAAGAAGGTGAAGTCCGAATTGGTTTTCATGGCTGTCTCTATTTCTCTGAAAGTCGTGGCGCACACTCTATTTTTTCCAGGTCTATGTTGCAAGGAGGGTCAAAGATGGTGGTGTGAGAGGAAGGTGATGATGGACGAAGGAAGATGTCGTAAATGGTGATGATGGTCGGACAGCGCGGTGGTGAAGGGTTGATGGTCTCTCCTACCCTTTCCCGATCTCCCTCTGGTCCCTCTCGTCTCGTGTGGCCCGCTTTGCAGCTCCGATGCTCTCCCTATTTCAAAGTCTCTGTGTCTCGTGTTGCGCCAGAACCTAATTGGTTCCTAGTCAAAATGCAAGCTTTGACCATGGACCAATCTGCAAAGTTCAAAAGTACAGAGGAGGGACTACATTGCGAATTTTCATACTATTTGTGAGGCAGAATTGGACTTTCCAAAACATCTGGGTACTTCTCTATAATTTTATTTGGTCCTTTTCTTTGTAGATTTCCAATTTTCAGAAATTATAGGGCCCTTGTTTGTAATTTTTTCCAATCCTCAAAATATTAATTATGACCTTCCAAAATCTTCATTTTCTTCTTAAACACCTACAATGCAAGATTAAGCAAAAGGTAGCATCAAAAATCTAAGAAATCATTTGCATGAATAATTAACAAATTATGACCATTTTATCCCTAATTACACTTTAATCAATACAAATGTCCTTGACTCAAATTAGTGTTTAATATTGTAATAATGTCTCAAAAAATACATTAAAAATCCCAATTTTATTATGAAAAATCATATAAAACTATGGTTCAATCATACATGCTTCATAAACACTTGGTGTAACATCCTCAATGTGGATTCATTTGCATATATGGATTTTTTTAATGAAGTTATGTGTTAATGAATATAGGTTGTTGTGTGAAATAATCAAAATAAGATTAAGATGTGGTCGCGAAATTACTTATTTATGTGTATTAAATTTGACCAAAAAGGAATGAGAAGAAGTTGTATGAGTATTATTAGGAATTAGGAGAAAAATTGAAGCAAGGTTAAAATTTCAACTTCTACAAAATTGTACCGTATGTCTCATAATTATTTAGAATTTATGAGCACATGAGCATGGGTTATAAGTTAACAAAGTGGGCTAAAATCATCCTAAGAGAGGCTTAAAATTTTGGCCCAAACTAGGGGAAAGAAAAAGAAAAATTGCCAAACACATGTCAACTAAATTGTTGGATTTTAACTCGATGGCATTGTGGTAAATATTGGGCTAGTTGGAGGTCATTCTTCCCCTTCATTATTTCAGCCGAATGGACCCTTTTAATTGGCATTAAATCACCATCTTTCCCCATTTTTGTTCCAGCCATCACGCCAGGAAAGTGAATGGAGGAAGGGACGAAAATTTCTTGGAGAAAATAGGAAGGAAAACTCAAGAATCTAATAGGTAAATCTCATGTAATCTCTTCCATCTCTTCTAAGCTCCCTTTTGCAACTCTTCTTGACCCAAAAATCTGTCTTCTTATGGTGTTCATGAATGGGAGGTCGAAAATTTTGGTAAATAAGGAAGAAGAAATTACAAACACCTCAAAGGTCAAGCTAAGGTTAGTGATTCTTGAACCTCCTTAGAATGGATTTGTGTTGGTGAATTGATTTGGGGTGGTATTTTCTTGTATTTTTGGAAATGTTGGAAACCCTAAATGTATGGGGAGTTGCTACCCAAATTCTTAGATGGGGTTAGTGTATGATTAAGGGTTCAAACAACAAATTAGAAGTGATTATGGACTAGATTATGATAGATTATGATGTTAAAATGGAAACTTGAATATTTGTGTTTAGAATATGATTTTTGTCCAGCTGGATATACAAGTTTTTTGGGAATGGATTTTGGTGTTTTTGATAGCTCTAAAGTGTTTAAAATGAGATTTTGTATGAGGTTAAACTTGGATCATAATTTTGGAAGCATAAATGGAAGTTTGAAGATCATTAGGTGCTGTTTCTGGAAATTTGCTGTGGAATCAGTCACCTTCTTCATGATATTTGACCTAGTAAATGGACTTTAAAAATTATTAAATTTTACAGGAAGAAAGTAGACATCTCAAGGATTAATTTGGTATATAATTAGTGGTTTTATGAATTTTTTGCTAAGAAAAATAAATGTTTCAAAATAGCCCCTGAATACTGGTAATTATTTCGGACAGCAGGGGTATTTTGGGCTATGGATGAATTTTCGACTTGGTATGACCCAAATGAGTATTTCGGGTTGCAAATATACATATTAAGGGTCATTTGGGATTTGGAATCAACCCAAAAGGATTTTTCTAGATTTAATTATGAATTTTTGAAGTTGAGCCTTTATTTTAGAAAATTTCAGACTCAGGACGAAAATTAAGAGTATATAGGCCCAAATTAAATTCCTTAATAAGAAAAGGAATTTAGTGAGTATGGACACATTAATTGGGCTTATTTTAATTTACCAAAGAAAATATTCATTGAGGTGGAATTAATTATATTTATATTTTATTATTTTAGGGATAACTGTGATATTTTGCACCGCGAAGGTTATTGTTATGTGTAGTCGACTGCTAGGTAGTAACCTTAATCCTCATATACTCTGTGCGATGTGTGTATGTATGTTTTACCATATATATTGCAAACATTTGATTATAATTTACTTCCGAGTGCTATGGAACCGGAACATGCTGTGTGGATAAAGGGCTTTGTTGTGTGCTGTGCCCGGTGGTCTGTGCTGTGTGCTATTAGGGCCACTGCAGTCGGTGCTGTGTGCTATTAGGACTGCTAGTTCCGGATTTGGCTGTGTGCCTTGATACTGAATGTTATGTGGTATTTGTTTATTTATGACTTTTTTTACATGCATTATTTATACATTTTATATGAGATTAACGATTACTCTGGGATTCAATTTCTGAATCCCAGCCCCTTTTAAGCCATCTGGCAGCTCATCAGAGAGACAGGGGTAAGGCTCCAGAGCAGGGCTAGTATTTTGGTGGATGTTGATGATATTTTTTTTGGGAATTTATGTTGATTACTGGACGACTGTAGATTATTATTTTGGCTTGTTTGGGCACCATTATCTGGATGACTGTATGTTTTGTTTCCTTTGGGGAAGAATCTATCTTTCCGTATTTTTATCAGTATATTATTGTCCAAACCGATGCATGCTCTGCTGCTTAAAATCTAATGTGCAACGTAAATTATCCTGGGAAAAATAATTTAGAATTGTATAAAAGTAAAGGATCACACTACCCGCTACCCGAAAGGGCGAGGCCGGTAGGCGTGTAACAATTGTGGTATCAGAGTCAAGTTTGGATGATACTGATAAATAAAACTGAGACTGACATACTTGTGGTTAATTGTAATAGAAAGAAGATAAGTGTGAGATTCGGGAAGTACTATAGTAGAAGGAGCGCGGCTAGGAGAATATATGAGTGGTGTTATGAACCAGGGGTCGAATTTGGAGTTTCAAGTCTTTTAAAATAATATGTATCAGTCTCTGCAGACTTATTTTGGTATCCTGATCTGATTATCGGTGTATGGTAGTATATTATGATAGCCTTGTAAGAAGTAGCTTGATTGTACAATTATGTTGAACAGTATATGAATTATGAATGTTTTGGATATCTTGAATCAATGATATGTTGTGAAATGGTGTATTATGTGAGTTATCAGCAGGGTTGTTGATCATTTCATGGTTATGGTTACAATTTAATATTATTTTGTGAAAATAACATTTTCTTCTGCTTATGTTAAGCTGAATTTTTAAAATGGCAAGAGGGAAAGGACTAGGAAGGCCTAGAAGTGAGCCAGAGACAAATACCAAATCCTCAAGGTAATAATATGATGCGAGAAATGATGGGTCTAATAAGAGAACAAGGGAATATGATCCAAGAAATGCGAGCTGAGATAAATGAAATGAAAGCTCGAGATCATGAAGAAGAACAAACTGTTGATAAGAGGAACAATAATGATGAGCAACAACATCAGCCATTCAACAATAGAGAGGTTGAGACTCCTCAATACTGGGTTAACCAGTTTTGTAAACATCAACCTCCAGTATTTAGAGGCAGATTTGATGGCGCAGAGGACTGGTTATTGCGTCTGGATAAAATTTTTCAGGTTCTAGAATGCCCTGTTGATAGAAGGCCTTTGTTGGCTATTTATAAATTAGAGGGCGATGCAGACAGATGGTGGAGAAACACTGAAACAACTCTTCATGCTCGTAATATCCCTATTACTTGGGAGATCTTTCGAGAAAAATTCAATGAACAATATTTCCCTCGCTCAATTCAAATGGCAAAGGAATCTGAATTCTTGACTATTGAGCAGGGAATTAATGAATCCTTTGAGGATTATTATGCGAGATTTACTCGTCTATCTCGGTATTCTGCTTATCACCGAAATCCAGATGCTGAGGGTAACCTCGCAGATGTATTGATTCGTGGATCTAAATTTGAAATTAGAGAAAAATTAGTGGCTCAACAATTCCGTGAACTTAATCAGGTTATTGAGGAATGTCGTACTATTGAAAGAAATCAGAATGAATTGCATACATCTAGGAACTTTTCAACCCGCAGTGAATCTACTCGCGAGAGTTCCTCAGAGAAAAGAAAAGGGCCATGGAATAAGAATCGTGGCAGCTCTAAAAAGCCTTTTCAATCTGAATTTTGTCAGTCAAATTTCAGGAGGCCTGTTGAGCCTCAGATCTGTAATAAATGTGGGAAACCACATCGTGGATCTAATTGTGAGGAACGAATCATTTGTTATTCTGTCGTAAGCCAGGGCATATCAGTCGTGACTGTCCACAGCGGACCGCTGAGGGGAGACCCTAGAGTCAAGGTCGGGTATTTGCTTTGACTCGGGAGGATGCTCGTAAATCACCTGAATTGCTACAAGGTATGATTTCTTTTCATGGTTGTTTATTACATGCCTTATTTGATTCTGGTGCTAGTCACTCTTTCATAGCTTATGACTGTGTCAGACGTATGAATTTGAATGTTCACAAATTGCCTTATGATCAGATTGTGTCTACTCCATTGGGAGTTAAATCTAAAACTGTTGATGTATGTCTGAACTGTATTGTGATCGTGGACGGACATGAGTCCACAGTGGATCTAATTTGTTTATCGTTGCATGATATTGATGTAATTTTGGGATTAAACTGGTTGACGGCTAATAATGTGGTACTAGACTTTGGCAATAGAAAGGTTATTTGTCCTGATCAACAACAAAACCTCAGTGCTAAAGCAAGTCTTAGTTTTCTTACCACTACTGAGGCAGAGCAGTGTATTAAGCAAGGGTGCCAAGGGTATGTAGTTTTCTTCTCAGTACAGGAAGAGTTGGAACCTTCTCTGGATGAAATATCGGTGGTGAGGGAATTTCCTGATGTATTTCCTGACGATATTAGCGGGTTACCGCCAGAGAGAGAGGTGGAGTTTGCCATTGACATTGCGCCTAGTACTGCACCGATTTCTAAAGCACCCTACCACATGGCACCAAATGAAATGGCTCAGTTAAAGAAGCAGATCGAATAATTACTTGAAAAGGGGTTTATTCGCCCTAGTGTTTCGCCTTGGGGAGCCTCGGTCTTATTCGTGAAAAAGAAAGATGGCAGTTTGAGACTCTGTATTGATTATCGGGAACTAAACAAAGTAACCGTGAAAAATTAATATCCTCTCCCTAGAATTAATGACTTGCTAGATCAATTATCTGGTTCCTGTATCTTTTCAAAGATTGATTTACGTTCGGGGTACCATCAGCTACGAGTTAGGGCTGAGGATATTTCGAAGACTGCTTTCAGAACCAGGTATGGGCATTATGAGTTTCTAGTAATGCCGTTTGGCTTGATAAATGCTCTTGCTATCTTCATGGATTACATGAACATAATTTTTCGACCGTATCTAGATCAGTTTGTGGTGGTATTCATCGATGACATCTTGATCTATTCAAAGAGTAGGGAGGAACATGAGAATCATCTGCAGCTTGTATTGAATAATCTAAGGGAAAAGCGACTCTATGCTAAACTCAGTAAATGTGAGTTCTGGCTTTCTGAGGTTAAATTTCTGGGCCACGTAGTTTCTGAAAATGGTGTTTCAGTAGACCCTAGTAAAGTGGAAGCAGTATTGAGCTGGAAAAGGCCTGAGACTGTTACAGAAATACGCAGTTTTCTCAGTCTAGCAGGGTATTATCGCCGATTCATACAAAATTTTTCCCGGATTGCATTGCCACTGACAAAGCTCCTGAGAAAGAATCATCCATTTGTGTGGGATGCACATTGTGAGGAGAGCTTCTAGATACTGAAGGAGAGGCTGACGACAGCGCCTGTGTTGATTATCCCAGATTTGAGCCAGACCTATGTGGTCTACAGCGATGCTAGTTTACAGGGATTGGGATGTGTCCTGATGCAGCAGGGCAGAGTTGTAGCGTATGCCTCTCGTCAGTTGAAACCTCATGAGTTAAATTATCCTACACATGATCTGGAGCTTGCGGCTATTGTCTTTGCTTTGAAAATATGGCGACACTATCTTTATGGTGCTACTGTTGAGCTATACTGTGACCACAAAAGCCTCAAGTATCTATTTGATCATAAAGAACTTAATATGAGGCAGCGTAGATGGATGGAATTGCTAAAAGATTATAATCTGGAGATCAAATATCATCCAGGTAAAGCAAATGTTGTCGCAGATGCATTGAGCAGAAAAAAGGTGCAAGTTGCATCTATGATGATTAAGGAGCGAAAGTTGTTAGAAGATTTTCGTGACTTAAACTTATCAAATCAGATCTTCACAAGTAAGAATACACCTTATGAAGCCTACATTGCTAGTCTCCTTGTTAGCCAAGAAGAGAATAGTCTGAGTGTTGAAATAGGAGAAGCTCAGATGGAAGATGATCTAGCTAAGTCCATTTGAGCAAAGATTGAGAGGGGAGAAACAACAGAATATGATATCTCACTGAGCGGGTTGATTCGATATAAGAAAAGAAAATATGTGCCATCTAAAGATGATTTGAGACAGAAAATTCTTGACGAGGCTCATAAAAGCAAATACACCATTCATCCTGGTGTGGTCAAAATGTATCAAGATCTGAAATTGCAAATACACCATCCATACATATAGTTTAATGCATTTTACTATTAGTTTCATCTGTGCGATTCAGAAAACAGACTCATTGTGTTCGTTTGGGCTTCTGATTGAGAGTGTCATCTTTCTGAAGAAGAAAAATTCGCTCTATCCTGGGAGGCAATTGCTCAGCACCCTTGGGCATCCATATTGAAGGAGCAAAATTGTCTTAAGGAAACAACATACGTTAGGCCCAGATTTCTTCATAGTTCATTACCATATTTGGCAGTCTTGTGAGTTCTTACTGGTTTTCTTCTTAATGCAGAAATATTGTATGTTTACCGATTATGCATATTAATTACACAGATTCTTTTCTTAGTGATATTTTTTATCTTGAAAGTATTTTCACCAACAGTTATTTCTACTTATAGAAAGACCTACTCCCTTTTCTCATATTGCACTTCCAATTATTTTTTACGTATTAAGAAATGAAAGTTAAGTCATTTAATTCAGAGTACATATTAAAAATGAAATTTCAACAATGTTAAACTACAATGTCTTCTAATCAATTAACTATCCTAAATAACTTTTTATACACAACATTCATTGTTGGCACAACCATTATCATCCACAACAACCTTGAGACCATCCATGCTTTTAAGAAGAAAATGAGTCAATCGTAGGACCTTGTGCTTAGTTTGCAGATTATATATGACTTTTCATTTAGTGAAAGAAAGATTATTGATATAAACAAAGGTGAAGTTAATACTACTGATCCACAGTTGCCATTAACAATTTTTATGTGAAACAATTTTCGTACACCAAACTGTCTTATTCATTGTCCAAATCTACCAAATTCTTCTAGACTACACCGCATGGAAGCATAGAAATCATCTTCGTCTTTAAATACATTGTCAAAACATCATAAAATGAAGGACAGAGGAAGGCAAGTAGTGGAGAGATTTCTCTTCAAATACCAGCATTATCTTTTTCTTGCTTCTTATTCCATAACAAAAGAGATTATATTTCAGACCTTAGAAGCTGTACAATTCATATATTGTCCTGCACACTAATTAAATTCCATAAGAAATTGATTTTTCTCATATATCTTTACTATGTTCTCTTCCTGACATGAAGACTTCTATTACTTCTGAACAACATGATCAAATAATCACATATCACAAAAGTCTTTGCTATCTCATCACCAGACTTGCATTTGAGAAAGATTAGTTGGGCAACATCCACTTTGTAGATAATTACCAAAAGAATCCTTAGATGCTTGCCACTTTGTAAATGAGCTATGGTTGTCACCATCCACTCCTTTCTCAGGTGAATTAGATACATTCTCACAACGGAACCCCTCCATCAGAAGTTACAACAGGACCTGCTCAAAGAATTTCTTCCTCTTGAAAAATGTGTTGTGCCAATATCTGTCAAAGCTGCAATAGGCCTTTCTCTTGCAATCAAGAAGTTTTACTCCACGATCTGCAAACCCCATATTATATCCTTTGAATAAACAAACTATACCATTACATAACATGCATGAAAAGTGAACCCGCCTTCTCTTGTTATTTTTTTTTTGTTCAAAGCTCAAAGCCTCAAACCTTCTTTTGGGTTATTAGAAGTTTAGAACTTAGAAGACATTGCGGAAATGATGGCTCGCTTCACTTCAGGGTGCTTCTTCACCATCGCTCTCCACACTGCTGATTCACTTTTATTTTAACAATTTATACCCCTTCTTCTTCTGATGAGGGAGGAGGAAGATTTTGAAATTTTGAATTTGAGAAACAGACGAGTTGAATAGAGCAGCTTTTCAGAAAAGGTCTAGGAAAGAGAATGAAAAAGAGTGCAAGGCGAGTGAATCCAAGGAAAAAATTTGACCAAAAAAAAGGAGAAGAAAGGACAAGGCTGGAGGGAAGCCCGAGGCAGGAATAAAAGTGAGCAGGCCGGCTTAGGAACAGTGATATGTGTCTCAAGCCATGCATAAGCCGTTTGCGTGATGGCTTATGAACAGTGATTTGGGATGCGTTTTTATATATATATTGCTATTGATTTTTTTAAATGACCCATCACCATCACCTTTATCTTTCCAAGCTTGTTCTGAGCCTAAAACGTACACTTTAATCAAATATAATTTTCCATCAATATATACCACGTAAATTATTTATTACAGTATCATATATTATTTTCGAAAATTGTTATATTTATGTTCATATATTTATTGAAAGAATGGAAATAAAGTTAAGATTTTAAGATTTAACATAAATAAAAAAATCTGTAATAAGCAGTGTGTTGATTGCACATGTTCGTCTCAGTTATTTACTTGTTTCAATAAACGTCACAAAATATGTTTATTGATTGGACTCGACTATTTTTTCTTCCAATCGTCTTTGAAACTTTTAGTTCATCGTGTGTTAATAAAGTAAAAAAAAAAAAAAAAGTAAAGCAAAAATGGAAAAATATATTCAAAAATGAAAAACTATCTTTATATGTTTAATATTAAATATAAAATCATCATTAAATGTTAAATAATATTTAGAATAAAGCACTTTAAAGATCTCTCTGGGCTGCCTTAATTATGCATATCTTTAAAACATATATAAACCCCACTTAAAATTAAAATGTATATTACACAAATCTCATTTGGAATTAAAATATGGGTAGTTAGAGTATTTATGTCCAATATTTATAAAACATAATCTAAAAGGGAAAAAAGATTCCCCCTCACGTTCTGCTAAATTTAATGGGCCAAAGTAAGCAACGTCTCTCCCTAATTTTGCTTCCAAGTGTTTGTAGGGAAGCAGATTATCTCAGAAGCGGAAGTCTCATTTTCCCTCAGTATCCTGATCTGGGCCGTCCAATATTTGATCCAAAGGTCCAGATTTTTAAAAAAAAAAAAAAACCACGCGCGGTTTTTCTTTTTTTAAAAACCGCGTGCGGTTTTTTTAAAAAAAATCTGGACCATTGGATCAAATATTGGACGGCTGAGATTGAGGGATACTGAGGGATGAGGAGGGAGCGGATACTGAAGAAATCCAGATCCGTGTTTGTAGACATTCTTCCATTTACTTTTCTTCTTCTTTCATTTTCACTCGCTGGTGCTATTCAAAAATTCTTTACTTTAATCAAATGATCGACTATGACGTATGCAGACGAAAAGTTTAAGACACTATATTCTGTCTCATTAGCTTCTATCTTAAGCTGAGTTAAAATTCATTCTGCTTTTATTCTTGAACCCTTTTCCATCTTGAGTAATTTGTTCAGTTTCATTGGCCTCGTTGATCTGTTCTTCAAATCTTTGAGTTCATGAGGTTTATTCATTTTTTTAGTTTCATTTCCATCTCTCTCACCAAGTGTTCCCAAATCACTGGAGATTATATGTGTGTGTGTGTGTATACATATATGTGTATACACACACACATGTATGTAAGACTAAAAGATCCTTTCGGCTTCCATAAATGTTAAGCTTTTTCTTGAATTAAAAATTATTATGCTTTGGAATCTAATGTAAAATATTCGGTTGTATTTTTTTATTTTTTTTAATTCGCTTTGGTTTTTGCTTGTAGCACCTCCCGTGCGGTTGAAGTGCTCGACACAAGGACATGCAGAGAACAAAAGCAAAACACTGCCGTTTGAAGGGACCTGAGAATCAAATATAGGAAAATTTAGACTTCATTTACTCCTCTGGTCCGGTCTTAAATACAAGACCATGATAAGTTAAATGACATTAACCTGAACCCAATATAAGAAGGGTAGTTTGGGAATATTGAAACTAACTATGGATACGCTGGTCATGATAAAAGCAAAAATTAGCCCCGCCTCCAAATCCCTAAATTTGGAAAGGAGGGCTCGGAGGAAAGGGAAGGGAATATTATAAAGCTAAACAGGGGAGAGCAGAGTAAAATCCCCTTCCCATCCAAATCTCTCCTATGAAACTGATCCTTAGAATTGAAGTCTTTAAGATATATACACACGAGTGAACACATGAGCTGGCACATAACGGTCCGTAGCTAAGTCACGTGGATCTAACTTAATTAGTTACAGATGTGACACGTGTACATAAGGCTAACTCAATTAGTTACACTCTAACAGCCTCCCGTAAACTCAAGGTGGCCTAAACCTTGAGTTTAGACTTGAGCAAGTTAAACTTAGGAGCTGACAAAGGCTTGGTAAGAACGTCTGCTACTAGATGAACTGAAGGGACATAATGAACCATCAACTCATGCTGCAATACCCTTTCTGGAACAAACAACAAAATATTATCATCCGATATCCGGTTCGGGTACATAATTATTATTTTTTAATATTTTGATCTCAGAAACTTATTAACTCATTTATATATGACAAAATATTCTTCATGAATTTTAGATAATGATTTTACTAATTTTAACAAATTGTCTCATTAATTGCTTAATCAAAACTTAACAACAATTTAGGGTGGCCAAAATTTCATGTCAGGATTTGTTGATAAAATAATAAAAAAGAATGTAAGATTAGGTGGGTAGTTTTTAGGTATGATTTCATCATTTTGTTAAATAAATATTCTTTTCTCCAAAATAATAATGTAAGATTAATACCCTAGTCGTATCATGATTTTTTATTTTTGTTTTAAATAATCTTTTCCTTATTAGTTAATAAGTATGACGGATTTCGTGAAAGTATGACGGTGCTGAGATTGTCACATAGAACCTGAGGAATACGCCTTGGATCATGCATTCGAAGTTCAGTTAGCAAGCTTTGCGACCAAAGCAATTCTACAGTGACAAGAGCTAAACTTCTGTATTATACTTCAGTGTTAGAACGAGCGACTAGTGGTTGGTTTTTAGCAGCCCATGAGACCTGATTTCCACCAAAGAAAACACAAAATCCAGAGACTGACCGACGATCATCAATATCATTGCCCCTGTCAGCATCACAAAATGCTAGCAGATCAAGATGTTTTTGTGTAGTGAACACTAAACCATGAGTGATTGTCCCTTGCAGCTAGCGAAGCTTGACTGCCCTCCAGTGATTTTCCTTTGGATCATGAAGATAATGACAGACTTTGTTGACACTAAATGCAATCTCAGGTCTGGTTATAGAGACATACTGTAACCCACCAACAATGGATCGATAGAATTGGGCCTTAGAGAAGCTTGGAGTCATGTTTGCTAAGTTTATCAGAGGTAGCCATTGGAGTTGTAACACTCTAGCAGTGAGACATACCAGCTTTTTGAAGGAGATCCTTAATGTGCTTTTGTTGTGACAGAGTGAGTACAACATTTGGCATGTCTTGTTACTCCAACACCGAAAATTTTAGTCAGCAAAATTAGGAGTTCATTTGGTCATGAGCAAGTCTTACAACGCTGATAGTTAAAGTATCATAATGTCATTACATACAGGACCATGTTAAGAACATAAGTCTTATTATATCACTATATTAGTAGGAGTTCAGTCATCTATATTGTACATGTAGAAATCAGAGAGAGAAAGATAGAGAAAATATACTCTCAAATGAATGTGTTTATTCATATGCTTAATAGGGTATTTATACACAAGAAAGAAGACAAGAGAATAATGACTCATTATGATGATTGATTCCCTAATCACTCATAATTCCTATAATCCCTGATTATATATATGCAATACTAATTAATTATAATATATTTGCACTGATATATTTCCTAACACTCCCCCTCAAGTTGGAGCATAGATGTTAATCATGCTCAACTTGTTACAAGAAAACATAAATTCAAACAAAATAATTTTCTTCCTAAGAACCTCTTCACCCAATTTTCACACACTTCCCCTCAAGTTGAAAGTAGCTTGAATGTGAGGAGAAACTAACCACCAATAACTTTCTTCTTCATGAAATCTTGGATCAACCAGCAAGTTTGGGCATAGCCAAGAAAAATTCAACCAAATGTCACACCAATGACATTCAAAAGTTACAATCCAACAACTTCACCAAGAGCTCAACCAACAAAAAGTACTAAACCAGAGTAGAATCCACAACAAATGGTCTCACAAGGGACCAAATAATACTCCAAACATCTCATTAGAGATAAATACCAAACGGTCTCACCAAGAACTAACACCTCATGGGAGGCAAAGCAACAAACAAGTCACACAAGGACCACCAAACTGTCTCACCTGAGACAAACACCTCACCGGAGGCAAAGCAACAAACAGGCCAACGAAATTACCAACCACAAACACGGCATTCAAGACAAAAGAGCACTTCACGAACGTGCTGGAAAATGAAACAAACGAAGAATCCAACCACTAGAGACAAGTGAACGTGCATGAAACAAAATGCCGACCAAGCTGAAATAGTAGAAATTCAGTCTTACAATGCAACCTTCGAAGCAAAGAACCGGCCTACATATACCGGAAATGAAGGCTTGACGTTGTAGAACAAAACATGACCATAAAATGGTCATAGCAACCAAATGAGGTATCAATAACCTCTACAACAGAAACCTCTTTAGTCACAACAAAACAATCTCACCTGAGATTACAAGACCAAACTAAGGCTTCACGATTTACAACAAACGTCACATTAGTGACCAAATAAAAGCCACAGTTACCCCGGTAACCAAATAACACACTTCTACAACCATAAAACAAATAACCACCGAACCAGAAGCAGATTGATGAAACGACACTGGAACGAAGACAAAACACCCAAAGGACAAGGTAATCGCCAAAGCACCCAAAGAAGTAGAACCAAACAATAGAGGAATCAACAAACACTTTCTTTCTCCCCCTGTGAACAGTGACGAGTAATGTCACTATTCACGAACCAGCAACACGGATAGAACCAAAAAACAACAAATCGACATAAACTGAGGAAGTACAAAACACCTCATGGAAGGCAAAGCAACGAACAAGTCACACAAGGACCACCAAACTGTCTCACCTGAGAGAAACACCTCACCAGAGGCAAAGCAACGAACGGGCCAACGAAATTACCCAACCACAAACGACAAAAGAGAGACTTGGCTCTGATACCATGTAGAAAGCAGAGAGAGAAAGATAGAGAAAATATACTCTCAAATGAATGTGTTTATTCATATGCTCAATAGGGTATTTATACACAAGAGAGAAGACAAGAGAGTAATGACTCATTATGATGATTGATTCCCTAATCACTCGTAATTCCTATAATCCCTGATTATATGCAATACTAATTAATTATAATATATTTGCACTGATATATTTCCTAATAGTACATAATGATGATTTATTTATATCTTGTGCTCTTAGACTTAAAGTGTTACAAATGACTAAGCCACTATTCAAAATTGTAATATATGACTGGGTTAGGTGTGACATTCTTTTAGAACACGGAGTTTATTCTCAAAATATTTGATAATATCATAAGTAACCTACGATTACAAACATTTGAATATTCATAGATAATGGTAGTTATTGTAAGTATTATCTATTATGAGAATGTGATTGTACTAGATTATATTATATAGACTAATTAAAATCAATATAATTTTTCTCCTAATTTTTACCAGCTTGTTGAATCACGATCTACTTGAACATTCCCCTTCTCACGTCCCTAAACTTTAGTAAGACTATTGAAATCAAATTTAATTTGTTGAATCAAATCCGATATTTGCTTGAGTTTTAATATTTGCCAATTTTACTATATATATATATATATTATATAATTTTCATATTTGTATTATCCTTTTGCAATTACAGAAATTCTGAAGTGCTAATACATGACCAACAATCTATAACAAATGCATTGGAGAATATTGTAGAATTGTTTTAATAGATTTTCTTTTAGAATTTAAACAATTATAAGATAATGTTCTAGAGTGTTTAAGCGATTAATTCTTTTAAATTGTATGATGTTTAGAGTATTGAACTTTGAATACAATAAATAATTTTATTTTATTATCTTGTTATTATTGATGATTATATTGTGTTTTATATAATAAATATTAACAATAAAACTCAATAAAAACAGATAATAAAAAATAACTATATATAATAATAAAAATAAAGCCAATATGTTACGGTTTTCAAAAACTAACTGTTATATATGCCCTCGACATATATTACGGTTTGGAACTAAGTATATATAGTGCTCACATATATGACAGTTTGGAATCGTAATTTATAACTGATGATAACTATTATATATTGACAATTCTGTAGTAGTGTTAACCCTTAAGGTGACTAAGGGCTGGGCTATATAAGCTATACTACCCATAATGCTCAAATTTGAGTAAGTTAAATAGTCATATGAAAGAAATATAGTTATAACTTATAAGTTTGTGAGTTGATCAGTAGATCTAGTCGGTCCATATTAGATCAGGAGAACAATGGTTAAAGAAAATTGAGACAAGATTACTGATTATGGCAAAAAATGGTATCAAAGAAGTAGTGGAGAAATTTCTGGAATTATTTTTATCAACTATTGAGGATGATAATGAAGACCAAAAAAAAAAAACCATAGTTTTATTAGCAGAACTGGAAAAGAGGTACAAACCGAAGTATTCAAGTTTCTGTGTTAAAAGAAAATTCTTAACAAAAATATTTATTTTGACAAATGGATAAAGAAGGAAACAGGCCTTGCATTTGGCAGTCAGGGTTGGACAAGCCTTGGCTCATTCCTGGTGAAGCACTTTTTTTTTTTTTTTTTATACCAAAATATGGATTTTTAAAAACCGTTTGCATTGGTGAAGCACTTCAGGTGCAATATATATTTGGAGATCAAGTGATTTAATGCGAGAATAATTTCTCACGTGTTTTTGTTTTTGATTGTTTTTTTTTTTATTTGAATATTTTTGTTCATATGAAGTAGATTAAATAAATTTCAGAAAAAAATTAATTTTGGACCCTTACACAAAACTTTCTTAAACTTTGAGTCATATACAAACAATATTTTTATCTTAAAGAACATTAAATCTCATAGACTTTATTTTTAAATTTATATAGAGAAATATTTAATATTAATAAATCTGTTATTTTACTAAAAGAAACATTAACTCTATGAGAATTGTGGGGATAAATATAATTCTAATAGTCCAAAGCAAGCAAGGGCTCTCTCTAACTTTTGCTTCCAAGTCTCTATTAATTATTCGATTCGCCTTTTTTCTTCTTTCCCCATCACTCTCTTCTTTACTTTCCAATGTGATATCATTCGTCAATTCTTTACGCAAAGCACAAGATACTATTCTGTTTCATTGGCGTCTATCTCAGAGATATATATAATATAGTACTAAAAGATCCTTTTGGCTTCCCTAAATATTAATCCTTTTCTTGAATTAAAAATTATTATCCTGTGAAATCTAATGTAAAATATTTGGTTGTATATTTTCTATTAGCTTTCGTTTTGTTTATATATAGTTTCTCCTGTGCGGTTGAGGTGCCCGACACAATGACATGCTCAGTACAAAAGCAAAACACTGTACTGTGTTATTGGGAATCAAATAATTGGACAACTAAGACTTCATTTAATATTATTAATATTACTTGAAAATATTTTATAATTTGTATTATATATTTTTCAACGTGACACTCGTTTATGTTCAAACTTGTCGATGATGTTACAACTTTCTCTTTTCTTCCAACATCACATTCCATTGTGTAAGAAGTCTTGTCGTTTTACACTTGATGGAATAGGAATAACTTAATATCCGAGCAAACCCTGTACCATTCAGTTGTATATAATCCCTTCCCTTGCACATTATACACACACACATGACACTTGATATTTTATGGGTCCATTGAAATCACATTGTGTAAGAGTTAAACACAGCAGGCGACCACATGGAGAAATTGAAGAACGACTTTTATCGTGCTATCATGGAAGGCCGGTGGCCAAAAGTATACGACATGTTGAAAACAGACAGGTGGCTTTTCATGGTCAAGGTTACAGTGATAGAGGAGGACACTGTGTTACACATGGCAATGTATACTCCAGAAAAGATGAAGCCTGTCGTGGCAGCTATGGTGGACTTAGTTCGCGAAGATGAAGAGAGTAGCGAGAGGGCAAACATCCTTGGGGCCACGAATTTGAAAGGGGATACTCCTCTTCATTTAGCAGCTTCAATTGGTAATCTTGAAATGTGTAAAATGATTGGTGAAACTGACTGTTCCTTAATTCTCAGGCGCAACCATGAAGGTGAGACACCCCTCTTCACGGCGGTTCTCTATGGCCAAAGAGACGCTTTTCTTTGGCTTCATTATTGTCTATATGGGGATAACCCTGCAGTTTCATCAATCCACTGTGTAAGGAACAACAATGATACCATTCTCCATTGTGCAATTGCACAAGACCGTTTTGGTAAATTTGAAGCTAATACTACCTTCTTCTTTTTTTCACTCATGTAGCTTCTCTGTTCTTGTTGTTTTAATTTACCAATTTGGATGCATTTGCTTTATGATTTGCGCAGATATGGCAATTGAAATATTTTACCTTTACGATGATCTCGTGGATCCGATGAGGTTGAATGACAAGGGCTTGTCTCCCCTCCATCTACTGGCAGAAAAGCCTTCAGCTTTCTATAGTGGCACCCTCCTTGGTCAACCATTTGGATATTTTGCATATCATGGTAAGTACTGGATACGGCTTTCTTGTTCTTGTTCTTGTTCTTGTTCTTGTTGTTCTATGATAAGTACTGGCATCCATTAATGAAGGAAATTCTTGTAGTGTGAGTATATATTTCTACTTTGTACCAACAACCCTTATCCAAGTGGAAGGGGTTTTAACTGCTTAAGCACGAGGTTCTAAGTTCTAGCACATGTGAAAAAATGAAGATTTTGTATTAATGCTTCTTTTTCAAAACATTATTTTCATTATGACCGGTTTAATCATGAGTTAACCATGATTTGAACCACTAACCCTCGAACTACTGTGTCAACCAGTTTACTGCTCTTGTGTATGTGTTGCTGTTTTTTTTTTTTTTTGGACTACCTTTTTAGTCCTTGTTGTGTGTATTTCTACTTTTCTGTTTTCTAAATTCTCTATCATATGTAAACATAAATAACATGCGTCGTTTGTTTGTTTGGAAATCTGAAGTTTTGCTTTGCGGCGATAAGAAAAAGAAGAAAGCCACGACGAAAGCAGAATTAATGGAAAGAGAACGCAAATCATGTGTCAATCAGTGGATGATTGGTAATTACGTTTATCTTGGTCGTTCCCTACCTATTTTCTTATCTTTTTTTATCCTTTAAAGAAAATTTTATTTAGTTGAGTCTAACTTGAGCTTAGGTAGGCCTCACACACAGTTTAATAGATATGCATACAAACTATAATGAGATCATTACATTGTAATGATGAATCCTTTAATTATATAGGAACCGGTTTCAAAACTAATAGCAGTGATGGGCACAGTACTCACCACAACTTTGAGATATACACCGTTCAAATCAAATACTGTTCAACTTGTAGTTTAGTTTATTGTGCTCACCAGAGAACTGGTTCCGGTCACCGGATTGTCCAGATTTAATTTTGTTCAATTTTGTTTTTATTGAAAAGGGAGAATTCCAGACAAATACCTTCAAAATTTGACGAAAAATTTGACGAAAGCAAAACAAACGGTCAAGTCTATAATTTGGGCGCTGGGCCAGTTTGAACTAGGTACGAAACGTCACTTTCCTTGCAATCTCGTTCATTTAAGGTTTAGTTATCAAAAATCATCATGCACACACAATTAAGCACACGTGTGGATAAAATTTGTGTTGGTTAATTATATTAAGTTTGATATATCATCAGTATCACCATCCTCATTTTATATCCAATTTCCCAGCTGGACAACCAATAAATGAATTAGTTGGTGTACATGGGGTACGAAAAAAGAAGGAGAAGCACGCATGGTCTCGTCAAATAATGGAAAAACTTCTTGAGCGTTATTCCGATTCCTTTCTAAAGCCTTCACCTACCCAAGGTAAAAAATAAAAATAAATCTTTTAAATGAGTTGTTCTTAAAGTGGCTAGGGTTTTACATCAATTTGTAGGAGTGTTGAAAAAAATAGTTATATAGGTCTCGTATAAAAATTTAATCCCAAAGATCCCAAGTAATTTAACTTTTTATTTATTTATATAAATTTGACTTGTAACTATACAATTTCCATTTTTATATATGAAAACTTCCCTTGTAAACATAACTTATAATATATGCCTTTATTTATTTTTTGCGTGGTATCAATGGTAATTCTTCCTTATGTACATATTAGGTGTACGTACAGACTGGTTTTAAAAAAGTTATATTGAACTTCAATGTTGTACATTGGATTGGACGACATGGTTGCATTATTTTGACCATAACCAGATATCTTAAATTTCCAAAATGTTACAGAAGTACATAATGACCCGCCTCTTTTGATCGCTGCAAAGAATGGTGTGATCGAAATGGTGAAGATGATTGTGGAAGAATTCCAGTTGACTGTTGATATTGGCGCTGTGAATGAAGAAGGGAAAAACATAGTTCTATTAGCAGCAGAAAATAGGCAAACCGATGTTTACGAGTATTTACGCAGACCAGAAATCCGGGCACTCACTAGAAGTCTATTTAAGCAAGTGGATAAAGAAGAAAACAGTGCACTGCACTTGACTGCTAGGTATCGAGATGATCATAATTTGAAACTTCAACGGGAAGTACTTATCATGCAATGGGAATACAAGTGGTTCAAGGTACGTAAACCGGTTTATATGTGTTCTTATTATAAGAATCTCTACTGTGTTTGATAATATAACATGTTTTTTTCTTAAAGACCTAACATATCCATAACTTACTCTAAATTTATCCCAAAAGTTTTCATTAATGTTGCCTTTGAAGTTTTGATTCAATGTAGACCTATAAGTGTTGAAATTGGACAATGTTGCCCCATAACTATTAAAAATGTCAACAGTCAATGTTAATTTTTAACTATCAACATTAGATTTTTAATGGAGTAGGCAACGTTGTTATATTTTGAAACTTTTGAGATGAAATTGAATTAGGGAAAAAAAAAACTTCGAGAACAATATTGCTTGAGCAAAATCTTCAGGGGAAATTTACACATTAACCTTACTCTTATAACTAATTGGTAGTAACTTTTTATCAGTGTAATTTTTGATATTTTACGAGAAATAACTAATTTGTTTAACTAAATGCGGCAATAATGCAGTATGTGGAAAATTCAATGCCGCCTGGCGTGTTTGCCACATACAACAAGAAGGGGGAAACCCCATTTGAGATCTTTAGCGGAACTCACAAGGACACTATCGAAACGGACAAGAAATGGTTAACTAAAACCGCAAATGCATGCTCTTTGGTATCGACCCTGATAGCGACTGTGGCCTTTGCGACAGCCGCCACCGTGCCCGGCAGTTTCAACCAAGACCCCGACCATCCAACCAAAAACGGCTTCCCAGTCTTCCTACACAAGAAAGTATACCAATTATTTGTGGGCATGTCACTAGCGGCTCTTCTCTTCTCTCTTATAGCCACCATCCTCTTACTCTCCATAGTCACTGCTCGTTATCACATTGACTTCTTCACAAACTTGCCTTCCAGGCTCTTCCTTGGTATGTCTTCCATGTTCATTTCCATTATATGTATGTGGGCATCTTTCTGTTCCGGTCATTCCTTCTTGCTCGTTCAACATGCACGAAATGTTTATATTCCTGTGTATATACTCGCTTCAATCGCTGGCACTATTTTTGCTATCACAAAGTTCCCAGTTTACTGGAACCTTCTCAGTAGTAGCTTTTACAAGACTCCTGTCCGTAGCTACAACGTCGTCCCTGCAAGACCCAACCTCGCTGGGAAAAAATTGACCTGTGCTGAAACTTTGAACAGATTGGTGAAAATTTGTGAAGATTATGAAAAATGACCAAACATTCAGAACTTCTCGTACATATATAAGTATATATTTTGAAAGCTTGTTTGTGGGTTGTGTATGTTGTGTGACATTTGACATTAATTTTTTTTCCTTCATTTTTTGCAATAATGTACTGTTCGATAATCATAGTGTGAAATATAATTTGGGGGTTTGTTTTGGTTGTGAGCTTTTTTTATCATTATTCTTTTCTTACATGTTCAATGGGACATATATTGTTGTTTTGCATATATAATTTCATCATTGTGGGATGGAGAGAAATGTGAGAAAAGTGAGGGAAAAAAGGGGGAGGGAATATTAGGAAGAAAATTTTGCAAAAGTGGGCAAATTTTTTTACTATTTCTGGGAGTTATCCCTCCTACGATTTTTTTCTCTCCCCAAATTTTCTCTCCATCCAAACATAGGGATAAGGTTTTCTAATTGTGTGTCCTTGGCTTATGCATCGGCAACTTCTTCTGTGCATTCTCGTATCACCTCTGGAGGAGAGTTTTTATTAACTACCCAAAACCTAAGTGCGATGATTGGCATGAGACAAGTTAAAAAATGTTTTGAGCTTTTTTATCTATCAACTAAGATGCAATTAAACTAAAATGTTTTGAAATAAATATTCTTTGATTTTTGGGATAAAAATGGATGAAATGGTTGGTTTAGAAAAGTATAATAAAACCTCATATATAGAACAATGAATTTTATCAATCCTTGGTTCAAAAGATAAAGGGAGTTGCTAGTTTGACAAAAATGTCAAAAGACCCTTTGAGCTAGCTTGAGTTAGATGAATTAATTCCTTCACACAGGGTAAAAATTAATCCCTCTAATGGAAACCCAATTTAAACACTAGCAATTTGAATCAACAAAATGCAATGACATAAGTAACCAAGAACTCTTGCGTTAAAATCACACTTACATATTCATAACAACTCCAAGTATAAGCTTAACCTAGTCAATACACAATAAATTACCATTAATGAAGTTCAAAATGTCAAATACGTAACATTAAAATTCAAACCCACATCTAATCTCAAGAAATGTATAGAACCCCAATGCAAATAATTCAGTCCAATATATTAATTATTCTTTAAAACTAGAATTTAACTAATACAAAAGATTAAATAGAGAAATTATATGGTACTCTCCTTTTAAGTTCCAAGCTCAAGAATCAATAGTGTAATACCCGATTTTCGATTTACTGAAAATCTTTTATTTTAGGAATATGTTACCATATTAAATTGGTTAACATATGTGACATAAAGTCACATAGAATAGTGGCTATTGTAAGAATAAAAGAGCCATGAAAAGATTATAAAAACACTTAATTAAATTAAGTGACAATTTAGCAAATTGGCAAATAAGGTTGCACTAATTGAGATTAGTGGAAAATACTTATAACTACCTATTAGGGCTATATTTTGGCCCAAAAGACAAGAGGTAGATGGCAATAAAAATAAATATATATTTAAGGGAATAAAACACCTAATATTTATTGAATTTGTGCCACAAATACACATGTCAAGATTGGGATAAATATCAACTTGATTTTTATCCAACTTGTGAATTTAATTTTAAATTGATAAAAGGCAATAAAGACATATAATGGGGGCTGCATATTTTTGAAATATGAAGGCCAATAAAGATTTGATATAAGTTTGGCTAATAAATCACTAATGACCATAATCACTTAACAAACCAATCCTACAATGGCACTTGTGATTAAAGAGCATATAAACACTTGTTTAGCATAATAATTAGCTTCATGAAACAGCCCCAAAAATGCTACATTTTGTCCAGCTGATGGGAAGAAAGAGAAGAGATTATAAACTTTGTTAATTAGAGTTGAAAAGTCAACAATTTGAACTAGCCAATTAGGAGTTTGAAACAAGAGATCTTTTGTTATAAAAAACACATTAAATGGCTAATAAAAAGGGGGCAGGTAGGCGCATAAGGGAAAGGTGAGGATTGGAGCTCATAAAATGATAGTTAATCTAATGGTTGTAAGGAATGAAGAAATTTTGAAATGCTTGATAATTACCAAAATGACATTGGAATTTTCCCTATAAATAGAGGCTCTCCTCTTCATTTTTTCTTCACACCAACACAAAGCTACATCTGATCCTAAGTAAGGGTGACAGTGGCAAAATTTAGAGGAAGGAAGGAGTTGAAGCTTCAAGGTAATTCTTAAGCTTTAGCTTTTAGTTCTTACCAAAATTGTTGTGTAATCTAGGATATTGTAAAGTAAATTTCCATACTTGTTTTTAGGCCTCCATTGCATTTAAAATGCTGAATGAGGTAAAAACATGTTGGGAAAAAATTTATAGAATTAATAAAATAAGATAGTGAAAGATAGGAAATTTCCAGATTTCTGGGCTATCAGAGTAAGTCACGTTAAAGCTATTATTTAATGTATGAATTGAAGTCCTAAAATCATGAATTTTTTCATGAATAAAGTAGACATGTAGGGTTTTCTAAATATATAAAATATATAATGTTTTGAGTACACAAGGAGTTATATATTTTTGAAATTAAGCCTTATTTCTAGAATCTTAAACTGAATAGCGTTGGAAAACTTAAAAATATGGGAATGATTCTTGATGTTATAGCTTCTGGGAATATTTTTCCTTGAAAATAGACATGTCAACGGTCATTGGGAATTTTGAATTACTCAAAAATGAGTTTTGTAGAATAAATTATGATTTTTTAAAGTTAGTGAAAAATATGGGCAAAATGCTGGAAATTGCGTTCTTGAAGAAATGAAAGGGCAAAATTGTAATAACAAATCCACCAAGGGTAGAAATGTCAAAATAGGTGAAAATATCTTTTTTGATATTATTCTATGAAATATGATATTAATTATAATGTATGGAAAGGGAAATAATCTGACAGTAACGTTATAGGATACTCGAGAAGTGTGGGGTCAGATTCAAAAGGTCGAGCGTTTTGGTAACTAAGTGGTGATGTGTTATGTAATCACAAGTGCTATAGTAAGGTTGGTTTACTAATTTATTATGGTCATTAGTGCTTTAATGGACAAGCTTTATTACATCATCTTTGGCCCTTAATTTTCAAAATAATCAGTCCCCTTTTTATGATCTTAATTTGCCTCTAATCATCTTGAAGAATTATGCAACTAATCTCAATTAGTGCAAGCTTATTTTGCTAAGGATAATTGTTAGTAGATAACAATTAAACTAAGTATTTCCCTATTCCCTTTTCTTGTTTTATGAGCATTTAAAATAGTTATTATTTCATGTGATTTTATCTCACATTTTATAGCTCCTAATATGTGGTCTCATTAATCAACCAATGGTTAATTAATTCCCAAGTGAAATTTGGACAAATATATAATCAATAGATTATATTTCTTTGAGACACATATTCACCTTTGTGTTTTTCTAATTATTTGTCAAAATACAATGTTTATAAGAATTATGAAAATTCGGGTATTACACACTCCCCCATATCTTTCTCATACAACAATTAATTATAAGTTCAAAGAATCATAAAAATTAGCAAGAAAACAAGGAGGAAAGAGACAACCTTTATTAGGATCTTTGAAGGTACTTGAAGAAGTTCTCATGCAATCCAATATGAGAAATGTGATGGTCTTCATGGTGCATACTTCTCCTTGCTTGATTTCCTTAGGTAGTGGTGGTTCAGGATCAATCAGAAAAGCATCAAGAATGTAAGATGGAGGCTGGTAGCACAAAGGACCTTTTCCAATTGTATGCCTGTAAAGAAAACAACTCCAAAGATATAAATATGGAGAGATCTAGAGTATTATTCAAACATGTTAAGAACAGAACTCTCCAAATAGGAATAATACCCAAGAAAATCAATTTGGTTCCCTTCAATAGGAACCAAACAAGTAGTCATATTTTCAAAATTCTCTTGTGCTTGCAATGGGGAAAATGTGGAATCCAACTTAGTGTTGGGACACATTAAATCACTTTTGCAAACACAAGAGGTGGGAGGTAACATTGTTGAGGAAGAAAGAGAACTGATCAAGCTATCACCCTAAACTTTTGAATTGTCAAAAGAATCATTTCCCTTTTCTACACAATGTCATGCTTAACACGTTCATTACTCCTAGAACTAGGGAAAAGAACATATTCATCACACATAGGAGCATGGACAGTGCAAGCAACATCATCAACTATACAACTATTATTAGAAATATTATGGTCAGCATTTTCGACATCAAGCATATGATGAGGGGATTCTACCACAATTTCTTCATCCACCTCATCATCACTCACAACATATCAAGAATAGTAGTAAGAGGAGGGTTAATCTCTTCAAGAAGAGGAGGAATATTACGATTGTTTGAGAGTAGCTCCTTTGAGAGTTGGAAATGTACTTTCTTCTTATTTACATCTTATGTAGGAGTAGGCAATGGAGGTTTGGAATCTTCTACTTGTGAAGTGGCATTTGGCTTTTGCTCTTTTGTTTCCCTTCATCATTGGAGTTAGAGGGTCTTGGAGCTCCTTCTTCTCCTCCAGTCTTTTCCATAGCACATGGTCAACAAACACCTTGATGAAGTCTTATATCTCCTCAAATCGCTCCCCTTATCCTTAGAAATCGTGTTTGCCCCTTTCAACATGAACAATTCATTGTGTTCAACTTTGAGCTCATCAGACATTCTTTTTAAAGCAAGGGTTCGATCATCCATTTTTTACAATGTGAGAAAAGCATCAAGTCCACTAGGTTGAGGTGTAAAGGATTCTGGTGGAGGTTCATAGAATGATGGAGATTGAAGGTGGTTCATATGGAGTTCTACATAGCATGGAAATGGAGATGATGGTTCTTGGTAGAGAGAAGTGGGTGAGTCGTATGGGAATGTGAATGGTGAGGAATAGTGGTTGAAGTTAGGGTGGTGGGGTTGGAATGTGGGTTCATGGTTAAGATAGAGGGTTTCTGGACAAGATAGTTCCAAATGTGGGTTGTAATAACCCTGAAAATATTTATAGATCATCGAGATAATAGACTACTAGGAAAAATATTTACTTATGTTATTTTATTTATTTTCTATTATTTATTTATTTATTTTCTGATTTGTTGAGTGGTCTTAAGTTTAGGATGAGTAAATTTGGATACTAGCAAAATAAAATTAATAATTTTATTTATTTATTTTTGCGTAGTTACTCTCATAAGCTAAGTTGTGGATCAATGATAATTTTAGGATATCATAATTATTTATAGAGTAAATATCATTTCTGGTCCTTGATAAAAAACACGGACCCCATTTTCGTCCCTGACAAAAAAAGGTCATTTTTAGTCCATAAAAAGGACGAATAAGGGTCGATTGGTGGACATTTTGATCCCTCACAAATTTCTAAAAGGTCTTTTTTAGTCCTATAAAAAGGACGAATAAGGGTCAACTTTTTTATTAGGGACCAAAATGAGGTCCGTGTTTTTTGTTAGGGATAAAAAGGGTATTTGCTCTTATATATATATAGAGTAACTCAATTTATTCCGTATCTCAGGAAATCTTCATTCAAATATTGAAATATTTGAATGAAGATATTAAGAATATCTTTCATATTTATTTCCTGCCTTTATTTGTTTGCATTAATTTCGGTTCCTCACGTATCAACAACAGTAATGTAATGCTAAAAGCAAATATCTTTATTTTATTTTAGCTTATTTTCAAATTACCAGAAGGTTCCTATTAATTTATTGATTAACTATCGCAACAAGGACGTACTTCTCTATTCAAAGTCTCACCACCACCTTAGATATTTTCTTCTCCCTTATCTTATCGTCGGTCGTTTCTGGAGCGTGTGGAGGCGCTAGAAAAAAGATGCGGATTAGTAGCGGTTAAAATTGCATATTTGTAGCGTTTTAGGCGCTACTAATGCCATTAATAGCGGTTACACAAATCACGACAAAATCCACTGTGGCAAGAGTATTTGTAGCGGTTAAAAAAAACCGCTACTACATATATAATAACCGCTACTATATCAATAACAGTTTCAAATGACCGCAACTATATAAAGCTGTTCTGATGTCTTGTTGGAGACATTAGTAGTGGTTTCAAACCACTAAAAATAGACTCGACAGACTTGTAGCGTTTATCTAACCACTACTAATTAAGTAAAAAAATAGTGTGCTAAAATTTGAAAGTATTGTGTAGCAGTTATATAACCGCTACAAAATGTTCCCGCCATTATTTTGGTTTTGCACCAGTTTTGGTTCTTTTTATTATTTATAGCGGTTGCAAACCACAACAAATAACTCCCGCCTTTTCTCCGACTGCTCAAGATTTTTCATATTTGTAAACCGCTACAAAATATTTCCATCAAATAAGTTTTGATGCATTGTTCAAATTTTTGTTCATTTTTGTAGCGGTTATTAAACCGCTACAAATGAAACAAAATTGAAAAAAATATAAATTATTTAAATCATTATAGTAATTAATAATTTATATTTTTTAATCATTAGTAATCAAAAAAATTAATAGTACTATATATTGAAATACTAATAATTTATTTTTTTAGTGGAAATAAATGATGTTAAAAAATGATGTTTGATTATATAAGGTTATTATATTGGTGTAAAACAATGAAAATATATAGTAGGCATATTAACAACTAATTATGATTTGATTAAAATAAAATTTAATTCTAAAAAAAATATGTGTGAAAGTAGTTGGAATAATGTATGTGAAAATAAAAAGAAAGATGAGAAATATTCATGATGTGAATTGTAAATTAACAAAAGTTAGTCTCACCAAGGTAGAAGAAAAACAAAATATGTTCATACTCATCCTAGTTGATCCAGTTGAACACCACATAGCCACTTCAAACACTTAACTTGTTGGAGAAAACGTGTGTAAAAAGCATATTAAATGCGGTTTGGTGGGGTAAATTTATATTGATCTCTGCACATAACTTTGTAGCGGTTGAGATGACTCTTTTCTATAGCTGTTGTGTTTTGTAGCGATTAAGGATGAGCTTTTTGTAGTCCATGGTTGATGTTTGTAGCGGTTTTTTTCCCCTATTTTTAGCGGTTTATAACCGCTACAAATACTATTTTGTTTTTTTACTCTCAATCTTCATCACCATCCCTAAAAAAAGAGTATGGAGAAAATGTTACGTGTGAGTTTAATATGTTTCAACACAAATAAAACTGTAGTTAAATGTTATTATATTAACGTACCAAACTATAAGTAAGTTGTTATCACCGTCTGGGAAGAAGTTTTCGAAACTAGCGGGCTGGAATGACTCACTCTCGTAGGTGATGTTATCACCATCACCCATGTCGTAAAGGTCACGAGGCTTTAAATGAACCACCATATTCCAATCCCTGTGCCTCTCATCGACGACATAATAAACCTATTGGGCCTCTGAGGCAAGAATATACGGCTCATCATCTTCAGACTGACCGGTGTGAATAGGCCGGGAGAAATTCACTAATGTGATGCCTAAGTCGTTAGTCGTTAGTCCCTGGGATGTCGACGTATTCACCCACAAACACTTGAACAGGGTCATGGTGAAAAAGCCTTGGTAAGAAATCTTCCACATCGAGAGGCAGTGTATTTTTGATAGCCAGCGGAAGTAACTGTTGCATAAGCACATGTAGTCGTGACTCTTTAGCCCAACAACCTTTTGAGTCTGCACGTCAACACATTGTGATATGTTGCTTGAATACATGTCCAAAACTATTATAGCCTTCAATGTCGTGAGGAAGATTTCCTTATTCGGTTTTGTCAGGGTGAATTTTGCAGGTTGAAATCTGTTATGCTCATCCGGCCATGCGTCTCCACGAACTCCCATCTCCTATAAATGTTTCCTCGCTTGAAGATGATCTTTTGAATTGCCTGGTTCTTTTAGAATCGTGTACCACACATTGTCACACACATTGTTTTCAATGTACATGACATCCAGATTGTGTCAGAGCAAATTATCGTTCCAATACGGAAGAGCAAAGAAGACGCTTATCTTCTACCATTGCTGGGGCGCAGAACTAGAAGCCCTGGCAGTCTTTGTCCCGGCCTTTGTAGGATCGTCTTTTTTCCAATACTCAAATTCAACATCCTGAAGCTGCTCTATGATTTCTGCACCGCATAAATTTTGAGGAGGTCCTCTTTTTTCCTGTTGCTCATTGACACGATTGCGTTGCAACCTAAACTTGGCGTACCATCGAGAAACCTTCGATGACCCATAAAGCACCACTTACAACTATGGGGAAGGAGCACTGAGTCATAGTCAAAATTGCAAGTAGGACATGTAAGGCCAGTATGCACATTCCACCCAGATAATGTTCCCAGGCTAGGAAAGTCACTTATGGTCCACATTAAGGCCGCACGCAAGTTGAACAGTGTCTTCTCGTGCACGTCATACATCTCGACGCCTACATTCCACAACTCCACCAACCCCGCGATACACATCGATGTCATTTCCGGGTGCCTTTTTTCCTGGAATGATCATGAACATAATAAAGGAGCTTTGTTTCATACACATCTAAGAGGACAAGTTTTAGGGTATCAAAACAACTAGCCATATACTATAGCTTGTGCTAAGATTCCCAAACAGATTAAAAACGTCAATCGCCAAAGCAAGACGAACATTTCTAGGGTTTGCCACGAAATCAAAAAAGTCTAAGTCGAATGTTTTCCATGCTTGAGCATCCGTGGATGTCTGAGTTTACCATCTTCGTTCTTGGTAGCTTCATGTCACCTCATATGTGCAGCTGTCTTAGACGACATAAACAATCTTTGTAAGCAATATTTTAAAGGAAAGTACTTGAGAATCTTTGCGGGTTTCTTCTTCTGCTTTTTTCCCTTCCGATCTGTCCTGAACCTCGAAGTGTGACACTTCTTACAAGACTCCCTCCGAGCATCCTCTCCCTAATAAAGCATACAGTCGTTGGGGCAGGCATCGATTTTTTCATAGTTCAAGCCTAATCTGTTAATTATCTTCTTGGCTTCGTAGAAGGTTGTGGTAATGTCCGCGTCAGGGAAAGCATCTCGTAGTAATTCCAACAACATCGAATTGCCTTATCAGTGATCCCACACAAGCAGTTGATATGATACAATTTGATCAGAAAAGATATGTAATACCCTAAAATCCATAATCATTATATTTTGGTAAATAATACCTATTGGAAATAGGTGAATATATGGTCTCAAAATTTGTAGTGTATTTATTTTATTTTCTAGGGCAATTTTTCTTAGAATTAAAATGAACAAAGAGACAAAAACCCAATATTATTTTAGAGGATATAAGTTGCCCTAATATTTTTAAAATAATGCATGGTGCATAAATGACCAAAGTAAACCCAAAAGTTGTGAGAAAATAATTAATCCAATTAAAGAAAATTGTCAACAATTAGTAAATAATTAAATAATTAAATAATTAATTAATTACTAATTAATTAGGCCTTAATCCTTGACAAAATAAATCAACCAATGGGAGCACTTGATTATGGGATATTTTTGCAAGTGAAAAAGCAACATCCATGGCTAATTGAAGGCCATGTATTTCGAAAATGTGAGGGAGGAGAGAGGAAAGGTGAATTGTGTGGTGTGTGAGTGTTGTGAGGTGTGGTGTTTTGTGAGCTAGCATTTTGAGAAGATATTTTGAGAGTTCAAAAGCTATTAGGATTAATTCAAGGCATAAGTGAATGAGAACCGATAGAAAATAAATTGTGTACTAAAATATAGTAATCGTAGATCTAATATAAGGACTTTTTTATGAACAAGTGTGTTTTTAGCCCGAAGTAGGTTATCTCCAAAGTCATTTCCTTAACTTTTGGATTTATCCTAAAATGACTAAAAGGCCAGTAAAAACCCCTAATTGGACCATAATCATTGTTATTTCAAGTACTTCTCAAGAGACTACATAAACTTCAAACTTTATCTCTAAAAGTATTTGTGAATTTATAAGTACATACAATTAGAACACCAAGCAGGGGAATTAATCGGTAAGAGGAAATCCAAAAGAGATAAGATTTCATTGATGAAGTGTAAGAGATAAGGAAGAGAGAGGAGAGAGGACGTTTGGTGAGGTGGATGGTGAGGATGAAAGATGGAAAAAACCCTAGATCTGACGGTCGAGATTCGAGTAAAGAAAGTTCCATGTTACCAAACTTGCCATAGCTTTTTCCTATAAATAGGACCTTCATTTCACTTGAAATCTCAAACAAATTGCAAGAGCAATTCGAAATCTAGAGAGAAGGTAGAGAGAAGGAAGAGCTTCGGAGAAGGAGGAGCAAGGTTCTGGGTAAGTTCTTCGGTCCTTAGCTTTTAAGTTCTAGTCTTTTGTTAGTAGTTCTTAGTATATATGTTAGTTAGATCTAGGAAGTAGGGAGTAAAATACCTATTCTTGTTTTTAAAGCCTCATTGCATTAAAAGATGCCTGACGAGGTAAAAACATGATAGGAATATAATTTTTGAAAGTTGGGAGTCAGAGTAGCGAAGCTCTGGCGAAATTTTATCGGTTAGCGATTTTCTGGAGTCAGGGGTAAAATAGTCATTTATGACTAAAATATCAATTAGGATATTGTTTGTTAATTAATAAATACAATATTATCCTTATAGGATATCTGTGATCACGTTCTGACCGACAAACGTACCGTATTCGTCAACAAAGGTACGTTCGCGTACTGTAACACTAACTCTGATGCGTATTGTATGCATGTGTGTGATAGCTGATAACTTTATGTTTGCTGTGTGTGATACATCTGTTGCGTGTTTATGTACTTTGGGGATACGTTTGCTGGGTGCGACACATCTGCTTTAGGCTTATGTGCTAGGGATACGCTTGCTGTGTGTGACACATCTGCTTTAGGCTTATGTGTTAGGGATACGATTGTTGTGTGTGACACATCTGCTTTAGGCTTATGTGCTAGGGATACACTTGTTGTGTGTGACACATCTGCTTTATGCTTATATGCTAGGGATACGCTTGCTGTGTGTGACACATCTGCTTTATGCTTATGTGCTATTGGGATACGCTTGTTGTGTGTGATACATCTGTTATGTGCTCATGTTCTGTTAATGTTGTCAATATCTGTAATCCATATACTGTCATATTTAAGCATGAGGTTAACCATTACCTGAGGTCCGGGTGCATTGGACCTCAGCTCTTAACATAGCTTCAGCATCAGGAGGACTAAGGGCCGAAGAAAAGGGCAAGCAGCACGTTTAAAGTTCTGTCCGAAGATTTTCGTTTTGATATGTACTACTTTTGATAACACTCGTATTAATGTACCGCTACTGCGATTAGCCAGACATACCACCGTTGGCATTTTAAATATATGTATCAGTTACTCACTTGCTCCGATGCCCTACTTTGATGAAAAAAAATTATTCCGCTTTTAAAAATTGGGATGTCACAAGATAATTTTGAGTATTTCTGACAACCTTGATACAAAGGACGATCACTCTCATCCATAAGGCTGAAAAATCCCCGAGTAGCATCATTCCTGAAGAAAACAGGTTCGGCACCCTGAACTTTTGTCGTGAAGTTGTGTCTTGAAAGCCAAAAGCATCGCGAACAGCTTCATTAGCCGTATCATCTTGATCTACTTGATTTGGTACTTGTGAGCATGGAGGAAGATGATCCCCATATCTTATACCACGTTCCTCACCATGAACTTCCCAGAATGTATATGCTTCCGAGAAAGGCTTCAGAACAAGATGTTCCAAAGCACCTTCTCGTGTTTGCCACTTCTTAAACTTGCATCGAACACACGGACACACGATCTTGCCATTAATGCTAGCGTGAGAGAATGCGAAATCTAAGAAAGCTTTCAATCCTGTTAGATATACGGGAGAATTGTGTGGCAACTTGATCCATGACTTATCCATATGTAGCGGTCACAAAACCGCTACAAGAACCGTCACAAAGATAAAATAAGTTAGTAGCGGTTAACAAACCGCTACTGTAACTGTTACAAAATGTTAGCCGTTTGATATTTGTAGCGTATGAACCGTGACTAAATTTTTGGTGCTATTTCGATCAGTTTAGAATTCAAATTTTGTAGTACAAACCGCGACTAATTTTTGGCGCTCTTTTAACTAGTTTCAAATTCAAATTTGTAGCGATTTATGTTCAAATAACTACTACAAATTTTTTAAATTACTAAATTACCCCTAATCAAACCTAGTGTATTCTTTTTTTCATTTTATAATTAAAAAAAGTAACTAAAATTTCTTATGATGACATGATTATATCTTTCTTATTTAAAATGTTAGAAAATATATTTTTATTTGTTGTTATATATTATAACTAACATTAATAAATTAATATAGATGAAATATAAGTAATGAAACAGTACTCCAATATCAAAAACCAACTCAATTAAACCAAATAAAATTTAAGGAAATAAAATTGTCAATTGTCAACATACCAAATAACATAACAAATAATTTGAAGAAATTCAACATAAAAAGAAAATAAAAACTAACTATCTAGAGCCTGATGATCAGGTCCTGTCTCTGGGGGCAGTCTTAGGCTCAGCTATCTCAGGGGGCGTGTGGACGACCAGAAGTAACAACGCCCTCATCATCAGCAGCAGAAGCACGCTGGGGGGGAGGGGAATCCTCATACATGAATGGAGGGGGAGGCGGGGTGGAAACCATCTTTCTGGCATAAACTCTGTCTAGGCACTGGCAACAACATCCTAGCTCAGCCTCTAACTAGGTACCAACGCTTAGCTTGTTCCTACATACGCCTTTGCCTTGTAGCTTGCTCGACCGCATGCACAACAATCTGCTCAGTTACCTACGCTACAACCTTCTCGGTAATCATCACCTCAAATGCCTCTAGTGGTGGCCTTCTCGAGCCAGATGTTCCGGCCTTAGAGCCGGAGGCCTTGCCATACACCATGCTCGGCCTGGCGCCTAGCCCCATACCCTTAACACGGCCAAGATGCTTGACTGGGCCCACAACAGCTTTCAATTGGGCCGTAAGATCCACAAACCCCTGTGACTCCCGGGGCTGCGATGCTCACAGATCTTCCGGGCTCTGCTCAATCCGGGCCTTACGCACAGATTTCATAAAACATTAATGAAACAATTTAATTCAATTTAAATATATTAATTAACTATATAAATAATTGTTTTTTAACTTACTATTATCTCCTCTATCGCCTTAGAGGTCGGCATCCCATCATGGTGCTATGGGTGTGTGTGAACAGCTGCCCATAGTCAGTCTGATGATTCTCCGCCTGAGCCTTTGCTTGCTGAAAGAATTAAAAGAAGATCAAGTTTGCTATTTCAAAAATAAAACAATCAATCATTTAAACCTGAAATTTATTTAACTTTCAACCTACGATCTCACTGTAGGTCATAACAAATGTCTTGGTTCCTGCCGTGTGATGGACCCTCTGATGTGCCCGGCTTCTGGTGTTCCTCTAGGACAGAGCCTACAAGGAGGAGCAAACAAAATATAAAGTGAATTTAATAATTATTTTGATATCTTTTAAACTATATTTAATGTTTAAACTATATTTAAACTATAAAGTAATTTAAACTATATCTAAACTATAAATTAACTAATATTTAAACTATATTTAAACTACATTTAAACTATAAATTAAGTGAAACTATTAACTAATTTAAACTAAATGTAAACTATAAATTAATTTAAACTACATTTATATTTTTAAACTACATTGAAACAAGATTAATTTAAAGAAAATTTAAGCTATAAATTAACTAATGTTTAAAAAATTTAAACTATAATTAATTAAAAAACGTACCTATCCGTCTGCACTCCTCCTATATTAGACGAAACCTGCCCAGTCATTTGGGTCCACGCCATCAAGGACAATCTCGATCAGTTCTTGCAGAGGAATCGTCCCATCTACATTCCTCTGGTTGTAGAGACGACCCCTCCGGCTCTTCCAACCTTCCCCTAATTTCATCAGTACATACCTCTCCACTTCGCCTCCCATGTTAAACTTTTTATGTATCATAATTTAATTATCAATTAATTAATTAACAATTAATTAAGAAATGAGTAATTAATTTAATTAAACAACATAACTTACCTGCACAATGTTTGCAAACGCTGTCCTTGTTCCCCTTCGGAACACACTTCCAATCGTGCAAGTTGAGCGGAAACCATGCCCAATTCCTGCCAAATTCTGATAGGAATTAGTTCAATAGGTGACCACCATTGCCGATCGGCTAGTCCGTGTCCTCGTTCCAGGGGACTACCATGCGAGACCCGTCCATTAGAGTGAGCCCAGCAACATCCAGCGTCCTACTACTGATGTACCCCTATGCATCTGCACAATTATAAAAATATGTTTGTATTGCGTTTAAATAAAATTCAATAAAACATAAGGAATTTAAATTTAAATTTTGACAAAAAACTAATTACACTTACCTTCGACATCCACCACAAATCTAATGGAACGCGAAGACGACGGTCGGGGGTTCCCTTGCTTCCGCTCATTCTCTCGGTCCATAAACTGTTCTTCCTCGCTTAAGGGAAAGTTAATATGTATCTCCTTATTTTTATTGAGGTCACTAACTGAAAGACTTGCGCCTCGCTCTCCCCTACGGTCTCAAGGGTTTCCGGCGGAGGGATTGGCTCATCGGCGAAGAGATCATCAAACTTGTTCAGCATTGGAGGGGGAGAAGGGATACTCAGACCCCCCACCCCGCCCTCTCATACGGCCCCCTCTACTACTACTGCCTCTTAAACCCACTTTACCCCGTCCAACTTGTTTACCTTTCCCTTTATCTTTCTTAGAAACCATAATGACTAAGTTTTACCGCTAGTAGAAAGAAGATGAAAAGTTAAAAGGTGAGAAATCAAACCTCGGTAATTCAAAATGAGGGAGTTGTCGCTTAAAGAGTGCGTCATTTTGTAGCAGTTACATTAGAAACCGTTACAAACTTGTTGCAGTTACCAATAAATCGCGTCATAAACTGCTACACCATATGCATCGTTCCTCGTGATACTTTTGTCGTGGTTAGTAAACCGCTACAAAATCATAGACCATTGAGATACTGTTGCGGTTACCAATAAACTGCATTATGAACCGCTACAAAAGTTTTTGCCTTTGAGCTTCTATAGCGGTTTCCTTTGTAAACCGCCACAGAGTTTTGTATTTTGTAAAGGTTACTCTATAAAACCGCTACAAATGTATTTTTTTGGCAAAAAAAAAATTCCAAACTAATTAGTTTGGTGAAAAAAATTAAATTAAAAAACTCTCAAATAATTTAATTAGTTTTTTAAAGTTCTCGAAAGATCTCGTGGTTCAATAAAGCCACCGATCTCCCAAGAAAAACTCAATGACTCATTTTCATCAGAGATATTTTCCAGAGAAAAAGGTGGCTATATTGGAACCAAATCTTCGGTTTTATGTTGGACAACCTTCAGATGAATAGAGGTCTTCATGTCAAAGAAATAACTAAATCTAGATTGTCACTGAAGGAACTGCCTCGGCTTCAAGGATGAGAGAAGCAAATATCTGCAGCTCTTATCTCCCGAGATAAGAGATTAGAGTTGCAAATATCTGCATGTTTTCAACTACCAAGCCGAGATAGTTCATTCAGTTACAAGCCAAGATTTAGTGATATCTAAATTTTTATAATTGATGAACGGGCAGAGTGGTGTATATATATAGCATTAACATTTGTAGCGGTTAACGCAAAAACCGCGACAAAATTATATGATTTGTCGCGGTCAAAGTGGCTCTTTACCCTGACCACGACAAAAACTGTGTCATTTCACTTTTGTAGCGATTATTTTCATCCAACCGAGACAAATTCCCCACAACAAAGTTTGTGCCATTGCGCGCCTACACTGGCACCAAATTTGTAGTGGTTAATGTTTCAATAATCGCTACAAATATCGTTGCAAACAAGCCTGCTCTTTGGCGGCAATGCTACCGCTACTGATTTGTTGCGGTTTATGCTAAAACTGCCACAAATGCATGAATTTGTCGCGGTTATTTATGACTGCTACAATTTAATTGCTACAAATGATTTTTTTTTGTAGTGAGGAAAAACAATCTGGAGGCTTTGTTATTCTTCTTCTCCGTTCAATTCTGTTGCTCATCACCCTTGTCCACCACCTCCGACGTCCTCTCCTCTGTCCGTCACAACCACCGCTGGCATGTCTCTCCACCTTCATTCACCACCATCTTCTTCCTCTACTTTGGTCTATAAAGAATTGGATGGTGCTAACACTACAAAAAAAACGACCATTAGTAGCGGTTAATATGACGTATTTGTAGCGGTTTTAGGTGTTACTAATGCTATTTGTAGCGGTTACTCAAACCGCTACAAAATCCACTGTGGCAAACTGATTTGTATCGGTTGTCTAAAACCGCTACGCATGTAATAAAACCGCTACTGTATTAGTAGCGGTTTTGTGTTACCGCTACAAAATGCTCTTAAGATGACGAATTTTCAAAAAATTGGCGCCCAAATTGTGTAGCGGTTGTAAAACCGCTACAAATATTTAATCCGAATTTAAATTAAAATTTGTAGCATTTGTTTAAAAAATTGAAAAAAAATCATAATTTGTGTCCATTGTTACAATATTATATTGAATATTTTTATTATTTAAGTGACAAATTAAATGATAATAGTTAATATTTAAAAAACTGATTAACTTAAGTTAGATAAGTATAAAAATTATGTAGGTATAATATTGAGAATATGTAGATAATAAGGATTTATTGTGTTGTCCACCTCGAGCAAAAAATTATGTTGTACATTAGATGATATTTGATTATGTAAAGAAAGTTGATGATGATAGAAGGAATATTGAGGAAATATACTTAAAATTTTGGATAAGGAAAAAAAAAATAGTATCACCATTATAAGAAGGAAAAAATAAAACATTGAAATTTAAGATTTTGGAAGAGGGGTGGGAAGAAATGAGAGAAGACGAGAGAGAAAGGAGTGGGAAGAAATGAATGAGTGTGTGAGATGAGGTGTGGTGGGGATATTTATAGGGATATACGTAACATTTGTAGCGGTTGATGTAACGGATTCTGTATCGGTTTAATGTTTTGTAGCGGTTAAAAACCGCTACAAAAATTCATTAGTATTTTAAAAAATATATATAATTTTCAAATTTTGTAGCGGTTACACTAACAACCGCTACAAATGAATAAACGTTGCGGGATTCGAAATATTCAAATTTCAATATTACATACTTTGTAGCGGTTGATGCAACAGTGTTTGTAGCGGTTCACATTTGTAGCGGTTTTTTTTTTTTTTTTTGCGTTTTGTAGCGGTTTCAAAACCTCTACAAAAATTCATTGGTATTTTTTTTTAAAGAATCAAAATATCACATTTTGTAACGGTTATACTCACAACCGCTACAAATATGAACATGTTTTTTTAAAAAAATAAACTTGGCGGGATTTGTAACATCCCATTTTCCAAAAGCAGTATAATTTTTTTTTTCATCAAAACATCATTTTAAATAATCAGAGTAGAGCATCGGAGCGATTGAGTGACTGATATGTATATATAAAATGCCGTAAGTCTGGCTGGATACAACAACATAGCTGAGATCCAATTTACCACATTGGATCTCAGGTAACGGTTAACCTCATGCTTATAAACAACACAGGCGTGACAGATATATCTAAAATCACAGCAATGATCCATATAGGAAAACAATACAGCATTATCATAACAATAACCTGTAAAAACTGTAGTAGTGATCCAAGTACGGCTCCTTGGTCACAGTGCATCTAAGTACGGTTCTATAGACACGGTGCATCTAAGTACGGTTCCATAGACACGATGCATCTAAGTACGGTTCCATAGACACGGTGCATCTAAGTACGGTTCCATAGACACGGTGCATATAGCACTGAATAGAATGACCAGGTAAGTGTCTATCATGGGGGCCTCACCGACTTTACGGCGACTATTTGGCTTACCCACATAGACTAGCCTTGCCTTCGGCATCAAACTATTCACACAACATATCATCACATATATGCATTCAATAATCATCAGAGCTAGTGTTACAGTACGCGAACGTACTTTTACCGTGTAATGGCTATCTTGCCCGACCTTTGAACCCGACTCCAGACTTGATCCCGGATATCCTATACATTAATGTCGGATTATGATATTGTAATAAATATCATATTGCTTAGAATAATATCCTAAAGGGTTAATTTACCTTTCTACCCTTGGTGGATTGATTATTCCATTTTTACCCTTTTATTTCTTCAAAAACGAAATCTTCATCATTATACTCAGATTTTCTACTAACTTTGAAAAACCATAATTAATTCTAAAAAATTCGAAACAATGATCTGTAAAATTCCTCGGAAACCTTAGGATGTCTACTTTTAAGTAAAAATACTCATTTTTTCCCAGATTCTTTGAGTCATTCCCAGGTTTAAAGTTTTGAGCCTCTGCCCAGAATTTTCGTCTGGAAAAATATCCTAACTTCAAGGATTTTTATCTCCTTATGCAGAACTCCAAATGATACATATTTTATATATTTGGAAATATCTATATGTCTACTTTAACCATGAATTTTATCATAATTTTAGAACCTCATCTTCAACATATAATACCGGCGTTTTTACCCATGACTCCAGGAATCGCTAACCGACAAAATTTCGCCAGAGCTTCGCTACTTTGACTTTAATCTTTCAAAATTTTGCTATATCACTTGCTCCATCAAATTTTCGAAACAAAACTATATTTAACCATAAAAACATGATAACAACAATATATTGGAAGATTAAAGATCAAAACAACATTTAAGCTATGAACTTAACTAAAACTTCAAGAACTACAAAAGCTAACAACTCAAAGCTTAAGAACTATAAACTAAAAGCTTGCTTACCACACGAAGAACTTCCTCCTCCTTCTTGCTTCCCACTATGATTTCCTCTCTACTCTTGCTTCTCTAAAACTCACCTATTTGGTATGAGTTGGTGTGAGGAAAATATGAAGAACCCAAGCCTCTATTTATAGCAAAAGCCTAAGGACTCACTTGGCATTTAAATTTTGCCAAATCTTCCTAAGCCATTCGAAAATTATGGCTCTTGTTTGGCCATGGAGGTTGCCTTGGTGGCCTCCTCTCTATCTCTCTTTAGTTGGTTGATTTTTGTGGCTTCAAATGAGACCTATGTGTCTCCTTAAAATTCTCTCATTTTCCCTTCTTCCTTCCCTTCAATCCGTCCCCCTCCATCTCTCTCTTCCTCTTCTATTCTCTCCAACCTTGTTGGCCATTATCTCTTCCACATATTCCACCTTCCAAGTGATGTGGCCCTTTGTGGTTCAAGTATTACTTTTGTTGACTTTTCAAAGTGATTAGCAAAGCTTGATTAGTGTCTTAATCCTTTGGTCATTAATCCTAAAATGGTGTTTTAGGTGTTATTGAATTTATTTGATCGGTTACTATATTAATCATGATCATTAGTAATTATCTTTATGCTAATCTTGGCCCTTCATTGGCCATTGGTCTTTAATTAGGGTCATACATCCCTAATTGTGCCTTTAAAACATGTTATTTAATTATCTACTAATTGTTGGCAATTTTCTTTAATTGGATTAATTACTTTCTCACAACTTTTGGGTTTACTTTGGTCATTTATGTCCCACAAGGGCATTTTCGTCAATTTGGCACTTAAATTCTCTAATTTCCTAAAGAATTTATCTTAGAAAGATAGGCTAAATTCACACAAGAATTTAGATCATAAATTCACCTATCAGAAATAGCCAATTTATTAATAAAAATATAATATTCCAGATAATAAATATCCGAGTATAACAGGATTCGAAATATTCAAATTTTAATATTACACACTTTGTAGCGGTTGATGTAACAGTTTTTGTAGCGGTTCACATTTGTAGCGGTTTTTTTTTTTTTTTTTTTTTTTTTTTTTTTGCGTTTTGTAGCGGTTTCAGAACCTCTACAAAAATTCATTGGTATTTTTTTTAAAAAAATTCAAAATATCATATTTTGTAGCGGTTATACTAGCAACCGCTACAAATATGAACATATTTTTTTTTAAAAAATAAACTTGGCGGGATTCGAAATATTCAAATTTCAATATTACACACTTTGTAGCGGTTGATGTAACAGTTTTTGTAGCGGTTCACATTTGTTGCGGTTTTTTTTTGCGTTTTGTAGCGGTTTCAAAACCGCCACTAATGGCGCGCAATAAGGCGCCAAACTGGCGCCATATTTGTGACGGTTTGTATAAATAAACCGCTACAAAATAACCGCTACAAATTTGGCGCCAACTTCGCGCCATATTTTGTAGCGGTTAGTTTATAATAACCGCTACAAATGTCATTACGAACCAGCGCGCCACTTGGCGCGAGTCATACCGCTACAAATTTGTAGCGGTTTATTTTGACCGCTACAAATTAACCGCTACAAAGTGGCACTTTTTTTGTATAAGGTTTCAATCCTTCTTTTTGGTCTAGGTTCGTTTGCTGCAGCTGTGAGTTTAACTTCTCACTATTTTGTTCTTCATCGTCCTTGATGTGTGTGATATACTTGGATCCCTTCTTTTCCTTTATGGTTGCTACTGAGTGAAATTATTAGATTAGAAGTGTTTGTTTGTGATGACTTCCCAATTTTATTAGATTTGAAATATATTTTGATATATTTATGAAGTCATCAATATTAAAGAGATTTTCATGAGATTTTAGGATATATCAATCTAGGTACATCATTTATATTTATGGGATTTCAACTTAAAATATAAATTTCAATAAAATAATAGTATTAATAATAAATAATAACGATTTAAGATTATGAAGAAAAAATATATTAAAATGGATTAAGATAAGAAAAATATTTTTCAGGTCTTATTATTATTATTATTATTATTATTGTTACTATTAGTATTATTATCTATTCTCTTATTATTTTAATGTTTTTATCTTTTCTTCCTATCCTGCATATGCCACCATTTTCGGGATGAGATTATTATGACCTAATCTAAGAGAAAAGGCACAAGCGGACTTGAGCGAAGAAACAGAGAGAGAGGCGCTGCATACGAGAGAGGAGAGAAGGGTTCAATCTTCTAGCTTCTTACACCTTTACCCTTTCTTTATAGTCGCCAGCGGCATTCTATACTTACCACCATCGCCGCCAGCGACCTAAGTCATTCCAGAACAGAGATACAGCTAGGAGCAAGAACTAGGGAGGAGCAACGAGTTTGGAGCTGAAGAAATAGGGGGTGAGCTACTATTCATCTTTCTCTTCGAAAAATGGTGAATGAAGCAGAGGAAGCTGTTGCTGATTCTGTTTGCTTGGTTTTGTTTACTTCACATAACTTTGTTTCCAGTTTCTTATCCAATTTTATTATGCCTCTGAACTCTAATTTTATTGGTCTTGTTGTGATGATGTTTAAAGCCATGTGTGGTTGAATTTACTTTGCAACCTAGAGTAGCTATGAACTTATAGGTGGATTAAACTTTGCTTTCATTGTTTAGTTATAATTAATATTAATTTTGGTTACTTAATCTTAATCTTGTTTGGATTTATCTATTTAGTGATTGGCCATCATTGAATATGAATTTGAGCATTAGGATTTACCTTGACAAATGGAATTTTAATTAGGTTGTGAGATTAAGTAATATGGGATTAGATTACGATGTAATTTGCGATTAGGATATATATATACCTAATGGCCCTATATAATTGTTGAAGAGTGTGTCCAAGTTATGTTGCCTCTTAAAAAATTTTGTTAGACATAACAATTTCTACTTAAGAGAGGGTTGTAAGTGGACTGACAGGCCCTTATAGCTATTTATACTCGAGATTAACAAAACTAATATTAAGGCTAACTAAATTAGTGAAAACAAGGTTTATGAAGCTAATAAGGAATTAGTGACTCTGGATTGCTTGTTCGATTATTGTGGTAGTTTGTTTATGTGGACTTTGAGAGAGAAATATAATTCTTAATTAATCTCTTCATTGGAAAGAGTACATATAGGCCTTTATATAAGCAAACCTAGAGCTAACCCTAGAATCTCATAGAATCTAATCAAATCAAATTAAAATTAATCAAACTGATTGAGATATAATAGGAAATATCCTAAGATATAATAACCTATATCTAATCATAAGATATGATATAATATATCTATATCTAATATAATCATAAGATAATGACTACTCTAAATAATCCATAATAAATGCATAATATTCCCACACTCCCCATCAAGTTGGATCTGCTTATGCAACTTATTGGAGTCTTGACGATGTTGGGAGTTATTGTTGTGACAAGATCATGAACAGGCAGCAGATACACGAAAGCTTTAGGACTAACCGGTTGTGACAAGATCGACGAGTAGTGGCTGCGACAAGATCGAAGATGAAGGTCCCATAACTGCTTGAGTCTTCAAAATCCTTAGGCTTATAATTCTTGAGTCTCAAAGGTCCATTTATATTGTCTGGACTTGTACTCCTTTTTGACTCTCAAAGGCCTAGAATTTTTGAAATGACAATATGGTCCCTCAATTTGATAAGTGACAAATTGGTCCTGCAAATTTCAAAAATGATGGTTTGGTCCTCGAATTTCTGAAATGGCAATTTGGTCTTTTGTCAAAAACTGCAGCATTTTAATTTTTTTTGTTTTTTTATCTAACTTCATAGATTTAGGTCAGATTCATGTGCCACGGACTGAGAGCTGAAAACAGATTGGATAACCTTGCCTCCATCTTTCTCTACTCTCTTCCTTCTTCGATCTGCGAAAGTTGAGGGTAGTAAGGCCCGCGTGATAGTGACAGCTAGAAACGACGAAGAAGAACGTTGTCCTGCTGTGTTTAGGTTCCTTCTTCTTGGCGTTGTAGGGAACTCGTCGGAGGTGGTAGTGGAGACCGCTGCCGCCGGTGTCTTCTTTCTCTTCTCTCTTCTCTCTTCTCTCTTTCTCCTTCTCCGATTTGTGACAATGGCGAGGAAGGGACGGTGGAGCCCGATCTGCTCGATACACGATTGTCGATTACCACAATGGCCTCTGGTTGACAACGCGTGGTGGTGGAGCTCGATCTACTCCTACTCCCAATCACTCTCTCCTCTAGTTCGACTTTGGTAATCTGCTCTAGACCTAGTGAAACACCGGTGAGGACAGTTAGACGAAGTCAGAGTAAGGATGAAGGAATTTTGGTGGTGGTCTGTGACGATTTCCATCTCTTAAGCTCACTAGAAAATAACTAGATGGCGATGATAACATGATTTCCGATGCCGGCGAATTTCTGAACTGTCTGGCGAAACCTGTCAATTTCAGCGAGCTTCTCTTGTTTTTCAGCTGTAAGGTCAAGGTCGTCTGACGATGAAGGTGGAAATCTACGTTGCTCTGGCAATCTGTGTTGCTCTGGCAATCTACGTTGCTCTGAGTTCTCCTACTGTGGCGCTTTGTTCTCCTTTCCTCTTTCAGGAATGCTCACCGAAATATGGGAATCTCACCTGAATTCACGACACTGTCTGCTTCTGGTTCGACTTGGTGCAGAGCTCTAGTTCCCCAATCTCTTCTTTGTTGACGAAGATGATGGTGAATGTTAAATCACCGGCAATGGTGGTCGAATCAGGCTCTCACTCTCCTCTTTTTTTCCCATCGTCGTGGTTGTGCTCTATTTTGGTGACTTGTGGATTTGACTATGGTGGTCTTGTTTGTGTTCTTTGGTGTGTGTCTACCGGTGCTGTATAACTCACTGCTCTATGAAATTCTGAATAGAGCAGCGAGTCACCAGCGCTAGAAAACCAGAATAGAACTGTTAATTTTTTTCAGGAATTACTCATCTTCTGATACCATGTGGACTTTGAGAAAGAAATATAATTCTTAATTAATCTCTTCATTTGAACTAGTACATATAGGCCTTTATATAAGCAAACCTAGAGCTAACCCTAGAATCTCATAAAATCTAATTAAATCAAATTAAAATCAATCAAACTGATTGAGATATAGTAGGAAATATCCTAAGATATAATATACCTATATCTAATCATAAGATATGATATAATATATCTATGTCTAATATAATCATAAGATAATGACTACTCTAAATAATCCATAATAAATGCATAATATTCCCACAGTTTATTTTAATTTTAGTTTTAATTTCTTTCTATTAATTAAATTCAATTTAGTTTTCTCAACTTAAATGAAAGTGTAAAATTAATTATTAATCAAAGTTTGTGCGTACCAAGTCCTTGTGAGAGTGATATCTTACTTACTCTTTATTACTTGATATGGTCCGTGCACTTGCAGAGTTTATAGGCTATAAAGTTTTGTCCTATCAATTTGCAAAGGAGAATGATATTGATTATAAATTTGTTTAAAAACTGGTTGTTTTAAAACCTTAAGAGATGTTATTAATGCTAAGGAATTACTATCATATTTGTCTGTAGTTTATGATTTTGTTGTTTGTTGTATGAGTTACTCTTGAGGGCCCTCAAGGTATTCGATAAAATGTTCAAAAGGAAGAGGCTCATTTGTATATGCATGCTTATAGTATTTTGATAATGGTGAAGAATTTGAATTATATTTTGGGTTGATTATCACTTAAATTCCATTTAAAGATAAAACTTGAAAGTCTTTGTTATAGAATGATCTTAGAATGAAGGTTGTTGGGAATTGATGGTGTTCTTTCCATTTGGTGTTTGGAATAAATGTTTCAAATTCGGTGTTTAATAGAAATTGATTTATAACTGGAATGTGAGGGTTTGTTGGTTGTGATGGTAAAATGAATATTCTTGAGGTTTGGTAGATTGGTTGCACATAAAGTGTATAAAAAAAACACTTGTAAGAAAGAATAGTTAAAAGTTGGAGATTATTGATTAATGATTTAAAAGAACATAAAGTTAAGATAGAACATGAATATGGTTAGAATAATGGATATGAATTAAGTGGATGTACTTGTATATAGAAGAATTTGGTAAAAGATTCAGCAATAGTTTCGTTTTGGGTTAAACTGAACTGTTGATGAAGTAGATAATGATAGAATGAAGAATTTTGTTAAATGAGATATTATGGAAGGTTTGTAGAAGTTAAATTTGAAGTAACAATATTTTGTTCTAGGACATTAGGGGAGTACAGAGGGGATAAGTCAGAAGCGGATAATAAGAGGGATTGTATATTCAGGAGCACAATAGGTGAGTGAATACCATCACACTATAATTTTATGGCTAAGGAAAAATGGAATTTAAGGCTTATTGTAATACCCTAAAAATCACACTTAGGGTAAATATCAAAATTTGGAAATATACTTATTGAAAATAGGTGAATATGAGGTTTCAAACACCTTGTATTGAGTTTACCTTGTTGTTAGGGTAATCTCCCTTGAAATTAGATAAATTGCAATATAGGTCCCTAAAATACATTATGGGTTATAAATACCCTGTGGAAGCTATAAAGGAGGCAAGTAAAAATCTATTTGAAATAGGGAAGGATATTTTCCCTAATTTAGGTAATTTATTAAATTACAAACTTGGAGAAATTGTAGAAGAATACTCAAAAAGTAAGGAAATGACCGAAATACCCCAGTAAATGCTAAGATAATGCAGGAGACATGAAAACAAAGATGTCAATACAAAAGTATGAAGGCAATGAGGTGTTCTAAGTAAGAAAATTATCAACTTGTGATAATTAAGTAATTAAGTAATATTGGGCTAATTACTTAAGCATAAGCAAAGGAAATTCACAAGTAATTATGTAAAACCCTAAAATTAGTGGTTTTTGTTTTAAAATTAGTAAAAATATATTTACTAATTAATTGGAAATTTTGGTGAAAAATAAGTGAGTTTAAGTATTTTTAAGCCTAAATACAAAAATGGACCAATTGGGTAATTTTGGGAAATTTTTATAAAAATTGAATTAAATAATTTATTAAATAATTATTTAAATTGTGAAAAACATTCATAACTCCAAACAAATAGGGCCAGCCGAATTTGTGCCCAAAAATAGGAAGATAAGAGCAAAAATAAAATATCTAGATATTAAAATCAAGTTGCAATATAATAATATATAATTAAATTATGTGAATAGTAATTTAATATATAGGAAACGGATCCTATCTAGAGATCTAGGAATGAGAATTTTAAAGTCAAAGTTAAATATTGATCAGTGAGTTTTTACCTTCAAGTGACCTCTTCCGGAAGTTAATTCCGAGGCCGTTAGTGCATTTTCCTAATAAAACAAAATAGGGAAAAATGCAGATAGGCATATTTTTGGATATGAAGAAAATAAATTCTAACTCAACATCTAGGAATGAGTTTGAAATTATCTAGACATATTTGGAATCAGTGAATTTTTCTGAAGAAGTTGATGATTCCAGAATGCGTTCTGAAGTCGGACACGTTTCTCGAGAAAACTTCAACTGGACTGTTGGAGCCCTATATGGAATCAAAATTTAGGTTAACTTGGACATTTCTAGTAAGTGAGAACATGTCTTCAAAGTTTTAAGTCCAGAAGTTTGAGATTTTTCCGAAATCACGTGAATCGGGTACCGATCGGGGAAATTCTATTAGACCGGGTTTAAAGCAACCCAAGTCACCATTTTTGGACCACTCCAAAGCAGCCACATCACTCCTTAATTTCGGCCAAGATGCTTCCATGGACAAGGATTAAACACCATTTTGTGTTGAATTTCCATGGTTAAGAACAACTTCAAAAATTCCATTTGTATCCTTTGAAAAGTCTATAAATAAGAGGCCAATGCTCTTGAAATCTTCACACCATTTTGAAGAGCTCCTTGGGCTGAAATCCTAGAGGGAGAAAGAAGAGAGAGAAGCTCTGGAAAAATTGTGAGGAAAGTCTTCAACGGGATATCAGAAACTCTGATCTGCTGCCGTTACGCTGTCCGATGTGCCGCTGTTGGACGTTTCGTTGTTTTTCGTAAAACGTGCTAGAATAACATCAACGAAGGTACGTTCGCGTACTGTAACACTAACTCTGATGTTTATTGTATGCATATATGTGATATGTGTATTGTATGTGATAGATGATGACTTTATGTCCGTGGTATGTTTATATATTGTTGGGGTATGTACGTTCGCGTACTGTAACACTAACTCTGATGGATATAGTATGCTGTATATGGTATGTATGTGATGTGTGTATGGTGTGTATATGTGGGGTGTTGTTGGGATGCATATTATGTTAGAAGATAACTGTATGCATCTTGGGAGCGATATATCTGTAAGGTGGGAGCGATACATTTATAATGCCGGGAGCGATACATTTATAATCTTGGGAGCGATACATCTTTAATCTTGGGAGCGATACATGTGCATTGGTTGGGTGTGGTTTATTTGTTGTTGTTTGGTGACCCATATGTGTGTATGTATACATGAGGTTAGCAGGTACACGAGATCCGGTGCGGATCTCGGCTCTTAATATAGCGTCTGGTCGGGAGGACCAAGGACCGAGGAGAGAGGCAAGCGGCCGAGTAGAAGACCCAGTGAAGACTTCCTTTTGTTGTTCAGTGAAGCCTTTCTTCTGTTATATACTTCTAAACCACGCGGTTTCTGTACCGCTGTTGTATCCAGCCAGACTTACGGCATTTTATATATACATATCAGTTACTCAATCGCTCAGTTGCTCTACTCTGATGATTTTGAAATGATGTTTGACAAAAAAAAAAAATTATACTGCTTGTGAAAAGTTGGGATGTTACACTTATTTTCCTTAAATTAATTCAGGAAAGGAATAAGTTCAAGGAATATTTGTAAGGAACAATTATGGCCTAAAATTCAGGAATTTATATTTGATGGGTTAAAAAGGGGCTTATGCATTTTTTAAGAGGGCCATTGCATTTAGGCTTGTATGTGTTGTGCCCCACACACATATGTATACTCCCTCAAACCTATTATATAATCAGCCCATTAAACATCTCAGCACACACACACCCTTATTGGCCAACACCTATATATATAGCCCATATGAATGATATGTATACTCCCTCAAACCTATTATATCATCAGTCCATTATACCTCTCAGCATGTGAGACACAAAAGAAAACTGAACACACACACACACACATACCCCTATGGGCCCAACACCTATATATAGCCCATATGAATGATATATGTATACACCCTCAAACCTATTATATCATCAACCAATATGTGGTTGGTCCAGCGGAATGTGGCGCTGGATTCCCTTAAGAGGTCTAGGGTTCGAACTGCGGAAAAACCACTCGTAATCTGCCTTGTATAGAGCTCCACTGCAGTACCCGGAGTGGTTGCACACTTGCCACCATTTCTCAATTTCAAAAAATTATATCATCAGCTCATTATACCTCTCAGCACGTGAGACTCAAAAGAAAACTGAACAGTGTCAAACACGTAATAGCAGATCATCCCATACTCCCCCTATATGCACGAACTGTGCACGCCATCAAGAGAAAAAGAAGCAATAGCAACATTAAATGCGAACAATGAATTTTCCCTCACTGTTCACGCAAGAGTGCCATAACTTCTCAAGCACCACACCCATATCCGCTGTGTTCTTCTTCTCAGTCCAGACTGTGCTCGTGGTGTGTGTGTGTGTGTGTGTCACCAGACTCCTAGTTGCTTCACCTTTCACGCTACCTCACGTGAGTCTGAGAGAAAGAGCGTGCGGTCCGAGAACGAGAAGGGCGAGAAGGGTGAGAAAGAGAGCAAGAGTGAGAGGATCCAACCAGTTTCTACTCTGTTTCAAATCAGAACAGAGGTGATAGGAACCAGTGAAAACGCAGCGGAAATCTGCGGCAACTGAGGTTAGCTACTATAATATACTTGCTGCTATGGGAAGGGTGAGAAAGAGAGCAAGAGTGAGAGGATCCAACCAGTTTCTACTCTGTTTCAAATCAGCAAAACATAGGTGATAGGAACCAGTGAAAACGCAGCGGAAATCAGCGGCAACTGAGGTTAGCTACTATAATATACTTGCTGCTATCCTTGTGTTGTTACCTATATATATATATATATATATATATATATATATATATAACGCTACACGTGAAAGGAAAAATAAAAGCTTACTGTTTTGTTTTGAAAACCCACTGTTTTAGTATATATGTATATATATACATAGAGAAACCGGAGCGTACTATCATATATGCATGGGTACCAGTGCAGCCTTGAGAACTTACGGATATATATGAAACGCAGCATAAGGAAAACTAAGGGAAGAACTAGAACTATATATAAGAAGTTGCAGTATATATAAAACATTGAATGTATGTATCTGTCATGTGATATATATAAGTATGTATCTGTTCATGAAGAAAAAACGTTTTACTATTGCTTAATACATACATACATACATACATATATATATATATATATATATATATATATATATATATATATAATCAACAATATATATACACTTATACCATACAAAAAGATCTCCATTGGCTTCCAAGTGCAGCGGCGCATATATATATAAAGAGTAGGCTTTTGGTTTCTCTGATATATATATATATATATATATATATATATATATAAAAATTAGGAAAGGGAATAAATAATAAATAAAATTATTGATTAATAATAAAGAGAAAAGTGGATTATTATTAAATGACAAATGAAAAGGGTATTATTATTAAGGGAATTTTAGGGGTTAATAACCACTTTTAATATCCTAAAATTAATTTGCGTAGTTAGTTACTTTGCGATGCAAGAAGTGACTAATGACAATGATAAACGTTTATAGGTATACCTTGACACCTTTACTGATCCCAACACCTTCAGACGAATTAAGGATTCAAGCTCAAAGTGGGTAACTGTTATCTCATTAGCCTGTATGTAAGTATTCATGTATGACTGATCATGTTTGCTAGATGATTTACATGTTTTTTTCCTAGCTATAGATTTGGAGCTGTATATTCCATAGGGCTGTGTGTCCTAAAGGGTTGCGGTCCTTGGCCAATAACTGCGGTTATGGTGCGATTTGTTTACTGTGAATTATTATATGCTTAACATGTGATATGTTGTCATTTATATTTCATACTTGCATATAAAATTAACTGTTACCCCTGGGGTTCATTTATTTGAACTCTAGATCATATGAAAGAGACAGGTAGTGGATTGGGATAAAAAAAGAAAGATGCAGTTGTAAGGGTTACAGCAGAAGGAACTTTTTGGAAAAGTATGAGTAGATGGACTGTATTTTATCGTTTATCATTTGTTTATTTTGGATTAATGTGTTAACATCTCACTGTGGGATAGATTTAAATCGTGAAAAATTTATCCTCATGTTTTCAACTAAGTTAGTTAAGAAAGTTTTATTCCGTAATTAAGTCGTCCAAACTATTTTGATCCCTGTGCGCTATAACTCTAATAAATAAAGACGCTTTTGGGACGAGTGTTATAAAAATGAACACAAACACTGAAACCGTAAAATTATATACCAGATCGAACGAGCCCTCTTTTGTACGATCCTTTTCCGAAGCGATCCTTAAATCGTCGCCACTTTCATCGTTCCTCCAGCCACGCCTGATGGAGCCATTTGTTTTTCTGTATGTGACCAGACACTTATGGTGGATATATGTTGTGATACGAAGAGATTCTTTCTACAGGTGGCCATTGCAGGAATACGGGATCCTCGAAAATTCAAAATGATTGAACTAACAAAGTGAACCATTGAAAAAGAATAACTTTGGTCTGAGGTGGGAGAGACTTGAAAACGTTGGAAATTTAAGAGGGAAATTCAATTTACAACGCGATAAAATAGAATATTCATCTTTTAGACCATTTATGATAAAAATGAGGTCTTAATAGTTAACTTTTTAGATTGGTTATTCGTAACAACATAACTTAAAAACAATAGATATTTTATTTTATTTAACTTTTTAGACCTATTATTTGTAAAAACAGGTCTTAAATGTAATAGACATTTTATTTTTAACAATTTAGACCAATTATTTGTAGCAACAGTTCTTAAAAATAATAGACATTTTATTTTTATTTTAATTTTTAAATTTTTAGGCCGATAGTTTGGGAAACCAGTCTAAAATCTTTATATTTATGAAATTGCCACCAATTATACTTTTTAGACCTCATATTAAAGGAATCGATCTAAAAATTTCTTTATATTTACGAAATTATCAAGAGTCATACTTTTTAGACCCGATCCTATATAATCAGGTCAAAATATGACAGTCTAAAAGCTCTATTTTGTTGCAGTGACATAAGGGCTTTCTAATTGTGTGGCTCTGCGCACCAATTACATGTTAACCATTCACATAATCTGAGCAACACGTTTCAGATCATGAACCTCGTTTGCATATTGAAGTTCAATAAATAAATAAAAAAAACAATCGAAATCTAAACTTAGAAGGGGAATGCTAGAGGACATAGATGACCATGGGTTTAGCCCCATTGATTTCTATCTAGACTCCAACTCACAATGTCACGCACATTCAACAATTACAAAAACTGTGGAAGTACGGTGGCTTACTGTTTGCATTAGAAGGGAAGAAGAGAGTAAAACAAAAAATTACTAATTCACTAGACATCCATTACCACCATCAAAACCCCTATTTATAAACCTAATACCCATAACTCCAAACTACCCCTGACATTTATTCCTATTACCACATAAAAATATACTCCAACAAAATATCCTTGTCCTCAAGCATCAGTAAAAAGCGAGAAAGTAAATCATACCCCCCACATCCCTTCGAGGCTTTTGGACTCATGTTAAGACCAATTGTATTGGGGTTCGGTTTACTGTCACGTGAAGCATCCGTATTGTACATTGCACGCATTATAGAAACCCTTATAGCCACCAATATAGAGTTTGGTCTCGCGATATTAAGCATCACTCAAGTGAAAAAGACATTATTGCCATGATACTTAAGAAATAAGGGGAAAAACACGAGCTGTTTGATAGAAGCTTGGACCAGTAATATTGAGGAAAAATCTATTTGTTGCTGTGAAATTATTAGCTAATCTTTTGAAGTACTGCTATAAGCCCATCTATCATCACTAGGAAAAAAGAATGAGATACCCTCACTCCCTCAGGATTAGTGTCAACTTTATATTTATTCCCTTCATATTCAATTTCTAGTCTTTCACAATTTATGAATAATGAATGATCTGCATAAACATAACACATATATAGAAATCAATCCAAACAACATTCAACGTAAATCTAGTTTACACATGATGATCTGACCAAGAAATTAAGAGGAAAAAACAGTATATTCATGACAAGAATTTAGCATAAATATAAATCAAAGCTTGGTGCAATCCATAGGCTTGATGGAAACCAACTTCTTCTTAATGTCATAACCCATCAAGATATTAATCTGTGTGATGTTCCCATACACAACACCATCTGAAAATGTGGTAAAAGCAAAGCAAAAAGCATCCCCAGAAGCTTTTTTTTTTTTTGGTAAAATCCCCAGAAGCATTGGTGAAGGTGTTAAGTGAACTTGGCCTAAAAGTTTGTGTTTGTTTAAAAAGAGAAAAAGGCCCAAGTTGTGCCAATTGGTGTCATATATGTTTCAGTTGGGCATACCACACGTCAAATTAGAATTGGGCAGCCTCAAGCTTAATAATAGTCAATAGTCCATATCTAAGGTCTCAAATAAAATTATCTTTTTGTTTTTCATATAATATCTAATATTTGGTTCCGGGTTTATAACTACCCCTTCGAATCATGTACTTTCTCCGGGACTTAAACTCGATATCAAGAGAGATCTAGCGGGCCTTACATTGCTAGACTAACTCTATTTTAGTGAATAAAATTGTCTCTAATAGAAATATACTTATTTACTGTTAGGAAATAATATATTAGTATTAATGTATATATCTGAAATCATGAGATTGCAATCAGATCCCATATAATTAGGGATTACACATATAATCATCATTATGAGCCATTATGTATAGGCTCCTCTCTCTTGTATAAATACCCATATGATTATCATTAATAATACAACTTTCTGATTCATTTCATTACATGGTATCAGAGCTAAGGTATAGGTCTTGGCAAATTTGAGTTTTCCGGTGGCCACTGTATCAGTAGCGTTAACGATATGATGGCTGGCTAGCGCTGCGTCTGTCTGAGTGTCATCTCTGTTTCTTTTCCAGTTTCGTGTTTAGAGGATTGCATTTGGCAATTAGGTTTTGTTGTTTTGCTCTTCTTCAGTTTCTGTCGATTTTTTGGTTAGAAGTGGACAAAGGTGCACCCTTTATTTCCACATGGGCGGTGGTGTGGAGGGAGAGAACCGATGGTGGAGCCTCTGTTTGGTCTTGTAATCTCAGGTGAGATTGTTCTGTTGTGACTAAAGAGGTTTCTCTACAACGTCGAGCCTTCATTTCCAGTATATGTAGGCTGGTTCTTTGCTTCGAAGGTTGCGTTGTGAGACTAGATTTCTATTATTTCAGCATGGTCAGCATTTTGTTTCATGCACGTTCACTTGTCTCTAGTGGCTGGGTTCCTCGTTTGTTCCATTTTCCAGCACGTTCGTGAAGTGCTCTTTTGTCTTGAATGCTGTATTTGTGGTTGGGTAATTTCATTGGCCCGTTCGTTGCTTTGCCTCCAGTGAGGTGTTTGTCTCAGGTGAGACAGTTTGGTGGTCCTTGTGTGACTTGTTCGTTGTTTTGCCTCCGGTGAGGTGTTTGGTCTCTGGTGAGACGTTTGAAGTATTATTTGGTCCCTTATGAGACTGTTTGCTCCAGCTTCTACTTTGGTTTGGTACTCTTTGTTATTCGAACTCTTGGTGAAGTTGTTGGATCATTTCTTTTTAATGTCCCCGGTGTGACATTTGGTTGAACCATTCTTGGATGTGGCCGAACTTGTTGGTGGATTCAAGATCTCATGATGAAGAAAATTATTTTGTTTGGGTTTATTTATTTTATGTTTTCTTGTAACAAGTTGAAGATGATTAACATCTATGCTCCAACTTGAGGGGGAGTGTTAGGAAATAATATATTAGTATTAATGTATATATCTGAAATCATGAGATTGCAATCAGATCCCATATAATTAGGGATTACACATATAATTGATAGGGCAAAACTTTAAAGCCTATAACTCCGCAAGTGCACGGGCCGTATCAAGTAATAAAGTGATGATAAAATTATCGTTCCCACGAGGACTTAGTATCACAAATTTCAGTTAGGCATTAATTTCACAATTTCGTTAAGTTGAGCAAACCAGATTGAATTTAATTAAAAGAAAAGGAAATCAAAATAACAAACTACTAGAATAATCGAACGAGCAACCTAGAGTCACTAATCCCTTGTTTGTTCCATAAACCTTGTTTTCATTAATTTAATTAGCCTTAATATTATTTTGTTAATCTCGAGTATAATTAGCTATAAGTGCACATCGGTCCACTTACAACCCTCTCTTAAGTATAATTTGTTATGTCTAACCTAATTACTCAAGAGGAAAATAAACAAACACACTCTTCAACAATTATATGGGGCCATTAGGTATATGTCTATCCTAACCGCAAATTAAATAGTCATCTAATCCCATATTACTTAATCTAAGAGCTTAATTAAAATTCCCTTCGTCAAAGTAAATCCTAATTCTCAAACTCATATTCAATGATGGCCAATCACTAAATAGATAAATCTAAACAAGATTAAATAACCAAAATTAATATTAATTTTAATTAAACCATGACAATAAAATCTAATCTACTCATAAGTTCATAGCTACTCTAGGTTGAAAATAAATTAGCCACACATGGCTAAAACCAAATCCAAATCAAACAGATAAAAATTCAGGTTTACAGAATTAAGAGAGAGAGAGAGGAAAGAAAGCTTCTCCGTCGCTTCCACAGTCCTTCCGTCCTTCTGTGGAGATGATGAAGACAACCGAAACCCTCTCTTGTTCTTCTCTCGCTCCTCTTGATGCGTCGTCCGTTCTCGTTCTAATGTTCTCCATTTTCACGGCTTAATATCTCGCTGGTATTCAGCGTCTCTTCTTATATTTATAACCTTGGTCTTTTAATTCCTTCTGCCATCTCCTCATGTGCATCATTCAAATCATCAATTGTGGGCACGGTCAATTTTTTATCCAAGAAGATTATATCTCCTTGGTAATCTATCTTGAAATATAATATATATTGTTTAATAAATTATTCCCTTTTATTTGATGATTTCTTTGTTGCTAGATCACACCATATCTCCTGCAAAATAAGTTAAGATATGAGTAGATTTTATATTAAAATATCATTTTATCTATAATAATTAAAAGATAGATAAATATATAAAATATAATTAAATAAGTATAATATTAATAAATTCAATCCAATATATCTCAGAATCTATACTTATTTAATTATAAAATATACACTTATCAATAATCATCATTATGAGCCATTATGTATAGGCTCCTCTCTCTTGTATAAATACCCATATGATTATCATTAATAATACAACTTTCTGATTCATTTCATTACATTTACTAACAAAAAAATATATCAGTAAACCACCAATCCATAAGTGCATATGTGAAATATAAAATATAAAGTTCATTTTTTTAATTATAGCATACTTACAAGTTATAAATTTTAATCTTATTTTTTATATTCTATGATGTATATGACATTATGTGTAATTTTTTATTTTATAAATAACTTTATTGAAACTTATATAAAACGTATAGACGTATACTTCAGAAATCCAAATTGCCACTTTATCTGGATATTTCATTGAGTTTTATGCAAATTTTCTTTCATTTTTTTCAAAATATTTCTTCACATATTTCAATAACGGTTACATATTTAATAGTATTATTATATTTTATGAAAAATTAATTTATTATTTCGCTCTTGCACATATTTAGTTTTTAAATTTATTTTAAAATATACAGTTAATTTGTTTCAAAAAAAATATTATCTTTTACTTTAGTCTGATTCAAATTTTTTACTAAAATATTCTCTATATCTTAATTAAACTAATAGAGAGATCTTAATCTATAAATATTTTCAAGACATGCACTGGCTTCAATAAAATCATAGAAACATGCTAAAGTAACAATATTGTCTTTATTCAATCTCATGATTGTCTACTTTGTTTGAATGTTCCTATTATCTACCACAAGAAAGCTAAGCAAGTATGGAGTAACAGCGTGCATTTCGCATTAGGAAATCCAATAATAAATAATGTGTGTGTAAGGTTGTATTGCGTTAAGTACACATTACATTTAAATTGCAAAATAGAAGAAGTAATTAATTAGCGTACATGTAAATTCTTCTTCACACTTTCTCTGTTAATTCTCTGACTTTGCATGTGCATGCACTATTAATCCCTGCATTGGACAATATCTGCTCCTTTTATGAAAGATTGTAGTTTCATGCAGATTTTCCAACCTAGTAGAAATCTTTCAGAAGCCTACTAGAGGAAATAAAGGAGTCATTGGATGGACCATCCATTGCTTCAACTCTTTGCTTTACACTTCTATACGAGAATGAAGAAGAAGCTAAGGTTTGGCTATGGTTATCTTGAGATAATGGACAATCCATTGCAACTCTTTGCTCCACACTTTGGTGTGATTTTGTAGAAGAATTAAAGATTCAGCTGATTGTATCCCAAAGGCATTGAATCTCGCATCTTGGCCACTTTGCCGATGCTTGATTGCTAGCTCTTGGATTGGCAACTTTCCTTCAACCATGCCAACAACAGATTGAGGACACGGATGGTCTTAGAGTTGGAGATGGGTTACAACATAGGAGTGCCACCTCCAACATTATCATGGCTTCATGTGATGAGTAGCTTGAACCCAAATTTGGGTCCACCAGCTCAATAAGATCTCCTTGCTCTTGAAGAACATAGGCCTTCAATTACATCAAAGTATGTAGTCATTATAAATTCAATCAAACTATTAATTTATAAAGAATATCAAACACCACTTATCTATGCTAAGTGTAAGAAATATAACTAACCCAATCAAGAAGATAATCAAACTCATCTTTCGGCCAATAACTTGCATTTCTTTTTACACTAACAATTTCTAAAGCAACAACACTAAAGCTGTAGACATCTGCTTTATCAGTCAAATATCCTCGCATTGCATATTTAAGAGCCATATAACCACTGATAAGAGAACATACAATGTTAATCGTCAAGTCAAAAGACAAGGTATGTGTAAACCAAGTCTAAGAAGAAAAAAACCTATTCATACTCCCTATTTGCGAGAATTTCATTTGGTTGGTGGATCAGGTCCTCACATCATACTTTCTTCCGAAAAGTGAGAAACCATATAGCCAAAAAAATGTATAAGAGTACTCACATTGTTCCAGCTATTCTTGTGCTAATATGAATATTCTCATCTTCGCCAAGCTTGGCTAAGCCAAAGTCTGAGATCTTGGCATTCAAATCCTTATCAAGTAAGACATTTGTAGCCTTAATATCCCTATGCACAATTTTCAACCTTGATTCCTCATGAAGATAAGCTAACCCTCTTGCTATGCCTACACATATTTTGAATCTTGTAGGCCAGTCCAAGGGTAACTTTCGTCCTTGACCACCTAACATTAATATAAATGACATCTCAACTTAAATAGAATTAAATTAAAGAATATTTCTCACATCTTTACTATCAAGTCCTTCAATAAAATTTAAATATATGCAAAAGTTGTTTCAAATGAGTATATATGTTTGTATAAAAAAATGAAAATACGTCATATAAATTTGTCTTTTAAAAGATAAATATGTAACTAAAAGTTAATAATTTATCACACGGTTCTACATTTTCTACAAAAGTATCGTAAAACAATAAAAGTTAACCCAAATGTTTTTTGAGTCCTACACTTCCAGATTTCTGTTCGCTTTGTTAGGCGAGCAACACACGATCTAACAATCTAGAATACATGCGTGCATTATCAAAAGGCATGGCCATTGGCCAAGTAAACGAAAAACATATTGTAACTTGCATTATCAAAGGTAAACCACTTAACCAGTTGGCAAAAAAAAAAAACTGAATACAACACTACTAATGATACAAAGAACAAGAAAAAATCTGCTCTAATTTTCTCTCCCTCACTGCATGTAACAATACTTCCACTGTGACACCATACACTATTGGAAAATTCCCTGTAATTAACAACAAGAAGTTTTAAGAGAATATCTAAAGAATAGAGCAACATCAAAAGATGGTCACAAACAGATAGTTTGAATTACACTAGGTTTTGTTTAGGTATACTTACGGCCAAGGGCCATCATCAAGGAGAAGAACGTCATTGTCTCGGTCGACGAATAGAAGCTGCCTGCCTGATCTTACAGGATCCTCCAACTCACCTTCAAGGCCAAACATACGAGCAAGCTCATGGCGCAGCTCATGGTAGCTGCTGAGTTTAGTGATATCCAATGATCTTCCAAAGGGCCCTGACTTATAAACCTGTAAAAAGCATACCAAATAAAAAATTTTGGAACTAACGAGTCAACTTAACTCCGAAAAAAGTGGGATTCATGAATTTGACAGGGAAAAAAGCATACCAAATCTGATGACGATGAAGTGGGTGGGGAGATTTGTTGGGGTTCCACGCGGTATGTGAAACCCAGATCAGTAGCTTCGGCGGAGAAGACGATGAAGTGGGTGGGGAGGTTCGTTGGGGTTCCACGCGGGACTTTCGTTTCCAACACAGGAAGTGGAGGAGTTGCTTGTCCGTTTCGGGATCAGAGTGAGTGCGCCGACGGAGGCTGTGACGGCGCCAGAGCAGGTACAGGATTTCGAGGAAGAGAGCGGCGAGGGTGAGAGAGATGATCACCGTGATTGCTGTGCCCAACTTGTTCAGACCGACCATGACGGATCGGATCGGATAGTCGGAACAGACGCTTTCGTCGTTTTAGCTTTCGTTGATGATGTGGAAATGCAGAGATATAGAGAGAGATGGAAGAGGAAGAGGGTTCATAGAGTGTTCCACCCGTGAATGAATAAGAAAGAATAATTATTTGAGGGAGTGGTAGACAATTTGGCCGCAAGTGTGTGTCATGTTACCCGTCGCCTTATGATCATTGAGAGAATAGTGAGTGTGCATGTGAGTAAAGTTTGGCTGCATGTTACATGTATGTGTTTATAGGTGTTGTCCGGATGGAAAAATGAGGAATGAGTGTGTGCCTTTTATGCTTTGTCCATATGTTCAAAAATGAAAATTATCCTTTTATGTTTAATATTAAATATAAAATAATCATTAAATGTTAAATAATATTAAGAATAAAATAATTTAACGACCCCTCTGTGTGTTGCCTTAATTATGCATATTTTGAAAACATAACTGAAAATTAAAATGTATATTACAAAATCTCATTTGAAATTAAAATAAGGGCTAGGTAGAGTATTTATGTCCAATATTTACAAAACGTAATCTAAAAGGGGAAAAAGATTCCCCCTCACTTTCTGCAAAGATAAGTCTAGACTACACTTTCAAATCTTTCACTTTCTGCTAAATTGCAAGCAACGTCTCTCCCTAATTTTTGCTTCCAAGTGTTTGTATACATTCTTTACTTAAATCAAATGTTCGACTATGACGCATGCTGACGAAAAACTTAAGATACTATATTCTGTCTCATTAGCGTCTATCTTAAGCTGAGTTAAAATGCATTATGCTTTTATTGTTTTACCCTTTTCCATTTTGAGTCATTTGTTCAGTTTCATTGGCCTCTTCGATCTGTTCTTCAGTTCTTCAAATCTTTGAGTTCATGAGGTGAAACACTCCATGCAAGCACGCCAAATATATATAGTAATGTAAGACTAATAGAGCCTTTCGGCTTCCATAAATGTTAAGCTTTTTCTTTAATTAAAAATTATTATCATGTGGAATGTAATGTAAAATATTCGGTTGTAATTTTTTTTTATTCGCTTTCGTTTTTGCTTGTAACACCTCCCGTGCGGTCAGTGGCGGAGCCAGGAATTCAAGTTTGTGGGTGCACAATTAATGATGAGATTTGGGGGTTCGGGGGCAGTGCCCCCGATTTTTTTTATAGAGGATAAAAGACAACCCACTCCTTCGTAAAGTTTAGGATTAGAAATGGGGTTCGATTGAAAAGTATTTCCGAAATCAATTTAAACAGAACAATATACTCTAATCTCATAGCATCTGAATACCGGATGTTACACAATCAAATTCCAAAACAACATGCAAGGAAAAATTATTATGGTTTGTCATATGTGATATGATATTAAAAGTCAACTATCAACGAAGGAGTAAAGAGCATAACAAATGTTATAACTCACGGTGTCCACCAGAGAGCACGACACTTTCAATAGGTTCAACACCAAATACCTACATAGAGGAAGAAGGAAAACAATGAGAACACAAATGCATTACAACTCTACACTATCATAAACACAACTTTGTACAGATAAGTTTCAAATTTAGGCACACAGTATTGAACAAAATTCAAGTCAAAACAAAATCAATAAGACAACACATATTTCTTACTTCAACATCTCAGCAAAGCTTATTGTCTCATCAATTCCAGGTATAACACCTGCTAGTTCTAAAAACAAAGAATCCATTCTCGTTTCATCTTGTTCAACGGTAGGATCCACTTCCTACAAACCCTTTGTAAACTAGTTATAGTGAAATATTTTGAGGACATTAATTACATCCTATGACAAGAGATCAAAGGAACGATATAAACCAAAAAAGTTTCTGCCCAAAAAAAACAAAAGAATATAAAGGGTTGTCTGTATAATTACATACTAATTCTTGCTGCAGCTTTTTATTTTCCTCAGTTGTGTAATTTTTCTCTTCAAATTCAATTAATCTTTGAAACTTTTATATTTTATGCAGGGGAGTTGCTCTCGGAACTCTACAAGCTAAGTACGTGTGACTGTAGAATTTTTGTTGTTGAGAAAACTATGTTAATTAAGTCTGATAATATTTATATTTAATTTAATCAGATGGTCATATTAAAAAAAAAACGTCATACTAAAAAAGTAAAACGTTGGCTCTGGCAGCGGGTAGTAAAGCTTAGGGCCCATAAAAATAAAACCACCAATGGGCCTCATAGCACTATATAATAATGTCTCATATTTTGAGGGGGATTATGGGTGTTTATGCTAAGATATGTAGTAACTCAGCAGTGAGGGGAAAAAAAACTCAACAGCTATAATTTTTTTTTATAACTTTTAATTATATATATCTCAATCAAATTCATAGTCTTTTCAGTCATTTTATCAACTGACTTTTAAAATAATAATCTAAATACTCATCAGTTTAGGAAAAAGTTATTTCTGAAAAAGCAAAACGAATAGTCCAAACAGAAATCACATTTACAACATGACTTTTTTCCTACCGAGCTTCTACAAAAGTCAGATAAAAAATAAGTCACCGCTACTACCGCTAACTCAAACAGGCCCTCAGTCAAACTTCACATTCTTCCAAGCATGGACTGTTCATTATCGCCGGATTCTAGTTTTATCTTATGTTCAATTGCGTCGGAGTAATTTAGGCCAAAAAATATAAGGAGGGAATTAATGACCGCTTCATTAACGTAGGATCGTAGTAGGAGAAAATAGATATTATTTCATTAATCATTAATGTGGTTAATTTATCAGGAACCTTGTGCAAAATGACGTTATGAGAAGCTTTTGTTCAACAAGTAAATTGTATTGGGTTAGTTCCTTTCTTATCAGATGAAAACACATGATGTTAATACTAAATTAAGCGTTATTACAACATCGTTATTTTTGCTTTTATAAAAGTGTTAATTACCAAGGTAAAACATCATTAAAATATTAATAATATTTATAGACTCATAATCGAGAAAAAAAAGATTTCCCCCTCAGTTCCTGTAAAGACAAATCTACACTGCACTTGAGATTCTTGTACAGTAAATTCTAATAGGCCAAAACAAGCAACGGCTCTCTCTAATTTTTGCTTCCAAGTCTCTGTCTAAATTATTTGATTTACCTTTCTTATTCTTCTTCTTTCACTCTCGCACGTAATACTGTTCTTTTTTCTTTTCTTTTTTTGATAAACGTGATACTGTTCTTAAATTCTTTACGCAAATCAAATGTTCGACCCTGACGCACGATGAAGAAAAGAAGATACTATTCTGTTTCATGGGCTTATCATCTTAAGGGTGTGCATGAGAATCATTTTATTCCCAGCACTAGAGTTGGGAATCAGGGTCGGCCCAGCCCGACAGAGCCTGGCCCTATAGGGCCTGGAGTAAGGAAAACATCTGTTTTTCAAAGCTCGGCCCGATAGCACCAGGGCCAGGGCCGGCCCTACAGGCCTGAAAATTACTATTCCAAATTTTAACTATTTTTCCTTCGATTTTTTTCAAAGAAATATAATTAGTAAATTATAACCATTAAAGTTCTAATCTATCAAATAAATGTTATCAATATTAATATCTAAACAATATAAATCATTCAACAAATAAACACATTTATTAATTTGTAATAAAAAACAAATAAACAACAAAAATATGTTTTTTTCCTTTTTTTCAAAAAATATTAAACAAATGAATTGTTTTATGTATGCCCACGACAAAATGCATTTCCCTCTCAAAATTTTGTGTGTGTCGGCAGATTCCTTCGGTTCAGACATGATTTTATTGACAGGTAAAAATAATTATACTTATTTTATACAAAATATATTTATAATTTATTGATTATATAATATTGTAATACCAAAGTATGTATTTATTTAATATGAAAATATCTCTTCTTTAAAATTTATAATAACTAATTATGTGTTTTAATACAGAATAATAATAAACATAAAAAAAATCTAAGTAATTACAAATAAACACATTCATTAAGTGGAAATTTAGGTAATTTAATTTTTTTTTAAAAGACTACTACAGTTAAACAGGCCTAACGGGCCGGCCCAAGGCCCTGCAGGGCCAGCCCGATTAAGCCCGAGGCCCTACAGGGCGCAGGGCCAATTTCAAATTTCTAGCATATTTTTCAAGCCCGAGCCCTACAAGGCCAGGGCTTAAACGGGCCGGCTGATAATTGAATATTTAATACACTTCTTTTTATCTCTTGATTAATAATTAGGACTATTTAATTAATAAATAATGGCTTTTATACTTATTTGGGCTTTGGGCCCTTGATTAGCTTTTAGCCATTTTTAATAATAAAATTCCAGTTTTACATTGCTTCACTATTTTTACCATAACTCTTGAACCAGACATCGGATTTGCCTCATTTTTGTCTCATATTTCAGATGATTCAGAGAGCTACAATTGTTATGAAGACATGAAGAGAAAATTCGGACAAGAGGGCGGTCAATTTTGGAGCCGAAATATGGATTTTATTTGGACACGAATTTTGTAATTAAAGCCCACTTTTATTTTAATTTCATTTTGGGCTGAACCATTAGACCTAATTCATTTTTAGGTTATCTTTAAGTGAGGCAGCCGCCACACAAACATTCATTCATTGACGTTTTTACACAATTTTGGATTAAATACAGAAGTTTTATTTTCTCTCAAATGTTCTTCGCGTTCTTCTTCTTTTCTTCATTTTTTCCAGCCATGCTCGGCTAAACTTCTGTCGACTAACCCAACGTTGAGGATTCCATGATTCGTCCAGAGAGCCTATGCTTAATCGATAACGTTACTCGTTTCAGTTTCATCTTATCGGATCCGATTTACGAAAATAGTTGGAATATTAGATTTAATATTCGGTTTGGTTCGTCCCAAGGACTGAGTTCAAACTAGGTTAAAGTGTTGATGTGCGATCGTACAGTGAGGCGCCGCTGTTTGGACAAATGCTAGGCGATCGTCTAGTCAAGCTGTTGTTGTTAATCAAACCCGCTGTAAGTTCGTTGGGGAAACGACCCAGGTTCCCTATTTCTACAAATCATTTTCGAACTTGGTTATTTTGGGAGACACGGCAAATCTCTTTCCAAAAAATGGCGCCGTTGCCGGGGAATTTGCATCGGTTTGATTAGTAACAGTATTGTAAATAGCTTAGTTTAGGTGGTTCGGGTGGTCGGACAGAAATTTTTCTGACTCTGATCACTCAAACCAGGTCTTATTCACAAGGAATTGGGCATTCTAAGCAAAAGTCACTCTCCTTAGGAGTGAGGTCTACCCTATTTTCCCCAAATTCCAACGTTTAGACCACTTTTTCGCTGTTTTAAGTTTCGATTCTAGGATTTCTACTAGTCTGATTTTTTTTTTAGTATCTCTGATTGGGCTGAAAATTGGCGGAGTGATAGAAAATGGCAAATCATTGACCCCACATTAAAACCTTTGGTTCTTCATGTGGTAATCTGTGTTTTGCCAAATTCCATCGTTTAGACCACTTTTTCAATTTTTGAAGTTTTTTTATTACATTTTTGGGTTCCCCAATAGTCTAGGAGTTGCCCTGTCCAAGTCCCAAAAATTTTAAAAATCATTTGATAGTGTTTCTGGACTTGTTTTGGTCAATTTCTAGCAAGGTTTTTACTTTTATGTGTTTTGTTTTTGTGTTCTCTTAGGGTTTTCCTACTTTTTACCACCTCTTGTGGCAATTTCGTAATTCTGATTGTCTGGTGGCATTTCAGTGATTCTGAGTATTTACCAATTCTGCTTTGTGTGTATGCTGCATGAGTACCAAGAATAATACTAATCCAGAAGATTTGTTGCCATTTGATCCTGAAATAGAAAGAACAATTTTTACTGCTAGAAGAGTTGTTAGGCTAAGTCATAGGATTGATACTGAACTGGACACTGAACTGCATTCTGATTGTGACCATTCTGATTGTGTCCATTCTGTTGATCTTTCTGATTCTTATTCTGATAGTATTCCTGATAGTCTTGTTGTGTTCACTGATTCTTGTAGCAATTTTGCTAACTCAGACGTTATGGCAAAAAGACAGGCAGATCATGCTACTTTAAAGGAATTGGGCGCACCTGATGTTAATTATCAACCCTTGTGCATCCAATATCCTGACCTTGCTGCTAACTTTGAGCTTAAATCTGGTCTAATACACTTGTTGCCTAAGTTTCATGGTCTTGCACTGGGGAGACTATGCATGAGTATTGGGAGAGGTTCAAAAGGTTATGTGCAAGCTGTCCACACCATCAAATAAATGAAAAAGACTTGATCAACAGTTTCTATGATGGTCTGTCGCCGGTAGACAAAGGGTTGGTGGATGCTTCTAGTGGTGGGGCTATGAGTAACAAGACACCTGAAGAGGCTCGGCCACAATAGGACGCACTCTCGCTGGAGGAGACGCACCGTATAACGATCTAACCATGTCACGAGCTTGAGGTGTAAGAGTACCCCTACGAGCAGTTTGCTTGTATCTAACCATTGTTTGAGGCTTTGAGCAGTTGGGGTAGAGAGCTAGGTAGTGAGGAGTTACGAGATAGTGAGGAGTTAATAAGGACAGAGAGTTCGTGTGAGGAGTTAATAAGGACAGAGAGCAGGAGAGATACGCTTCTGGTGATGATAAAGTAAATTGGTACAAATGAATTTAGTGTTTCTACTTTAAGAGCGTATTTATATAAATATCCGGTCCTAAAAGTCATTTATTTTTTCAAATCAATTCAATTACTTTTAAGAACAACCTTTTATCTTGTATCCGGTCCTAAAACTCATTTTTTTCAATTCAATTACTTTTATGACCGACCTTTTATCTTGTATCCGGTCCTAAAACTCATTTTTTTTCAATTCAATTACTTTTAAGACCGAGTTTTTATATTTTATCCGGTCCTAAAACTCATTTCTTTCAATTCAATTACTTTTAAGACCGAGTTTTTATCTTTTATCCGGTCCTAAAACTCATTTCTTTTTAATTCAATTTATTTTCAATGAATGATTCGAGAGAGTCTCTTCGGCTTCCACACAAACTTCCCAACTAGGCGTCTCCTCGTATTCGAGGAACTATGCGTCTCCTCATTAATGTTTCCGCGTATCACATTGTTCAGTATGGGTTCTCTATTTAAACCCGTTGTTACTTTACTTTCTTCACATTCATCTCCATCTCCTCCTACAACCTCCACTGTAATGGCTCCTCCACCACGACGAGGTCCTCTGTGGGCGAAATCACGAGGCACCTCCATATCCTCTTCTGTTGCCTCCGAACCCGAACTTCGGCAGCTGCTGCGGCTTTGATAGCCGCGTCGATCATATAGACCGACGCTTGGGCCAAGCTGTTTCAGTCTATCACGCCGTCAACAACAAGCTGAACGCGGTACTCGACGCCAATGACATTGAGTACCATACCTCTGATGACGACGTCTCCGACCCTTCCCTCCCCTCCGACAACGATGGGGAGGATTAGAAATATTTATGTTTTTTCTTGTACTACGCTGCCTCTCAAGGCAGAAAAAAATTGAAATAAAATAAAATGTTTAGATCCCAATCGCTTTCCTTGTACTTGTCTTTATGATGTTCTTTTCTTTTTTCCGACAAAAAGGAAACAAACAAAACATTGTCCTCTTCGTGGTGATCAACATTAAAAATTTGCGAGAATAAAGTTAACGATTACGACCATACAAAACAAAACAAAACAAAAAACATTGTTTACCTTATTCGAACAAAAACAAACAGTGACGATTCTTCTCAAGTTTGGACCATCGTTGTCGTCCTCTTTACTTACCACTGGTGTGAACATTTTCGGTGTCCTTTTCGTTATCTTCTTTCTTTTTCCGACAAAAGAAAAGGGACACCGATGATGATTTTCACATCCAGGTTAAGTAAAACGAGGACAACGAAGCACAAAGCTTGAGAAGAATGCCAGAAACTCGATTGTCTTGAACCCTAATGATTTGTCTGAAAACCAAGTCACCAACTCTATTTAAAGGAAGACTATTAGGACCGGACATATAACAAATCCGCGGTCCTAAAAGTTAAGCCATATTTTAAAAATAAACGAAAATTTGAAGTTAGGAGCGGAAACTTAATAAATATACGGTCCTAAAAGTTTCGGCAATATTAAAAATAAACGAAGACTTTTAAGACACGGCTCCTAACAAATACACGGTCCTAAATGTCTAGCCACATTCTTTGGAATTTTACGAAGACTTTTAGGACTGATATTAACTAAATATACGGTCCTAAAATTCTAGCCGTATATTTTAGAGACATTTAGGACCGGATATGTGACATATATACGGTCCTAAAAGTCTACCCATATTTTTTTAGAAGACAAAGACTTTTAGGACCGGATATTTGACGTATATACGATCCTAAAAGTCTACCCATACTTTTTAGAATTAGACGAAGACTTTTAGGACCGGATATTTGTTAAATATACGGTCTTAAAATGGACGAATACCTTTAGGACCGACTTTTAACAAATATACGGTCCTAAAAGTCGCGAATACTTTTCAGAGTCTCTTATGGCTCATTTACAACATCCGCTTGTATCTCAAATTTCAAGCACTAATTAAATAGCTTTATCCACCATCCCATTCATTCAGAAACCCAAAATGGACACACACAAATTGTTCGAAAAAATAAACAAATTTATTATTGAATTGCATTGCGTTATATTTACAAATGAATGAATTAGCTAGTCGAAAAAATAAACAAATGTATGTACAGAGGGCTATTGTTGCTACAACATATATTATTTACAAATGAATTAATTTAGGACATTAATTATTGTCGACTTAGATTTTCTAAGACCGGTTTATACAGATATTCACAAAACACATGGTGTATGTGCTCCACTTCATCATCATCAAATGGCTTTTCACGGGCAAACCTCTGTAACATCAAAGACAGAAACAGAAATAACATATTACGTGCATATTTCATATGTAACATTAAGCCATCAGTGATTGAATTCAGCCATAACATTTTACCTTTGCACCGAATTTAGTCTTTCCCTCCGTCACAATATCATATATGTGTTTCATGACGTAAGGGCCACATAAGTTCGATTCTGGCGGTTGCCGACGGGTCTAAAAAAGAACAAGAAATATATAATAGCATATATAGCTTACTGACCAAGTTCACAAGACAGTTATGCCATGTCCAAATATGTACTAACATTTGGTTGGTACCATTTAGGGTCTTTGAGATCAAACCCAGCACGCCTTTTTTTTTACCATTCTTTGGAAGGTCGTCATGTCACTATCATCAAAATCACAAATTTATCAGTAATGTTCACTGAAAATTCAAAACAGAGATTTCAGACAAGACAATCAAAATGACATTCTTACTTGTTGATGATCTGCTTCAACGTAGGCGATGGATCGCGTGAGTGGAGCATAAGATGATAACAAAATGCGACTCCATGTTCATGACGACCAACCGATAGTGGTTGCTGAAATTTCAATACGGCGATAAAGTACTCGGTGATATATCGAGCCAGTGTGGAAACAAGTACACCTTTCTTGGCACTTCACACACCCTCTTTGATATGTACTCCTGTCTCATTTCCTTGGATGTTGTACTTGCATACACTGGGCACAAAAATCCAAAATCCTCGATTCTGCCCTGTTCAACAAGTTTCTCATGCATGCACCTACAAGAATGACATCGATCAGGGAATTAGTATATATGTATGTGTGTCTAAACGGTGCGTTTAAATTATGTGATCAAGGAAGAAGATACTTACTTCATAAATACTTGAACACATGCACTAGTAACTTGCTGTCCAGGAAGCAGCATGGACTCTACATCTTCATTATCAACTAAAAGCGGTTGAGGATGATCGAGGCCTACTACTTCATTGACATGCCACGATTTATCTTTAAACCATCTGTTGGCTACCAAATCAGATATTTTTTCCTTGGCCGTCAAGTTAGCAGTAGGGGATGGAACTTGAGGAGGGGGTGAAGCTTGATGAGGGGGTGGATCTTGAGGAGGGGGTGGATCTTGAGGAGGGGGTGAAGCTTGATGAGGGGGTGGAGCTTGAGGAGGGGATGGAGCTTGACGAGGGGATCGAGCTTGACGAGGAGTAGAGACATCTACAAGCTTCACTGGCCAAGAGATGAAGGTTCCCTGACATCACTCACAATCTTCAGCTGAAGGTGTCAAGGGAACACTGCTCTCTGGCAGAGAGCTTAGGAGACACTTCATTTTCTGATCCATCTCCTCCTTCATCTTGCTCATCTCAGCTTGAAACATTGCCCTCAATGTAGCTTCTCTGGCCGCAAGCGTCTGATTCATCTCCTCCCGGGTAACCATACTTTGTCTGTGGCATTTGGATTTACCAAAGTGTTGCTTTAGGCCTACCCATCCTCCAATCCCCCTTACACGCCCTGAGTGATCTGCTTTTCCGGTCGCAACAGTCAGAACATCATTCCTCACATCCGACGCAAAAGATCCCTCTGCCTCTTTATTTTTAAGATCTTCCTATAAGATACAGATAACGAGAAGCTTAGTAATGAAACATGTTTAATTAGTAAGTAAAACGTCACAATATCAATACTTACAATTCGTTCAGCAACTACACGAGTTTGTTCACTCGTGTAGGCGCCGCTTGGCTTTTGCCGAATATACAACCACAACTCCTCGCGACGTATTGGAGATGGCGGTTGGTCAACTACCGCAGAAGGATTGGATTCAGCTTCATCTTCCAATCTCTTCCGCTTGGCTGCCACCAAATCTTTTTCGGCCTTTTCATATCCGCAGCGAGAAGCCCTGTGTGGGCAATCATTCTTTCTCCCAATCTCTTGGTATTTTTCTATTATTTTCTATGAATCAAGATTGAAAACAACTATCAATTATGAATTCCAGCCATGTCACTAACAGAAATTAGAGAACTTCTGCTTGATATGAACGTCAAACATTAGTCAAATTCACTTCATCAAGATTCAACATTTTACTTAAGGAAGATGTAGCATTGTAGAAGAAATTGGGAGAACCAAAGGAAAGGGAGTTGCGAAATTGCTGCCAACTCGGTCAATTCATTCATTCATCATAATTGGTTCCTACACACATATTAGAATAACTAACTAACTACTTGCACCGAAACCATTACACAATTAACATACTAACTAACTAGCAACGTCTAACCATATTACACAGTTTACATATCAGACTTGCATGGAATTAGGACATGCTCCTCTGATGCAAGACAAAGGCAGGAAATGTATACTTCTATTCACACACCAAACCATTTAACTAACAAGATTAGATGTACACAATAACATTCACATATCCGCACAGGTTAATAAGCAAACAAAAGTGCAAACAAAACTAAATATAAACTCACCAGTTTCAGGAGTGGTCCACAGCTGAACAAATTGTTGCCAAATTTGTTCATCAAGAAATTTGTATTTGTGCCAGGGTTTATGGTCTGGATTCACCTCGGAAAAAATATACGTGTTAGCTAGAAAGGTCTTAAACTTCACGAACCGCTCAAAGACAATAAGACAATGTTGAGTCTTTCAACTTCTCAGAGTCAGGGACGGTGTATGTAAGCCGGATAGTGTCCCATATAGGATCCTTTATTGTGCTTTGGTCCACATTTTTCCACTCATCAATCAAGATGCTAACATTGTTGCGTACTAGAGCGCCGACAAAACTAGTATATGTGGTTTTATTAGAACCGAAAGGTTGCAAATTTTCATCAAACTGAATCTCGAGCTTCGTCCCGAGTCGGACTAAGGAAACCTCCCTCATTCGTGTCTTTGCTTCTATCACGGCGTGCACGGCGCTGAGGAGGCTCATTGTGAGATGAAGAGGGTTTGTTCGTCTGACCCACACCAATCAAAGCAGTATCTCGAGTTCCAGGAACACGAGTGGAATCGTTTTCACCGTTCATTTTCAAGAAAGTGAGAGGAATGCCTGAGCAAATGAGGGAGTAACAGAGGCTAACGATACGTGGGGCGAGGAAGAGAGGTAATGCAATAGGAAGGGTTTCGCAACGTGAACAGGGGTTCTTCATGAGTGTGACAAAAGCTTCCGCGCGAAGAAACGTATATTTGGCGCCTCATTTTTAAGACCGGACAAATGAGTATATACGGTCTTAAAAGCTAACGTTTAAGACCGGTCTTTATATAACTCCGGTCTTAAAATTAATAAATTTTTTATTTAAACTTTAGTACCTGCCTGATTTTAAGTCCGGTCTTAAAAGTCTAACTTTTAAGACCGGTCATTCTGTAACTCTGGTCTTAATATTAATTAATTTTTTATTTAAACATTAGTACCGGCCGTGATTTATGTCCGGTCTTAAAGGTCTAACTTTTAAGACCGTCTATTATATATGTCCGGTCCTAAAACTTTAATACCTTTATATTTTAATTTTTCCGTATTAATTTTGGAGTGTAGAAAATATAAGTCTTCCGGTCTAAATGAGGCGGTCTTAAAGCACTTTAACGTATAAGAAGTTCTTTTTATTTACAAAACTGCTACCAGTCACACCTTTAAGAGCGGGGCGTCGATGATCCGCTCTAAATGAGGCGGTCTTAAATCCCCCTTTTGCACTAGTGTGGAAGCGTTTAGGAAATCCAAGAAATAGGAAGAAGCTAATATACATACCCACACAACTGAAGCGAGAGAAAAAAACGAAGTCAGTGGTTTGCTCGCACCCATACAGCAACGCCATGATACAGAGGAAGATGGAGAAAAGAAATAGATGATGATGAAGAACGGAGCATACTCCCACACCACACAAGTCGACTTGAAGAACAGAAAAATGAAGATGCTTGGCCGAGAGAAATGATGGATGAGTGTTGGCACATTTATGCTGAAGGGGTGCAGGGGAAGAAGGAGTACTTGCTGAGCCTCTCTAGAAATTTCCTAAACTCTCTCTTGGCTCTCTACTTTTACAGGAAAAGAAATAAAGCAGGTGATATAATGACTTTTAGGATTTATCAGAATTTTTTTTTTAATTAAAAAAACACTTTTTACACAGTAGAAATTCAAACCTAGAGGTAGACAACAAACTTAATTTTCACCACACTACCATTACACCTTGCTAAATTTGTTTAATATCTAGTAAAATAAAATCAAGCATGGTTTAAATATTTTTTTTAAAAGAAAAAATTAGCTTGATTTAAATTCTAATATTTTATACCCTAGTTAATTACTTTTTTTTTCCCTGAATTTCTAAATTCTTGGGTTATTACATCTAAACACTGTGCAGTTTGATTCCATCAGTTGACAGTGCAAGGGTTAGGCTCCCGACTTTGTTCGCAAAGTCACGGTACTCATGATCAATTCTTTTCCATTGAGGAGCATTTGCAGGGTGTCTAAGCTTCATGTCTTCAATGCTTTCGTCTACATGCCATGTCAACTGCTTAGCAATCTCTACATTACTGTACATTTGCTTGAATCCAAGAATAATGGGAAAATACCATAGCAGTCTTCTTTTCCTTGTTCGCATTTGGATGCCATGGTTATATTTTCTATTTGGGATTCTAGTTTGGTCTGATCCAATTTCTAGTTTAGTAACGCGCACGCGTACACACATATGTGTGTATGTATTTAAATAATTCTAATGTTAAATATGGGTATTTTGGTAAAAAAAAAAAAAAAGAACACACAAAAGTCCAAAAGTTAAACTTAATAATCAACTAACGGTTTGGGTATATGGAAATGAAATATGAAAATATAAAAGAGGTTAATTTGTGAGATATACATTTTAATTTTAAGGGAGGTATATATTGGTTTTCAAAATAGAGGGGATGTCTGTATAATTAAAGTAAAACAAAGAGGTGGTTAGAGTATTTTACTCTAATAAAAATATACCTGACCATGCCAATATTTTCTACTGTGGCTAAAGTTTGGAGGAAACTTATGACTAAAGTTTAGAAGGTTTGTACGATCAAAACACATCAAAAATTTTTAGACTGACTATTTGAAATTGTAAAAAATTATGATAATAAAATTTACTCGAATTTGGATCAACTACAAATTCATAAATTTTTATCTCCCCAAATAATAGCCGGATTTGGCTCAAATCCTAATATCCCCTAATCCAAACACAGTATAACTGCATAAGCACTTTCTAGTTGCTAATTTATGTGTGCAAGTGATTGTTTGAAAACATATTCTTTACAACAAAGATAGTTGAGTCGACTTCAATAGTTTACCATTTGTGGATACGTAAGAAAAATAAAAACCAATACTTTGTGCTTGCAATTTATACGGTTCTTGTATTGTTTTATTCTGTGGATGGAAGGTTTTCTATAGTAATCTTGATATGAGATAATATGAAATATCATAATCATTTTCCTGCAGAAGGAAGTCAAAAAACTCACACACCCATGCTCAAAGGATAATCAAACTCACAACCTCTTATTTAAGCTAATTAATCTTTGATATGAGTCAATTACTTATTACATGTCATTGATTTTTAAGTCATTAATAGACAAGTTAGGTAAGTCTCCTTGTAAAAACATCTTGGATCATATATAACCTGTTAATATTCTTCTCATCCCACACTTTATTTTCAAGTGCATATTTAAATTACTTTCCATAATCAATCATATTAAAGCTATTATATATATGGATGTACCTACCTACCTACCTACACACACACGTATAGATACATATATATACACACACGGGTGCAAAAGTCACACCAGACGTTAGTTGACCAAATGTTGACCAGTAAGTAACCATTGTTGACCAAAAATGCTAATGTGGATGATGAATTGGAGAGAGAAGAAGGCAACAAAATTTGCTGATTAGAAATATGGTGGGGCATTAAACAAAAATGAAGGAAACAACAAACCCTAAACACATACATGGACTCACCCTCTCGCTCCTCTGTCATCATCGTTGGAGCTGGTATCTCCAGTGAGAGCTTCAGTTTCGATCAATTCTTTTCATCTTCGTACATGTGGTTATTGTGATACATTTTGTTCTGATTTTTAGTTTCTCTGTACAGAGATTTATGTCTCAAGGAATAGCAGCAAGCCTTCTTCTCTCACCATTTCATCATCCACATCAGTATTTTTGGTCAACAATACTTACTGAACGGTCAATGTCTGGTCAACTAACGTCTAATGTGACTTTTGCACCCATTTAGTAACCACATGGGCATTTTTGCACCCCAAAAAAACGTTTGGTGCTGGGCGTTCCCGAAGGTAAAGTACATGTGTATTTTTGCACATTTACCCATATATATTTAACTTTTTGTTATCGTCTTAATAATAAAATTATAATTTTATATGTTGATGTTTAAAGTGGCCATTCTTCTTCTGGTCAAAAACGGGGCCATTCTTCTTTATTTTCATTATTTTAAACATCAACATTAGTGCTTGTAAATGTTGCTTTCATTGTTGACCTACTCTAAATTATGTTTTTGAACCGTCCTACTAAATAAATTGACGGTTTATTACATATGTGTAGTCATTTTTTTAGGGAAAATCATGCTAAGGTCCTAACCCAAGGAAAATAATATCTCAAAAATCCCATAACATCTTGAAAGAATTATAAAGTCCCACGAGACCATAGGGTGAGAAATGAAAAATAGCCAATTACCATTTTTACTAGTTATAAAATCCCATAACATCTTTACTCTACCTAGTTACTTTTTCCAAACAATCGAAGTTGTTCCATCTGAGAACCAAGATTCAAACACCCTTAACAAACTACAATGACTCCAATTGAAGAAACAGAAAACAGAAAGGGGCTTAGGTGGCTTACCTAGATCGGATTCTACCCTTGCATGTGGATTTCGGCCTCTCCTTCTCCGACGACCTGATGCGTCTTACACTTTGAAGTATTTTATAGTACAATTTTGTCTTAAAGTATTTTTTAGAAGCGATTTTGACATCTTTGTTAACTCTCAAAGAGTATGTTAAATTTCTGAGAAAAAAAAAGAGTATGTTAAATAAATGCACATCTGCCTCCCCTAATTATTTTTTTCAATGGCACTAAACATCCTAAAATTGCAATACAAAATACTTTATGGTATTAGGCATACATGAAAAAATACTTTAGGATGTCCGATAAACCACAAAATACTTTAGGGTATTGAACACACCTAGAAAAAGATTGTAGGGTACTTGATGTGATTGAACCATGTTTTTATAGGTTTTTTCATGATTAATTGGGATTTTTAATGCATTTCCTAGAACACTGTTGCTTGATTAAGCACTAATTTTAGTTGGAGACATTTGTATTGAATTAAGTGTAATGAATGATAAAATAGTCATAATTTATTAATTATTCATGCAAATGATTTTCTGGACTTTTGATGCTACCTTGTGCTTAGTATTACACTATATGTGTTTAAGAAAAAAATTAGAGATTTTGGAGTGTCAAAATTAATATTTTGAGAATTGGGGAAATTATAAAAATATTCCTACAATTTCAGGAAATTGCAAAACAATGCAGAAAAGGACCCAGAAATTACCGTTGGAGCTCGGCAATATTGATAACAGCACAACAGAAGCTATCTTCACCTTTTTTCATTAGTTGGTATAGCCATGTAGGTCAAAAGATGAAGGCTAAAAGTATAGAGCTGCCGCGGTAGTTGGTAAATTATTCTTTTATAAATATATATTTAAGTTTTTGTTATCATATTAATAATAAAATTATAATTTTCTATATTGATGTTTAAAGTGACCATTCTTCTTCTGGTAAAAAAGAGTCACACCATTCTTCTTTATTTTCATTATTTTAAACCCAAATCTGAAGTCGTTTTCTTGATTTTATGTCTCCTCCCTTACAAAATTTTTGACTTGAGGGCTTGAGACTATTCTCATTCCTCACGTTATTCAGTACCACCCCCAATATCTGTTTTTTTTTTTTTCGTTTATTATTGAGCCATGTCTATTGACCTAAAAGTTAGTCTTTCTCTTTTGCTTCTATTCCTTACGCTATTTGCTGACGGGTTGTTGAAATTGAATTTCTTGTTTATTTTCGTTCGTCATTATTAAATTTCTTATGATTTACAAACATAAAAAATGCCCAATTTAAGAGTTTATTTCTTTGATAAATTATAAAAATAATTCAAAAAGTACACTATTTAAATCAAAATATAACTTGTTTTTATGTAAAACCCAATAAAGATCAATAGGAAAGAGAAAAAATTATTTGAGAAGTTGGGTTATTTCAATAAACAATAGAGAGCATTAAAGAGTGGACTGAAAAAAGTGGCTTTCTAGACCAATTTTCACTCTGAAGAAACTGGTGTAAGAATTAATAGGTTTTTCCTTTTTGTTCTTTGATTACTATTTCTACACCGCTTCACATTATTTGATTTTTGTGGTTCTCATTTCTCAGTGCCTCGCAGTTGAATTCTTTTTGCCAACCCCTCAACTTTTCTAGACCTTCCAATTCAAACCCTTCCACAAAATGTTTTTCTTATCCCCACACTAAAATTCTTCACACATGCTCCTCCGCCCCCTCTTTTTTTATTTTTTAATTGCTAGATACGAATGACTATGTCAGACTTGAGTATTCTGGGGGTATAATTGGGAGTAACTCCCTTGCCCAAAAAAAAAAAAACTCCTAAATGCATTTTTTGCATTTGCATAAACTCTAACACAAGATGTGATTTCATATTTAAACGGTGAAAGTCTTTTTTATCATTATAGGACTAGCTTCTATTGGTATCGTTTGCCTTTCTCTTTTATTTAACACAGATCTAATCTTAAATGCAAGATTAGTTACTCCTTTGGTTTTATTTATAATTTATATAAGGCATTTCCAGCACATTTCACATAAATCAATAAAAACCTTAAACTTCATTAACTTTTCTATAAAATTCAACAACTTTTCAATTTTGCCTCTATCTAATATTCATTATACTCCATGAGAACAAAGTCAATATAATATTAAATGAAGGGAAAATTTGTACATTCATGTAAAATTTATCTCTCTAGCTCCTGGCCTTATAATTTAAAATAAATAAACAAGTGGGTTTATAGATTTTTAATAAAGAGAATGTGGAAAATTAAAGAGTAAAAAAAATTAATTAAAAACTTTTAAATCCATCTCTTCAATTTTTCAAATCAAATTCATTAACCCAAAAAAAAAAAAAAAAAAAAAGCAGTCCCTCATACCAAACAAACTTGGAGATTAAATAAAGCAAAAGCTTTTACTAGGTCTTAAATTTAGAATTGTAAGGCGCACTTGGTTAAAATTTATTCTTCTATTTTATGAGAAATGTTATCCATATAAAATGATAAATGTAATATTAATATATATATCCATAAAAATTATTTAGGATACAATCACTTTATTCATGAGTTCTAAATTAAAAGCTATTCCCATGGAGCATACTGTAGCATATTATACCTTCACTGCGAACGAAAAAGTCGAAAGATAATAAGGTTCAAAAGAAGTTGCATGCAGCCCAGAAAAGTACTTTAGAGTAACAGTGCACTAAACTGTGCTCTGTTTGTGTTAACAATGTTTCACTATGTGGTAAAAAAATAATATCCATCTTTTTCATCGTACGTCATTAAAAATATATGTGAACGACGGTTAATTTCTTTCCTACAAACTCCTTATTTTTGTTTTGCATGATGTCAATCAGTTTCTTATCAAGATATTTATTTCTATCTTCAAAATGAATAATATTGTTTACTGTTATTTAATAATATAATGCAAAACTGATGATCGGCATCTTTTTCATATATATTTTGTACGGGTATCCATATTTAATGACGTATTCACTTTATTTAAATGATTATGCGTGTAATACCTTAAAAATCACACTTATAATAAGTTCATAATTTAGTAAATAATACCTATTGAAAATAGGTGAATATGTGGTCTCAAATGTTGTAGAGTAATTACTTTGTTTCTAAGGTAAATTCTATTGAAATTAGAAGAGATAAAGTGCCAAAAGGCCTAAAAATGCATTTATGGGTCATAAAATATCCTGAAAATATTATGATAAATCATATAGAGCAGTGAAATATTTATTTAAAATTGGGAAGAATATTGTCCTTAATTTTGGTAATTTATTTAATTATTTCCTTGGAAATAATAAGAGGGAAAATTAAATATTATTTTGGGAACCCTAAATGACCCAATGATTTTTAATATAATGCATGGAGCATAAATTACCAATGTCAGTAAAATAGTTGTGAGGAAATGATTAATCCTAATTAACAAAATTATCAACAATTAGTAAGTGATTAAATAAATAATTATTGGCTAATTGTTTAAGCATGGATCAAGGGAATATCCAAGTTAAATTATTGAAAAACCCTTTAATTAAATGTTTATGGCTAAAATTAGCATAAAAGATACTTGCTAATTAGTTAGAAATAATTAAGAGAAATTGATGAGATTAAATGTATGAAAACCCTAAATCCTAAAAGATTGCTAATCATAGGATTAAGGCCCTAACTAAACTTGCTAATCAAATTAGACAAATTAAACATTAAGCAATGGCTAAGATTGAATTCCATAGAGTAATGTAACATCCCAACTTTTCAAAAGCAGTATAATTTTTTTTTTCCAAACAAACATCATTTGAAAACATCAGAGTAGAGCGTAAGTCTGATATGTATATATAAAACGCCGTAAGTCTGGCTAGTTACAACAGCGGTACAGAAACCGCGTGGTTCAGGAGTAATATATAATAGCAAAAGGAAAGCTTCCGCCGGAACAACAAAAGGAAAGCTTCCGCCAGAACAATGAAAGGAAGACTTCAGCCGGGTCTTCTACTCAGGCTGCTTTCCTCTCTCCTCGGTCCTTGGTCCTCCAGACCACGACGCTATATTAAGAGCTGAGATCCGCACCGGATCTCAGGTAACGGTTAACCTCATGTATACATACACACATATGGGTTACCAAACAACAACATATAAAACACACCCAACCAATGCACATGTATCGCTCCCAGCATTAAAGATGTATCGCTCCCAGCATTATAAATGTATCGCTCCCAGCATTATAAATTTATCGCTCACAGCCTTACAGATATATCGCTCCCAGCATGCATACAGTTATCTTCTAACATAATATGCATCCCAACAACAACCCACATATACACACCATACACACATCACATACATACCATACTATATCCATCAGAGTTAGTGTTACAGTACGCGAACATACCTTCGTTGACGGTCGTCGGTATTTCTGTCGGTATACGGCACACTCGATCCCTACCAAGTTTTTACCTCGTCGGGCATTTTTCAATGCAATGAGGCCTAAAAACAATAGTAGGAATCTCATTCCCTACTTACTAAATCTAACTACGGAACTAAAGACTAGTACTTAAAAACTAAGGACCGAAGGACTTACCGTTGAAGACTTACGCATAATTTTGCCCAGAGCTTCTCTCTCCTATTTCTCCCTCTATGTTTCGGCCAAGGCAAGGAGAATTGGAATGTGAATTTTCAAGAGGCTTGATCTCTTATTTATAGAAGAAATCTAGGACATACATGGAATTTCCCAAGTTGTTTGTAACCATGAATTTCAAATTAGCATTGGTGGCTTGTTCTTGGCGTTGGCTGCCCAAGTCAACACAAATGGGTGATGTGGCAGCCCCCCATTGGTCCAAAAATGGTGACTTGGCTTGCTTTATGCCCGGTCCTCTGATTTCCCCGATCGGTCCCCGATTCGCGTGATTTCGGAGAAAACTCAAACTTCTGGATTCATATCTTTGAAGATCTTCTCTTCCTCATCAATAATATCTAATTTAACTTAGATTTCAGTCCCTTATAGGGTTCCAACAGTCCAGTTGCAGGTTTCTCGAAAAACATGTCCGAACGCGTCTGGTTTCAGAACGCATTTCTGAAATCATCAACTTCTTCAGAAAAATTCACTGATTCCAAATATGTTCATATAAATTCAAACTCATTCCTAGATGTTGAGTTAGAATTTATTTTCTTCAGATCAAAAAATGTGCCTACCTGCATTTTTCCCTATTTCGTCTTATTAGGAAAATGCGCTAACGGCCTCGGAATTAACTTCCGGAAGAGGTCACTTAAAGGTAAAAACTCACTGATCAATATTTTACCTTGACTTTGGAAATCCCATTTCTAGATCTCTAGATAGGATCCGTTTCCTAATTTTTAGATTACTATTCACTATTTTTACTTTAATTAATTATAATATTAAAATATTACAACTTGCATATTACATTGATTAAAATCTTATCTTCTTCCATTTCTAAGATTTTGTCCAGCCAAAAATCTGATCCTTTTTTTTAATTTTCGTTTTTATATTTTATTTAATATAAAATAATTATTTAATAATTATTTTATATAATTCTTACATAATTTTCCTATTGGTTCCTAATTTGTATTTAGGCCTAAAAATACCTAAACTCATCTATTTTTCTCAAAAATTTTCAATTAATTAGTAAATATGTTTTTACTAATTCTTGGCCAAAAACCACTAATTTTAGGGTTTTACATAATTATCTCAATTTCCTTTACTTATGCTTAAGTAATTAGCCCAATATTACTTAATTACTTAATTATCACAAGTTGATAATTTTCTTACTTAGAACACCTCATTACCTTCATACTTTTGTATTGACATTTTTGTTTTCATGTCTCCTGCATTATCTTAGCATATACGGGGGTATTACGGTCATTTCCTTACTTTTGAGTATTCTTCTACAATTTCTCCAAGTTTGTAACTTAATAAATTACCTAAATTAGGGACAATATCCTTCCCTATTTTAAATAGATTTTTACTTGCCTCTTTTATAGCTTTCACAGGGTATTTATAACCAGAATGTGTTTAGGGACCTATTTGCAAATTCCCAAACGTTTTAGGGACCTAATTGCAAATTATCTAATTTCAAGAGAAATTACCTTAACAACAAGGTAAACTCAATACAAGGTGTTTGAGACCTCATATTCACCTATTTTCAAGAGAAGTTACCCTAAGTCAGATTTTAGGGTATTACATTTCTCCCCCCGTTAAACAAAATTTCGTCCTCGAAATTTACACTCTACCCACAAATCTCCGTACTATCTAAACTCCGTCCTATTCAGACTTTGGACTTCACGCGTCGGTCTTTACTTTGTCTGCCAGCTGCTTCTTTCGGTGATCGAGAATTCGGTTTGGTTTGACCATTATGATCTTGTCATTTCGCACTTTGATATATGATGTTTTCCGCGGTTCCCACACACCGCGGTCAAGACCACAAATACCAAAATGTTTCCTTGGACTAAACCATGGCAACACAAGATACTTTAAATGTTTCCATCGTTTTCATATACCATGATAACACAAAATACCTCCTACTCAATGACACGATCACGGTCAAATTGTACTAACGAAGAAACATAGATTACGTCTCGTAAGCAATTTATGTATCACACGATTTAGTCGTATAACTAATACTTAGTTCATGCAATACATAGAGAAAATTCCTAACTAAGAGAGATAGTACCTTGGACTCTCTCCGGAAGTTCTCTGTCCATTGTGTCAGTTAACGCGTACATTCGGCCCGAGTTCTGTGGCCTGAATCCCGCAGCTTTCTCATGGCAGTTCGGGGCAATATGTCCTGGTTTCTGACATCGGTAGCAAACTCATCTCTCCGCACTTTTCTCAGGACAGTTCATAATAATGTGTCCCGGCTTCCGACATCCGAAACAAACTCGTCGATTAATACATTCGCCAGGATGGTACTTCCCACAATCAGGACACGGTCGAGATTCCAGCATTCTTGAGTTGTCCTGCTGCCCAGACTGGAATGGCCTCTTACTCTCTCTTTGGGAGTCATCCCAGAGTGCCTCTCTCTTCCGTGAGGAACTTCCACGGCTACCCTTGCTGTGTTCGGCACGGCTACCATTGTGATTCCGTGATTTACATAACTCCTTCAGGTTGCGCTCAGTCATCCGGCAAGATTCCACAGCTTGGGCCATTTTGGGAAATTGCTGAGATACCAGCCTCGCCCTTATGTCATACTTCAGTCCGGTCACTAGTCGGTTCGCCTTCCAGCTCTCATTTACGTTGCTTTTCAGATATGATGAATAGCGAGACAAGTTGGTGAAACGAGCGAAGTAGTCATCGAATGACTCTTCATTCCCTTGCTGGATCTTCAGAAATTCCTCTTCCTTTATCACCTGTGTCGAGGGAGGAAAGTATTGTTCGTTGAATTGCTCCAAGAACATTGCCCAAGTAACAGGACTTGGCAGAGTTGTGGAAACACTCTTCCACCATCTGTGGGCATCTCCCTCAAGTTTGTATATTGCTAGCTGAGCCTTCCGATTTCCCGGGCACTCAATGACTTCAAAAATCTTCTCCAGACTTAGAAGCCAATCCTCAGCTAATTCATTCTTTCCCCGGAACCGAGCGGCTTTAACTTGCGAACTGGTTGACCCAGTTTTCCGTGGTTCTTTCCCTTCCTCGTCGTGGAGGTGATTGGGATCTATCAGAATCTTCAGCGTGCTCCTCGCTTTGGTTGTCATCATACTCCTCTTCATCATTATCATCATTGTGCAGTTCTTCCTCGTGTTGACGTGCTTCCACTCATCTCTGGGTTTCTAGGTCTTGTTGATTCTGTCTCGCCAACAGTGCATCAATGAGAGCCCTCTGCTCTTGCAAGGTTCTCCTCAGCTCTTGCACTTCGTTTTGGTCTGGTTGATTTGGTATATTATCCTGCTCGGGAATTGCTCCTATTTGAGGCTGTCTGCCTCCACGCCTACCATGACCTCGGCCTCTGGGAGCTCCAGCTCCTCTTAGATTCGCCATGTCGCGTTCCTTGATTAGAGGAAACGTTAACGTTAGATACAGGGAAGACATTCCGCATAACACAGACTTTATCACACTAGTCTCTAAACTCTATCGCGCTGAGCATTTTCACTGCTCCCAGCTTTTATCACTCTAGTATTCACACCATAATCGGACAGATACCCGCAACATTTCCTTCGTCGATTCTCGTTGGTTCTTTCTTCTGAAAACATATACGGAGAAAAATGGATCAAATCCAGTTTCCAGAAGAGTACGGAAATTCGTAACAGAAATTTCTCTGATAGAAGTTCTCAACATGGGTCAAATACCACATGTACTAGGATAGAGTTACCGTCTAGTGCAAACTGGCGATTATCAGAGTTAACAAAGACTGATATCAGAGTGATCAGAGTGATCTGATACTGATATCAGGGTTATCAGAGTTAATGTACCAACAGAAAGTGGTACATCGGTTCAGAATGGTATACCGGTTCAAACTGGTACACCGACCTTAGGCTATATCAGTACTCATTTTAAAAATATGCTCCAAAATTTTGAAAAGGCTTAGAACCTAACCTCGTTAGCCGAACAGAATGGCCAGGTAAGTGTCTACCATGGGGGCCTCACCGAGTTCACGGCGACTGATTGGCACACCCACGTAAACTAGCCTTGCCTTCGGCACCAAACTGTCCATAATAACTTAGTCAGATCCATGCCAGGACTACTTCTCTGATACCAAAGTGTAACATCCCAACCTTTCAAAAGCAGTATAATTTTTTTTTCCAAACAAACATCATTTGAAAACATCAGAGTAGAGCAACAGAGCGATTGAGTAACTGATATGTATATATAAAACGCCGTAAGTCTGGCTGGTTACAACAGAACAATGAAAGGAAGACTTCAGCCGGGTCTTCTACTCAGGCTGCTTGCCTCTCTCCTCGGTCCTTGGTCCTCCCGACCCTGACGCTATATTAAGAGCTGAGATCCGCACCGGATCTTAGGTAACGGTTAACCTCATGTATACATACTCACATATGGGTTACCAAACAACAACATATAAAACACACCCAACCAATGCACATGTATCGCTCCCAGCATTAAAGATGTATCGCTCCCAACATTATAAATGTATCGCTCCCAGCATTATAAATTTATCGCTCCCAGCCTTACAGATATATCGCTCCCAGCATGCATACAGTTATCTTCTAACATAATATGCATCCCAACAACACCCCACATATACACACCATACACACATCACATACATACCATACTATATCCATCAGAGTTAGTGTTACAGTACGCGAACGTACCTTCGTTGACGGTCGTCGGTATTTCTGTCGGTATACGGCACAACAGTAGGTCAGAACGTAATCAGGGATATCCTATCAACATAACAATGTACTTGTTAAGGATCTATCATTACGACGGATATTTTTAGTCAAAATGACCATTTTGCCCCTGACCACCTATTTGGCGGAATTTCGCCAGCACTTCGTTACTCTGACAAATTTTCTTCCCAAAATTTTGCCAGAACTTCGACGCCATTTTGATTTTCTAAAATAAAGACTAAAATAGCCCTCCCATATGATATCCAATCATGCTTGAAAATTTAAAGGCTATTCTAGCATTACAACCCCTACTTTTGAAAGAACTACAGAAGCTTCAACTTTTCAGGTACTCGATCCCTACCAAGTTTTTTACCTCGTCAGGCATTTTTCAATGCAATGAGGCCTAAAAACAATAGTAGGAATCTCATTCCCTACTTACTAAATCTAACTACGGAACTAAAGACTAGTACTTAAAAACTAAGGACCGAAGGACTTACCCGTTGAAGACTTCTGCACAATTTTGCCCAGAGCTTCTCTCTCCTATTTCTCCCTCTATGTTTCGGCCAAGGCAAGGAGAATTGGAATGTGAATTTTCAAGAGGCTTGATCTCTTATTTATAGAAGAAATCTAGGACATACATGGAATTTCCCAAGTTGTTTGTAACCATGAATTTCAAATTAGCATTGGTGGCTTGTTCTTGGCCTTGGCTGCCCAATTCGACACAAATGGGTGATTTGGAAGCCCCCCATTGGTCCAAAAATGGTGACTTGGCTTGCTTTATGCCCGGTCCTACAGATTTTCCTTGATCGGTCCCCGATTCGCGTGATTTCGGAGAAAACTCAAACTTCTGGATTCATAACTTTGAAGATCTTCTCTTCCTCATCAATAGTATCTAATTTAACTTAGATTTCAGTCCCTTACAGGGTTCCAACAGTCCAGTTGCAGGTTTCTCGAAAAACGTGTCCGAACGCGTCTGGTTTCAGAACGCATTTCTGAAATCATCAACTTCTTCAAAAAAATTCACTGATTCCAAATATGTTCATATAAATTCAAACTCATTCCTAGATGTTGAGTTAGAATTTATTTTCTTCAGATCAAAAAATGTGCCTACCTGCATTTTTCCCTATTTCGTCTTATTAGGAAAATGCGCTAACGGCCTCGGAATTAACTTCCGGAAGAGGTCACTTAAAGGTAAAAACTCACTGATCAATATTACAATATTAAAATATTACAACTTGCATATTACATTGATTAAAATTCTTATCTTCTTCCATTTCTAAGATTTTGTCCAGCCAAAAATCTGATCATTTTCTTTAATTTTCGTTTTTATATTTTATTTAATATAAAATAATTATTTAATAATTATTTTATATAATTTATTACATAATTTTCCTATTGGTTCCTAATTTGTATTTAGGCCTAAAAATACCTAAACTCATCTATTTTTCTCAAAAATTTTCAATTAATTAGTAAATATGTTTTTACTAATTCTTGGCCAAAAACCACTAATTTTAGGGTTTTACATAATTATCTCCGAATTTCCTTTACTTATGCTTAAGTAATTAGCCCAATATTACTTAATTACTTAATTATCACAAGTTGATAATTTTCTTACTTAGAAAACCTCATTACCTTCATACTTTTGTATTGATATTTTTGTTTTCATGTCTCCTGCATTATCTTAGCATATACGGGGGTATTACGGTCATTTCCTTACTTTTTGAGTATTCTTCTACAATTTCTCCAAGTTTGTAACTTAATAAATTATCTAAATTAGGGACAATATCCTTCCCTATTTTAAATAGATTTTTACTTGCCTCTTTTATAGCTTTCACAGGGTATTTATAACCCACAATGTGTTTAGGGACCTATTTGCAAATTCCCAAACGTTTTAGGGACCTAATTGTAAATTATCTAATTTCAAGAGAAATTACCTTAACAACAAGGTGAACTCAATACAAGGTGTTTGAGACCTCATATTCACCTATTTTCAAGAGAAGTTACCCTAAGTCAGATTTTAGGGTATTACAAGTAAGATCAAAGGCTACAATAATTTTAACATTTAAAAAGGGTCTAAATCCATGTTAAAGCCTATGAGCCTATGAGGGAATGTCTTGCTAATTATTAAAAGATCATTAAAAGATAATGTAAGGTAATTGGAAAACAAAATAAAAAGCAAAAAGGAGGGGGTGGGGGACAAAATTTTGAAGAGGGAAAGAGAGAGAAAGTGTTGAGTAGGTGTAGTGTGAAAGCATATACAAGTGGGCAAGTGGATTGAGGATTTTTAAGAAGAAAAAAGATATTTTGTGGAAAAATCAAATAGGATAAATAAGAACCGATAGAAATTAAATCCTATCTTGAAATCCTTGGATTAAGTATTAAACATCTGGACATATTATGAATCAGTGAATTTTTGTCCCGAAGTTGGTGTTACCTGAAGTCATTTCCGTAACCGACGGGGTTTGTCCTAAAATGATCAGCAGGTTAGGAAATACCTTTAATGGGATCATAAATTTTGTTAATCCAAATATTTCTCAAGAGTAAGCAGAGACCTCCAAGACTACGTTGATGAATTTTTTAGATTATTTAAGATTATGTTATTATAACACCGAATAGGGAACTTTATCGGTATAAATTCCATAAAGTGCAAGGGTGACATCATTGGGATGACTTCATCTTTGGAGGGATGACATAGGGGGGACGAATTTGTGGTGGAGAGAAGGGGAAAATGGATGATTTGTAAGCCACATCTTCATCTTCTTAATCGTTGATGCAAAAGAAGATCCAAGGGTTGAGATTCATGGACATTGCCTATAAATAGCCCTTCACCTCCATTTGAAATTCTCACACCAATTGCCTTAGCAATTTCGAAATAGAGAGAGAGTTTAGAGAGAAGGAGGAGCTCTGGAGAAGGAGTAGCGAAGTTCTGGGTAATTTCTTCGGTCTCTAGTCTTAAGTTCTAGTAGCTCTTTCGGTAGTTATAGTAGAAATGCTAGTTTGATCTTTAATCTTCCAAGTATGATTTTGATATCATGTTTTAGGATTAAATATGATATTTATTTCGAAAATATGTTGGAGAAAGAGATATGACAAAATTTTGGAAAATTAGAGTCAAAGTAGCGAAGCTCTGGCGAAATTTCGCCGATTAGTGAGGTCAGGGGTAAAATGGTCATTTATGACTAAAATGACTGTTATGGTGTTGATCATTGATAGAAATGCTATTATCCTTATAGGATATCTGTGATTATGCCCTGATCAACAGTCATACCGAAATTCCGTCAACGAAGGTACGTTCGTGTACTAGTAACACTAACTCTGATAGTTATTGTATGCATATATGTATTTCCTCTGTCATGCCTTAACCTTACATCTGACTGTATTGTTATTGCCGTGCATATCTGATTATGTACATTGTCCATTGTGCCTCAACCTTAAATCTGATTGTATTGTTATTGCCGTGCATATCTGATTATGTACTTTTCCCATTGTGCCTTAACCTTACATCTGACTGTATTGTTATTGCCATACATATCTGATTATGTATTCCTTACATCTGATTGTCGTAAGTATCGCTAAAACTTCATGAATATCTGTAGTACATATATGGTGTATATAATTATGAGGTTAACCGTTACCTGGGGTCCCGTGCATTGGACCTTAGCTCTTAACCTAGTTTCAGAGTCAGGAGGACCGAGGATAGGGGCAAGCAGCACGCTTAGAGGCCCGGCTGAAGACTATCTTTTGATGCCACGGCGTGGGAATCACCAGGGAGACACTTTTTATTTACGTTTGAAAACACTCAAATCAATGTACCGTTACTGCAATAGCCAATTGGCATTTTGAATATATATCAGTTACTCTTATGCTCTGATGCTCTACTCTGATGATTTTAAATGAAAAAAAAAATTATACTGCTTTTGAAAATGGGATATTACAATGCGACTCCGACTATATATCATAATCATTTTTTACTTTCCTAGTCAATAAAAATAAATCATGATCAACACAGAAATCTTAAGTTTTAACTCTAAAATCTTCATTCCGTCTTGACTTGCAAACGGCTCCTTCTTTTTTTAAATGATATGAAGGGTTTTTCCGAGACTTATAACGCAAAAGGTTTTAACCTCTTCCGACAAATGTACTTCATAAGATTCGAACTTCTAGTCTCCTCTTTAAGGGGCATGACTACTTACCACCTCAACTAACGTCTTGTTGGTGAAACAGCTCCTTTTTAAACTAATTCTATACAACTGCAATTTTTTTAATGTTTTACTGAGTAATTTTATTGGGTTAAGGTGCGATTTTACCAACGAACTATTGGCTCAGGAGCGTCCAGCACAAAAGTTTTAATTAAAAATATAATTATATGATTTAAATAAAACTCAATGTGTTTTATAATTTATTATATATGTTAAACAAAAAATTATATGATTTATTTTTATAATAAAACTCACATAAATTTCTTCTAAAATAAAATAATAATTTTTATGAGAAAAAGAATGTATGATAAATGATATGAGAGAATTAGAGTAAAATATGTAAAAGTGCATTTATTAATCAAATAAATTAGAGTAAATTTATGTATGTATTTTTACTCTATCATGATTTTTATTTTTATTTTATTTCTAAATATAAGTCTTATTAATCTAAATTTATAAGTATAATTTGTTTCCCTCTTTAAATTATAGCAAGAAATTTAGGTTAGTAGTTCTTAAAGCTCAATTGTGTCAATTGCCATATAACTTATTCCCAACGATACATTATCTATCTTGAATATAATGATATTAAGTTAACGGCAAAATCGAAAGAAAAGAATATAAAACACCTTGAGTTTTATTTAAATCATATAATTATATTTTTAATTAAAACTTTTGTTTATTTTAGCAAATTATAATTTTGACAAAATTAAAGAATGAATAATTTTTGTCCATAGATATCTATACAAGTAGTTTTGAATAATGACAATTGAGAAAAAATTATATAATTTAGTAAAATTTAGAATTTTGTGCTGGGCGATCCTGGAATAAGAGTTCGTTGGCCAATCTGCACCTTAGATAACGGAGGTTAATTTTTTGTTAACGGTGTTAATGACGTTGTGCTGAGCGCTCCTTTTTAAAAAGTTTGTTGGTATTTTTGGTCCACTTAATAGTTAATTGTGCTGGACGCTCCTGAGCCAATAGTTCGTTGGTAAAATCACACCTTAACCCAATTTTATTCCACTTAACACTATGCGTCAATTGTCATTCAAAAATTTATAAAGTTCCCAAGTGAAATAACCCCTCCCCTATAAAAGAAAGTGTGCAATCATAACAAGATATCTTCTTGACTTGAAAAAATGACTACCGGTTATGCCGAGAGGACAGGGAAACAAGCTGGTCCTTTTCGCTATGATCCGGATGAGGCAATATGGGCCCTCTGCAATTGTTTGAGGCCCAAAATGAATGGGTAATTAAGGTTATCCAATCCTACCTTAATTTGTGGGTGACGAATAATTCATACAAACCAATAAAAACAGTTAAAGTCAATAAAGTTGTCCTATAATTTAAGTAATTTTTAATATTATCCCTACTAATTGCACTAAACTCTAATATTATATTATTATTACTCTCACCCACTACCCCTATTAATGATGAGCATACAGGGAAAAAACAATTAATGCTCCTTGGAAACAAGCAAGTGATTTATAAAAAGGACCAAATGCATTTGCTAGTTGGTGCCTTATAATAAGGATCGGAATGAGTAACTGATAATTATAAATCAAAACAATATATAAGATGATAGTAACCTTTTCGATAGGTATCTCAAATAAGAATTTTATTTTCCTCTCACATCCCAATAAGTAATGAACCAAACATTATCCTTACAGAGAAGAAAAAAATTAGCTGGGGCCAAATTATGAGCCAAATAACATATCATACAGTAAATTCATATATATATTAACAAATTTTATAAGATCAGCTGGGACCAGCTAAGGCCAAGACCCCAATTGGCCATAACTATGTTCTGCGAGCGGAGCCAGGATTTGAAATTAGGGGGGCAAAAATTAAAAAATAGAATGTAGTGGAGCCAGCATTTGAAATTAAGGGGAGAAAATTACAGAATTGGACCTAAAAGTTTAGGAAATTATATTTTAACCTCATATATAAAGTAAAAATGTTGAAATTTTTATAAGATTAAAATATAATTTTCCAAACTTTTGGGTTGAATTCCGTAATTTTAGGGGGGCGGGGGCCACCCATAGCCCCTCCCTGACTCCGCCTTCTGCCATTGCTTCGTTGATCACTGCTGCCTCTATTTTGTTGGTTGAAACAGAGCAAGATGACCATGTCTCTCTCTCAACTTCTCTCTCGGTTTTCACTCAGTTTCGGACTTGGCTCAGGTTGAGGCAACGCAATGATAAAGAAGAAGCAAAGAGCATGGGTATTGCAGGTCCTCCTGATCTTGCATGAACTGTCGTCGGTTTGAGAGGATATACTGACAAAAAAGCATGGCGTGATCTGCTTTGCTGCTAACGTGATCAACGGCGAGAACAGTGACGTGTTTAAACTGATGTGTATATATATTTGTTCATTGTTTCTGTGTTTTTGGTGTTTATGAAGTTTTTTTTTTTTGATAAAAAAATTTTTGAAAAGGGGTTGGGCTCACCCACGATCGAAGGGTAGGGCGTTTGGAGCCCAGTCCACAGGGCATATTGGATAGAGAGTACACATGCCTCCACCTCTACCAGCGTTTCCACTGCTTCCTAAACCCCTAGAATGCCTCCCCCAGCACCTTGACCAACGTAGGGATCGAACCCCCTCCTGAGGAAGTGGTGTTTATGAAGTTAACTGGGGAAGTGTGGGCTGGATAGGTTTTATTCATATGGCCCGAGGGAAGCAATCAAAAATGGGCTGATGAGATGGATAGAGAAATGAGATTGGGCTTTTATGTAATGGGTTGGATTTGTTTTTGTTGTGTTTTAGCTTTAATGTTGTTGCACTCTGGTGAGACTGGTTTAATAGGATGATGGGCTGAAGTCATTTAATGGGTTAGGGGTTCAATTGGGCCGTGTGGTTCATGGAAACATAGGAGAATATGGGCTAGAAGAATAGTAAGGGAAATTAGTTTGCATGAGATTGTAAAATTCCCACCCACCAAGAACGACTTCCAAAATGGAGCTCTCTTTACCAGCTGAATCAAAAGTTCCTCTATCAAAGGAGGAGAATGACATTATCCATCGAAATGCTAAGAAGATTAAGAACGTTGAAGACATCCAGCAGGGTGAAGAATGGCCAAAGCTTGGCTTTGAAGGGATTAAACAGAAAATCTCAGGCACATCCTTTGTAGAGAAACTCAAAGGGACCAACCAGGTTGACAGAATGTTAGAGGACACTGTGAATGAGGGTGATTTATCCGATGATAGTATCTCAGAGGATGATGACAATGAACCTATATGTGTTATTACGGAAGATCCTAAGAGAAACTTTCCCTCATTTTCGTTCTCAGGAAAAATGAGAAAACGGCTATATAGAGCATGGAATCAAGCTGTTATTGTGAAGCTTCTAGGGAGGAATATTGGATATAAGATTCTCTTATCCATTCTCCAGAAACTTTGGGCCAGGAAGGGAGTTATTAGTCTTATCAATGTTGGGAATGGCTTCTTTGTGGTTAAGCTCTCTAATAAAGAGGACTATAACAATGCCTTAACGGGGGGACCATGGATGCTTTTTGACCACTATCTCACAGTGAGACCATGGGAGCCCCAGTTTCAGGCCAAGACAGCATCCATTAACAAAGTGGCAGTGTGGGTTCGTCTCCCAAATGTATCATTAGAGTACTACAATAAAGAGGCTCTGACTTGGATTGGAAACAGGATAGGAGAGACTATTAAGATTGATTTCAATACCTCTAGTCAGCTCAGGGGCCATTTTGCAAGAATATGTGTTATTATGGATTTGACTAAGCAATTACCTTCTGGTTTTTTCCTTGATGGAGAAGAACAGTGCTTGGAGTACGAAGGCCTTCATTGGCTCTGCACTGGATGTGGGCTTTATGGGCATAAAATTGATGATTGTAAAGTGGCTGTTCGAAAGCTAGTTACTGGGTCGCAGGTTGGATGTGGAGCAATCGGTCCGTCGAAGGAGCAGGAGGCGGGCTTAAGGAAAGATGATGCTATTGTAGAGGAGTGGAAGGTGGTGCAACGCCCTCGCCGGCAGAAAAAACCCAGTAAGGAGGTGAAGCAAGTCGACGGCCGGCGGAAGGAAGAGGGGTCCAGGTTCGGCGTCCTTGCCGAGGAAGACAACGGTAGGGTGGAGAAGCTGATGGTGACTGATCAAGTGGTCGTACAGGATGTGGCTGGTGAGACCATCACCCCGAGGAACCCTACGTCGGCGCATCTGAACAGGGATAAAAGATCAGACACAAAGAAAAAGCAAAAAAAAGAGCAATTGCAGGTGAGGGAAAAAGGAGTGCAAAAGCAGAGTAAACATGAATTGAGGAAAGAAAAAAGGGCGAGAGACTTCCTTCAGAGTGAAAAGCAGAGCAACGACATCTTGATGGTGACCTGTGGGGAGACATGTGCGCGGCCAGAGGAGGGAAAAGGTGAACTGATGAAAACTGATAAAGATGAAGGTGATGACCGGTCAGTTGTGGGGCCCTGCGTTGAAAAGGGACCTGATTCTGGAAACAGCCAAGTCACGGATGGAGTTTTGGAGTCTGATGGGCCTGCAGAGCATGATGGGCCGTAGGGTAATGTCTGGACTTCCTTGAGCCAAGACACAGATGGGGCTTTGAAAGTTGCTGGACCTGAATTGCATGGTAGGCTGAATGGTAAATTCTGGGCTTCACCTTTATCCATTAATTCAGATGTTGAGGCCGAATTGGTTAATGCCAATGGAGATAATATAGGTACTGTGGTTCAGGATACCCAATTCTGAGTTGTTTCTGGGCCTCGTGAGTATTGGTTTGGAGTTAATTTAATTAAGATTGATTTTCAATTTAATTGAGTTTGATTTTGTTTTCTTGTTATTGTTTAATTGATGGATAAAAATATTTTTTACTGGAATGTAAGAGGGGCTTGTGGTTCTAGTTTATTTCAAAATATTAAACTAGCTTGTTCCAGGAGTAACCCGTGTTTGGTGGTATTATCTGAAACTAAGTGTGAGAAGATTGAGAAGCTGCAGTGTGTGAGCAAGCTGGGTTTTGATGGGACTGCTTGTGTGCCTAGTGTGGGGAGGTCAGGTGGTCTCTTTGCGGCATGGAAGTCTGATCGGATAAATGTGGAAATTATCCAGCAGGATAGACAATGGTTTCACTTCCGTTGTCAATTCCCTGGGGGATGTTTTTTCTTCGTGACTGCAGTGTATGCAATCTCGGATACTCAGCATAAACAAATGTTGTGGTCGGAGCTACGTAATTTTGCTTCCTCTATGGTGGATCCATGGGCAGTTATTGGTGATTTTAATGACATAGCCTTTTCGACTGAGAGGACGGGTGGCTTGCATTCTCATTCAGCTCGGTACACCCTCTTTTCGGACAGGATGCGTGACTGTAATTTAATTGATCTTGGAGCTGTGGGACCCAAATTTACATGGAAGGGCCCGAAATTAAGAGGTCAGGGCAGGTTGTTTGAAAGATTGGATCGTGTTATTGCTAATATGGAATTCATTTCGAATTTTACTGATTGCTCAGTGCAGGTATTACCTCGTTCTCGATTTTCTGATCATAATCCAATTTGTTTTAAATGCGTGAATTGGTCTACTGCTAGGGGAGGTAATAGGCCATTCAGATTTGAGGCAATGTGGATATGGCATGATGACTTTTCTGATTTTCTTCGTAATGCCTGGTCTTCTAATGAGGACATTAATCTTGCGCTAGAAGCTTTGCAACCTCTCCTTAGATCCTGGAATAAGGAGGTATTTGGTATGATTGAGCAGAGGAAACTAAGCATTCTGAATAGACTTAACGGTATTCAAAGGGCTTCTGGCTATCCCCATTCTGAGTTTCTTTGTAATCTTGAACTTGAGTTGCAGTCAGATTTGGAGAGGTTGTTGAAATTGGAAGAGATTAAATGGTTTCAAAAATCCAGGAGTGAATGGATTGCTAAAGGTGACAGGAATACTAGATACTATCATTTGAAAGCTAAGATGCGAAGTAGGAGGAACAAAATTGAGGTGTTGAAAGATGACCAGGGGTTGTGGGTGAGTAATGAGGAGGAGTTGAAATCGCTTGTCATCCGTTACTTCAAAAATATCTTCTGTTCTGAGCCTCAGGATGTTGAAGTCCTTACTACTAGGTCCAGATTTCCGGTCATTGAGTCGCATAGGCTGCTTGATCTCTCGGTTGTTCCTTTGGATGATGAGATTAAAGCAGTGCTTTTCTCTATGGGAAGCTACAAGGTGCCGGGTATCGATGGATTTCCCCCGCTGTTTTATAAGTCTAATTGGGCTACGGTGGGAGCGACGTTATGTGAATTTGTTAAGAAGGTGTTTAAACGGGAAGTTTCGCTTCAGGAGGCTAATCAGACGCTTATCTCTCTCATCCCTAAGAGGGAAAGGGTTGAAGTTGTGTCTCATTTTAGGCCTATTTCGTTGTGCACTGTGCATTATAAATGTGTTACGAAAGTGTTAGCTACGAGATTGAGAAGTTTTATGGATAATATAATCTCACCCTTCCAGTCTAGTTTTATCAAAGGAAGATGCATTCAAGATAATATTGTTGTGGGGCAAGAGATTCTTCATATTATGGGGAAGCATAGGAATAAGAAGGGGCTTATGGCTATGAAGATTGATCTGGAGAAGGCATATGATAGAATCAGCTGGGTGTTTCTGAGACAGGTATTAATTGATGTTGGCCTCGGAAGGGATCTGGTGGAAATTATTATGGATTGTGTTTCTTCGGTTTCTTATAATGTGTTATGGAATGGTGCTAGAACAGAATATTTTACTCCTATGAGAGGAATTAGACAAGGGGATCCGCTTTCCCCCCTTCTTTTTGTTATGTGTATGGATAGGTTATCTCACTTGATCTGTGATGCAGTGGAAGATGGGAGGTGGGATCCTATTTATGTTACAAGAGGAGGTCCTAAAGTGTCACATCTAATGTTTGCGGATGATTTAATTTTATTTGGGGTGGCGTCTGAGAGACAAGCCACTTGTATGTTGAACTGTCTGCAGGAGTTTATGCAAGCTTCAGGAGGGAGGGTCAACTTTGGAAAGTCGTCTATGTTTTTCTCCCCAAGAGTTCCTCTGCATACTAAAATGCAAATTAAGGCAATAACTCACATGCAGATATCTTGCGAGATTGGTAGATATCTTGGCTTTCCTTTATCCCGGAACAGAAGGCCTAGGGAGAAGTACCAATATGTTATTGACAGAGTTAAAGCAAAGTTGAGTGTTTGGAAGGCTAACTCTTTATCTATGGCTGGAAGAATTACTCTTGCTAAATCTGTCATTAGCACTATTCCTATGTATACTATGCTGGTTGCAAGTTTACCAATGAGTGTTTGCAGGGAAGTTGAGCGGTTGCAAAGAAACTTCATATGGGGGCACGATGGGGTAGGTAAGCATTTCCATCCTATCGGGTGGGAGCTAATTTCGAGGCCTAAGGAGTTTGGAGGCTTGGGGTTCAAGAAATTGAGCTCGGTTAATAAAGCTTGTGGTGCTAAACTTGCGTGGAAACTAATACAAGGGGAGAAGGGTTTATGGGCCGAGGTCCTCTGTAACCGCTACATGGTCAGGGATTCAGAATCTTTATTATCGGCGTTCCCTGGTGATTCCAAGCTATGGAAATTTATTTGTGATCAGAGGGAGGTTGTTGATCTAGGGTCAAAATGGGTAGTTCGTAATGGTGTGGTCGTGAATTTCTTTCATGACTGTTGGGTGGGGGATAATATTAAACTTATTGATTGTTGTATTCGGCCATTGTCTGTGGAAGAAGAGGAGTCGGTGGTGGCTGATTGGGTGGAAGGAGGTGTGTGGGACATCAGTAAAATCTCTTCTGCCATCAATGCTGTTGGTTTGAGGAGAGTCTTAGCGGTTCTTCCTCCTAGATTGGAGGCAAATTTTGATGCATTGGTTTGGGGAGCTACTGGGGACGGCCAGTTTTCTATTAGGAGTGCTTATTCCCTTATTGAGCCCAATTCCCCTTCTCAGCGAGATACTGTATTTAAGGCTATATGGAAGTGGAATGGAGCGGAGAGAATTAGGATTTTTATGTGGAAGGTGGCCTTGAACAAGTTACCTACTAATCTCTGGAGAAGCTCCTGGTCAAGTAGTTCCGCAGATTGTGGCATGTGTAATGCTGGGCCGGAGGACATTTTGCACATTCTTCGAGATTGTTACTACGCTAAGAGTATGTGGTTCACTTTGATTAAGCCCAGGTATGTATCTTCTTTCTTTTCGTTGGGTTTTCGAGACTGGTTGATGCTTAATCTTAAGAATCAGATAGGGAGTAAATGGGAAGGGTGCTGGGATCTCCTTTTTGGGGTGGCTATTTGGAAACTCTGGAATTGGAGGAATCAATGTATTTTTGATGGTAACTTTGTTAAGCCTGGTAATCCGGGTTTGGTTATTTCTACTATCTGGACCCAATTTGCTGTTGTTAATGGTCCTTTGAGTCTTTTGAGACCACCAGGTACTGATCATGGTCCTCAGTGGGAGAAACCGCCGTTCGGATGGTTGAAATTAAATGTTGATGGGGCAAGTGCGTTCCATTCAGCGGAAGCAGGTTGTGGAGGTGTGATTCGAGATTGGCTGGGAAGTTGGATGGTGGGATTCACCAGGTCCATTGGTGTCTGTAACGCCACGACCACAGAGGAATGGGCTATCGTGGAAGGGTTGCAGTTGGCTTGGGATTTGGGCTACAAGAAGATCATTTTGGAGTCGGATGGGGATTATGTCATTAATATACTTCTTGACTTGTCCTGTAATTCTTGTAGTAATTTAGTGCTGAAAGCCAGAGAGTTGATGGCTTTGTTGTGGCAGATGGATGTTAGAGTGATTCCTAGGGAAGCTAATAGGATAGCGGATGCCTTGGCCAAAAAGGGCATCTCTGATTCTATGATTATGGATGAGTGCCCGGAAAGATTGAGGACTTGGGTTGACCAAAACTGTTTGGTATTTAATTCCCCTTATGTGTAATTTTCTTGTTTTCTTGTAGGCTTTAATGCCTTCTTTTATAGCAAAAAAAAAAAAAAAATTCCCACCCAACTCTCCACAAGGCTTTTATTGAAATTAAGTCCTTTGCTCAATTAATTACAAATATTAGATACACATTAGAAATTAATCCTTAATTTTATTTAAGAATTTTTCTTTCCCAATTAATTCTTCTAGGCAATATAATATAATTTTCTAAAATTTTTAGGCATAAGTTATTCTTTATTTGAATTATTCTTTTCCCAAAATAAATTAAGGGAAAAATAAGTTTAAATTTCCAATCATTATTCTCATAATAATTTTAATTCAAAATTTCATAATTGATTTTTTTATATTTTTCAAACTTTAAAATCCCAAAATTTAAGATGTTACATATGAAATTAAGGTTGAAAAAGGGTAAAAATATATTTAATGATTTACCTATTTTGGAATATAAAGTATTTTATTTGGGATTTGTTTTTGAAGATCACTAGATCAGTTTGGGAAAATTACAAAAAAGATCCCAGAATTTTCGGAAACTTACAATTGTTAAAATGGAATCAAAGCAAGTTACATAAAAGGGCCCATCAGGTTTGACAAGTGTAGTATTCCCATAACATTTTTCATGTTTTCCGTTTAGTCCCTCCACAAACTTTCAAATTTTCATTTAGTCCCTTCGTCAAAACGTAGGGATCCGATTAATCGAGGGGACCAAACCCGTAAGAGCTATGACCTGGCAAGCCTAAATCTTCTTCTTCGATCTGTTTCGAAGACCCAAAAAAAAACGGGGAGAGAACAGACAGCTTGGGAGAGCCAAATCACATCGATTCACCAGCATCACCTCCCTCCTTCACTGCCATTGCCCCTCGCCACCACACAGTGGCGGAACTAGAAAAAAAAAAATTTAGCCCGGGCCAAAAAATAAACATATTGAACTACTCCAATTAGTTTTTATTATAAGATACGAACTAACAAGTATATTTGGTCATTTTTATAACACACTTGTTTGCTTCCAAATAGCATTACATATTTTTTTTCATGTATACCCATAATTAAAAAGGTAGTGAGAGAGTAATAATTAATAAAAATTAATTATTACTCTTTTTTCGAGCAAAAAAAGAGTAATAATTAATATGATATTAGAGTTTAGTATAATTAATAGGGATAATATTAAAAATTACTTAAATTTTAGGACAAATTTAATGACTTTAACTGTTTTTATTGACTTATGAGAATTGTTAGTTGATTCCTTAAATAAGGATCAAAGGGAGTATTTACTAAATAGTGTCAAATAACCTTAAAAATACAAATAAATAATAACTGATAATTATAAATCAAAACAATATATAAGATGATACTAACATTTTCGGTATCTCAAACAATAATTTTATTTTCCTTTCACAATCCAATGAGTAATGAAACAAACATTATGTTCACAGAGAAGATAAAAAATTAGTTAGGGCTAAATTTGTGGCCAAATAAAATATCATATAATAAATACATTTATATACTAACAAATTTTATAAGATCAGTCGAGGTGGCCATCATTAAGTTCCGCCACTGCCACAACACCACCACCTTCGTTCTTCCACGACCTAGTGAGAGAGAGCGCCGTGAGGAAAGAGAGAGAGTTCAAAATAAGAAAAAAAAAATATGAATAAGAATATATGTAGTATAATAATTAATTGAGGATAAAATATAAAAAATGTATTTATTATTTACACAAACTCAAAAGAAATATTATATTTAAAAACAAGTTCATTAAAAAAAAATCTTATATATAAGGAAGGAGGGAGTAATTAATATGTTTAGATGTTATTGTACAGGAGAAGAAAAACTAATATATTTTTCAATTTTTTATTTTTTTTTTCATTTCTTAAATTCAAATTTTGATCAAAATCCCCCAGATATATACTCCTTCGGCTACTATATATTAGTAACAATGTAATCAAATTATATCGACCAAAATGTTGGTTAAATTAGTTCAAAAGTAAGTAATAAATATGTCAGAAATGATTATTTTTTAAATAAACCTTTATTTATGGAGATGAAAAGTGAGGGAGAATGAGTAAGAAAAAATGAGAGATAATGAGTAGAAAAAAAGAAGAGAGAAACATGAAATTAATTTAGAGTGAAAAAAAAAATTAGACATATACAAATTGTTTCTTATACTAATGCACAAGACTTACCCAACTTGAGAATGTTACTTATGACCGGAAGAAGTATATTTTTTTTATTCCAGTTACATGCCTACTTCTCCTTTTATTTGTATATATTTTTTGGGGGTCTTTTTTTAATAGTTTTTTTATATTCTTGTTGTTTTTGTCTTTTTTATGATTATGTTGTTGTCACTTCCTTCCCTTGTATTTTGATTATTGGGTAAAGGTGTAAAAATACATATGTGATTTACCCTCGAGAGCGCTCAACACCAAATGCTTTTTTTGGGTGTAAAAATACACATGTGGTGGTTACAGTTTAGGAGCAAAAGTCACACTCTCGTTATCTCAAACTAACTCTATTATTTGGTTCACCAAACTCTGTTATCTGGTTCACCTTTTGCCAGATGGTGTGTATGTGTCAATCCTTTTTTGAATGGCTAGGGACATGGCAGCTGGGCAATAATCAATTAAATTCAAAACCCACCCCCTAAACCAACATTGATCCCCTTCCCCCATATCACTTCTCCTTCAACATCAACTCCATATATGAACACTACTCACTCATGAAAGAGAAAACTCATTTCATGGCTCACGAATCGCCTTCTGTTCCTGCAAAACCTCATGATAACGAGACGCCATGTCAGATTCGGCCACCCTGTCAATTGCAAGATAGCATAAGTGATTGTGAGGATGAAACAGAGTCTCAGTCTTAGAACCTATCGGCTTTGCAAACCTGTGTCTGCGATCAGGAAGCTGAACCAAATCTGGAAAAAAAAAATACCAGAAGGAAAAAAAAAGGCCCAAATCGCATTTCGGACCATACTGAAATCTCATCCCTAAAACAACTAGAAAGCTCATTCTCCCAATTCGGCAAGGTCTTCTCCTCTGGCTACCTTGACCTTGACGCTGTCATCCACCGCTACCTCTCCGACGCCTCCTCCTCATTCTCGGACCCGACACCGGTTCATGATTCTTGTTGAACAATTTTTGAAATTGTAGAAAATTGTTGAATGCCTTTTAACTGGGGAAGATTGTCTTGCTGTTCGAAGGATTGACACAGGCCTTTCATCATGATGAAATCACCTTTGGATCAAAACCTTCTTGTGTTGTGGTTCATTCACCGCCTTAAGCTATGAAAGTTTGATTTCCTTCACATTCTCCTTCTTCATCTTAATCTCATTATCTACTTCAACTCTTTCATTTGCTTCGTTGTCCATTCACAATCGCCGCCGCCGGTGACCAGGGCGGAGGAGAAGAAGAGCACTTGGCTCATACATTCACAGTCACCGCCGCCGATGTCCAAGGTGGAGGATAAGAAGTGCACTTGGCTTATCGATACACAGTCCCATCGTGGTCAACAATGGAGTGTATGTATCTCTCTATTTTTTTTCTCCAGCTACTGCCAAGTCACCCTCCAAATCAACATGGTTAGTCAAAATCTTCTTTTTTAACAATCAACGTTTTCCTGTTAACAGAGAGTGTGACCTTGGCTTATAAACTGTAACCACATGTGTATTTTTGCATCTTAAAAAAGTATTTGGTATTGGGCGCTCCCGAAGGTAAATTACATATGCATTTTTGCACCTTTACCCTTGATTATTTAACGCTATTACACGCCTGTTTAAATAACTTCTATAATTATGGATAAATATTGTCTAAATTATTTTTATTCATATTATTTGAAAGAGGGTGAAGAAATAAATGGGAAATGCATTGGAAGTTCTAGAGAGAAGAAAGAAAATTCTGGAGATAATATTTAATAAATTCTACCTCTTAAATACTCCCTCTGGTCCTTATTATAAGGCACCAACTACCTATTTCTCGCGGACCAAGGAATGGAGGTTAAGTCATTAATGAGGTCTAAAAGTAATAAATGTTTCCAACTTTACCCCTACTTTAATGATGTAGGTCTAAATGAGTTAGTTAAAAATGAGGGCATAATGGAAAAATAGTAATAAATGAGTTAGTTAAAGTAAGTTGGTGCCTTATAATAAGGACCAAAAAATGTTGGTGGTTGGTGCCTTATAATAAGGACCAGATGGAGTATATGAGTATAAGGATTATTTGACAAACATCGCATTGAAGCAATATGAGCTTCTGTCATTTCCTAGCTGTAGATCATACATGTCTTTTTTCAAAAATGTTTTCTGGATTATTGAGCTTTTGTCTCTGTTGAGTGTTGACATAAAAGCAACTCTCCCTCCCTCTTTTGCTCCAGCTTCCCGCTCCTTCCTCTGCTGACTGGACATAGCATTGGTGACGAGTTGTTGGAAGCACATAAATTGCTTCTCCCTTATGTGCTTCTTATGCGTTTATCCCTCTAATTAGAGGGACAAACACATTTTATTTATTTAGTTTATTTTTTTATATGTTTTATTTATTTAGATTAAAATTATATGTTGCTTTCTGAAATTTTTTTTGCAGCCAGTATCTCAAATTAATTAGTTCCCAGTTCTGCAAACAGAAATATTTGTCCTGTAACACCAGTATCTTGGAAACTAATTAATTTGAGATACTGGGTGCAAAAAAAATTCAGAAAACAACATATAATTTTAATCTAAATAAATAAAACATATAAAAAAATTTAAAAAAATAAAATAAAATGTGTTTGTCCCTCTAATTAGAGGGATAAGCACATTAGGACAAGCATCTAATGTGAACCCCGAGTTGTTTGGACCGAATGGTTGATGCGTTGTTGACCCAAAAGCAAGTCTCTCTCTTTGGCGCATGACATTCGTTGATTTGGGATGTCACCATCAGGAAGAAGAAAGATTAAGCAGGACACATGGCCTACTTGAGTTCTATATAATACTCTCTTCGGTCTTAATTATAAAAACACTTTTGTAGTGCAAATTATACTATAAAAGTGTTTTTATAATTAGAAACAGAGGTAGTACCTTTTTGTTTTTCCCTCTACTCCACACTCTTCTCTCTCCTTCTTTGAGATATGGTTTGGGTGAAGTTACTGTCTCATTCTCCTATTTCTTTGGTAAGGCCTTCTTTGACATCATTTGTGGTGGGGATTGCTTGCACCATTGTCATGAAGAATTACTCATTCCATTATTATTCTTATTTCTCTCATTTCATTAATTCCATGATCATTTCATATTTTCATGAAAAAGAGTATATACTCTTTCAATCTTAAATATATATAGGATCTATATATTTACATTATAGATTAGAGCATACATTCACAAACCGGCGTTTAGTGTATGTTTTTCACTATATGAGCTTTTCTTTGCATTAATCCAACCTGAAGCAAATTCAGGCTCTTCAGTCCCATCAATCATGATTTCAAATTCAACATGGCCCCAAATGGATTTTATAATGACATGCTACTCTCATTTTATTTATAAATATATTTTAACTAAAAAATTTAATTCTATTTATAAATTCAGTTTTATGTAATAAATGAAATTATATGTATGAAGATAGATAGAGAAGAAACAGTTAAAAAATATATAATTATAACTGAGGGTAAATTTGAAAATATGTCCCATAATTATTGAGTTAACTACTTCTTCTTGATATGTGAGATTTGATCAAAATAGACTTATAAATAAGATCAAAGTGATAGTTTAAATAAATGCTAGCATTAAGGACTTGTACGCAACAATGAAGAGGAGAGATATGAAGTCAGACGTTTGTTGGGATGGACCCAAGAAAATTTAAGAAGTATTGATTGTGGCAGTTCATGAAAACCTACTTGTGTCGGATGGAGTGAATGCTATGTGTACGAGGATGACTCTTTTAGTCTTTTCTCGTTTTTTATTTTATTTTATTTAAGTAGTATTGATAGTTGCAGTTCGTGAAAACCTACTTGTGTCGGAGAGTGAATGCCATGTGTACGAGGATTACTCTTTTCTCGTTTTTTTTAAAATGTTATTTAAGTAGTATTTATCGTGGCAGCTCATGAAAACCTACTTCTGTCGGATGGAGTGAATGCTATGTGTACGAGGATTACTCTTTTAGTCTTTTCTCGTTTTTTATTTTATTTTATTTAAGTAGTACTCCCTCTGGTCCTTATTATAAGGCACCAACTACCAACATTTTTTGGTCCTTATTATAAGACACCAACTTACTTTAACTAACTCATTTATTACTATTTTTCCATTATGCCCTCATTTTTAACTAACTCATTTAAACCTACATCATTAAAGTAGGGGTAAAGTTGGAAACATTTATTACTTTTAGACCTCATTAATGACTTAACTTTCATTCCTTGGTCCGCGAAAAATGAGTAGTTGGTGCCTTATAATAAGGACCAGAAGGAGTATTGATAGTTGCAGTTCGTGAAAACCTACTTGTGTCGGATGGAGTGAATGCCATGTGTACGAGGATTACTCTTTTCTCGTTTTTTTTAAATGTTATTTAAGTAGTATTTATAGTGGCAGCTCATGAAAACCTACTTGGGTCGGATGGAGTGAATGCTATGTGTACGAGGATTACTCTTTTCTCGTTTTTATTTTTTCTAAATAAATTAATTACAAAAGGACATAGTAGATGACATTATGCGTTGATTGTTTGGGAGCTGTGAGCATTGGTAGATGGTATTTTGACAGTCTCCGATTCCGCGACAGAAGAAGCGGTGAGTCAAGGTAACCGAGCAGAAGGGACAGAGTCAGAGAGAGAGAGAGAGAGACCGAGAAAAGTCTAAGGCCCCGTTTGGTTCAAGTAACTTTTAAGGAGGGAAATGAATTTAAAGGAGGGAAAGGAACTTAAAGGAAAGGAATGGAAGATTTGAAAGATGAGGGAAGATGGCTTGAGTTGTTTGATTGGAAGAAAATGAAGGAGTGGTAGTTGGTAAAGAATTAGAAAAAGTCTATTTTACCCTCAAAAGAAATTAATTCAAAATAAAAAAGAAAAATATTTTTTTTGCTAAAATATATTTAAAAAAATATATATTCTTGTTAAGTTCGAACTTGGGTTGTTAAAAATTTTCGCCAAGTTCGAACTTTCCCTCCAAGTTCGAACTTCCCGCCAAGTTTGAATTTCATGGGCAAATTCGTCCAAAAATGTGAATAGTGACGTGGAAACTTAAGATCCCACCATTTTTGGTGGGATCTCAAGTTCCCACAGATGAGGGAAGAGTGGTGGGCCCAGTGTGGACCCGGGAACTTGGATTCCTGGACACTTGGTGAACCAAACGGGTTTTCAGGAGGGAACTCTATTAAGTTCTCATTCCCTCTCCCAAATTCCTTCAACCAAACGGACCCTAAGGTTGACATGGATTGGAGTGGTTTGTTTCAAGTTTGGCACATCTAGCTCTATTATGAGTCAGGACACGAGTGGAGGCTATCAATATGATTTTATAATAAGTTGGTGCATGCAAATAAAATAATTTTTAATCCAGGTTGCAGAGAAACTTTGAAGGAATCGGTTGGAGTTGTACACGTTACGGTGAGGATAACCTTGTTTGACGGGAAATAATGAAATACTACTACTTTAAATACTTCATATTTTAAATATAAGATAACATTGATTTTTTGACAAATTAAAAGAGTAAATTAAATGGGCTAATGGCCCAGGTTTTTACCAAAAAAAGAAGAAGAAGAGTAAATTAAATTAATTTAGATTATTTTTATTTTTTCTTCAAAACTAATTAGTTTGACTAATAAATTAATATATAATCTAATAATACACAACATATGATATGATTAAGTAAATTATTTAACTTCCATAATATCTTCAAAAAAGTCAACTTTATCTTATATTTAGAACTTGATGGAGTATAAATTTAAATTTTTATGATCTATTATCGCAATAAATACAACTAATATTAATATATGTAGTATTCAATAAGATTCATGACCTTTTCAGCTATTTTCCATCTCAACTGACCTTTCAAATCATTCAAACGCATTTCCGTTGGAAAAAAAATCACTTCTGTCATCGTCAATCTAAACACAAATCACATTTATAATATAATTTTTATCCTATCTTAGTTCTGAAAAATTTAGATAGAAAATAAGTCACTTCTCACCGCTTATCCAAATGGGCTCTCCGTAGCTATTTTTTTAATAAAAAAAATTTTAATGTATTTTTTTAAAATAAATTATCCTCAATTAATTACATATCCCTCAGACCCTCACATATCTGACAGATTCAAACCTCGCTTTGCAAAGTGAACTGCACATCTATTCCCTCCCCATAGACTAGTGATCTTAAATTCTGAGTTTCCATTCTCGCATAATAATCTCCTTTATCTGTTTGTTTGGATAATGACAGTGGTGACTAGGGCTCTCATTGTTCATAGCTTCAATAAGCATTTCTATTTAGTTCATGTCATGTTTGTAATACCCTAAAAACCTGTATCATAATTGGGTAAATTTATACCTATAAAAAGTAGGTGAATATGAGGTGTCAAACACTAGGTTATGATTATCTTACTTTCTAAGGAAAAATCTCTAGGAAATTAGAGAGTTTAAGGGCCAAAGTGCCATAATGACGAAAATGCCCCTATGGGTCATAAATAACTTAGGAAAATTATGAAAAATCCTAAAATGCAGTAAAATGACCAAGTGAATTAGGAGAATATATTATCTCTAATTATGGTAATTTGATAAATTATGAACTTGGAGAAATTGTATAAAAGTGTCCAAAAGGTAATAAAAGACCAAAATACCCTTGCAAATTATAGAATAATGTAAGAGGCATGAAAATTCTAATGTTAATGCAAGAGTATGAAGGTAATGAGGTGTGTTAATTAAGAAAATTATCAACTTGTGATAATTAAGTAATTAAGTAATATTGGGCTAATTACTTAAGCATAAGCAAAGGAAATTCAGAGATAATTATGTAAAGCTCAAAAATTAGTAGAAAATGGTTGAAAATTAGTAAAAGTATATTTACTAATTAATTGAAAATTTTTGAGAAAAATAGTTGAGTTTAGGTATTTTTAAGCCTAAATGCAAGAATGGACCAATAGGAAAATTTTGTAAAAATTATGTGAAAATAATTATTTAATTAATTAAATAATTAATCAAATAAAAATAAATAAAAAACGAAAAAAAGGGGCAGAGAAAAAGAAAAGAAAAAAAAAAAGAAATGAAAAAAGAAATGGGAAATAAAATTATGCAACTTGCCATTATTTTAATAATATAATTGATTAAAGCAAAAAAATATGAATAGTAATTTAAAAATTAGGAAACGGATCCTATCTAGAGATCTAGGAATAGGATTTCCAAAGTCAAGGAAAAATATTGATCAGTGAGTTATTATCTTCCGTTAGACTCTTTCGAAAGAAAATTCTGAAGTCGTTTGTGCATTTCTTAATAAAACAAAATAGGGAAAAATGCATATAGGCATATTTTTGGATATAAAGAAAATAAATTCTAACTCAACATCTAGGAATGAGTTTGAATTTATTTTGATATATTTGGAGTCAGTGAATTTTTCTGAAGAAGTTGATAATTTCATAAATGTGTTCTGAAACCGAACGTGTTCGGACACGTTTTTCGAGAAAACTTCAACTGGACTGTCGAAGCCCTATATGAGATCAAAATTTAGGTTAACTTGGACATTTCTAGTAAGTGAGGAAATGGTTTCAAAGTTGTAAATCCAGAAGTTTGAGATTTCTCCGAAATCACGCGAATCGGGTACCGATCGGGGAAATTCTATTAGACCGGGCTATAAAGCAACATAAGTCACCATTTTTGGACCACTCCAAGGCAGCCACATCACTCTCAATTTCGTTCAAGAGGCTCCCATGGTCAAGAATTATACACCATTTTGCATTGGATTTTCCATGGTTGAAACAACTTACAAAATTCCAATTATATCCTTGAAATTTCTATAAATAGACCCCATGAGCTCTTGAATTCTTCACACCATTCTCTCCTTCCCTTGGCTGAACCTAGAGGGAGAAAGTAGAGAGAGAAGCTCTGGGCAAAATTGTGCAGAAGTCTTCAACGGGTAAGTCTTTCGGTCTTTAGTTTTAGTTCGGTAGTTAGTAGAATTGTTAGATAGTTTTAGTAAGTAGGGAATGAGATTCCTACTATTGTTTTTAGGCCTCATTGCATTGAAAAATGCCTGATGAGGTAAAAAAACTTAGTGGGGATCGAGTACCTGAAAAGTTGAAGCTTTTATAGCTCTTTCAAGAGTAGGGGTTGTAATGCTAGAATAGCCTTTAAATTTTCAAGTATGATTGGATATCATATGGGAGGGCTATTTTAGTCTTTATTTTCGAAAATCAAGATGGTGTCGAAGTTCTGGCGAAATTTTGGGAAGAAAATTAGTCAGAGTAACGAAGTGCTGGCGAAATTCCGCCAATTAGGGGTATAGGGGCAAAATGGTAATTTTTACCTAAAATGCCAGTTATGATGTCAAATCACTAATAAAGTGATATTACTCTTATAGGACATCAGAAACTCGATCTGCTTCTTTATTACGCCGCCGACGTGCATTGTTTCACGTTTTCCCGTAAAAGTACGTTTTTCCGCCAGAAGTACCTAACGTCGTCAACGAATGTACGTTCGCGTACTGTAACACTAGTCTAGTGCTGCTCATATACATATATGTGATAGGTACATTCACGGATAGAGATTCTGTTAGGGGTCACCGAGATACATTCACGGTTAGAGACTCTGTTCAGGGTTACCGATTATACATACAGTTTTACATGGGTTATAGATGTAGTAATACCGTCAGAGTTTTCCTAGCGCTGAGGACACGACCGATCATCGTGGCACTGGTGAATAGTGCAGGCACTTTATGGGACTTACGTACTGCTTTACGCTTATGTATTGTCATTATATTGTTACAGCTGTTATGTCATGAATATCTGTCATCCCTATACTGTTTTATTTGAGCATAAGGTTAACCGTTACCTGAGATTCAATGCGGTGAATTGAATCTCAGCTATAGCCTCAGGGTTAGGAGGACCATGGATCGAAGATCGAAGCAAGCTGCACGAGTAGGCTCATGGTTGGAGGGCATGTAGCACGAGTGAGCTCTTAGACGAAGATGTCGCTTTACCATTTTCCGTATTTATCTATGAGTACAATAGGATGCTGTAGCAATACCATTGTACACTCTGGTTATTATTTGAATGGGAATCAGTTACTCTTACGCTCCAATGCTCTACTCTGATTTTAAAAAAAAAAATAAAAATTGGCTCTGGAATTGGGATGTTACAATGTTTATCCCCAAAATTAAAAATTCAGTGATATATTTTGTTCATGTGAATGTTCGTGTATTTTCTGGGGAAAAAAAAAAACAAAGAATGTTCCTGTATCTAATAACTTGATTCATCGTTCATGAGTTGGGGCCAACGGGATGACATGAAATAAAATCATTCACTTTGTTGATTAATATATATTAGTTAATTATATATTCACTTTAAAATTTTAATAAGGTGTCTTATAAATTATAAATAAGATAAAAATAATCTTCTCTCTACCTGGAGGAGTATATATTATAGAGAAAATACTCCTCAGGCCCCAAATTAGCAAAAATTATTAAAAAGACTTAAGAAAAAGTTACATGTCAAAAAAGGTCCCAAATTATTTAAGCGGAATTGATAAATAAACATTAATTACTTTATAATTGACTTATATTGTCAACCAAAAACATTATTTTGGAAATAACTTATATTGTGGATTGAAGGGGATATGACTTATTTTCACCTCTAATTTAATTAAATAGATAAATTAATTAACTTGCTGGGTTAATAATCATTTTTAATGTTATTAATTATTATCCGAAAATTGTTGAGAAAATTTTAGTTTATCTGGTAATTGCCTTAGATCTTAAACCCAAAATTCAAGATGGGCTATCAGATACTCTGTTAAAGAGAGTATATCTAAAAACAGTTGCAATGTGCATATTTGGTATGACTTTTGGAAAGCCTAATCAGACTTATACACTATTTGAATCGGATTTATAGAAAATTCATATTTGGTTGAGAAGTTGTTCCAATCGGATTTATGAACCAAAAGTAACATATTTGAAAAGTTATTTTAGGGAGCTTTTGTTCCAATTGGACTTATGGACCAAGATCCTGAGGTATTTTTTAGTACCTTTAAGTATCTCAAGTATATTTTTAGTACCATTTAGTACTCTAAAAATATTTTAGAGTACTGACCGGTACTAAAATTAATTTTTTAAGATTATGAAGTATTTTTTTTAATATCTTTCAGTATATTTTTAGTACCATGCAGTACCCTAAAAAATATTTAATATTTTAGGGTACTGACTGGTTTTAAAAATAATTTTTCCAACATTTTAAAATAATTTTTCAAAATCATGAAGTATTTTTTTTAGTATCGTTTAGTATCCTTAAGTATATTTTTAGTGTCGGTCAGCACCTTTAAAAATATTTCTGATTAACTATAAGTTTAAATATTAATAGCTATTTATGCTACTGTCAACCTAAATATAAATCACATTACACAATCTGACTTTTCTATAAGTCAAATTTATTACAAATCATTTTTCCCATCGGTATCTCAAATAAGCCCAAAGAGAGTGAAATATGGATCTTTCATACTCATGTTCTAGTGCAGAAATAAATGAAATAGACATTGGAATTAATAGTTTCACCGACCAATTTTAAGACATGAGGTGGTGGTTGATGAGGGAAGATAGACGGTGTTTCTTCTTTCTTGATGTGAGGTCTCTCACGAATTAATGAAATTCAGTTCCGCTTCTATAAATAAGAGCTTTTTATTTAAATTATGAGATTCTAAAAATAATTAAGAATAATCAAATATAATAATTAAATGGGGATTTTTTTTTCTTTTCAAAACATACCCATATTTATGAATGAGTGAGAGAAAGTAATAATGAAAAAGGATGAGAGAGAATTTATGTAGTATAATAATTAATTGAGGGTAAAATACGAAAAAGTGCATTTATTATTTAGAAAAACCCAAAAGGGATATTATATTTAGGGACAAGCTCATTAAAAAAAGAATTTTATATATAAGTATATATAAGAACAGTGAGATCGTAATTAATATGTTTAGTCATTATTGTACAGGAGAAGAAAATCTAACGTATTTTTCAAGTTTTTATCGTTTTTTTATTTCTTAAATTCAACTTTTGATCAAACTCCTTCAGATATATACTCCCTCGGGGTACTATATATTAGTAACAATGCAATCAAATGATATAGACTAAAATATTGGTTAAAATTAGTTCAAACTAATTAATAAATGTGTAAGAAATGTAATATGTTTTTTTTTCAAATATACCCTTTTTTTCAAATATACCTTTATTATGCATGTGTATATATGCATGCCCATGCGCGCACAGAAACACACGCACACATATATGTGTGTGTGTCTACACACACATATATTTCTTGTTCACAAAATTTGAATTTAATTTGAAAGAGTTTGTATTATTCAAAAAATAAATCAACAAATTTGACTATTGACCTACTCGATGATAGTAGATGTTTTTTTTTTTTTGCCCCACAATGATGACATTTAAGCTTGTTTAGGATCACTTTTTTGAGGTCTCAAAAGTATTTATTCATTCATGTAAATCGATACAAAATTTCTTTCATTTTGTAAATCAAGATTAACAAGTTATTTTTGAAGGATTCAATCATTATTCTACATAAGAAATGGGGTATAATTTGAACTTTTAACCGCAGGTTTTGGGATGAACAAGCAGATCCGAACACATACAATCGTTAAGAGAAAATGATTTTAATAAATCATGAAATGAGTTGTTCCAAGAATTCATCTTTCTGTCTTACCAAGTGTTTAATGATGAGATCAATGATAATGATGCTATAGTTAACATCAACCCTATAAATGTATCAATTTATTTTGCAATTTAAAATATATTTAGATTATATTATTATATAAATTGTTGTAGAATTACAATCTAAAATAATAAATTTTTAAACTAATGACGGATTAGCGACAAAGATTAATGACAGATTAATGGTATCAATTAGTCACAGAAAAGTCCCTCACTAGCTAATTCCGTTTTTCGCAACAGAGTTTCCGTTGCTATAAACTTTGCAATGGAATTAGTGACGAAAAATGCCTTCACTAATCCGTCTATAAATTTAGTGATGCAATTTTTGTTTGAAATGAGCTGCGGGATAATTTTCCGTTGCAATTTTCGCCAGGGATAAGCTATTATTTTAGTAAGGCAGTTGAAATATTATTTTAGTAAGGTGGCTGACTGTGCACAGATTTGAATACACTTATCCACATAGGTTCTATGGGATTTATCATCAGCTTCAACATAACTGGCCTATCTTCTACTCTTCCCCTCCTTTTTCCTATTCTGAACTCGAGAATAACCAAGAAAGACACATTTTAAGGACTTGGGGTCAAGTTTACCAACACTCGGACGGACAACCCGAACAAAGCAGACACAACCAAAAATTTTGGGAGCAACAAGGAACACCTTAGTGGTGGGAAACAAAATGGAATAAGGCACGGAACCACTAAGGACAGCCGAAGGCATGCGATTGATGAGAAAACAGGCAGCAGACACGGCATCGGCCCAAAACGATTTAGGTACACAAGAGTGAAACATGAGAGCATGGGTAGTTTCTAAGAGATGACGGTTCTTTCTTTCAAAGAACACCATTTTGGGCGGGTGTATCAACACATGATGATTGATGAAGGATGCCATGACTACGCATATAATCGAAGAGGGGGCGGAAAAATATTCTTTTGCATTATCACTTCGAAGAATTTTCACGGGAGTATTAAACTGTGTTTGAATTTCAGCACATAAATGACGGAAATGAGTGAACAATTCAGAGAGTTGTTTCATTAAGTAAAGCCAAGTAGTTCGGGAAAAATCATCAACAAAGGTGACAAAGTATCGATAACCAGTTTGAGACAAAACTGAACAAGGACCCCAAACATCAGGATGAACTAAATCAAAAGGGGACGCAGCCCGTTTATTGACTTGAGGTGCCAAATGAACACGGTGGTGTTTGGAAAACTGACACGACTCACAATCCAAAGAAGACACAGATAAAAAACTGAGGGTACAACCGTTTTAGGGAAGAAAGGGACACATGACCGAGATGACCCACCAGTACAAGCAACAGAATGCGACACCTGATCATCAAGGATGTAATGTCCACCGGATTCGTAGCCTCTACCAATAATCCACCTCGTCGAAAGATTCTGAATTAAACAATGGTCAGGGTATAGTGAGATACAACAGTTTAAATGACGAGTTAGTTTACTAGGAGACAAAAGATTAAAGGTGAGATCAGGAACATTAAGAACGGAAGAGAGGGAAATGGATGGTGTTGGTAAAACAGTTCCTGAACCAAGGACGCGGACCGGGGAACCATTGGCGACAAATATGGAAGATGGGTTGGCATAGGGGGCATACGAGGAAAATAAATGATGGTTACCTGTCATGTAGTCGGTGGCACCATAATCAATGACCCACTTCGTGGAAGTGGTAGCAAGGCCAGAAGACAAAGTACCTGTAGCAAGTGCCCCTGCAGAGGGTGAACCAGAATCAGACTGATCAGGTGTCTGAGCAATATGAGCAAAGCCACGCTGCTGATCACGTTGCTGTTTAGCCTGCAATTTTCGACAATTTTTCTTGACGTGCCCAGGTTCCTTGCAATAATAGCAGGTAATACTGCCAGAGGGTGGAACAGTAGTGCCTGTTTAGGCCCAGAGTTTCTAGTGTCAAAGGGGCCACGCCCAACCAAAGCACTGGCATTGGATCAACAGATGGACGAAGTATGCTATCAGCACGAAGCACCCGTGAGAATACATCTTTAAGAGATGGAAGCTCCTGACTAGACATAATTGAGAACGGATGGTGTCGTACGATAAATGTAATATCCCATTTTCAAAAGCGGAATTTTTTTTTTTTTTCATCAGATTAGAGCATCAGAGCAAGTGAGTAACTGATACATATATTTGAAATATCAACTGTGGTATGTCTGACTAATCAAAGTAGCGGTACATTAATCCGAGTGTTTCCAAAAGTAATACATATCAAAAGAAAATCTCCGGGACGGAACTCTAAACGTGCTGCTTGCCCTTCTCTTTGGCCCTCGATCCTCCTGACCCTGAAGCTATGTTAAGAGTTGATGTCCAATGCCCACCGGACCTCAGGTAACGGTTAACCTTATCCTTATATAAACAATATATGGATTACAGATATTCACAACATTAACAGTATATGAGCACACAACAGATGTATCACACACAGCAAATGTATCGCACACATCACATGTATCACACACATCATAGCAGATGTATCGCACACAGCAGATGTAAAGTTATCTTCTAACACATATATGCATTCAATAAACATACCACATATACGCATACAATAAACATAACACATATATGCATACAGTAAACATCAGAGTTAGTGTTACTAGTACGCGAACGTACCTTCGTTGACGAATACGGTACGTCTGTTGGTCGGAACACAATCACAGATATCCTATAAAGGTAATATCGTTTCTATTAATTCATAAATAACATCCTAACAGATATTTTAGCCAAAAATGACTATTTTACCCCTGGCTTCAGAAAATCGCTAAAATTTCACCAGAGCTTCGCTACTCCAACTCCCAACTTTCAAAAACTATATTCCTATCATGTTTTTGCCTCGTCAGGCATCTTTCAATGCAATGAGGCATAAAAACAAGAATAGAAATTTTATTTTCTATTTCCTAGATCTAACTAACATTTATACTAAGAACTACTAACACTACTAAAAAAACTGTTTTTTGCGGCGGAAAAATTCCCTCGCAAAAAAGCTATTTTCCGTCGCAAAATTGGTTTGCGGCGGAATTTGCGACGGAAAAAGTTCCGTCGCAAAATTATCCCTCGCAAATCATTTTGCGAGGGAAAAATTCCATTTTCCTCGCAAATTGGATTTTGCGAGGGAATAATTTTCCTCGCAAATCTGGAATTTTGCGAGGAATAATTTTCCTCGCAAATCTGGAATTTTGCGAGGAAAAGGTATCCCTTGCAAAATCCAAGATTTGCGAGGGAAAATTTGTTCCCTCGCAAATCTTGGGATTTTGCGAGGGAAAACTTTTCCCTCGCAAATCCTGGGATTTTGCGAGGGAAATATTTTCCCTCGCAAATCCATGGATTTTGCGAGGGAAAAAATTTTCCCTCGCAAATTTCAATTTATTTTTAAAAAAAATATAAAAAATCAAAAAATAAAATAATTACAAAAATATATTAAAAATTAAGAAATAAAAAGATTTATATATATATCATAAAAATAAATTACAACAATCATAAGAGTTTACATAACAAGAAAAACAAAATATTAGAAATTATAATGTTGTGACCAAAATGAACTAAAAAGAAGTCTAAATAGCAGCAATCTGGTCATCATTATCACCACCACGGTCATCCACTTCTGCCACTTCAGATACCACCAAAGAGGGGGGAAGTCTGGAAAGAAAAAGAGTCTAAATGAGGGACATCAAAATATTTAGAAATACATGACACCATATACAGACACCAGTATTTTGAGAAGAAATTTTACACTAATAAGACATACCTCCAATCCACGTAGCGTGCCATAAACCGTATTTGCCTACATGGACAATATCGAACACTAGACTATTAATCTTAAAATGGTTCGCTAAGCCACATCTTAATTTTGGTCAAGCTAAAGAACAAGTTTGTATATTTCACTTAAAGAAAATAGAAACTCAGTTTGAAGTTTTTCGCAATAAAAAATGGCAAATAACAAAAATGAATCAATAAATAATATATCTATCAAAAAAACATATTGAAAAACAAAATATTGAGCACATAAGCAATCATCTATTACATAATGTGGTTGAGATTATATCATTTGACACTTAATGTCCAGTATCAATAATAAGAATTCATCCTAAATTTTATTCATTAAGAACCCATTACGGATTGTCCTAGTTTAAATTAGAGCAGAGTGCACTTTGGATTTACCTAGAAATAGCAGGATCATATCCGATTGTATAGTACTGGAAGTGCAAGTCTCTATCCTTCTTGGTCAATGATATCCTTCCTTTAGCATTATGGCCAGCATCGATCTTATCAATGGCAAATCAAACAAGTAGCTAAATTGGTTTTGAAACATCAAAAGAAGAGCAGGGTCAATGGTCCCATATGTCCAAGGTCATAATCCTACTCCCCACACAACAAAACTGATCTTCACTAAGTACAGTACAAATTATCATTTTAAAAATAAAGGATCAGCACCAAAATATCATGTCAGTAAAAGATAAACTACAGTAGGTGATCTCAGTAAAAATTTGCACACAAATTACTTAATTCACACATTTTCTTCTTATCATAACTTTTGCTTCACTCCATTAAATACTACATCCTAAAATTAGTTTCCGAGAACCACACAATGCATGAGCACCTTTTATACAAATTCAAAGTCACAAATGAAGTTAAGCAACATATTTCAGCTACAAGTGCCCACATCGATTTCACTCAAATTGAAAGCATCAAAACCCTTAATATCACTTGTACATACCGTGAACGGAAAACAGATGCAATGATGTCAGCTTTTTGGTGATATAAGCAGCTATGTAATCTTTTCTTACATGATTGCAATTTATATGCTGATAGAGAGCCAAACCCAAATTCATAGAAGCAGTAAGCAAATAAATATAGAGTTTAAGGCTAATTGTACCTATGGTTTTCCACTGAACCAGATTACAAACACCAACCCCAGAAAAAAAAATGAATTCACAGAAGGAAGGAACAAATTAAGAAAATAGATAGGTTCTAGCATAATCCAAGACTGCTAGATGTCTCCCAAAGCTACCTTACCCACGCAACACCTTGTGCAGAGCCCTCCACTAGTAAGAAATCTTCAAGATTGAGGCCTTGATTTGGTGTCTTTCCTCCCACATTCCATGTAGCAACAAAAACCCTGCAACTTTCATACTCTAAAAATTCGTTCAAGACATGAAGATGGCGTGGGACCTCATTTTTATAGTACCTTAAACTCTAAATTTCAGCAGCTGAAGCCAAACCGGTTGGACCCTGAATATTGTGTTGACCCACACTTTATTTAAACTAAACACCCAGAATCTGATTTAATTATTTTATAATCATGAACATGAATCATCTTATAATAATCACAAATCAATAAATAATTGTAGTTTAGGAAGGCAGTCAAAAGCCATACCGAGTAACTCCCTCATAAAAGGAACGGCGCATAGTGGAAAGCTCTTCTCTTCAAATCAACGACCTTCTCTAAAACTTTCAAAAGAAGGAGAAACATTATTAAAAGGAAAACCTAGAAGTTGAAATCGACAAGATCCCCGAAAAAACAACAAAAATGAAGGACCTTGAGCAATTCTATCTATATCTTCTTTGAACTCGTCTTCATGGGACCCTCTTCCACTTCGCTTCGATCCGAAAACCTTAGGAAGAATAGACAAGATCCTAAAATATTAATAATAACAGAACTATCAGAAATCACACAATGGTTATAGTATAAGGAAGAACGAAAATAAACGACCTCTCCTTCTTCTTGCAATCATTCTTCACAGAATTATCAAGCGAGGATCCGTGTAGAGTGTAAGGGGCTAAGCGTGGCGACGGCGGTGCCAAAGCTTTGGGAACACTTTAGGACAACGGTGAACCAAGGAGATTAGACTATTAAGTAACACTTTAAAGTTTACACAAAGAGATTCAGATCGGATTGAACGGGAGTTGGAGTTTCTTGAGAGCTAAGGATAAAAGGGGAAGAAATTGCTCGATGACGATGAAGCAGGGTCGACGGAAGCTCGACGCTCGGAGGCAGGGAGGACAGAATTAGAATTAGGGATTTGGTTGGAACAAGGAGTGACGCGGACATTGATCTTTTTGCGAGGGAAATTTTTTTCCCTCGCAAACATTGATCTTTTTGCGAGGGAAACTTAGTTCCCTCGCAAAATGGGACAATTTGGCAGTAAAAATCCCGCCTTCTTGAGAGCAAAAATTGATCTTTTGCGAGGAAACTTATTTCCTCGCAAAAAGACTAAGCAAATTGTCCCATTTTGCGAGGGAACTAAGTTTCCCTCGCAAAAATTGATCTTTTTGCGAGGGAAAAAAAGTTCCCTCGCAAAAATGACATTTTTTAGTAGTGTAAACAAAATTTGCGACGGAAAAAAGTTCCCTCGCAAATTCCATCGCAAATAATGCATTTTCTAGTAGTGTAAAGAAAAGACTAGAACCTAAAAGCTAAGGACCGAAGAACTTACCCAGAACCTTGCTCCTCCTTATCTCTTCTCTCTAAAATGTTGAATTTCTCAAGGCAATTTTGGTGTGAATTTTCAAATGGAATGGAGGGGCTATTTATAGGATAAGTCTATGGCATTTTAATAGTTCCATTGAACTTCTTCTGCTCAATTCTCAACCGTCGGATCTAGGGTTTTTTTTCCATCTCTCATCCTCACCCTCCACCTCATCCAATTCGTCCTCTCTCTCTTTCCTTCTTCTTCACTTTTCTTCAGGCCTTGTTGGCCTCTTCTGGTCCTCTTATTCTACTTTTTGCATTATTGGCCAAATGCTCTCCATGTTTCAATTTGCATGTGTTTTATATATATCACAAATACTTTTAGAGATAAAGTTTGAAGTTTATGTAGTCCTTTGAGAAGCACTTAAAATAACAAGAATTATGGTTCAATTTGGGGTTTTTACTAGCCTTTTGATCATTTTAGGATAAATCCCGAAAGTTACGGAAATGACTTCGGAGATAACCTACTTCGAGCTAAAAATACACTTGTTTATAATAAGTCCTTATATTTGATCTTTAGTTCACATATTTCAGTGCACCATTTATTTTCTATCGGTTCTCATTTGAATTAATCCTAATAGCTTTCGAACTCAAAATATCTTCTCCAAATGCTAGGTCCACATTTTGCCACATCTCACCTCACACACACAAAATTTCGGTTTTCCTCCCCCTTTTTTATGATTTTAATTGTATTTTGTTATTTAATTTATATTTTATTATTTAGGAAATTTCTCATTGGTTGATCTGGTTTCACATGGATTCCCCTTTATGAAATTCATTTCAAGCCTTTAAATTTAGCTTTATGAAGTTTAATCCTAGCCCTCCATATCTAATCTTTAATTAACATCCTAATATGTGATTATTAAAATATATTTGGTTCCTAGATTAATCATGAAAGTTCTTGAAATTAATCTAATAAATAGAGATTTAATTACGTACTAATTGTTGGCAATTTTCTTTAATCGGATTAATTATTTTCTCACAACTTTTGAGTTTACTTTGGTCATTTATACTCTATGCATTAATTTAAAAATCATAGGGCAACTTATGTTTCTTAAAATAAAATTGGTTTTGCCTCTTTAAATTCTAAGGAAAATAAACCAATAAATTACTAAAATTATAAACAATATACTTTCCTATTTTAAATAGGTATTTAATTTCCTCCTAAGACAGAACTAAGATTATACTTGATTATGATAAATCTTAGGGTATTTTATGATCTATAATAAGATCTAGAAAATTTAGCCTTTGGTTCTTCCAATTCTAGGGAAAATTGCCTAGAAATACAATACTTAAATTTGAGACCATATATTCACCTATTTAGAATAGGTATTATTTATCACAATATAATATTTAAGATAAATAATTATCCGGGTATTACATGGATCAAGAGCTTCAAGAAAACTAAAGATAGCTTGAAATTCTAGATTCTTGATACGGGCCTGGAGATGTAGAGACATAAGTACCTTCATTTCTTCATACAACCGTTTAAAATCCAAGTAGAAATCTTTTAAAGGTCGACATTGCTGCTGAGAGCGATAGAAGCCTTTACACACTTCATGAATACGGGTAAATACCGAGAACAGAAATTCAGATAAGCCATAATATCTTTTACTGTGTTACAATGGCTAATAGAAGTCAGAATTCGAGGTTCAATAGAATTACGAATCTGGAAAAAAAGACGAGCATCTGCTCGAGACCACGCCAAACTTTTCTCATCATCACCAGAAGGAGGATCCTGAGTTAAATGAGCTTCCTTTGCAACCCCCATGAGATAAACTCGAACAGTTTTATTCAAATCATTATAATTGGTCCAATTTAATTTTACATCAGTGATCTTAGCAGACATAGGGAGCACATCGGATGCCTTAGATTCAGTCATGGACTAATAAACAAATACTCACAATAACCCGATAATAAATACTGATGAACAGTGCAAAATAGTACCCAAAATAGTGCAAAACAGCGCCCGAAACAGTGTAAAATAGCACCTGAAATAGCCCAAAACAGTGCAAAACAGCACCAAGAACAGTACTATGAACAGTGCAAAATAGTGGCAGTGAACAGTGTGAAACAGTGACGGTGAACAGTACCTAACAGCACACCAAACAGTGCGAACAGTACCCCAAACAGAAACCAGACAGTACGATGAACAGTACCCAAACAGTGCCAAAGTACCCCAAACAGTGACGAAAATAGTACCTGATGAACAGTATGCATGAACAGTACGAAACAGTACCATAAACAGTACCAAAAAATAGGCCAAAACGTGACACACAACTCCAGAACAAGATGAACAATGCTGAAAAAAAAAATGTAAACCTTAGAACTTGTAAGGCTCTGGTACCATGTAATCAAAGTAATTTGAATTGTGTGTCTATTTATGTACAAACGTTACATATATATATATAAAATATGAGAGCCTCAATAGTAATGGCTCATAATGACTATTAATGAAGATTATCCCTAATCCCTACAAATGAGGGATTCCTATAAATCAGGGATTGGATTCCTAACAACTACTATTGGATTAAAATTTTAACGGTTGGAATATTAAAGTAATATGAGCTTCTATCATTTGCTGACTGTAGATAATATGCGTCTAAGCCAAACATGTCACTATGACCCAAAAGCAAGTCTCTCTTTTTTCTCATGTTTTTCTTGGCGTTTTGCTGAATTGTTGACGGGTTATTTGGAATGAATTGTTGACTGTTCGTTTGGGATTTTTTTTTTTTGCTCGAACTGTTCGTTTGGGATTTCACTGACAGGAAGAAGAAAGATTAATTATATGGAGGATACATATGGTCTACTTGTTTTCTATATATAGCCTCTTTGTTATTCGCTCTTCTCCACACTCATCTGATCTCTGCTTCTTTAAAATTTGGTTTGCGTGAAGTTACAATCTCATTATCCCCTTTATATATTTTTAGTAAGTCTCTGCTTCTTTCACAACATTCACCTCTTCTATGTTGTTGTTGGCTATATTTTCTTTATTGGGTTTCTTGTTTGGTCTGATCTTCTTCCATAACTATGGCCTACAGCTCTCATTTTCTTCATTTAAATTTACTTTGGGAAGGGTTTAAATTTAGTAGTCATTTAAAAATATATGAAATTGACAAGTACAGCAAGATTAAAAATGTTCCTGAATTTTACATTTCTGTAATTGTTACAACATTGACTGCTCTCATGAAATTGTAGGCGTGTACAAAAGGAAATGAATTAAGAGCTTTCTAGTTCCTAATTTATATTTCCAAGACATTCTTTGGATACATATATATTTATTTTTGCAACAAGGAAAATATAGTTGTGTTCAGGTCTAGTTATGGTTTACAATTTACAATTTATGGATATTAGAAAAGTGAAAATCAATAATGTGTACATAGACAATTTAGTTTTGAAGATGACTAGACTGCAGCATCCCTATATGTAAGACATGATCCATTATGTTTAGGTCCATCTTCGTGAGTCCCTTATCTTGTTTGGTATGCTCCAACTTCCATATATAACTAATATGTGTGTGTGTGTGTGTGTATCTCACTAATTTACACCGTTGGAATTTAATTTGCAAGAGACAATGAGTTCGTCAGTTGAGAGAGATAAAGTGGAAGATCTAAGAAGAGATGCTGAGAACGATGAGTGGTTAAAAGTAATTCAAGCGTATAAACAAGAAAGCACGCTTCGCACGGCCAAGATAACCCCAACGGGAGACACAGTGTTACACATGGCTGTGTCTAATGGGGTAGAGAATATCGTGGCGGACATGGTTGACTTCTTAGTTCAAGAAGAGAAAAGTACCACTCAAGATATTGAGAGCCGCAGGAACAAGAAAATCTTTCTTGGCGTTGAGAATGATAGAAAGGATACTCCTTTGCATTTAGCAGGAGCAATGGGGAATGATAGGATATGCGAGAAGATCGGTCGCACAGACCCATCTTTAATTGCCAGTCGCAACATCAATGGCGAGACACCCCTTTTCCTGGCGGCTTTCTATGGCTGGAGACGTAGTTTTCTTTGGCTTCATTATCTTTATAAGCAAAGCCATGAAGTTTCTTCAACCGACTTTGCTCTCTGTATAAGGGACAACCATGATAACAACATTCTTCATTGTGCAATTGCTGGAGGGCATTTTGGTAAATCTAAACAAACATTCTTTCTTTTATGTGTTTGGAAGTTTTTTTGGGGGAAATTTTACCATAAAAAGGACCCAAAAAGAGAGCAATTTTGCCCTGAAGTTTGTCTTAGTTAAATTTGACTGTTAGTTGACCAAATATACTGAGCTAATAGTCCACATGTCATCCACACCATTTTTGTTAAGGTGTAAATTTGCGGTGGAAGTCCATGTGTCATCTACTTCATCTTTTTCCAAAGTTAAATTTAAAACTTATTGGACAAATTTGCACCTTAACAAATATGACCTGGATGCCATATCGACTACAAACTCAGCATATTTAGCCAACAAATGGTCAAAATTAACTAAAATAATGGTTAGGGCAAAATTGCTCCTTTTCCGACACTTCCGAAGAAAAATTGCCCCTCTGTGAAAACTACTTCTGAAGAAAACATGCCCCTTAACCCTTCTTTTATATATTTTTAATGTACTTATAATCAAGTACTACTAAATGCAGATGTCGCAATTGAAATAGTTCACCTTTATAAAGATCATCTCATGAGGCCCAACAAAGAAGGGTTGACTCCACTTTTTCTCCTAGTAGCACAACGTTCAGCTTTCAAAACTGCTGCACTCCTTGAAGTGACAAGCCTTCTTCATCCAATTTACTGTAAGTTCTATTGTCAGTGAGGGAATGCAATGTGTAGATATATGTGTGTGTCGGTGATTTCATGCTTGGCTTTCTTCTGATGTATTTCGATCTTCCTATAACAACGCTTGAAAGTACCCCCTTCTATGTATTAAAAAAAAGAACAGGTCTCACGTGTGCTTGGAAATAACAGAAAAAAAAAAAAAATTACTAAACTACTTAAAAATTTATTTTATTAAGGACCAATGAAAAATTTCCGGATGTGTTTCTTAATGTGGGGACTACTTGTACTTTGTGCGTATGTATGTCTAGCTATATATATATATATATATATAATATGCGTGTGGCTTGGTTTAATTTGTTTGCAACTTTAAAGGGTGTTGGAAAGTTGAAGAGAAGAAGCATGTCACAACGTTTGAAGAATTGCGAAGCTCCGGTAAGTATGCTTTACATGTTACTCCCTAGCTATTTTCTTTTGTCCATAACAAATGTGCACTTATTTTAAGTAGAATTATCTTAAAGACCTAGCCTTTGGAGAGAGAAGTATTTGAATGTTAACAAATAGTGTTTGGGAATGGAGTGGGATATATAGGTTTATTCGCATATAATATGTTAATACACTACCATCAAGCATTGGTTTTAATGGAAGGTATGCTTAAACACGAGGCCTCAAATTTAAATTTGCATGAATTCAAAAAAAAAAATCCTTTGAAACAATTACTCCCAATTGGACCTAATAATACTTAAATTTGTCCCAGCCAGATAATCATAGGAAAAAGAATATATTAAGGTACTAATAAATTTGGCGACTTAATATTTAAATTGCAGAGCGTGATACTACTGGAGAAGAAAGCTTTTTGAGCAAGTTTGCGAAGTTGGTATACTTTTTGCCGGTATTCCTCATCGGATTCCTGCTGGTAGAATTTTCTGAAGCAGGTATGACATGTCATGCAATCATGCATAGTCTGAAATGAACTTGTTTTATTTTAATTATATATGATTATAGATTGTTTTCAAATAATACTACATCTGGTGATTAATATAAAACACAGTTGACTAAATTTGGAGTGATTAAGAAAACTAAATAAGGACTTAAAAGTATTTATCTTTATCATTTTTTCCAAATTAATTTGTCTAACTTAAAAACTGATATATAATCTAATAAAATATATGTGTATTTTAGAGAGATTATGTAACATATGCTATAATTAAGTACTTCATCTTGTCCTTAATATAAGATCTGATTGACTTTTTTACAAAGATTAAGAAAGTTAAATAAATTACTTTATATTATTTATATTTAACATTTTTCTCCAAACAAATTTGCTTGATTTATAAACTGATATATAATCTTGTGCTACAGAACACATACTAATTTATTAAGCTTCTTCAATCTTTCTAAAAAAAATTAATTGGGTTTTATATTAAGGAGTAACTTATTTAGCTTATTTGAATATTGCCATAGAAAAATATGGTACTGTAATATACCACAGATGAAGGAGAAGCACACAAGGTGCTACCAAATAATGACCAAACTCCTTCAGCATGCTTCCGATGAAGATATGTCACATGTAAGATCAATAAGTGCCTCTAAGCAGTTTTCAAATTCCCTGCAAAGTGAAGAATTTAATGGTAAACTGATTCATTATGAAATTTTTTACGTCATCAATTTATGAATTTTCTTGCTATCGTTAGGGGTGTTGGTGTATAGAGCCGGAGGCAATGGCAAAACCACCGTCTGGTACAGGAACGATAGAGACACCCCTAACGATTGCTGTGAAGAAAGGTGCGATAGAGATGGTGGAGAAAATTCTGGCATTATTTCCGTCAACGATTAAGGACGTGAATAGTGAGGGAAAGAACATACTCCTACTAGCTGTGGAACACAGGCAAACCAATGTACTCAAGTTTTTGAGCCAACAGAAATGGCTAAATAATGAAAGTGTGTTTAGGCATACAGATAAAGAGGGAAACAATGCATTGCACTTGGCAGCTAGGCCTGGGGAAATCAAGTGGTTTGAGGTACGTATCTATCAATTTGCTGCTGATGAGGACAACACGAAAATTAAAGTACTCATCAGGAAATTCTTATTAATGAATAAATTAAAGCAATTAAAGCATATCATTATTTCAAATAAATAAATATATATCTGTGTGTGTGTATCTCTCTGTGTGTGTGTGTGTTAAAGTACTCATATTAATGAATAAATTAAAGCAATTAAAGCATATCATTATTTCAAATAAATAAATATCTCTGTGTGTGTGTGCGTGCGTGCGTGCGTGCGTGCGTGCGTGCGTGCGTGCGTGCGTGCGTGCGTGCGTGCGTGCGTGCGTGCGTGCGTGCGTGCGTGCGTGCGTGCGTGCGTGCGTGCGTGCGTGCGTCGTGCGTGCGTGCGTGCGTGCGTGCGTGCGTGCGTGCGTGCGTGTGTGCGTGTGTGTGTGCGTGTGTGCGTGTGTGCGTGTGTGCGTGTGTGCGTGTGTGCGTGTGTGTGTGTGTGCGCGTGTGTGCGCGTGTGTGCGTGTGTGTGTGTGTGTGCGTGTGTGTGTGTGTGTGTGTGTGTGTGTGTGTGTGTGTGTGTGTGTGTGTGTGTGCGTGTGCGTGCGTGCGTGCGTGCGTGCGTGCGTGCGTGCGTGCGTGCGTGCGTGCGTGCGTGCGTGCGTGCGTGCGTGCGTGCGTGCGTGCGTGCGTGCGTGCGTGCGTGCGTGCGTGCGTGCGTGCGTGCGTGTGTGCGTGTGTGCGTGTGTGCGTGTGTGCGTGTGTGCGTGTGTGCGTGTGTGCGTGTGTGCGTGTGTGCGTGTGTGCGTGTGCGTGAGTGTGTGTGTGTGTGTGTGTGTGTGTGTGTGTGTGTGTGTGTGTGTGTGTGGGTGTGTGGGTGTGTGGGTGTTTGTGTGTGTGCGTGCGTGCGTGTGTGTGTGCGTGCGTGTGTGTGTGCGTGTGCGCGTGTGCGTGTGCGTGTGCGCGTGTGCGTGTGCGCGTGTGCGTGTGCGCGTGCGCGTGTGCGCGTGTGCGTGTGCGCGCGTGTGCGTGCGGGTGCGTGCGTGTGCGTGCGTGCGTGTGCGTGCGTCTGTGTGTGTGTGTGTGTGTGTGTGTGTGTGAAAACAACCTCTTTACGCAAAGGTAAGACTACATATATCGGTGGTGTGTGTGCGTGTGCGTGTGCGTGTGCGTGTGCGTGTGCGTGTGCGTGTGTGTGTGATCTATATGTCACAAGTTTAAATTCGGAAAACAACCTCTTTACGCAAAGGTAAGACTACATATATCGGTGGGAGCCTTCTACACCGGGTCACCCTTTAAAGAAGGTGAGCCTTGGTGCAATGTTGAGATTACTACTATGTGACTTGGACATTACGGATTCAAATATTGAAAATAGCATTTTTGCTCATAATTCTCATTATCTGTTCTTTCACTACTTAACATGTATGATCGATGACGCAGTCTGTGAAGCGTACAATGCCTCGTGCTGGTTTGTTGGGGAGACACAATAGGAGCATGGAGACCCCAGAAGAGATATTCAGAGAGAGCTACAAGAAATATATGAAGCGCGATACAGAGTGGGTGGTTAAAACCTCAGAAGGATGTTCAGTAGTGTCAACCCTCGTTGTGTCGGTGGCCTTCTCCACACGTACCAGCGTGCCCGGTGGTTATGAAGGTGGCAATGGCTATGCAGTCCTTAGAAACAATCTATCAGAATTCAGAACTTTCAGAGATTCTTCATTTGCGGCCCTTTTTTTCTCCCTCACTTCCACCATCTGCTTCCTATCTATTGTCGCTTCTTCTCGTTCCCAATCTGACCTCTCTTGGAGAAACGTTGCTTCCAAATTCAACTACGGCATCTGCTTCATGTTCGCCTCCATTGTTTGCTTGTGGATCTCTTTCTGTGCTGCTGATTTCTTCATGCTCCATGATCACACTCACAAATTGAACAAGGCTCTTCCAACTTATATTTTACTGTCAATGAGTTTTTTCTACATGGTTGCCTTAAAACTACCCATATTCCTTCGTCCCATCTGGTCTTATCTTTGGAGCAATTCTCTTGCCCCGGCCCATTGAGTACCCAAGGCCTAACAACAAGGATACAGATTTGAACAACCAAATTTAAGTGCATGCATGTTTTGTATTGTTAATCAAAACAACACCAATAAACCTCCATCACTTTTATTGTAAGAGTTTCTTTGTGTAATTTAATGTTTTTATTTCTTTTCTATTAATCATATAATAGGTGCAATCTTACTCTCACTGGTTATAGATATATACATACTCCTCTGGTCCTAGTTAGGTTGCTCCCAACAAATTTTACCAAAACTAAGAAAAACCTTAAGCATTAACTGTACAATAAAATTCAATAGGTTTTCCACTTTATCCCCATTTACTATACACTCTATCTACAAGGACAAAGTCTAAAAATAATGAGATTGGCTACCATTATCTACTTTTACTATTCTCTTCTCATGCTCTTCCCTTCCACTACTCATCTCGACCTTTGAATTAAAATCTAAACGGTTCATATTTAATGTTTTATAAAAATATTAATAAAATATCAAATTATTAAAAAAAAATTAAGAACTGTTAAATTTTAGTTATGATAATTTAAAATTGCAATAAAAAATATTTAAAAAGAATACTTTTATAAAACATCAAATTTGAACCACTCGGATGTTAATCAAAAGGTTGAGATGAATAGAGGAGAGGAAGAGGGAACGATATTCAATCCCAAAAATAATATGTAACATCTCATTCTTGGTCACTTACTAGAGTATTTTATCCATTTAAAAACCACGTGATCTAAAAATACCCTTGATTAAGATAAAAACTTAAAACTCAACAGCGAAGCTTGGGTACCATGAATAATGAATTTTCTAAAACTTTGAAAAATCATAAGTAATTCAATATAACTCCAAAGTTAGTGGCTCAAAGCTCTATGATTAACTCTTGGAAAGATCTTTGATAGAAAAATAAGACACAGGCTCGTTTCTGTTCCATTTGGTCTAGAAACACCCGCTCATCAAATCTGGACGAGGGGAATTTTCACACCATATAACAGATTTCAAGGTCATCTTCGAAAAATCATATCTTCCACGCTACACATCCAAAAATTATGCACTAGGACTCATTTTAAAGGTATGGATGTGTGCTAAAACATTTCAAAATTACAGGGCATAAATCAAACAACTTCCCTGAATCTAAGCAGTCACAAATATGTGGCTCAAAAAAAGCAATCTAAGTAATTATGAAGCTAAATTCTTATGCATTTTGGCCATGATCTTCACATGGCACTTACCTTAAGCTTGTACTTAGCTCTCTTGGCTCTCCCTTTGGAGGTTGGATTCATAGCATTACACACTATCTGTAGCACTCCAAAAAAAAAAATCTCCATGCGAAAAAGGTACTAAAGTTTCAAGCTGACAGACCAATTAAGCAAATACAAGTTTGCCAAGATATTTCATTCCTGATTCTATGTTAAGATCAAAGCCTTATAGGATCTCATTTACATCTTAAGATCTTAGGCTATATAACCCCTAAAAGTATCAATAGCTATAAGCCAGTAGACCATGAGATTATCTCATTTCTTACTGCAATCATTTTACTACACAATGCCAAAACTTTCAGTCAACTGTCGCAGTATTAATCTTGATGGTGGAGAAAAATTGCAAGAGAAAAATTTCAAGTATCAGCACCACAATAATTGAAGGCGCCAAATGATTTTCCCCTGCAATTTTGATAAAAACAGTTCATTTCTGCACATCAATTATGTTAGGACCCTCTCCCAAACACAGCTAAAGACTAAAACTAGAACTAAAGTTTGAAACTAGTAATAATATTGCTGCCAAAACTAAACCAGATTACAAGGGATAAGTTGACTTAATACAACACTAACACTGAGTTACATGAACAACAATTAAAGTAACGACTACAAACTAAAAGAAACTGAACATATATGAACCAAAGCTACAAAACACACATAAAGATACAACTCTTATTGCAGGACATACTGTTAGGACCTTGTCCCAAACACAGCTAAAGACTATAACTAGAAATAAAGCTTGAAACTGGTAATAATATTGCTGCCAAAATTAAACCAGATTACAAAGGATAAGTTGACTTAATACATCACTAACACTGAGTTCTATGAACAACAATTAAAGTAACGATTACAAAGTAGAAGAAACTGAACATATATGAACCAAAGCTACAAAACACACATAAAGATACAACTCTCAGTGCAGGACATACTCTAGCACAAACCAACAAGTTGCCAATCTTTTGAGAGGAAGGCACTCTCCACCCAAAGGGCCAAGACCAATTTCAAATTATTGTCTCCCTTTTCTCTGAATCCAAGTATGAGAATTTAAAGACCCCAAAAGAGACTCAAAAAGCCCTCTTCTCATAGGCTTTAGATCATAGCAACCCTACAGCCAACCCACTTCTCTATTTCTTTCTGCTAATTAGCAAGTCATAGTCCTGACCAACAAAAGGTGCCCCTTTCCATTATCATGTATCTTCCTAGGTATTGAAAAGTGGTCCTAACAAATTATGATCGCATTCACAGCTTGTCAAATACAAGATTTGGACTGACAATTAGACAATATT